>OY751536.1:279311-879311 GCA_963570955.1 Caenorhabditis afra | reverse complement strand
CCGAGATCGAGAAGACACTCCGTCCCACCACTTCAATTGTTAGAGTGGACTCTCCGAATGCTCCGAGTCCGATGAACGAGAAGGATCTGATGGCCGAGTGCCGAAGGTTCATTGCCGCCGTGAAAAACATCAACAGGACGAAGGCGGACCCGATCCTCGCCACCAGATCGTGTGTTCAAGAGCTCAAGGAAGAGCCGGCTGAAGTGAAGGTGGTGCTGAATGCGTTGTCCGTCCTCTCGAAAGTGGAGCCCGACCTTCAGAGACTTCGCACCGAGCTCGCTGGAGTTGTGATTTCGAGTGAGGAAGAGAAAACGATGAAAGATCTTCGAGACAATTTGAAGAGAGAAGAGTTGATAGAGCCCGTCGTCAACATTCTGAACCGTCTCTCCTCGCCCCTCGAAGCCGTCTCGCTCATCGTCAACCAGAATGCTCATCTGAAGGATTGGATCGTATTCTCGAACCTCGAAGAAGCTGTGACCGTCACGAAGAAGTACATTTCGGAATGCAATCTCGACACGCTCCAACAATGTGTTCCCGAGCCGAACATGACCGATCTGGAATCGGTCGACGAGTCGACAGTTGAACTGATGAAGCTGAAAACGGAAGGTTTTCCGCAGAACGTCCGATCCGCAGCCGAATCCGTCGCTGGACTGATCGGAGTCTTGGAGAAGGCTGTGAAGGCCGAGGCGCGAGACATGGACGACTCTTCCTGGAAACAAATGTTCACATTCCTCGATCGACTCTCGAGCACGAAGCGACGGATTCAAGAAGGTGACGTGGCAGCTCGACGAATCGGTCAGTTGCAAGCTCAGATTCCGAAGATCAGAATGCTCGTGGAGTCGAAACTGACGTCGATGGATCAGCTGAACGATCTTCTGGACCGCCTCACCGCCACCACCAGTCTCGCCGAGGAAACAAAGTTTTCGGAGGTCGCCGAGAACTTTGAGAAGCTCTCGAACTTCTCGTTCAACAAAACCGGAGTTTTATTTTGTTTGAGCGAGATCGAGAAAGCACTGACGAGTTCGCCGTCCAAGTCGCAGTTAGTGGAATCCATTCGGCAGATTAGAGGGCATGTTGAAGAAGAATGGACTTCATTGTCCGACGCATTGGCTGCCACCTCAAAGGCCTTCAATTACCTCCAGAAGGCTCTGAACATCTTCATTGGAGTCCGCCCACCCGAACCGCTGGAACATTTCGAAGTGGAGGAGAGGAAAGAGAAACAACGGAAGGAGGAGGAAGAGAAGAAGAATCAGGAGGCACGGAACTGGGAAGAAGACGACGGCACTTCATGGTAAGCTTCCCCCGAAGGACAAAAAATGAATAGTGGTTTTGCAGGCCCCTCTTCGTCGTTCTCAGTCTGACCGTGATGGCTATCGGGCTGGTCGTCGGTGGCGGCATCTGGAGGATGAAGATGAAGAGGAAGGGAACGGACGTCATCGCATCGCTCAGAACGGAAAGAGGTTCGTGGTTGAGTGAGCGTGGGCCTGGGAGTCTTTAGCGATTTGGCATCTGAATTATGTAGTCTGTAATCGATTCATTTCAAGTGACGCAGTACTGGAGACAAATGGCGGCAGAAATATGGCACGCATCGGTTCGATGGGTTTCAGATGCGTTCTCCGGTTTCTGGGCGGCAGTTAGTCACTCTGTCACGCGAGTTCGGATCTTTGTTAGAAGTCGTTTGTAGAATGTTTTTGTTGCTCTCGTTCCTTGTTCGCTCCTACTTTCCGCTTCCTGTCGTTCACTGCCGATTGTGTGATTCCATTCGAATGAAGTCGTCGTTTTCACTGAACGCTGTCTGGAATTGCAGACTTCTCGGACTACTCGTTCACGTATGTACTGATGCAGGACGCGCGGCTCGAGATGAACGCGAAGAGCCCGAGCACTGGCACGACGCGGCTCTTCGACGCGGCCAGCAATCGGCAGTGGAGTCGGATGGACGAGTTGCTCGGCCGCGGGGCTCTTGTCGACGTGGCTTGTGGGCCGCGACACCGGACGGTGCTCGCCGAGCTCGTCGCCAACGGGGATTTGGAGCACGCGAGACAGTTGCTCGAGGCGGGAGCATCGTTGGAGCACTGGGACGCCGGAGGGAATTCGCTCGAGAGGCAGACGGTGAGCCACGAGTTCCACGACTTGTTCGACGCGTATCGGGGCAAGCGACAGAGAAGACGTGAGTGATTCAGAATGTTTGGAAGAGTCTTCAGCGAACAATTCAGGAATCCTTCCGTCGAACACATGTCGTCAGTTCAAGGTTCTCGTGCTCGACACGAATAAGCCGGCTGTAAGCCACAACAAGAAGCGTCTTCCTGCTCACTTCGACGTCACCTTGGGATTCGTGACAGGCACGAACCTCGACGACTTCACCCACATCGTCATGCCTGCCAGTAGTGTTCGCAAGGAGCGGATTCTCGAGTTGAGCGCCGAAAACGTGCTCCATTGGAAGTGTGTGGCGTCGTGAGTTTCGCTCGAGTTCCAGCCCCCGACGCCCCGACCTTCAGAATGGCCAGTCTGATGGAGCCGGGCTGGTTGGAGACGGTCGCCAACAACAAGAGCGCCCTTCGAAACGAGCACCTCTTCATGCTGACCGGAATGGAGTTCAACGGACAAGTGCACCGGAATCGACTGCTCCAACTAAAGACCGACATCCATTCGGGACGACCCAAGTTTTTGACGAACGTCAAGATCACGATTCTGGAGACGGGGAACAAGGTGAACATGGAAAGTGAGTTGATGATTAACTTCAAAAATAAAAGATATGAGCTCGATGCATTCTGACAGACAAGAAAGAGTGGGAACACATGGCACAGATGTTGGGAGCCGAGATCCGATCGGAGCCGACGGGCGACAGTCTCGACGAGCCCTACATGACGATGGATCCGAGGTACAGGGCGGAGGGGATCCGTCAGAACTCGAGCTGGATTCTCAAGCACACGGACAGCAAGGTGACCATCTCTCTGGAGTCCAGACTCAAAACCCTCCGAGTTTCAGATCAACCGGGTCTGGAGTTCGCAGCCACAAAAGTTCAGTGTGGTTCCGTTCGGGTTCCTGCTCGCGTGCATCGCCGGATACTACATTCTGCCCACCGACGATCCGATCTTCACCGTCGGCGTCCCCACAGCCAAAACGAAGACGTCGAGAGGGGGCGCACGACGGCGACGCAATGACCTCATCTGAATATGGTAGAATAAACAAACCTGGGCCACACATCCGAGAGAAACTTTCGTAATGCGAGTGCGCCCTATCGCACTCTCTCTCTCTCTCTCTCTCTCTGAATCGACGAGTTCAATAGAGCGCATCTGCACACACTTCCGCGTTCCTTCCGATCGAATTCCAAACGGGACCGATTCGTCACCGTCGTCACCCCCCAAAACATCTGCTGTCCACTGCTACCGCTACTGCTGCTGCTGTTATGGCTCCCCGGGAGGAGCAGCTGAAACCCGCTTTTTACTCCATCCCTCCCTTCCCTTCCACCAACTCACTAGTCAATCCCGGGCCGTCGAAAAGCGATGCACACGCTGATCTCGTCGAGCGTCTTCATCGCCGAAATTGTGATGGTGTTCGGCGCGGTGGCCGTCTCGTTGGTGATCGAGAAGCGGTGCCTTTGTGCACCGCGCATCCTTTTCATCCTGCAACAGGTTTGTCTCGTGAGAGTCAGTCGAATACGCAAATTATCGGGAAATCGGCAAAGACCTGGACAAGTTGAGAATGGAAATGAAAATGGGTTCACTGGGAGCATAGTTCAAATTAGGGCCAGTTCCGTTCGGGGCAAGACCCATTCCAGGCGGGTTCAATTCCGGAAATTGTTGTTCCGGGTGTTCCGGGCTAGTGTCATTCCGGACAAGTTCCATTAAGTGCTAGTCCCATTCCTGGCAAGGTCCATTCCGGGCCAGTTCCATTAGGGACAAGTCCCACTCCTGGCCAGTTATATATTGTAGTACTCCCAGACTGTCTAGACCCCCCCCCTCCCATTGGTCGTGGTCGGTCCGTTCTTTGCAATTTGGCTCTCTATCTTCCTTAATGTAAAGTAAGGGACCCGAACATCCGCGTCAGACAAATATTGTTGATTGTAGGCGTTCATGTTGCTCTACATCATCTTCTTTCTGAACCCGTTCAAAGTGGAACGCGAGAGCGACGAGGAGATCGGGGTCAGGCCCAAGACGACTTCAAAAAATAAAAACAAACCTTCAGCGCCTCCTGTGCGTCTTCGAGCTCTTCGCCTCGTTCTTCATCGTGCTCATCTATCTGTGGATGCTCCACTCGACGGCGTCGGCGTCGGCGTCGGCGGCTCACGCCGACTCGCCGCTCCTCTCGCTGTCGCTCTTCTCCGTCTCCACGCTCTTCTTTCTCGTCACCGTCTTCGTGTTCGAGTGGACGCTCGTCGATCCGCGTCTCGCGTTGGCGTCGAAACTGTTCAGTTGGCAATTGAATCAATCGATATTGTTGCTGGTGTGCGTGTGTTGTGCGATTCGGATCACTATTCGAAACGATGTGGAGCGACTGAAACCGTTGAGGAGCTACGTGCCGTTTTATATTTTCACTGTGAGTTGGGGCGGTCCTGGGATCCGAAAAATTATTGATCCTGGCATGTTTTCAAAGTGGTACAATGGAGCGCGTTTGCTGATGAGTGTGGTAAGGCTACACTACAATCTACAAACTACAATGTAGCCGGCGGACTTGCGGGGCCAGACTGCCATTCGGTTTTTTGCGCATAGAAAATTTCAAAATAATTTCTAAGAGTCAGTTGACCGCTTAAATTATAGCTATTTTGATGGACTATTTAGTTAAACTTGCTACAATGTTGTCAGATTTTTCTGCTAGGAAGAAATCGTCCAGGCCTGTCTATGGTGTTGACCAGGAGGAATGGTCCGATTATGTTGTTGATCTTATCTTGAAAACCAAGAAAGCTATCAAAAAGTTGTCAACTGCGAAGTTGTAGAGCACAAAAAAAGCTACAACTTTGTAGTTGACAACTTTTCGATAGCTCTTCTGGTTGTTGAGATCGAAAAACATACTCTCGGGCCAAAGCCAGCGTTTGTAGCAGCCCGAAAAAAAATCGGAAAAATGTCAAGTAAATTCTATAAAATTCTCCATTGAAAGGCCTAAAATAAAATTTGCAATTTCAGTACGTGACAGTGGTGCTCTTCCTGATAGCCCCGCGTTTCGCCTACATGCTCGTTCTGATCGTCGGCGGCGGCGCTTCGGCGAGTGTCACGTGGATTCTGAAGGCGTCGCTGTTTCTGACACCGTTCTACAACTTTCTCTTCGTTCTGCTGATCAACTGTCAGACGCGCGAGTGTCGCGAGACGATGTGGAAGGCGATTGGTGCGTACCGGGCACCGAATCCGACGACACCTTGTTTTATTCCATTGCAGAACGATCAATACGTGGCATGAAGACGGGACCGCTGCCGCACATCAGCGTGCAGGAGCCGTCGACGACGACGAGCACCGGTGCTCCGCCACAAAGAGCTCATATCGCGTTGAATCTGATGCGCAATCCACTGAACTCGTTCACCAAACTGCAGCGACAAACCGCACCGCCGCCGGCTACCACCAATTTGCTCGTGTTGCCCAAAGAGCAGAGGCGGTACTTGGCTCCGAGTGAGCCGCCGGAAGAGCCGGGGCTCGACGAGCCCGGCTTCCGGACTGTGGTCATGTTGAGCCGGTGAGCCGGAGCATTGGGAGCTTTTGAGCCAGTTTTTTTGGGTTTCAGAGCCTCCGAGATAAGCCGCCGCTTTCAAAGTATCCGCGAAAGCGCACAACACTCGCCGCCGCCACGTCTTCAGGTTGAAGGTGAAGTTCGAGAAGAAGAAGACGTAACACACGACGGCGCCACGTCATCATCGACATCAAATATCGCGCCGCCGACGCCGCCGCCTTGCGAGAAGCCACTTGACGTCTCCGCACTCTTCTTCGTCACCACCGCCCCGTCGTCGCTTTTTCCGATTAAGACGAAGGAGCACGCGGAGCAAGAGGCGTCGCCGCCGCCGAAACGCGAAAAGCGAGCAATCGAGCGCATTCGTGAGATGCTCCAAAAGCGGCGGCTCGCCGAGCAAATTCAAAATTAATGTGTGAATTTGGAAGAAATCGCTATAAATGTATTCTTTTCATCGTTTCCCTTCCTTTTTCACGCGCGAAATCGCTCTTAAAATGGCTGAAAACAGCGGGAGGGCTGAAAACTAGAAAACTAGGCCATGGCCTAACTTTCCCACCCCCCGCCCGCCACACACTCGCGAATGACACATTCCGGTGCCCTATTTGGCACTACAGATGATCAGCTCACATAAGCTCTGACTCGTTTGCTATCTGGCTCGCGCTTGTAGGGGCTCCGTGAGCACCCGCACATATTCACACGGCTCGCGCGCCTTGGCAGACGCTTAATATCCGGTGTGTGGGTGCTCAGGCTCGCTCGTAATCCGATGAGGGTGGTGGTAGGCTGACAAGATTAGCGGCGTTGGGAAGGAGAAGGAGAAGAAGGAAAGGGCAATCGGAAAAGGATTAGAAAGCGGTTTCCGAATGAAATGTCAGCTGACACGCGCGCGCTTATCACCGCCCTTTGACCCGCAGCGCCGCATGGTCCGCGTGGCGCAGTGCCTGTACGCGCGTCTCCCAATTTTACCCTCCCGAGTTCAAACCCACACCCCCGCACTTTCAAACGATATCGATCGATCAACACAAGCGCACACTTTATTCCGATTCAGAACAGTCCGGTGAGCCCGGTGAACGGGCGCTGACGTCCGCCGGCCTCCTCGCGCAACGTGAACATCGGGTTGTGGTACGGGAAGCGGTTCATGAACGCCTTCATCATCGGTCGACCGGATTTCTCTGGAAAAAAGCGGCAACGTCATCTAATAGCCGCCGAGCGCGGACTCACGGAGCCGGAAAAACGATTCTTCCTCGGCGGCGGCGGCGACGCCTCCGGATGGGCACGCGGCGACGAAGACGAACAACAGGAAGGCGAAGATGAGGGGAAAGCAGAGGAGTGGCTGGAAGAAAAAAAATGAGGACTGAAAAGAATGGGGCACACACACATACACATCCGCACGGAAAAAGGGAAGGAACACGATTATTACTAGTCTTAGTCAGGCGAGAATAATATGCTTTCGACCCGTGACCCGGATGGTGGTGAGTGGTGTGGGGGTGCTCAAGAATGCGAAAACGCAAAAAAAAGGGGAGAAACATTGGGGTTTTCAGCGATTTTCAGCGATAAAAATTCGAAAAACGCGCTGAAAACGGTGAATTTGCCTACAAAACACCGAATTTGACGACAATTTACGGCGATATTGCGATTTTCGCGTTTTCGGACTGGTTTTGCTTTCGGATTTTTATATTTTCACAGAAATCTTTTCTAAAACTAGAGTTTCAATGTTTTTCCTGTTCGAAAACCTGGGATTTTAAGTGAATTCTGGTGAAAACTTTCAAATTTTCAAATTCACCTACAAAACACCGAATCGTACGACAATTTGTTGAGAAACATTTGGAGCTCACCTTATTGAAGCGTTGCATGCTCGTTTTCCGTTTTTTTTTGTTCTCTTTAGAGAGCAAGAATGAATACAGAGAGATTGAGCCGAAGAAATGTGTGAGCCTTTGGGGGGGTGTGGGCTCACGAGACGCTCCGCCCACTTTCTTCTTCTTGGCTCCGCCCGTGAGCGCGCGCTCGCCACGGACTTTGAACTGAGCTGAACCAGCTGGAAGAGGTTTTACTCTTCCATTGATAGACACTGAGAAAGTAGGCTTTTCGGGCCGTTTTAGGCCGAAAATGGGGGGAAATTGAAGGTTCGAGGCGAACCGATCAACACGACGCCGGAAATTGAAGAGGTCGCGAACTTTTCCGTTTCAGCGCGTTTTCCACGAATCCGCCCACTTTTCCCCATGTGCTTTTCACGTGGTTTCGTGGCTGTAATTACAGCCCGAAAGTCTAGCATTCTCACCGAGTCTGTGAGAATGTTTTGGTGTCGCGCGATGAAGAAGTTCTCGCGAAATCTCAAAAACCACGTCATCTAAATGTGGTTGATGGTTGTGATATGGAATTTGAAGGCGTGAATACTGATGATGTGATCCTTTTTCGCCAGGTGTAATTGGAGAGTTCTGCCTGCAAAATGGGCCAGCTTGAACCGGTTTTCGAGGGGGCGTTTTTGGACTCGTTGCGGTTTTTCGCGCATCGATTTTGGATTTCCATTCGCGTTTCAAGTTTCAAATCGCATGATCCGACTGTTTTTATTGCTTTTTTTCACCTCGCTTGTCACTGGCGATGGTGGTTTTCCGGCTCAAACTCTTGTGGATTGCGGCATCTCGCAAGTCACTATTGATGGCGTGCAGGGTGTGATTGCGGAGCATTCAGTGGGTTTTTCAGTTGGAGTTTTTTTTTTTTTAAATTGGAGTCAGTTTCAGTCGATGATACAGCTGGCCAAGTCGAATAAGAGGGCGAAAAAGACTGAAGTTGACTCGATGAAGGCTGACATTGACTTTTACTTGGAAGAGAACGCGTCAGAGGACGACAAGCAGAAGTGGATCGACTGTGTAACGAAGAAGAACTCGCCGGCCTCTGAGTGAATCATAAAGTTGTTGCATTTCTAATGAACGTTTTTTTGTTTGTGAAGGATCTCTCTAAACAGCCGTTTGCTAAGCTTATCAACGCTTTTTATTTATAACAGTAACGTAACAAACGTCATTTAGGCGTCGGTCTTCGGGACCTTGGTCTTGACGATCTGGGAGCGGACGATGGCGGCGGCGCGTCGCTGGGCGAGCTTGTGGAACTTGTTGAATCCGGTGTTCTTGGCGAGAGCGCGGACGGAGGCGACTGGGGTCTTGGTCACGGTGACGGTGGTGACGGCCTTAGCTGGCTTTCCCTCTGGAAGAAGATGATTAACATAAAAACTTGAGTAAAGCAGTCCTTACTCTGGTTCTTGGTGGAGACAACGACTCCCTTGGCAGCAGCCGACACGTCAATGGCGTGCTTGTTGGCAAGTCCGCTGTACTTCGGGGAGTTGACCTTCTTCAGGTTGAACTTCTCGGTCGAGAATCGCTTTCCGATTCCGCGCTGGGTGCGGAGGAAGGCAGAGTTGTTGCGGATCACTTGCCACACAAGAGCGTCAGACATTTTACCTAAAAATCGGAAAATCAATATTTGATTAGAAGAAAAGTCAGCTTAAAAGAAGATAAAAGAAGCGAAAGAAGAAAAACCAAGTATATCAAACCGAGAGCGATTTTTGGCCTAATTCACTCAAATTTTCTGACAAATTGAACAAGAACGCACGGAAAATCAATAAAGGACTATAATTTCAATATTTTCCGCCAAAAAAACCGCAGAAAATCCCCACATAATCGCTGGAAAATTGTGAAAAAAGAAAAGAAAGAAAAAATAAAATTCCAACGCTGGGCCTAAAATGACGCTGCAAGCGCGCTCCATTGAGAACGCGTAATTTCGGAGTGTCGTAGTGCACGGGTTTTAGCGCTTGACCCAATTTCTGTTTTTTCCCCTCGTTTTCCACTGTTTCTCTGTAAACTTTGAGTCATTTCAATTTCGTAATATATTTTTTTTGAAAATAAGTCAAACTTTCAGAAAAATGCTGTGCACATCGCTTCGCAGCTTGGCCTCTAGGACGTCCGCCTCCAGATCGCTCTTCTCGACGTCAACAGTCAAAAAGACCGAGAAAGTGTGGGAAAACCCATGGAAGCACGCTCTTCCACAGAAAAGTAGGCGTTCTAGCAAACTTCATCGGCTTAAAAACGATTTCCAGGCAAAACTCTGGCAACTGTCGAAGAGGCGTCCGTCGATTGGGCGTATGTGGAGAGATTGATGCCGATCGACGTGATTCCGGACGTTCCGAAGCACGAGAGCTACCCAACGCCGAGCGGATGGACTCCTCCGACAGGTAAACCGAAAATATCCGCAAAAGTTCTAGAAAAATCGGTTCAGAAGCCGCAAAAACGCACCCGTACTACGTCCGCCGGCTGCCAGACCACCTTTTGCCGCTGTATTTGGAACGAAAACGTGATTTGCTCAACGAAAAGACGCTGGATTTCGACTATGTGGAGCTTGTCACCATCAAAAATGTGGATGGCGACGTTTTTGTCAGTTTTCCCTCTCCAAACTCAATTCATGCCAGTTTTTCAGGCTTGCGAGAAAGATCTGCGTGCTTTTCTGGAAGAACACCTCAAACGACCGATTGCGAGCCACGTCGACGAGCTGAAAGGACGGATCAAGGTGAAAGGAGCTCCGCGAGCCCTCGTCGAGCAGTTCTTCTACAGCAAAGGCTTCTGAGCTTCTCGAAACGTCTAGTTCCCCCGCTTTTCTAGGTCTCTTTTCCTTTTTGTTCCGTTTTGTTGTGTATTTATATACTGTTGGTATGAACAAGAAAAACCCCAACACGTCCTCATCAACTCTCTTCTCTTCAAGTCAAAACCGGTTCCTATCCGTCGATTCTTTGTCAATTTCATCAGTTTCTTGCAATTTTCTCATTTGTCATCGATCAGAATGCCCTCATCGATTTGCTGCACCAATTGCCGTACGAAATACTCGCTGCTGAACCGGGAGGTGAGCGAATTTCGCATTGGAGCGCACTTGCTGACCTCGCGAATCTTACAGGCGGGATGTTCGAACTGTGCGATGTCGTTCTGCAAGAAGTGTTTGAACCACCGCGCGATCATTCCGACGCTCTCGATGCAGCCGATGATCGTCTGCTACAACTGCTATCAGAAGCTCGAGGCGGCCAAAATCAAGAGCCAGGACGCGACGGTAAGTGCGCTCTACTGATACGGGACAGTCGGGCGGCAATTTGAATTTTCCCCCCGAATTCAGATCACTTTCACGCCGCTTCCCGACTCTCCGAAAGGCTCCAGAAAGCAACAATGGTGGGGAGACGGACTGCCGCCGCCCTCGTTCAGAAACGCCTACGCCCAAAAGCCACCGGTCCGGGCTCCGGCTCCAAATGCTCCAAATGCTCCGCATCCGGACGACGAGCTCCGGCAACGAATGCTGAAACTGCGAGAGAAGGAGATCGCTGAAAACGAGAGAGCGGCGCGCCAAATCGGTGGCGAACCGCCGAGCATGGAGGAAATCGAGGAGCGTCTGGCACGCCTGCGCGGGTGCGACGTCGAGGTGATCCGCAATCCGAGAAGTGTGAGTTGTCGTCGAGTCCGGTGCATTGGACGCAACAAACTAATGTGCGCGGTTTTCAGTGGTTCCAACCGGCCTCCGACGAGATGGGCGGCGGCTCGAGCGCGAAAACGCCGGCGGAGCTGATGAGAATCGCCGAGGATCGCGCGCGCCTTGAACAGAAAGAGGAACAGTTTGCGAGCGAGCAACTGGAGGAGCTCGAAGCAAGACGGCGTCGGGTTTTCGAGCACGACGACGTCGGCTCGTCGGAAGATCCGCGGAACGTGCGGGAGTCGGTGGTCTCGGGCGGCACGGAGTTCAGCGAGGCGACCCGCGAGGAGATGAACGAGATTAACAGGTAATTGCTGAAAATCTTCTGAAAACGATTGAGGCTTCCCATTTCCAGCCTGCTCGTCGACGCCGAAAAACACGTGGCGGCGAACAAAAAGCAAGAGGAGAACGATGAAGCCGAGCTGAAAAACTTGATGAAACTCAGTGAGGCTTGCTTTTTGCTCAAATTTCCAGACAATTTCGCCCGATTTCAGCTCGTCAAAAGTCGCTGGAAGCGCTTCACATGAACGAGAAGATCACGAACGAGATCGGCGGCTTCTGGGAGCGTCGGAATCAGAAGGACGCCGAGGAGGAGGAGGCCGAAGATTCGGACGAGAAGTCGTTGGACGAGGAGACGTTCAAGAAGATTCTACGGGAGGCGGAGAACTCGGAAGACGTCAAGCCCACCACGACGACGACGACGTCGTCAGAAGCCGAGTCATCGCCGAAGAAGAAGGGATTCTTCGGGAAGTTCTTCCGACGAGACTCGAAACACTAACTCAATTCACTTGTATGTATTCTTATTCATTGACTTGTAAGAGAAATCTGTGATAAGCGCCCCGCCTAGTTGTTCGAAAAACCGCCGTCGACCGGCAACGAGGAGCCCGTCGTCATCGAGGAGGCGTCGGAGAGCAGAAACAGCACGGCGTTCACCACCTCGTCCACCTCGGCGAACCGCTTGATCGGCATCCGATCCAACATCTTCTGCTTCTTCGTCGGCTCGTTCCAGTTCTAAAAACATCCATTCAGAAGACGTCGGAAGCGAGCAGACACTCACATCTCTTCCCATATCGGTCATCACGACGGTCGGATTGACGCTGTTCACCCGGATGTTCTGCGAGCCGAGCTCGTTGGCCAAACATCTCGTCACCATGTCCAGGGCGGCCTTCGAAGCGCAGTAGACGGTGTGATTGTCGAGCGGCCGAATCGCGGCCTGCGACGAAAGATTGACGACCGAGCCGGGAATCTGACGATCCACGAAGTTGCGAGCCACCAGCTGAGCGATGAGAATCGGACCGCGCACATTCACCGCGAACGTTCGATCGATCGATTGTTGGGTGATCTGACCGATCGCGTGATTCGTCGCGATGCCCGCGTTGTTGACGAGACCGTGGATCGGAAAGTGCGGAACGATCAGCTTGAAGAGCACCTCCTCGTTCGCGCTGACGTCGCCGACGATCGGAATGATGGTGTACTTCTGAAGGATTGTATCTTGAGAACTAGAAGAGATGGGAAGAAAGTGTCAACTGCTGAAATATAGCCGACAAACCAAGGAACATTTTGTTAGTTGACAACTTTTTCCTATCTCTTCTAGTTTTCAAGATATGGGTGCTGGAACTCGAAAGGAGGATCAAACTTCGCAAAATGGCCAGAGCTTGGCGGAGTTCCGTCTTACTACTTCCGTTAAAAATGTGTGTTTTTACGAAATTTGTTACACCACTACGACGCTCCGGAATGACGGCGCCGCGCGTTGTTTATCGTAAATTTACCCCAGTTTTTCTTTAAAGAGAACCGTTTTTCAGTTCTATCCAGTTCTACCATGTCGCCGGCTCTAAAGAGAGAGAGGTGGTGATATAGGTAGGTACCAGAATGAACCAAGCGGCTCCGCCGCCAACAGCGCGCACTTTACCGCCCAGAGGTGGTTGCGCTTGCATGGGCCCTCTAGCCGAGTGGCTCATGTGTTTGTCTGTTGGGTGGGGGTCCCTGGTTCGGTCTTTTGTGGTGGCATTCTTATTTCTTCTTGCCCTCGGAATGCGGACAGATAAACAGACACACAGACACACAGACACACAGATGGATATACCCCTCACGGTTTTTATTAATAAGGAAGATCGTATTATTTACCACTCGATCAAGATAGGGGTCAGACAGGTGGGCTCATTCTACAGTCAATCTAGATAATAGGTGCGACACAAAAGGGGGCGGGGCTTATCGAGGTAATTGAGTTTTATCAAGATACGTGTGACAGAAAGGTGGCTCATCTCGATAATTGGTCGATCAAGATAGAGCTCAGGTAGGTCGGGCAGGTGCCACTCAAAAGGGGCGGGGCTTAAAGAGGTCAAGATCGGGGACGGGTCTATGTTTCCACTACAACGCTCCAGAATGACGGCGCCGCGAGTTGTTTATCGTAAATCTACACCAATTTTATCCAACTTTTCTTTCAAGAACCGTTTTCTTTTTCCAGTTCTATCCAGTTATACTTCTTCCCACTTCCGACTTCCGCCGAAACGGCCTATTTCCCGGTATAAAGTCGGAAGTGAAAAATTTACCGAAAAAACGTTCGTTCGTCGAGATTTCCGGTTCAAAAATTCATTTTTAGCGCGTTTCCAGTAATTTTGTGTCTTTCAAGGACAATATCGAAAATGAAATTTTTCGTCCGTTCATAATCGGTCTCAAAGAAAATCCTCTCAAAACCCATTTCCTCCTCCCAAACTCTGGTATATCATTCGAATTGTGTCGGATCCCCAAGGTCTATCCATTGATTCCACATACCGTAAAACCTGTATTAGACCGGCCCCTCTATTTGAACGGCACCCAAAACTCCGAAATCGTAAGGATCCCCCCTGTGGATATTCGAAATTTCATTTTAAAGTTAGAGGGTTGAAAATTAGACCGGCGCGTCGTTCTAATACAGGTTTTACCGTATTCCCTGTCAAGACTAACCATCGGAATGGTCTCCTTGACGAGCGCCTGCAGGTTCGGCTCGTTTCGGGCGAACGCGATGACTTGAGCGCCGGCGCGCGCCAACGCGAGACATATCTCTTTGCCGATGCCTGCAACAACCAAAAAAAGGGTCAAAGATTGGTAAGTAATTTGATAAGGGGGGGGGTAGATTGGAATTCGTGACCCCATCACACTTCCTGTTGTGATTGATGATCAAGTGCGCTGGGGGGCGCGCAGATCAAACTACAAAGGTCTCGATCGATGTGATGTTTAATGAGGGGGGGGGGGGTAATCAGGAATAAGGATTGTGATAGTGATAGTACAGTGGAGTGGGTTTACATTTACGTTTACATTTACTGATAAGAGGCGAAACCCGGTGTTTCGATGGTCTCGGGGAGCAAGGCTAGACTACAAACTAGAACTGACAGAATTGCCTTTTGGCTTGTCTTTGAGTTTTTTGAGCATAAAAAATTAAAAATTTTCAAAATACCGCCTGAAAGTTAGCGGGGAATAGGATAGACTACAAACTACAAACTACAGTGTAGTCAAGACAGACTTGCGCGAGTTCCTAAATAATTTCGGAAAAATCTCAAAGAGCCGTTTGATTGCTCAAATTTCAGGTATTTTGAGGGGCAATTCGATAAAATTTACTGGAAAATTTTGCAATTTTTTCCCGCGCTTCATAAATCGGTCCAAACCCGTCTAGCCCCGGCTCCGACGTTTTTCGAACCGGAAAAAATCGTACTCCGAAAAAAAATTGTTCATTTGTTTCTACAAAATTGCCCATCAAAATACCTACAATTTGAGCCATCAACGGGCTCTTTGCGAATTTTTTGAAATTTATTACGCTCAAAAAACCGAAACCCCTGCAAGGCCTGCAAGCCGGCCGGCTACACTGTAGTTTGTAGTTTGTAGTCTAGCCTTGTTCTTTCCTGGTTTTCAGCGTTTCCCGACTCACCCTGACTGGCTCCGGTGACCAGAATGCGTTTGTCGGTGAAATCGTAGGTGGCTGCGGCGGGCATCGTTCCTTTCTTATTCGTATGTTTCTTATTTTCGATTATTGATTTTTTGGCCGCTTTCAAAATCAAATCGAAAAGTTTCACGAGAAAGAATAAGAAGAATAAAAAGAAAAGGAAGGAAGAGGCGGGGGAAGACCCTTTTTATATCGCCTGTCTATTTTTGTTATCAATCGTTTGTGTGTGAGTGTGAGTGTCTCGTCGTCTGCGTCTCCTCGTTTCCCGTTCTCTCTCCACGCCTCCATCAACCGTTTCTCCCCGTTTCGCCATTCTATTTCGGGACCCGGAATGACAAGGAGAAGGGGAAGAAGAAGAAGGTGGAGATATGTATGGGCGAGAGAATTCTCGTCGTTTTGTGGTTTGGTTTGCAAATCGCAGAGATACATGAATCAAACATCGTTGCGTCTTGTCTTCCCCCCTGGCTTCGCTGGTTGGTTGGTTGGTTGCTGGCCAAGTCACGGGTTAGTTGGTTGGCTCACCGAGCAGCTGAAAGTTAAACTGGAAATTGAAATTGAAGAGCGAAACTTGAAGGAGAGGAGAGAGAAAAATGGCGTTTTTGGTGGTGACCATGGTAACGGGCGCGAAAAAGAAGTTACACCTGCTTTTCGCGGAAAGGCGGGTGTGATGCATAACAAAACGGCGTTACCGACAACTCACAGCTTTCTCCAGTTTGCGGTTGTGGTTTTGCTTTTTTTTTCTTTGCTCTGTGGCTCTTGGGTTTCCTATAAGTTGGGCTTGTGGTTAGGGGCTATGTAGAGAGAGGCCCAAAGATAAAAGGGATTTGGAATCATCAGGTAGTTAGATTAGAGGGATCCAGTTTACAGGAAGGGGCCAGATTTGCAAGGGGGTCCACACAGAGTATGAGGTCCAATATAAAGGGTAGGTCCCAATGTTAAAGCTATTAGGGATGATTAGGGGGTCCTGTTTGTTAAAAGTGTTCAAGTTACAGAAGGAGGGCTGGTAGAGTGTAGGGGGTCCAAAGTTTTTAGGAGCCTATAGGTGGAAGAGGCCCGAAATGATAAAGAGGGAGGGGGTCTAATTTGTTACAATTATAGAGGTCCTGTCCAGTCCAGTGTATGTAGTGAGGGGTCTGATTAGAAAGGGGATAGCATTAAGTGAGGGATCCAACATTTGTGAAATCTCCAATTCTTAAAGATTGTTATGAACTAAATAGGTTCAACATTTATGATAGCCCACATGTTGAAGGGGTCTTCATTAGTGGGGTCCGAATTTTAAAGTGGTCTGTTATACTGTAGACGAGTCTTCCAGGTCAGAAAACCAACCAACCCCCCTAGAAGGATGTCGATGGACCTGGACCCGGTTCCAGGTCTTCCCCTCCTGACGACCCTCTTCTGCAACTCGACGACCGTCAAGAAGAAGACCACGGTGAAGTGCGCGTTTCCCGCCGAGCTCTACACCAAGAAAGCGGCCTACGGTAGCCCGATCGGCGCCGGCGTCGGTCTTCTCGAAATCGCGCTCATCCTCATATTCATCGTGCTCTCGTTCAAAATGAAGCGTGACGTGACCAAAGTCTTTCTGAGCGTCGTCTACATTCCGTTGGGACTCTCGGCCGTCTTCAAGCTCGCGCTCGCCGTCTACAGCACGATGATGGGCGCGTATGGCTGGTGCTGGAATGTGTTTCTGATGTTCTACAACTGGATGTACACCAGCGCCGTCCTCACCACCGCCGTCGGATCGGTCCTCTACCTGTGCGCTCTGATCATTGTGGCTCGCAAGCGGCAGAACTTCAAGAGCTGTGATTCCTGGTAGGTTTGGTAGCTCGGATCTTGAGAACTGGAAGAGATTCCAGGGTCTCCTACTTCTCCGTCCTCTTCTTCTCGCTCCTCCTCTCCGGATCCTACCATCTGATCGCTGTCCAATGGAATCAGCTGCCGGCCGCCGGTCTCTTCTTCACCTACCTCCTGGCTACTGTTGGAACCGTCGTGAACCTCCTGGTGGTAGGCCACGCCCCCTTTTCCCTTTCCCTCTTCAATAAAAGAAAACCGGTGTTTAGTGCCTGTGCGTGGGTCTTCTGTGCAAGCGAAAAGCGAGCCCTGAAGTCGTCGTGCTCACCGGAGACCCATCCGTCGACGACGCCAGAAGCCGTCTGGCATACGGTGCCGTCGCAGTGATTCTGATGAATGTGCCGCACTGGTTTGAGATCTGTGAGTCATCAATCCTCCTAACAATTGCACCTGCTCCATAGCCTACCGTAACCCATTTCCAATGTTCAGGGGTCAAAATAACGGAGCTCTTCACGCCGTACCTATGGGATTCCGACGCACAAAATGCGGTGTTCTACTCGAGCCAGGCGGCCACTCTTTTGCTCTTGGACACCGTTCGCCTCTTCCTGAGCTTCTTCATGCTCGCCGCGATCTTTGTCACCGGCTCGGGACGCTTCGCCTTGTCACTCTGGCTCCATCGCGAACCGCATCCGTTGAGCTCGAAGAGCACCACGAAAACTGCTACAACCACTGCTCACCATCATCAACACGGTCATCAGAGCGCTCAGAACAAGGTGTTCGTGGCGAGCCAGAACCAGCCGTTGCTCATGGAGACTGGCGAGACGAAGAAGGAGCCCGCACATCACGAGAAGAAGGAGCACCCGATTATCCCCACCAGCACCACCACCACCACTACCAACTCACCACTTCCCCTCCAAATCCCGCCACCGGTCCCGCTGCCCAACCAGATCCCGGTCAACGCTCCGGCTCCACCTCAATACCCGGGCATCGGATTCGCGCCCGGCATGCTCCAACTACCGCACAACATGCAGACCACCATCGTCTACACTCCGTCGGTGGCCTACGAGAACGTGAACGGTCACGTGACCATGGAGCAGCTCCGATGAGCGGCTCTCACGGAAAAGCGGGAAGGTTTGGTTTTTTTAGAGTTTGGCCTTCTCTTCCTCGCGTGTTGAAACAGACTTCCAATAAACTCTTCTGTTAACAAATCCTACTGTACTTGAAAACCGACGTGGCCTACACTACCAGAAACCTACTACATAGTTGTATAGGCTCGTAAAATTAACCAGTTTATTGATGGCTTATTGCCTATTGAGTTGTAAACATGGGCCTAATTGTCATCATATTGGGTGGTTAGGGCCCAAATGTGAAGGGTTTTTGTAAGGCCTCGGGCAGGAGAAGGATGACAAATCATAAGTGGGCGTGGCTTGAGGATCCCTAGCCTGATGGGTCCGAATCTGATTCAGTCTTGCATCTTGCGCTCTTACAAGAATGTCTTCTCTGCCTACTCTCGTCTTCCTTATTCTTACTACTGTCACCCACTATGTGACTGCCACGGGACACCTCCGTCTCGACGTGACACCGTCCAATGACTGTTCGCTGCGTGTCATCACTCCACACTCTTCCGAGTCACTGGACATGCGGCTCGGCGAGCAGCACACTGTCAGCTTCCACCCGCGACGCCCCGAACACACCAGTGTGCACGTTCGGTTCGAGGTGCTCGGCGAGCTCCAGGAGCACACCTACGAGTTCCGGCACACTCCGGAGCAGCACCCGGTGCACCGGAACGCGTTCGTGTTCGGCGAGCTCGTGTTGCTCGTGGAGTCGGAGTACGAGTGCGACCGCGGATTCTTCGGAGAGACGTGCGATCTGACACGCAGACCCACCACTTCCACCACCTCCACCACTACTACTACTACTACAGTCCCTCCCATTCCAACTACCTCCACCACCGCCTCTCTTCTCAAAAAGTAAGTTCCTTTTCCCTCAATTTCTAACCCTTCCAACCAACCCCGTATTTCAGCCCGTCCAACATCAAGCTCATCTGCCTCATCGTCACCTTCCTCCTGCTCATCCTCATCGTCGTCCTCCTTTTGATCCCCCGACGCCTTCATCGCCACGACAACGTCGTCCCCTCTCCAGAAGTGCCCAAGGACAAGACCATCGAGTCTCCATCGTCGCCCAACTCCACTCGTTACACCGCCGCCCCGCACACTTCTCTCGACATGACCCTCTGCTAACTTGTGATCTCCCATCCATTCACTGCCGGTAATAATAACTTTAATTGTATTGTACTCGAGTAATAATGATGATAATCCTTAATAATCAAATCGATAATAAATCTTACAAATTCTTATCTCCCTTCGATGACACACACGTTCCTCTCAGACTTGTGTAAACCTGAAGTCTCAAAAATCGCACGCCCTAGTTGAGGATGATGAAGGCGTCCGTCGGGAGGGGAGGTGACTAACAAAGTCCCTTCTCTATGGGAATCTAACGAAGAACGTCTTCTTCTTCTCCTTCTTCTTCTTTTTCTTATCCGCCCGCCCAGATTCGCACTGCTCATCGTCACCTAATCCTATTGCACCTACCGGAAGGCAAAGAAAAGGAAGAGAGAGAGAGCTCTTTTCGCCTCGTCAACTTCTCTTCTTCTTCTCCTCCTTTTCAGAGAATATAGAAGAAAGAAGACGTGAGTGGTAAAGTGGTAGGTTGGTAGAAGAAGAAGAAGACGTAGAAGTGGAAGAGGTGCTCCCCGGAGAGGTCGCGACCTAATCATATTAATGCACATCGCCCCGGCGCTCACGTCTTCTTTTTCGGGGGACAGCCAAAAGAGCGGGCGGAGGGGGGGGGGGGGGGGGGGGGGGGGGGGGGGGGGTGACAAACTCACCACCCCCTTTTGCGCGCGAGGAGGAGGAGGATTCTAGGCCACCCATCATTATTTATCGGGTCGCAAATGATGAATCAAAGATGAGCCGAAATCTTCTTCTTCTCCTTCTTCTCATCGTCGAAAATCCATTAATCTTGTGGCCCGCCCCCCGGATCACTCTTTATCTCTATCCGATTGTGTTGTTTTTATTGTTTAACATCGCAAATGTTTTCTTTTCTCCTCCCCCTTCTCTCATTTTTCGGTCAAACCGCGTGGCCTAGAAACCGATGAGAAGTTTGGGGTTTCTAGGCCACGGCCCCCGCGCCCCTTCGCCCATTTTCGGCAAAACGCAGACGAGAAGAACACCTGTGTGAAAACTAGGTCAAAGCGGCTCAAATTTCATGGCAAAAATAAGGTCGTAAAAGCGCGGAAAACATCGGGAGGGGGGGGGGGTAAAGGGGGGTCGCACAGAAGATGAAGAAGAAGAAGAAGAAGTGAAATTTTATTACTTCCATCCGCCGCCGCCACGCGTTTTTGTGTGTGGTTTTTGTCTCCCCACCCCTCCTCTCAATTTCCTGCTCTGTGTTCTGTGTTTTGTGGATCTCCGTTCGAATTTAAACAAATTTCATTCCTTTACCCCTCCTTTTTTCCACCACCACCAAGCGATCCGAAATGAGAAGGATCGGATGACCGGGTCCAGGTGGCTACCGTAATCCTTGTCTGGTCTCGTACACCCTAGGAACTGATATGCGTGGTAAGTGCGCTCCATCGCACTGCCTCCGTGTAGTTGTGTGGTGCAGTGGAGCGCGCTTGCCTAGCTGGAAAAGTGAACGAAGTGCAATTGCGCTCCATTGCACTCTCTCGGCTATTACGCGGGAAATGTCTTCGCTGAAACTTTCAGTAGAGCGCGCTTGCATTGTAACCCGTTTTGGGATGAGACGTCAGGTTTTCGTTTTCCAATGCAAACGCGCTCTGCCGCAAAGTTTCCAGAGAGATTAGGACGATATTCGAGTGCGATGGAGCGAGTTTGCACTTGAGCTGAATTTTCACTTTTCCCATGACCCCCCCCCCCCCCCCCCCCCCCCCTCCCCCTTCATCTTCTCCCCCCCAGAAATCTAAGAGAAAAAGAGCGGAAAAGAGAGTGACCACCTTCTCTCTCCGTTTCCGCTTTACGAAACCCGAAGACGAGTATCGGTTTCCAGTGTTTACCGACCCCCTTTAAGATTTGGTGGTGGTCATCTTTCCCAAAATCTGACCAAAACCCAATGAAACAAGAAAAGAAGTTCTGTCTGAAAAGTCTGAAAAGACAGCTAAAATCTGAGAAAAACCGCCCCAAATCTTCTCGCCCCGAGGCGACGGAAAAAAAAATGGAAAAGGGGGGATTTCGAGAAATTTTCGCGCCCCCGGCTCTCGGGCTCGGGCTCGGGGCTCAAGTGGAGCACATACGTACGCGTACGTACGTACGTATGCAACGAGAAAGGGTAAATGAAAAATCGGTTCGTTCTTCGCCCCTCCTTCTTTTTTTTGGCGGCTCTTGCTCTTGCTCTTGCTCTTTCGCACCCCTGCCCCCCGTTTTCGGGGCGGCTCCAGCTCCCCGTCGAGTAGTCGAAATGAGCGCCATTTTTTTGTTGCCATCCGTCCATTCGCGCGCAATTTGTGTGCTCATTGAGCTCTTCCTCGCCGAGATTGGGCTCCCCTCTTTTGAGCTTGCACTCACCTTGTTCCGCTCACATCTTGAAAACTAGAGGAGATCGGGAAAAAGTGTCAACTGCTGAAATATACCTGACAATGTGAGGAACATTTTGTTAGTTGACCGCTTTTCCCTATCTCTGCTAGTTTTCAAGATATAGTCCCTGAAACTCGATCTATACAGTAGTCACGGGCCTCGGCTACCGTAACCCTATCATTTTGCCCTTTCCCTTTACGATTTTCACTCTCAAATCACAAGAATCATTGTGAATGCTAACAAGGCTCTTTTTTGAATTGCCGCCTAACTACCAGCCCATTCTCAAAGTTCCCGGTGAGCTAACAATGGTGGTGTCCCTCCCCCTTTCTATAAATATCCATAGATAACTACACATTGTCTTACTGTAGCTCAAAAACGGCTGAAACGAGAGTGACGGGTAGACAATGCATAACTTTATTGTTTTTGTTGGCCTTCCGGCTCCGGCTCCGGCTCCTCCTCCAAACTAAAGATGATGATGATGCTCCATTGAGCCCCCCAGTGTCCCCATGAGCACTCTGATTAATTGAGGGCGCTCCTCTTCTCTAGAATTCGATTTCATTAGATGAGTAGTACTGCTCCCCTACCCCCCGAAAAAAAAGAATGGAGGGAGCCGAAAAAAAAACAACAGGAAGGCACTCGGAAATTGAAATCGGTCACGGTTTTCTGAGAGAGAGAGAGACCTGTCCCGCCTCGCCTCGAGCTCAATCTCATTTCGTTTCAAGAGAGTTTTAGGAGCAAACGGAGCAAGCTCTTGACTTTTCTCGTCGCCTTTCGTGCTTGAATGCCTGAATGAATAGGATAGGGGAAGGGGAATGTTTAATGAGAGACGCCGGTGGTTTTGAGATTTTGATCTTATCGCCTGGTTTTGGTGAGGGGGGGGGGGGTTAGGATTACTGTAGGTAGCTGACTGTGTACTGTAGAATGGTTAGGTCAGAGATGTTATCCATTCACATCTGATTTACGAGGGCTCCAGATCCTATCGCTCCTTTTTGATCGAATCTTGCGATATGGCTTTCCTATGGTATAACATGGGGGGGAGGGTTAGGATTACTGTAGTTGACTAGTGTAGACTAGTAGGTAAGACCTGTAGATTGGGTTACGGTAGGTTAGTAGGTCAGTCACAGCTAGAGTTTTGCACCTAGTCTGATGGATCCGAATCCGAACCGCAACTCGAATCGTAGCTGAGTTGCTCAGAGCTCCGGGGTGGAAAGTAAACATCTTCTTCTCTCCCCCATCTCTCTCTCTCTCCCTGTTTCGAGTGATGCTGCTCCGGCTCCGGCTCCTGCTCCTCCTCTGTGCTCGGATTTCATGCTCCAACGAGAATCACATCACACACACATACCCACTCGCTCGCTAGCTCGCTCTCGCGCCAAGAATGATGATGCGCATAGATCAAAACAGAAGATGTGTGTGTGTGTGTGTTCAGTCCATTCGGCTCTTCTTTCCAGCAGCACCGCGGCGTCACCTAACGCATTCTGGAATTCCAGAATACATCTGTTCCTTCTTGTTTTCTCTCTCTCTATCTCCATCTCCATCGGCAATGATGAAGAAGCCGGTGTGTGTCACACACTAACTAGAAGAACATCATCATTTAATCTCACCACCACCGGCCGTCCCGCCGCCGTTTCCAGAGAGATTAGGACAAGAGCCGAGAGGAGCCCAAATCGGCTCTTTTCAGGGCTCAGCTCTCCTCTGGGCGCGCGACAACACTCTATGTAGAAGGGAGAAAGGGAAATCAATCCCGACCGCCTTCTCACCCTCTTGGGACCCCTCCTCCTCCTCCTTCACAAATCATTCCCCCCCCCTTTTTTTTCCCTATTTTCCCATTTTTGCCATTCGAATTCATATATGATTCTCAGAACCCCCCCCCCCCTTTTCGACACACACATTGACAAATCGTTTGCACCTTAAGGGTTCGGTTCTCGGCTCGCATCACTTGAATTCAGCCGAAAATGTGCCGAAAAGGGCTCGACGTTGACAGCTCGCGCGCTTCTTCTTCTTCTTCTTCGTTTTCGTAGTCCTCCTTCTCCTCTAATTGAAATTAGAGCCCTCCTCTTCACACGTCTTCTTTCTGTCCCCCCCCCCCCCCCCCGTTTCGGTTTCGATGCAAGTGCGCTCTGTTGAACTTGACTGTTTTGGCTGAGTGCGCTTGTGGCTATAGAGCGCATTTCCAAAGGGAAACATTATTTCAATGCAAATGCGCTCCATTGCACTCTCATCCCTACTGTGCTGGAAACTGTATCAATAGAGCGCATTTGCATTGATTGCAACAATTTTGGTATTGCTGGTTGCAATGCACCCCATCGTACTCGCTTATGCTCATCGCAATAGGGCGCATTTGCCTTTCCATAAAAACAGTTTCGATTTTGTCACTTGTCCGTGACGCGGACAACTCCCCCCGTCCCCCTCCCCTCCAAAAACTTTCCACATCCAACCGACGTCCGTCATCAACTCGCCTCCAGCTGCAAATAGTCGTCGTATTTCAATTTCAATTACTTTCACACACACACACACACTCCAACACTTGTGACTAATTTCCGTTTTCGTCAAGCACTACTACAGCACACCCCCCCCCCCCCTCCCAATTTCAATTTGTCCCCCCCTTTCCCATCCCCGACAAACTTTAGTCCCCCCCGACACACATTTGGAACAGATCGTAAAGTGTCGATTTGGCCATCAGGGCACCAGCTTTACCTCATTCTCTCTTTCTCTGATGACGCTTGTCCATCCATCCTGAAAAGGAAAAAGAGAGAGAGAGAGGGGGTGTCGAAAAGTGGGCGGAGTCTATTTTCATTTCAATTTCCGGGCCCCCCGCCCTCTCCGTTTTCGTCCACTCCCCGGCTCGTTTACTCGTGTCAACACCTCGCCGTCGTTCATTTCATTTCAGCAGCAGCCTCCCGCCTGCCCGCGTCAGATGAACTTGACCGTACTCGCGGAGCTCGTCGAGGCTCACGCTCGAGCCGAAGCCGAGCTGTTGTGTGCTCATGTGAGTAGCTCGAAAGAGCCCCCAAAAGTGCTCAAAACCACGTGGGCTCGTTTTCAGTACGAAACGTACACGCCCGTCCGATTCGTGCTCATCGCCGTCGCCACCGTCATCGCCTCGCTGGGCACGATTGGAAACATTCTGCTGTTGATCGTGTTTTCAGCCAAACAGGTGAGAGCTTCTGTCACGTCTTCTGGGAAGATGAGGTGTTCATCTGATAGATCTTAGGGTGCTGATTCGAAGAACATCCAAACTTGACTGTTTTCCATTTCTACAAACTGAGATCTACAGTGTTGAGTTCCAGCCCGCATATCTTGAAAACTGGAAGAGATGGGAGAAAGTTTTCAACTACCAAAATATAGATGACAGGTTAAGGAACATGATGCTAGTTGACCACTTTTCTCCATCTCGTCTAGTTTTCAAGATATAGCCCCTGAAACTAGAACCATTAAGCTCACCTCAACTTATGGATGTAGCATTCGATGCCAAAGAGATCTAATCATAGTCGGTGTCACGTGACGCGTTACACAAACTAGAATCACGATGTTCCCTTGCAGAACTCGAACACACCCGCCACCCTCTACCCATCGGTGCTCGCCTGTCTGGACTTTGCCATCTGTCTCGAGTACATCCTCCTCTTCGGCGTCGACGCCTTCGTCAGCTATCTGAAGATCGAGAGTCTCTTCTCGCTCTACTACCTCTACATCGTTCCGGCGTACGTGATGGCGCGAATCACCCAACTCGCCATCCCCTACATGCTCATTTTCGCCACACTCGAGCGTCTCTTCTGGACGTCGAAGAAGAAGTGCGAACCGTTGAACCTTACTATCGTTTCAATGAGTCTCCAAGTTCAGAAGCAAACTGCTCAAAGCGTTCCACTCCTCCACGGGACGTCACGTGACCGTCGCCGTCTCGCTGGGAATGTGCATTCTGCTCAGGTCGCCGAGCGCGTTCGCTATAATGGTCGATCCGTATCCGAACTGTCCCGACTTTTTTAGGACTAAGACGACCAATCAGAGGTGCATAGTCATGGAAACTCGAGGGGGAACCTATGAATCTCATTTCCAGACAATGGGCTCGGCAGAGTGAGCTCTACCACTTTTTCGACTTCCAAGTGATGACCATCGCGCAGACCCTCGTGCCATTCATCCTTCTGGTCGGCCTGAACCTCATCATTGTGCGCCGAATGTGCTCGGACAGTGTGCAAAAGGAGCGCGAGCCCGAGCCGACGGAGGTGTGCTTTCAGGAAGACCGTCTGCTCACTCAGATCACCCCCGTCCACAAGTCATCAACAAGTAAGGGATCGAGAGAAGGGTTACGGTACCTGACGGCTCATTTTCTAGTTACAGCCATCGGATTGTCGTTTCCACCGCTCAAAAGCATGTCGCCGGCGGTCAGAAGTGCAGTCTTCACAATGGCGGCCATCGTGACGTCATACCTGATATCCAACGTGCTTCATCTGATTCTAACAGTTTTGGAGAGGTGGGGACATCTCCGCCAACCCCATTCCAATCGTTTCTTTGTTGTACAGATCGGGCCACGAGATCCTGCAATCCGAAGAGGATCCGCTGCTCTCGTCAACATTCCACACCTTCTTCTCGGACCTCGTCTCGTTCGTCTACATGTTCACGTCGGCCATCCGAATCGTCATCTACTACCTCTGCAATCCGAAACTCCGCGGCGACCTCATCGACTTTTTCGCCAATCGCAAAAACGCCGTCTATCTTTGAGCCGAGCCTCGTTGTCATCTGTTTTCCGTTTCAAACCATATATTCGCGGGTTTTCTTGTTTTCGGTGAAAAAGAAAAGAAATAAGAAAAAAAAACAAACAAACAACTTCCTTTTGATCTTTTTTTGAGTCTCCTCCTGCTCCAGATTGCGAGGTAATAATAATAAATAAAATTTAACCCTTATACCGTGTGTTATAACGACCCCCTTTACTGGTTGAGGTTCATGGGTCATATCTCGAAAACTAGAAGAGATGGGAAAAAATTGTCAACTAACAAAATATTTCTTGATTTGTTGGCTATATTCCAATAGTTGGCACTTTTTTCCTAGCTCTTCTAGCTTTCAAGATATGAGCGTTGAAAGCTGAAAACTGCCAGCTGAACGACAAGCCAAATGGGAGGCCGCGTTAATCTCATAATTACGGTTATTAGAGAGCAATTAGAGAGCAATTACCGGTGTGAACATGACAATTGTAAACAAGGAAGTCAAAACAGGGCCCACAAGTCTATTCTCGGCGCTATTCCGATTCCAGCTGACACCGCCGCCGTGCTGATGGAAAAAGTTGTCGCGCTCGTTGTTGCACCTGCAAATGCGCGGATTGGTTGTCCGAATACAAAATGGTGTCGCGTGACGACGCGTGACACGTTACCTGTCCTCACTACACGTGCGGCACTCGACACCACTGCCGGGCTCCACTCCCGGCATTCGAGCGCACGGAAAGTCGGCGCAGCCACGTCGGAAAGCGGTGCCATTCGAGGAGAGCCGATAGCAGAACTGGGTGGAGGGTGGACAGAGCTCCTGGACCCAACGGTCACGGTCGAAACACGTGGAGCCGTCACACGTTTCACAAAGAAGACCGGATGCTGGAAAGGGAAATCAAAATGTATGTATGTACAATCTTTATTGTGGAGTCGAGAACTAACCAGAGCTCACAGCGAGAATCGAGAATACAACAAACGAGAAAGTGCGCATTTTGTTGATGGTTTGACTAAAACAAGTCAATAACTGTTTAGGTGTAGCACAAGGTAGATCAATACAATACAATAGGTTTGTTATCAGTCGACGCTCAAACACACACTCAAACACATTCCTTATCACTTCTGATAGTGAGTCATCGGGAATCAAAACTTGGTCACAATTGTGTGGGTTGTTCCTAGTTTCCGGAGGTTGGGCAGTGTTGTGAACTCGTCCACAGTGCTTATCTTCATACCTGAACTTTGTAATTTTTATTCTGGGATGAGTTTAGAGGGGCTCTCAAGTAGTTTGAGTTTCAGAAGCTATATCTTGAAAACTAGATGAGATGAGGGAAAGTTGTCAACTAACAAAATGTTCCTTGATTTGTCAGGTATATTTCAGCAGTTGACAATTTTCTTACAACTCTTCTAGTTTTCAAGATACGAGCGCTGAAAGACAGGCCAGGCCTACCCATTGGGAGGAACATGCGTCGGCACAAGAAGAAGAGGTAGTTACGGTAGGACTGATGAACCAGGATAGTGGTTATAGTGGAGAGGAGGCCATGGGTGGACAGAAGGCACACCCCGAATTGGACATAGGCTGGAAAGAAGACGTGCAGAATTTTCTAGATGTACGCCTACCCCGAACTCACTTTGGTTGTAGTTCTCGGTGAGTAACAGAACCACCAAGCCAAGTGCTGCAGGCAGAACCAGTGCAGAGTAGGGGATCAGCACCTGGAGGAGGAGGCCTTTCATGAAGGTCCGCTGAATTCTCTGCATCTCCCTTGACAACAGAATCCGTGTGGCACGGATGATATAGAACGAGTGGAGAGCGTAGCAAGTCGACATCAAAACGACGACGCCAATGCCGGCCATGTAGTAGAAGTGGAGGAATCCGAGCGTTTGCACCGACAGCACGACGGTCTTCCCGTGCCAGATGTCGCACGGCGCCTGCTTCCAGTCGTCGACGATTTGCATGATGAGGGGGCGATCGTCGATGTCGACGAAGAAGGCGGGAAGCCAGACGTGGAAGAGGCCGATGAGATAGTACATGGTGGTCTTGAAGACGCGATACTCGACGGTTTGATGGAGCGCGTGGAAGGTGGGCAGGACGGTTTGGTGGCGGTATTCGAAAAGGCAGATGGTTGAAGAGCCGACGCCTGGAAGTTGGGATCAACGGATCGATAACAAAAAAGGAGGGTTGATGCCGGTTACTGTATTCTTTTAAAAACAATGATGACTCACAGCTCAGCGCGAAGGTAGTGGCGAGGTATTGGAGCCGGGCGGGCACATTCAGCGCGGACAACCAGCCGGTCGGATAGCCGCACAGAAACGGATAGAACACGATGGGCGTGGAGAGCATCGTCACGAACAGATTGAACGTGATGATCGAGAGTTGGAACTTCAAAATGAGCCACTTGTAGGAGCCCATGCTCCAGAGCGACTTGTTCAGGATGCAGTACACCGAGAGGCAGAAGAACGGGATCTGCGACACACCGATGGCGTTCATCACAAGTTTGTAGATGGTGTGATCCGGATAGTTGGATGGCGAGCAGTTCGGAGCAGCAGGAAGCATGTTTTTCGCGCGGCTCGCGGAGCTCCAAGGAAGAAAGAAATGGCGGGATGGAAAAGCACGGGGTGTGGCATTCAACGGTTTCACCTGTCGGCGCCTGATTCGTCATGTTTTGAAGGAAAGAGATATGGTGACGTTTTGGAAAATGGTTTGGTTTGGAAATCAATGCACAGGAGGGGGGGGGGGGGGGGGGGGGGGGGACAAAACTCGTCGACTGACCCACTGACGACGGAAACGCTCACAGAGATTGCCGACGTTATCGTCACTTATTGATCAATTTTTCTGTCATTCGATTAAATTTTCAAGGAATGAAAACGTATGAAATGAACTGGTTCCGTTGAACGCCAAGCATTAATAAGAATCACTCATAGGATATTCAAAAAACAATGTTTCTTGATGTGTCAGCTTTATTTCGACTGTTGACAACTTTTTTTGAAAGACAACCTGTAATGGCTAGTTATTGACTGCGTTATTGTCAGCCTCCATCGGAATGATCGGAATGACCGGAATGTGCTCCTGATCGATATTATCGATCCGATCGTTTAGCTCGTCCATTCTTCCCTGAAGAGTGTTCATCACGCCTTCAGCTCGTCTACCGAACCCTCGAATCCCTTCGCCATCCACCTCGGCGATCACAATCCCGACCTCGCGGCATATCGTTTCCATGTCTTCTCCATTGAGCACCGCGTTGACATCGGTGAGAAACTCGAGATAGATTCTGTGAAGGCCGTTCTGGTTGTCAGCGATTTCACGGAAGTTCAGCATCTGCTGTAGAAATTCGGCTCGCTGATCGCGGAGCATTTGAATTTGGGGCTCCAGCGCTTCCGGATTGAGACGAGGCGGCTCGTCGTGCGGTGGAAGGCACTGCAAAATGTTCCAGGGGGTCATAGTCAAACAGAGAACCCTTACCACAACACAAACTTCCTTCAAAGTGACCAGAACGCTTTCGAGGGTTGTATGGGACTCGTTGAATAGTTGGATGCTCTGATTCGGAGCATAATTGATCAGGTTTTGAACGTTATAGATGGCCCCGACTCTGTCAATGAAGCAGTTGGTTTCTGCGCCGACTCGACGTCCGACGCGTTCGACCTCGGCGCCGATGTGCCTTCCGGCACTTTCAAAACTATTGGCGATTCAGAATCTAGAAAAGAGCACCATGAACCCGTTAAACCATCCAGTGCCAAAGTTTCAGCTTAGTAAATAAGTTCAAACGTTGGTAACGTTTTTCCCGAACTTCAGAAATACACACTAAATTGAAAAAGCTCAGTTTATCAAAAATCCCGAAACACATCATTATTCCCGTGCTGATTCTCCTCGGCCTGAATGATCCCGCGCGAGTCGCCGTTGTTCAGCTCCCAGTTGAGAACGCTGAGCATTCCATCCAACTGTTGAATGAGCACACCCGCCAGACTACCGTACTGCTTGATCTCGTCGACGATCGCCCGATCGGTCACGTTCCGAAGTTCCATGCAGATCGTGCGGAACACCCGTCCCTGCAGTAGACTCTCCACTTGGACTAGGAACGTCTGGAATACTTTGAGCATTTTCTGTGAGCTCTGCTCTGAATCGAAGAATAGAGTCTACCAGTTGTGGAGTTCCAGTCTCATTGGCGGTGAGCCATACTTGGAAAATTTCGGGTCGACCCGCCTCTCGAGAAAAATTTTTGCCGACCCGCCCCGCCCCGCCCGACCCGCTTTAGTAAATTTTCAAAAAAAAAATTTTTTTTCGATTTTTTTTTTCAAAAAATTTTTTCCCACAAGTATTATTTTTTCTTTCAAAAACTTGGTTGTCACTTATGAGCCAGTTTCCCGACCCTTAATCAGTAGCAACACTCGAGATTTCACGACTTCAGTACAACGACACTCCGAAATTTCGCACAATTCGGTTTCACAAAAGAAAGCGGGTCGAACGGGGCGGGGCGGGTCGAGGGTGCGGGGCGGGGCGGGTCGGGGCGGGTCGGGGCGGGTTGGCAAAAATTTTGAAATCGACCCGCCCCGCCCCGCCCCGACCCGCCCCGTCCCAAGTATGCGGTGAGCTGTCTGTAGCAGTTGATTTGCTCGCGGAGCCCGAGTCGGTCTTGCTCCAAACCAGCTGTCTCGCCATCTAGAGCTCCCGGGTTGACACGAGGATCCTCGCCGTTCAACGGATTACACTGCAAACTACCGTACCCTACAGTAACCCGCACTAACTCCTAGTCCTCTGCGTACCAGAGTTTGGACCGTTTGCAAGTTGTCCAGAACGCGATGGATAGTTTCTGTGATTTCGAGGAACTTCCGAGCACTCTCGCTTATCGGTTGGCTCTCCGAAACCGGTTTCTGACTATGGAGCGTCGTATCCAGATCCTTCATTCGGTTGATGTAGTCGATGCGCTCTTTCATCCGCCTATTCTCGTTTTTCACATTTGTCACTAGAGTTTCATAGTCTAGGAAATTACATGTAGATCAAAAAGTTTGAAGAAAAAAGTTTGACCTACTTCTCTTGACAATCCCGTTCGCGTCTCTGAACAGCCGGTCGCTGTCCTTGACGAACTGTCCCCAGTAGTCACGTGGCATCCTGAAATCTGTCACACCCTAACTTCTAAGTTGTGTAGATATTCACAAGGCGGTAGATACAGGGTTACGGTACCCACGATCAATATGGATTTGTGGAAAAACAATGTCAAAATTTCATATAAACTTCAGATTATGGCTCTTCCTCGTCGATTTCCTCGATGATCACCGACTGGAAGGGCACGTCTTCCGGTTGGCTCGTTCGAGAGCTCATTTCCTCGCGATGCGCTCTTTTGAGCTCCGCCAACGTCGGCACACTTTGCACACAACGAGCAAGCGTTCTCTCTTGCTCTTGGAGCCCGGGAAGTGGGTCTAGCTGGAAAATGTGCTCCAAACTTTGCGAAAACGTGCTCAGTGAGTTTCTCAGCTCGCGGCAAGCCGTGACAATTGTCACAACCGCAATGATGATCCGCTCCAGAAAGCGTTTCCCAGTGTTGTCGAGCAGGGTCTGCAGATTTTCAGTCTCCGCCTCCATCAGCTTCTCCTCCGCCGAAAGTGCGTCTAGAAGAGCTTCCAGGCGGATCTGGACGACCTCCTTTTGACTGGAACTCGTCTGAAAATGAATGGAAGCTCAATTCCAGTTCCTTGGCTCCACGAGCCCCGACTCACTGCACATAGGAAGGTGTGGAATCGAGTGGCCACTTGCCGGTTCGCCGCGCGCAACGCCGCCAACCGATTGCTCCAGTTGCGCTCGACGATCTCGTTCCAAATCCGAAACTGGAGCATTTTGCTCAGCTGCTCCAACTGCCGTCTCATCTGGCGAGCTCGTTGCTCCGCGCGCCTCTCGAACGCCGCCTTCTTCATCTCATACTCCTCTCGGATCTTTTGCACGCGCGCCTCGTGCTCGGCCTGCTCGCGGAGCCGCTCCTCGTCGATTCTACGCATGGTCGCCATGTGCTCCTCCTCGGCTCGCTTCATCTGCTCGTTCTGCTCGCGGAGCACCGCTTCCGTCTGCTCGTTGACCAGGGTTCTTTGAGCATCGAACTGCTCCTGCTCCTCCGTGAACCGAGCACTTCGCAGGGACATTTCTTGCTCGAACTGCGTATCGGCAAGTTCCTGACGCTTCTGCCACTTCTTCTGCCGTTCCGCTTTTTCCATTTCCATCCTTCGCTCCTCTTCGTCCGCCCGCTTTCTCGTCTCCTCGACAATCGCATCGAGCTCTCCCTTCAGCTCTTCTTGCTCTTTCTCAGCCTTCCGCATTCGTTCCTTCCTCTTCAACTCTCGCATTTCCTGGTGTTTCCGCTGTCTTTCCCTGGAACATTTTCGAAATTTATCTGAAAATAAGCCCAAACCCAACTGCTCCTCCCTCAAAAACGCCTCCCTCTCCTTCCGAAGCTCTTCCATCGGGTCGGGAACCGCCGGTGCCGCTACAGGTGCCGGAGCATCGTGCTCCGTCGAGCTCAGCGCCTGAAACTGAAAAGTATCAAACCAATGCGGAGGTGTCCGGCTGTCACGTTACCAGATCGGGACATGACGGGTATCTAGGCACCCCGTGGCTCTGTTGCTGCTGGGCTGCTGGAGTTCGCAATGAAAGTGGAGCATAGACTGCTGGACTGGGGCTCAGAGTTTGATTCGGGTACTGTGGTGGAACCGGGGGAATGTCCTGAAAAACGCAAAGCGAACTTGTGGCCCCTGACACATTTACAGTATTAGAACGACCCCCCTTAACGGAATTCCTTTCAGCAGCCATATCTTGGGAACTAGAAGAGCTAGAAGAAAACTGTCAACTACTGAAATATACCTGACAAACCAAAAAACATTTTGTTAGTTGACAACTTTTCCCTATCTCTTCGAGTTTTCAAGATATGAACCATTCCAGTATACACTGAAAAAAAAAACTGCCAACTCACCGGAAAAACACCCATTCCAACGGTGTAGCTGAACTTTGGCTGAAAATGCGGATCCATTCAAGTCTGAAAATGTGTGGGGAATTAGAAGTCAACGACTTTTTAAAAGTGAAGGATGAAAAATAAGTATGAGTCATGAATGTTGACATGAACATTTAACAATGAGCAATAGTTGAAAATCAATGAGGAATTTGAACATTTTCTTTTTTTTCAGTCTAATTTTAAGTCTAGTTCGGTCTCATTTCAGCATAATAATTGTGTTTCAGCTCGGAAAGCGTCGGAATTTCCAGGCAGGCTCTGCGGAGCTCATCCGCCTGGCTCTTCAAACTGTGCACATCTTTCGGGTTCCAAAGAGCGCTCAGCAAGTTTTGACAGCATCGGATCACTCGTTCGACGGCTTTCTGGAATTTCCACATTGTTCATTGGAGCGCATTTGCATTGATAAGAACCTTGATGTCCAAAAGGAACGTCTTCTGGGTGACGGTGTGCATTTCCGACATGTTGGCCGACTCGTTGCTCATCACATTCTGGAGCACTTTCAGCGTGTGACGCCACTCTTCCAGACGGGACCCGACGATTTCGCCGCGTGGAGTCAGACAGTAAGCCTGTAGTTTTTCAGAATCCCGCCCGGCGTTCCTCAACGAGTTCAGGCGATTCGTCCAGTTCCGCTCGATGATGTCGTTCCAGACGCGGATCTGCATCGCCTTCAGAATCGTCGCGTACTGCTCACTCATCTCCGTTCGCCGCTTCTGATAGTCCTGCCTGATTCGCCGCACGGCTTCATCGAACTCGTCCTGAAGATCCTCCATTCGGCGGTGATGCTCCGCTTCGGATTCCTCGTAACGTCTGTAAGGAGAGAGCCAGGGTCGTGAGATTTCTAGGCCACACGTACCTGTGCTGTTCGGCCAGCCGCATCTGATGACGTCGTTCGTCGCCTTGAATGCCGGCCTCCAACGTCGCCAGCTTCTCCGTCAATCCGAATCCATAATCTCTCGGCGACGTTGGGGTGTAGACATCTGGAGTGGCATCGTACCGATGCACACCTACAGCGCTTCGTATCTCCCGCAGATTGCTCTCGTATCGATAGGCGTCTTCTAAACACCAACACCTTGTTGCAAAACCTTCATTCCTTATCACTCCTTTCCCTCTCACCCTCTGCCTGTCTGCGTCTCCTCATTTCGTCGTCTCTCTCGTCTTGTTCCAACTGACGTCGATACTCGAAAACATCCTGTTCGCGCGCTCGCCGCTTCTCCGCACGTCTTTCGAACTCACTGGAAACTTGTTGTCCACCCCCGGACAACTGATACAATTGCTTACCGATTGTCGGGTAGGTAGTAAAGTGGTGAAGGTAGCGCCGAGTTGCCATAGTTCGCATAGCTAAATTAAGAGCTTACTGTAATGGCTCATATCTGGAAAACTAGAAGAGATAGCAAAAAGTTGTCGACTACCAAAATATAGTCAACAAGTTAAGAAACATTTTGTTAGTTGCCAACTTTTTTCCATCTCCTCCAGTTCTCAAGATATGAGCCCTAGTCTACCTGTAATCACTAATCGCTGGTATTGGCGCCTTCGGTTGTTGACTAATGACACGTGGCACATTGCTCGGTCGGTGCTCCTGCAAAAGAGCTCTAGCTCTGGCTCGTCGAGCTCCGATCAAACTCACTTCCAGAGCAGTCGAATGTCGGCAACAGTTGGCTCCCATGCTGAAACTGAAATCAAATTGCACATGGTTTCGAGGTAAATAAGAGAAAAAGTGAAAAGTTAGGTATGGCGGGGGAAGTGTTATGAGTCACACACTTGTTTCGAAACCGAAACTGAAATCAAATATGAAATGAAACGGTTTATAGTTATAGTCGGCGTCAGACTCGTGGCGCCCCCCTCAACTCCCAGTTGAACCGGAAAAGAGTGGCCTCGAACTGGACGAGCAGCCTCGCCGCGTTCTCTCCGAACTTCTTGACCTCCGCGTCGGTGAGTGGTGTGTTTCGGATGAACGGCAAGAGCAACGTCATCTCGCACATCTCGCTCGTCATCAGAATCTTCATGACGTCAATGCAAAACTTGGATTGAGCCTCGTGGCCTGGGATCGAGAGCAACGCCATGCGGTAGGCGTCGATCATGGTCTGCGCCCGTTTTTTGCTCTCTCGCAGGCCCTCCACGTCGTGATTGAGCACACTCGGAGCAAGCTCGCGCCGCTCCTCAGATGTGCTTTGCAAATACGGTGCGACTATCACGGAGACGTTCCGGAGGCGATCCAAAATGCAGTGAAGGTGGTCGAGTATCTCGATGAATGTCCTGCAACTGGCCACCAGCACCTTCTCCTGATAGTACTCCCGGAGTTGTTGCTCCAGTGAGCTGAGCTGCTGGAGCCGCAGATTGCTTATAGTTAGTCTGCAATAGTAATCGGATGTGTGTGTCACGTGACACATTGACTCACGAGGTCTCCAACTCGAGACTCTGCTCCCCGTCAGTCATGTGCAGAAAATGAGATCTGTTTAGTGAATCACGTCAATGAGGCCTGGGAAAGTGACAAGTGTATGGTAGTATCTGGGAATCTGGTGACCCGTAAAACAAAAAGAAAGGAAAAGTTCAGAAGGGAGATGGGGCGAGAGCAAAACAATTTTATTAGTACTAGCCATAAGGAAAGTATCATTTTATCTCAATAACCGAGGGAGCTATCAAAAAGTTGTCAACTACAAAGATGTAGTTCTTTCTGTGCTCCACAACTTTGCAGTTGACAACTTTTTGATTGCTCCATTGGTGTTCGAGATAAAATGAGAACTAAAAGCGGGGCCAGTTAAAAAAAAAATCTAAAAATTAGACAATATGGCTCACTAGTCCTGAAGCACCGGACGGGGGGTCAGTCCGTTGATCGCCGTATTTCCCGGGTCTTCTACGACGAGATGAGCAGCGGCGAGCCGATCCATTTGAGCGTCCATCTCCACTCTGATGGTCGCAATCTCATCGCTCAAACTTTGCGCAGACCTTCCGCAGGCTTGAATTTGAGCCTGATTGAGTGTTCTCAAAGCCATCGGTAGATCAAAATCAATAACGTCAAAGTCATCGTCCTCCAAAAGTTCGTCCATTTTATCAACGAATGTCTGGAAATACGTCCTTTTAAGAGTGTTTTTACTGTATTAGAGTGCCAGCTTGCAACCCCCCCCCCTCTCCTCCAATTATTTGCCTTTCAACACTATGTATTAACACTCCAGAAAACTAGAAGAAATAGAAAAAAGCTGTCAACTGACAAATAGTAGCCAAAAAATCAATAAAAAACTTTTTTAGTTGACAACTTTTTACTGTCTCATCTAATTCTCTGAGAAGCGAACCATTCGACGAGCCGCTCGCACGAAATACGCTAACTCACCAGCAAAACTTTGCGTAGATCCAGATCCGCATGCGGGGAGTTGAAAAGGAACTGTCGGAATCGTCTCGTCCTGTTCTCGTACAGGGCCTTTCCGGTCGCGATCGCTCGGATTTCGGGGTCGAGCACTCCGTGCCTAATCGACGGGTTCTCGTTGTTATCGGTGACACAACGACTTCCGATGTAATCCAGCGAGTTGCGGATCTCGTAAAACGTTTCGATTACGTCTCGGAACATGTCGATAATTTCGCGCGACTGCTCGATGCTAAAGTGTCGGCGAAGTTCGGCGTTTCTCTCCTGGATTTGGGCGAGTGTCAGATCATTGGCCTCCTGCAGTTGTAGCTGTCGCTCTCTGGCATTTTCCAGTCGCAGCTGTCGGTTTTCATCCTGGATAGCCAGGATCGAATTGTGCTGGATATCCTGCAGTTCCTCCATTTGCTCCTTGAACAGTTTCTGAGCTTCGCCGCGTTCCTCGTACACCTTCTGCGTCTCCAACTGAAGTTCGCGTACGCTGCAAATAAGAATCATATGAATGGGTGTCACGTGACACATTGACTCACGATGTCTCCAACCCCGGCGCCTGTTCTTCGTTGGCCATTCGGTAAGAGAGATCTGCTAATGGATGTGAGGGAGGTTAAAAGTTTAAGTGACAAGTGTATAGAAATATTTGGGACTCTCGCGACCCGTAAAACAAAAAGAAACAAAAGTTCAGAAGGGGAAATCAGACCAGAACAAAACAGTTTTATGCGAACATAAACAAATTAGACAATATGGCTCACTAGTCCTGAAGCGCCGGACGGGGAGCCTCTCCGTTGATCGCCGTATTTCCCGGGCCTTCGATGGCGAGATGAGCAGCGGCGAGCCGATCCAAGTGAGCGTCCATCTCCACTTTGATTGTCGCGATCTCATTGCTCAAACTTTGCGCAGAGCTTCCGCAGGCTTTAATTTGAGCCAGATCGTCATTTGTCAACGCATTTGGAAGCTGCCGACAAATATTGTTGATCGCTTTGTTGGCTATCACGGCATCCATTCGTCCAATGAATCTCTGCAAGTACGTACGTGAATGCTTGTCTTACAGCTTTTAGCTTTCAACAATCGTATCCCCGAGAACTAAACGAGTTAGGAAGAAGGCATCAACTGGTGAAACGTGGCTGACAAGTTAGGGAACACTATCTGAGGGGTCGATCTAAATCAAAAGCGGTATATGTAAGAACTCACCGTACATGCTGTGCGAATGTCCGCATGGGCAAGTGGGGAGTTGAGAAGAAACTGTCGGAATCGTCTCGTCCTGTTCTCGTACATGCCCTTCTCATTCGAGACCGCTCGGATGTCGAGGTCGAGCTCTCCGGGCATGATCGACGGGCTCTCGCCGTTCTCGGTGACACAATGACTTCCGATGTAATCCAGCGAGTTGCGGATCTCGTAAAACGGCTCGATCACTTCTCGGAACATGTCGATCATTTCGCGTGATTGCTCGATGCTAAAGTGTCGGCGAAGTTCGGCGGCTCTCTCCTTGATTTGGGCAATTGTCAGATCATTCTCCTTCTTCAGTTGTAGCTGTCTCTCTGTGGCATTTTCCGATCGCAGCTGTCGGTTTTCATCCTGGATAGCCAGAATCAACTTGTGCTGGATATCCTGCAGTTCCTCCATTTGCTCTTTGAACACTTTCTGAGCTTCGTCGCGTTCCTCGTACACCTTCTGCGTCTCCTCTTCAATCTTCTCAACTTTAGCAGCGCCTTCCTTTCTCGTTTGTTCGAGCTTCGCCTCGATCTTGTCCTTCTCCTCCTTCTGATCCTTCTCGAGCTTCTCCATCTGCAAATCGTCCGAGACTTGTCACGCGACTTCTCCCCGTCAGCCTACCTTCGCCTTGTGCTCTTTCTCCGCCTTCTCGCGCTCTTCCTTCGTCTCCTCGCGCAGCCCGTTCATCTTCCGATCGTGCTCCTCGTTCATCTTTCTCACCGCCTCATCCTGCTTCCTCTGGCTCTCCGCGAGCATTTCCATCAGCTGTCTGCAAAATTTCAAGCTCTATTTGCATTTTAGTTTGATTTTCAGGTACCTCTCAACCTTCTCGTTTTCCTCTCTCTGCTCGCGGAGCCGACGATCAGCATCGCGTTCGCTGGCCTTGTTTTCTTCGTCGAAAGCCTCAAACACTGAAAACCAATTTCAGCACTCATATCTTGAAAACTAGAAGAGCTAGGGAAAAGTTGTCAACTAGCGAAATATAGCCGACAAATCAAGGAACATTTTGTTAGTTGACAACTTTTTCCTATCCCTTCTAGGTTTCAAGATATATACAACTCACTGCTCTCCATCTCCTTTTTTGCCCTCTCATGTCGGTCGGCACTCTCTTTCTGACACTTCACCAGCGCCTCATACCTCGCTTTTCCGGGATTCTGGAAGAACAACGATACGAATCGGTTGAAAGTGACTAGGAATTCACTAACCGCTCGAATATCGTCGATGGTTTCGTAGACCGTTTTAGCGGCATCCGCCAACAACGGCACGATCGTGAGCGTTCTAGTAAGAAACGGCGCCCAGCTCATTTTCAGATGTCAACTGTAATTTCGAGAATTTAGTAAAAGGAGAGTAGAGACAAGAATAAGATGATGAAATAAGAACGATGACGACGGGGGGTTTAAGTACGAGTGTGTCTTATCGAACACTGAGCAAGGAAGTGAGCAACGATGAGCAATGGTAAAGTGTAAACATGTTTATGAGCAACACCATGAAACCGTTAGAAACCTCCCTGCCGCATGCTCTCCGCGTATCCCCGTTTGAGCTCCGCCATCGTCGGAATCTCGGAGAGCGCTCTCGAAAGGTCCATGTAGCATCGCTCACTTTCGACGGCGTTACCGTTCTGAAGATGTACATATTTCGCAATATTTCACTGTTTTTGCTAACCTTCAATGCCTGCGTCATGCGGTCACACTCCAGACTGACTTGCTCCACGGCTTCTCGGATGACGTTGAGAAACGATTTGCCGGTGTTTCTGTACAACGAGTCCATCTCCACCGCTTCTTGGTCCATGAGCCGTTTTGTGCTCTCAATCGCCTCCAGAACATTCTCGACTGCCACGTGGCTTTCGGCGCTTCGCATCCGTTTCATGAGAGAGTAGGCGTGCTGGACGTCCGAATTGCACTCGCGCAACATCTTCAAGCGGTGCGTCCAGTTGGCCTCGACGATGTCATTCCAGACGCGCATCTGGAACGCCTTCTGGATCTTCTCGGCGAGCACCTCCATTTCACGTCTTCTCGTCCGTGCCCTTGCTCTGATCGCCTCCAGATTCCTCTCGAACTGCTCGCGGATCTCCTGAATGCGCGCTTCCGATCGTCGATTCTCCTCCTCCAGCTCCTCGCCCTGCTCGGCGTTCCTTCGTCTGAATCTGACGTCTTCTGCCCGAATGCGCTCGTCGATCTCGTCCAACTCTTGCCGATAGCGTTCACGGGCTCTTCTCAGCTCGAGCTCACTCTGCGCCATCGCCGCCCTTCCTTCCTGCTCGAGCCGTCGCACTTCGAGCTCCGCCACTCCGTCGTTGATCAGACGGCTCAGGCGAGCCGCTGATTTCAACTTTTCGAGCGCTTCCTCGGATTCTGAACTTGGAATAGAACAAGGGGGATGAAGCGTTGGATACGGTACCTCTGGCCTTCTGGAGCCTTCTGACGTCGTCGTCACTGTCCAACTCCACCATTCTCGACAGATCGCTCTCTCGCCGAGCTCTAGCGTCTGCCAGTTTAAGACGACGTCTCGCTTCACGCTCCTCCTCGGCTCTTCTGAAAATCAGCCTTGTTCCTTTTTCAGCGGCCATATCTTGAAAACTAGATGAGATAGGAGAAAGTTGTCAACTAACAAAATGTTTATTTATTTGTCAGCTATATTGCAGAATTTGACAACTTTCTCCTATCTCTTCTAGTATTCAAGATACGAGCTCTGAAAGATGTCACCAACTGTTGCACATGGGCCCCACGTTTGCTACCTTTCCTTCCCGAGCTCTTAACTTGAAAACTAGATGAGATAGGACAAAGTCGTTAACTAACAAAATGATCCTTGCATTGTCAGCTATATTTTATCAATTGACAACTTTCTTCCATCACTTCTAGTTCTCAAGATATTCCTGCTAAAAGGCGCGCTCACGTACCTCCCCTCCTCTTCCAACTCCCGCATCCATTGCTGACGTTCCACCAACGGATCGCTCGGAGTGTGGTGTTCAATTTGCGGGATGCTAGAAGACGGGGTCGAGTGACCTCGAGATTGAATGTATCGATAGGCGAAAAACGAGGCGGCGACGACGGCAGTGCCGGTGCACGCGAATCTCACCGTTGGACGCTGAAAGGCATCGTATGCAATGGAGCGCGAATGCATATGTAAAGGAAAATCGGCCAACCTTCATGACTTCCAAAAAGTACGTGTAATACCAGGCGATGACGTCGAAAACGCGGAGGACGGTGTTCCAGTCGGGAAGCGCGTCGTGCCAATTGACGATTTCCCAGTCGCCGTCCGAGTTGTCGCCTTCCGAATCGCCACTCGAATGGCGGCGCGACAATGGCATTGAAATCGAAACGAAACGAGAAAAGAGAGGAGAAGTGTGCGGGAAAAGGGATAGAAAGAGAGAAGAAAGGAAAAATAGGGATGAGCAATGGAAGTGGTAAACAACAAGAGGGCGGGAGAGAAGCAGAGAGGAAGAAAATAGGCGTTAGCAATGCGAAAATGTTGTTGTCGCCGAATGTTTGCAATCACAATCACACAGAATAGTGGTGACACGTGACCGAAACGCTTTCAACACCGCCATGTGCTCCGCGAGCCCGCCTTCTTCACTTTGAAGATTGATAAGATCTTGCTGGAACCGGACGACGATGGACTGAAATCATAGAGAACACTGACATCTTCAGCTGTCTTCTTCTAGAACTCACGATGATCTTGTCGTGGGTGGTTTTATGGGTGTCACCACAGTTTGTGAGGTCTTGGTGCAGGTCTTGCGCGGATTTTTTCACAGAGATCATAGACCTGCGCCAGTGATGCTCGTCAGCTTCATCTCGGCCGGAATCCAGGGAAATGGCGTTGTGGAGAGGGCCGTGCACAAAATCGAGCACGAGCCTGAAGCACTCTCTGATTCTCCGATCCCTAAAGTGATCCACAAGGGTGTCGAAGTGCAGTTTCAAATGCGAACTGCACATGGCGCTGCTCTCAAGGAGAAACGTCCTGAAGAAACAAAAGGTACATAGGAATCATTTTCCACAACTCACAGATTGTCTTCTTCTTTTTGCTCGCGAACTTTGTTCTGTAGCTCTAACGCTTCAAGCTCTCGTTCAAGACATTGAAGACGTGCCGTCAGATCTGCCACGTCATCGCGTGCCATTGATGACATCTTCTCTGGAAGAAGAAGGAAGAAGAGGAAGAAATAGGGATGAGCAAGGAGAACGAGACTCTTGCCTCTCCTTTTGACCTCTTTGAGAGTCTAGACCCTCTTCACACTCTCGCCCCCCGCAATCCAATTCCTCACCCCCATAAGGAGAGGAGGAAGAAGCAAAGAAACCGGTCTAATTTTGGTGTATGGGAGGGAGGAGGGAGGAGGTGACGAAACGAAACTAACTTTCTTTCCCACTGTTTCAAACTTCCTCGCCTGTTGCCAGGCCAGGCCAAAATGTCCAATCGACGTCTCTTCCTGTTCCTATCTCTCACCCTACACCTTCCCGCTTTCTGCTCCGGTGAGCCACCCCCCGTTATCAGATGGTAAACACGTCGCCCTCCTAGGCCTCAACAACTGCCCCACAGTGCCGATAAGGTCGGTGATTCAGCGAGCCGCTGAAACGACGAAGGACGCTGTGACGCAGATGCAGATGATACGGCGGATACTGGAGGACATCTACGGCGGCACGTGGGGTGTGCTGGTCATTCGGAATCCCGCGCTGGTGTCGAAAGGTGAGATCCTTTCACCTGATCGCTTGGAAAGCATCACGACTTGCAGAAGTCCACTGGACGTTTCCCGACCACACCAACTCGGACGGTTCGCCCGCGTTCTGTCTGGCCGTCGTCAACCAGTTTGTGACACTCGCCCTGACCCCCACCCATCCCTCACTTTCAGATGGCAATACAACGTGTTCAAGACGGGACAAGTGGACTCGCCGCAACGTGTCACCATCGACAACATCATCCAGCGCTTCTCGTCGGGCACACTTCCGAAGCAGGCGAAACTCGGCGCGAGTAAGAAGAACAACAAGGAGACGTTTCTCGACGGCAAACCGACGCCGCGACGGTACTCGATCGCACAGCTGGATCGCATGTTGTCGGGCGTCTTGGACGACGATCGGAAGAAGGCCGTCAGACACAACAGATCGCCCAAACTGGTCAACTGATCCAGTCTATCAAATCTCCTTTGAAACTTGAGTAGAAAGAAAATAAAAAATCAAAATCAAAACGGGTTTATCACTATTCCGACATGCAGAACTTCTTACAATCGTTATAAGTCAAAAAGTTGTTGAAATTGCCGCCCTGCCCGAAGTACGAGAATCGAATGCAGTTCTTGAGTCCCGGTTGATAGGCGTACCGGCCGTAGTGCTTGAACGCGAGCCGTTCGGAGCCCGAGGCGGCGGGCAGAGCACACACGTGCTCTTTGTACGGACAACACATGTTCTTCTTGGTGCACCGGTAGCCGGTCGGGCATCCGTGGTCGCATTTTTGGGCCTTTGTGTCGATTTTCGCGTCGGTCGGGAGTTTGCAGGCGTTGACTGTAAAAGTGGAAAGAATAAGTGTGGGATGGGGCTGGCTCACCGAGCAACGTCATGTCCTTGTTCTTCTCGAGCTCCTCCTCCTCCTCACTGTCGGTATCCTCTTCTTCTACGTCTTCTTCTTCTTCTTCTTTCTTCGCCTCCTCCTTCAACGCCTTCTTCTTGCCGGCTTTCTTCTTCGGGACACACGCTTCCGAGCACGCCTCCCGGGTGTCGAACCGATTGTCGTTTCCCAAACATCCGCGGTAGAAGAGCGGCTGGCACACGTCTGGAAAGAAGGGAAAGAAGAAGAAGACGTCGGACAACTGATTCATCCTCACTTGTCCGCGTGTCAAAGTAGAACTTGAGCGTGATCGGATGCATGTCGCAGTTCACACCGGCGTCCTTGTCCTGACGACAATTCACGGATATGGCTGCAAAAGTTGAGACTAAAGGTACAGTAATCCTCAAGAACTCACCAACTTCCACGAAAACCACCAGAAGAAGTGCTACTCGAGTGTAGAAGACGTTCATGGTAGAGGTAGGACTGAAATCGAAAAAGTGTATACGTAGTAAACGGGGGGGGGGGGGTAACAAGAAGATTTCAGTCGAAGATTAGGCGGCATGGTAGACCTCCACAAAAAAACAGTCCAAGGTCTTTCTTCTCGTCGCACCTCCCTCCCCTCCCGAGAACAATGTTCTGCTGAAAAGAGAAAGAATAAGAATAGGCGGGAAGCGGGGAAGTGTCGAGTGTAGAGTGTAAACAAGTGGAGGTCGAATCGGAGACCGACGATGCCATTGTCTGAAAAGGGAGAGGCAAAGTGGGAAGAGACCCAGAGAGAGAGAGAGGGGCTTCTACTTTTCCTTTTAGGTTTCTTCTTCTCAGCTTTTGGCTACTTTTGGCTTTAAGCTGACTAGTGAGTTGTGTGAAGGGAAAAGTTCGGTTGGGATCAGATGTTTATTAGGAGCAGTTTGATTAGATTATCATCATTATTACTCGAGTACAATACAATTAAAGTTATTATTACCGGCAGTGAATGGATGGGAGATCACAAGTTAGCAGAGGGTCATGTCGAGAGAAGTGTGCGGGGCGGCGGTGTAGCGAGTGGAGTCGGGCGACGATGGAGACTCGATGGTCTTGTCCTTGGGCACTTCTGGAGAGGGGACGACGTTGTCGTGGCGATGAAGGCGTCGGGGGATCAGAAGGAGGACGACGATGAGGATGAGCAGTAGGAAGGTGACGGTGAGGCAGATGAGCTTGATGTTGGATGGGCTGAAATAAGAGATTGGTTAGGGAAACTGGAGAAGAAGAGGAGTCACTTACTTGTTGAGAAGAGAGGCAGTGGTGGTAGTAGTTGGAATGGAAGTGACAGTAGTTGTAGCAGTGGTAGTAGTAGTGGTTGAGGTGGTGGGTCTGCGTGTCAGATCGCACGTCTCTCCGAAGAATCCGCGGTCGCACTCGTACTCCGACTCCACGAGCAACACGAGCTCGCCGAACACGAACGCGTTCCGGTGCACCGGGTGCTGCTCCGGAGTGTGCCGGAACTCGTAGGTGTGCTCCTGGAGCTCGCCGAGCACCTCGAACCGAACGTGCACACTGGTGTGTTCGGGGCGTCGCGGATGGAAGCTGACGGTGTGCTGCTCGCCGAGCCGCATGTCCAGCGACTCGGAAGAGTGTGGAGTGATGACACGCAGCGAGCAGTCATTGGACGGTGTCACATCGAGACGGAGGTGTCCCGTGGCTGTCACATAGTGGGTGACAGCGATCAGAATAAGGAACAGGAGAGTATGCAGAGAAGGCATTCTTGTAGAAGTGCAAGATGCAAGACTGAATCAGATTCGGACCCATCAGTCTAGGGATCCTAGAGCCACGCCCCCTTATGATAAGCCCCGCCCCCATCTGATTTGTCATCCTCCCCCTGCCCCGAGGCCTTACAAAAACCCTTCACATTTGGACAGGCCAATATGATGACAATTAGGCCCATGTTTACAACTCAATAAGCAATAAGTCATTAATAAACTGGTTAATTTTACGGGCATTTACAACACGGTAGTATGGCTCCGGTGGCTTTCTGTTTGAAAACAACGGTGAACGTGTATTCGATTCATTCGGTTAAGTGCAATATTCCATTTCGCACGGTTTGAATCTTCTCGTGAATCCATGTGGTCCAGCTAGCTTTCGAGTACTGAAAACGAGCGAAGAAGTTATTTCGCTCGGATTATTTCCACATCCCTACCGTAATCTTGAAATCCCTATTTTTTTCTCTTCCCTTTTCCGGCGTATCCACGAGACACGTGAAAACGCGTCTGCTTTTCGGCGGCACATTGATTTGAGGATTACACAAATAGGCATCTACTGCTCGCGTAATATAGTCATCAATGAAAAAGCCATTTTCCATATAAGCGCCATCGCAGAGGTTGCATTCGGAGAGGTTGACGCTGGAAAAAAAAAGAATTTGCTGAAAGTCTGGACTGAAAGCCACGTGGCTTGGATGCTCTGACTTGAAACTCAGCGAGCAGTCGTCGTTCATGTTTTCGGCCATCAGAAGCACCACTGTCTCATTGGCGAAGCAACGAACGACGGCGTTGTCGTTGTCGAGCTCCTCACTCTCCACCACTTTTCCATGCTTGACCATGAACATCTGCAGGGACAGTGTCACGGTCGCAAAGTCACACTCGACAAAGTCGAGGGTGACAGGGCAGGTGCTCTGGACGGTCCAGTCAAGGGCCATGTCGTACTGACGTCTTCGCAAACGTTGGTAAACCACGAGATACACTCCGGGCTCCAGGACGAGCGGCTCCGGGGCGAATGGGAGGCCGCCGAAGATTTCCGAGTGGACGAGCTCTCCGAGACGACCGTCGGGAAGAGCACGATGAATGTTGAGACTATTGATTAGACTGAACTTTTGCACATGCCAAAGATCCGTAAAACTAATCGTCAGCCTACATTGCTCTTGTCCGTGCACAGTGAGACGGAGGAGGCTGAAAGTGTGTACGTCTCGACAGAAGGCTGTCACGGTCACGCCCACCTCCTCTTCGTCACGTCTCCGCCACTGACAACCTGTCTCGCCTCTGTCATCAACCATTCCGGATAGTACCACAGTACGTAGATTGAGTCAGCCCATGTCCGGAACTCTTCCAACGTCATCCAGAACGATTTCTCCCGCATGATCTCGTTGTATTCCGGCCATGCCGGCGATTCGCCTTTTTGAATGCGAATTTCTTTCACTAACTTGTAGTACTCCAGTTCGTGCTCCGTTAAAACACTCTCCACCTCTTGCACGTCGTCTGAAAATGGTTCTCAGCCCGAATGGGGATTTGATCCGAACGAACCTGGACGTGGATTAGACCAGCCGGATGGTTTTTCAGAAACTTTGCCCAGGGAATTTGAAACCTGCACCAGGCGGCGTCCGTTTTCATCACAGGTGACGTTGATTACAGCAAACCCATGATTAACCTCTTCCTTGTGCACTGACACACTGACGGGACTCTTGGAAGCATACGCCTCGGTGAGCAATCTCCATAACTCGTCGAGGTTCATGAACCATTTGATGTCGTAATTTCGTGTCGGAAGTCCAGTGAGCATAGAGTATGCGGCTTGAATTGAACCACTGATGATGTTCCCATAGCTCCCTTTCACTTTGGCCACCGCTTTTTCGATTATGGACACCCACAGTTGTTTTTGGGCGCATCTCCCGAAAACGAGACCATCCGAGCATGGAAAGTGCGAATCGACGATGACGACCTTCCACTGTCCGTCCACAAACAGTCTGACTTGGAAGACGCCGTACTTCAAACAGTCCTCCCGGTTCGGTACAATCTGCTCCAGAAGCTGTCGGTGTGCCGTCAACGTCATCAGCGGGGCGATCAGATAACAGTCTCCCAACGATCCCTGCCGTACCTGACACGGATGCGGATCGCGGAAAATGGACCACTCGAGGCGACGTTCTTGAAGAAGCGGCACGACGATGTGCTCGGGACGGAACCATTGAAAAAACCGTCTATTGTCAATTCCCAACGACACCGAGTTCGGCGGGAAGTCGTCGTCGGTGAAGAGCTCGTCGTTCCGACGACAGTCTTCAATGATTCTCGCCAAGAGCTCATCGCCTTCCCGAAACACGTCTTCTCTGGGTTTCAAGGGAGAAAGTTGTTTTTTGTTAGTGAACAGATGCATCGAATTGAAATGACTTGTTGGACCTTTCTAGTTTTTCTAGTAGGACACGTTTTTCACGAATTCCTCGAGAAACTCGAGGAATTTCTGCAAACTGTCGTAACATTGCGCGTCAACTGTGCACAGTAGACATCACATTTGACGCGCAATGCGTTTTTTTTCAAATTCAAATTTTAATGTAAATCAAAACACTTACGTTTTTACCGTTCATCTTTTGCGCATCAAATTTGCTTTTTAATCCTGCAAACACAGCTATTACAGTTTGCAGGAATTTCTCGAGAATCCGTTTTTTCAAGGCGGTGCCCTGGTTGGAACTGTTTCAAAAAGCGAACCAAATATCACCATTTTATTCAGCAATCGAATGAAAGGTAAGTGTACTTTATTCTTCATTCATTCGATCAACTGTGTAACGGCATCCGGCAAGGCTTGAATCTTCTCGTGAATCCATGTGGTCCAGCTAGCTTTCGAGTACTGAAAACGAGCGAAGACGTTATTTCGCTCGGATTATTTCCACATCCCTACCGTAATCTTGAAATCTCTATTTTCTTCTCTTCCCTTTTCCGGCGTATCCACGAGACACGGGAAAACGCGTCTGCTCTTCGGCGGCACATTGATTTGAGGATTAAACAAATAGGCATCAACTGCTCGCGTAATAGAGTTATCAATGAAAAAGTCATTATCCGGATAAGCGCCATCGCAGAGGTTGCATTCGGAGAGGTTGACGCTGAAAAAAAAAAAGAATTTGCTGAAAGTCTGGACTGAAAGCCACGTGGCTTGGATGCTCTGACTTGAAACTCAGCGAGTAGTCGTCGTTCATGTTTTCGGCCATCAGAAGCACCGCTGTCTCATTGGCGAAGCAACGAACGACGGCGTTGTCGTTGTCGAGCTCCTCACTCTCCACCACTTTTCCATGCTTGACCATGAACATCTGCAGGGACAGTGTCACGGTCGCAAAGTCACACTCGACAAAGTCGAGGGTGACAGGGCAGGTGCTCTGGACGGTCCAGTCAAGGGCCATGTCGTACTGACGTCTTCGCAAACGTTGGTAAACCACGAGATACACTCCGGGCTCCAGGACGAGCGGCTCCGGGGCGAATGGGAGGCCGCCGAAGATTTCCGAGTGGACGAGCTCTCCGAGACGACCGTCGGGAAGAGCACGATGAATGTTGAGGCTATTGATTAGACTGAACTTTTGCACATGCCACAGATCCTTGAAACCGATCGTCAGCCTACAATGCTCTTCCCCTTGCGCAGTGAGACGGAGGAGGCTGAAAGTGTGTACGTCTCGACAGAAGGCTGTCACGGTCACGCCCACCTCCTCTTCGTCACGTCTCCGCCACTGACAACCTGTCTCGCCTCTGTCATCAACCATTCCGGATAGTACCACAGTACGTAGATCGAGTCAGCCCATGTCCGGAACTCTTCCAACGTCATCCAGAACGATTTCTCCCGCATGATCTCGTTGTATTCCGGCCAATCCGGCGATCCGCCTTTTTGCATGCGAATTTCTTTCACTAACTTGTAGTACTCCAGTTCGTGCTCCGTTAAAACACTCTCCACCTCTTGCACGTCGTCTGAAAATGGTTCTCAGCCCGAATGGGGATTTGATCCGAACGAACCTGGACGTGGATTAGACCAGCCGGATGGTTTTTCAGAAACGTTGCCCAGGGAATTTGAAACCTGCACCAGGCGGCGTCCGTTTTCATCACAGGTGACGTTGATTACAGCAAACCCATGATTAACCTCTTCCTTGTGCACTGACACACTGACGGGACTCTTGGAAGCATACGCCTCGGTGAGCAATCTCCATAACTCGTCGAGGTTCATGAACCATTTGATGTCGTAATTTCGTGTCGGAAGTCCAGTGAGCATAGAGTATGCGGCTTGAATTGGACCTCTGATGATGTTCCCATAGCTCCCTTTCACTTTGGCCACCGCTTTTTCGATTATGGACACCCACAGTTGCTTTTGGGCGCATCTCCCGAAAACGAGACCATCCGTGCATGGAAAGTGCGAATCGACGATGACGACCTTCCACTGTCCGTCCACAAACAGTCTGACTTGGAAGACGCCGTACTTCAAACAGTCCTCCCGGTTCGGTACAATCTGCTCCAGAAGCTGTCGGTGTGCAGTCAACGTCATCAGCGGCGCGATCAGATAACAGTCTCCCAACGATCCCTGCCGTACCTGACACGGATGCGGATCGCGGAAAATGGACCACTCGAGGCGACGTTCTTGAAGAAGCGGCACGACGATGTGCTCGGGACGGAGCCACTCTTGACACCATTCAGCGACACTTCCCAACGACACCGAGTTCGGCGGGAAGTCGTCGTCGGTGAAGAGTTCGTCGTTCCGACGACGGTCTTCAATGATTCTCGCCAAGAGCTCATCGCCTTCCCGAAACACGTCTTCCCTGGATTTCAAGGGAGAAAGTTGTTTTTTGTTAGTGAACAGAAAATTCATCGAAATGAAATGGCTAGTTGGACCTTTCTAGTAGGTTCCTAGCGCGGGCACGTGTTCCTTTTTTCTTTTCTCCTTATATAAGATTTATTATCGATTGGGTCATTAAGAATTATCATCATTATTACTCGAGTACAATTAAAGTTATTATCGGCAGTCAATGGGAGATCACAAGTTAGCAGAGGGTCATTTCGAGAGAAGTGTGCGGGGCGGCGGTGTAGCGAGTGGAGTTGGGCGACGATGGAGACTCGATGGTCTTGTCCTTGGGCACTTCTGGAGAGGGGACGACGTCGTCGTGACGATGAAGGCGTCGGGGGATCAGAAGGAGGACGACGATGAGGATGAGCAGGAGGAAGGTGACGGTGAGGCAGATGAGCTTGATGTTGGATGGGCTGAAATAAGAGATTGGTTGGGGAAACGGGAGAAGAAGAGGAGTCACTTACTTGTTGAGAAGAGAGGCGGTGGTGGAGGTAGTTGGAATGGATGTGACAGTAGTTGTGGAAGTAGTAGTTGTAGTAGTCGTGGTAGTAGTGGTGGAGGTGGTGGGTCTGCGTGTCAGATCGCACGTCTCTCCGAAGAATCCGCGGTCGCACTCGTACTCCGACTCCACGAGCAACACGAGCTCGCCGAACACGAACGCGTTCCGGTGCACCGGGTGCTGCTCCGGAGTGTGCCGGAACTCGAAGGTGTGCTCCTGGAGCTCGCCGAGCACCTCGAACCGAACGTGCACACTGGTGTGTTCGGGGCGCCGCGGGTGGAAGCTGACGGTGTGCTGCTCGCCGAGCCGCATGTGCAGCGACTCGGAAGAGTGCGGAGTGATGACACGCAGCGAGCAGTCATTGGACGGTGTCACGTCGAGACGGAGGTGTCCCGTGGCAGTCACATATTGGGTGACAGTGATCAGAATAAGGAAGACGAGAGTAGGCAGAGAAGACATTATTGTAAGAGAGCAAGATGCAAGACTGATTCAGATTCGGACCCATCAGGCTAGGGATCCTCAAGCCCCGCCCCCATCTGATTTGTCATCCTCCTCCTGCCCCGAGGCCTTACAAAAATCCCTCACATCTGGGCCCTAACAGGCCAATATGACGACATGATGATATGATGACAATGGGACCATAAAACTGACCAAGTTTACAACCTCTTACCATCTCGCTCTATGGTAATAACTGACCATAAACATGTCAATAATCCACGTGGCTGTTCGAAAGCATCCGGATCTCCCCCCATGTACTTTTGCACACTGTCGACGACGAAAAAGTGCTAACTATCGGTTGCGCAACCGATAGTGCACTGTTTGCTCGGCGTTTGCACCCAAAAACCCTCCCGGGGTGGCACAACCTTGCTACTTTTTTTCTGCTCCTCCTCCTCCTCCTCGTTCCGACATAGGAATGGGCTCCGGCTCGGCGACGGTGGTGGCGCCCGGCGGCGGCTCCGGCGCCCGGCTCTTCCTCGTCGACGAACTGTGTTTGTTTGGATCAACAAAGAAGTGCAGTGGTCATCGCAGCGCAAGCGAGGTGAAGAGACACACTTCCTTGAAAGAAAGTGAGGAAGAGAGAGAGAGAGAGAGTGAGAGCAAACACCGTCTCAAGTACAGTGGATTACTGTTGAGGCGATTTCGATTTCCATTTCAAGGGAGAAGGAGGCGGAGGAGGAGGAGACAGTCGGTGACGTAACACGCGGTGTCCGCGCGGTTCGGCGGGGAGGGTCAGGGCGTGACCTCACGAACGGTGCGGGGGGGGGGGATCCGACTCGGGCGCGCGCTCTCACTCACCCCGCGCGCGCTTCCCGCCACACATTCTCTCGGCGCTGCACGACGACGACGACGACGGGCTCCGAGAGAGAGAGAGAGAGAGAGAGACACGAGACATGATGATGAGCACGACGCCACTACAACACGAGCCATCTTCATTTTCCGCTTCTTGCTCTTCTTCTTCTTCCGCTACCGCTACCGCCACCTCTTCCGGTGTAGTCGAAGGAGGCGGAGTCGTGTGCTCCAGTGCTCTTCAGCAGCTCCAACACTGTGGTGGTTATGGTAACAATCATCCAACTAATAACAACAACAACAACAACAACAATAGCAACTGTGTGCCGAACGCGATGGCGGGCACCTCAGCTGGCGCCGGACTCGCCAATGGACAACAAAGGTAAGGGTCCTACCGTATCTCTTTTGCTTTCCCACCCCGAACCCTAGCTTTTGGTCTAGAAAACCAACTACTTGATACTTTATAGATAGACCTGATGTCCGATAGGTTCTGACTTAACTGTACACATGTTAGAGGTCCGTCCAAACTGGTATGAGATTCCAAGGCCATATCTTGAAAACTAGAAAAGATAGGAGAAAGTTGTCAACTAACAAGATGTTCTTTTTTTTGTCAGGTATACTTCAATGGTTGACAACTTTTTCCTAGCTCTTCCAGTTTTCAAGATCAGAGCCCATGAAGATCTTCACTTCCTGAGCTCTTATCATGAAAACTAGATGAGATAGGAGAAAGTTGTCAACTACCAAGTTGTTCCTTCTTTTGTCAGGTATACTTCAATAGTTGACAACTTTTTCCTAGCTCTTCTAGTTTTCAAGATAAGAGCCCATAGAGACATGCGTCTTGATAGGTTCCTAGCCAATGGTACAGTAACCCTCGAAACTGCGGCCTAGGAAATCACCTACCATCTTTAAAGATGTAGATCAAACTACAGTAACCCAACTCGCTTTCCCTCTTTCGGAGAAATTTCGAAATTTCAGTTTCAATTTCATTTTCCGTTTCGCATTCCGCAAACATCGCGCGACACCTTGTTTTCTTACTTTCATTATGTTCTCCCTCTCTCTCCCTTAAAAGTTTAAACGGGGTCATTTCTCTCCCCCACCACTCTCTTTTTCATTTTCATTTTCCGCGCGGAACACACACACGCGCGGAACTCCGCACGCCTCTGACGTCACAAGCTTATGCATATACCTCCGCGCGGGAAAAACCGTATGATGAGAAATAGGAGAAATGAGAAAGTAAACATCAAATTTCTGTATGTGTGTGTCTGTCTGTATGAACTCCCCTTAAGGGGGGAAGAGAAGAAATTAACATATTGCGTCACAGGATGCACAAACAAGCGCATTTGCAGGTCGACTCGCGGAGCGTCGAAGCAACGCCGGGATCAGATCAATGTGGAGATTCAGAAGCTGCGCGACCTCCTGCCCCTCTCCGACCTGATCAAGGATCGTCTCTTCCAGCTGCAAGTGATGTCGCTCGGATGCATCTTCATCCGCAAACACCGCTACCAGCAGACGATTCTCGCGCCCGCCATGATGCAGATGTCACTGCCGATGCCACGTGGCATTGACATCTGCAAAGCGCTGCGTGGCTTCATGCTAATGGTCACCCGAAGCGGAAAGATATTGCACGTGTCGGACAACGCGAGTGAGTACCTGGGACACTCGGTCGAGGAGATCATGTGTCAGGGCGACTCGATCTACGACCTCGTCGACGGCAGAGATCACGGCGCCGTGCAGGCAGAGCTCACGAGCGGTCCGCCCGGTGCGGCCAGCTTTCCCGAAGAGCGCGTCTTCATTTGTCGACTAAACCTGGCGAGGACGGCGAAACGACAATTGCAGTACCATAAGGTGTGTGTCGAGATAGGCTGGCACAAGTGTTGCCGTACTTTGGCCGAGCGAAACCAAAGTACGGTAGCACTTATTTCAACTGTGTTGGCGCCCCTGACGTTCAATTGGCCAAAAATTGCCAGTTTTGAGATTTGCCGGTTTTGCCGAAACCTGCAAATTGGCTCAAGGGTCACCCGCCCGTTTTTTGATCTCTTATTATCTCGAGAACCAAAAGAGCTATCGAAAATTTGTCAACTGCAAAGTTGTAGATCTTTTTGTGATCTACAACTTTGCAGTTGAAATTTTTTTGATAGCTCTTTTGGTTCTCGAAATAAAACACGATCCTTTTTTTGCAGTTCGTGCTCTTCCAAGGCCGCTACATCCAACCGGCCGAGTTCTACCAGCAACTGTCCGCGCAATCCTCGCAACATCCGGACTGCGATCAGCCGGTGTTCTCGGCCTACTGCCAGCCGCTGATCAATCCGGAGAACGCGGAGGGCATGTCGACGGGCAACACGAACATCTTCTGCACCCAACACTTTCTCGACATGAAGTTCAAGGAGGCGGACGCGATGGCGTGCCACCACCTGGGATTCGGCAAAGAGCAGTTGAGAGGCGCCTCGTGGTACGCGATGCTCCATCCGAGCCACGTGCCCGAGCTGGCGCACAAACATCGGCTCTTGTGTCAGGAGAAGGAGGGATCCGTGCTCGCCCTTCTCCGCCTCCAAACGTCGGCGGGCGACTGGATTTGGCTTCACACGGTGTTCTCGATTCGGCCGAACAGCGAGATTAACAGCGAGGGCAAACGCAATCGCCACGTCATCTACTGCTTTCATCAGCGCCTCAGCGATCTGGAGGCGGCGACGCTTCAGGCGAACGCGTGGATCTACAGTATGCGACACACCTATCCGACGGTCTTCTCGTGCCAAGACTCACCGCAGCCGTCCGATGAGCAACAACAACAGCAGCAGCAACAGCAGCCGCTGAGCCCGCCCACTCCGCAAATGATGCAAATGCAGATGGAGCAGAAGACGTCGGGCGGTATGGCGCCGCCGCCCCAAGGATTTCCCACCATGGATTTCAATCAGGTTTGTGATTGCCTTGAACGGCCTTGCGCTGCATGCGGCCGGTGGCCTTGGGGATAACAACTTTGGTTTTGAGTCTTGAGGTCGCTGGTTCGACTCCTCCCAGTCAATTTCCATTTTTAAACTGAAACGTTTCCAGATCAAAGTCGAAATCCCGATGCGTCCGATCGTCACCCAAATCCCGCTCTTCACTCCCGAATCCTCGTCGCCCGAGTCGTCGGCCTCGCTGCACACGTCGTTGTTCGCGCAAAACTTCCAGCTCGACGGTCTCGAAGACATTCTCCCGTCGGCCGACGTGCTGCCCGAGCTGAAAGACGAGGTCGACGAGATTCTCCGCCAGGTGGAGCAACAGTCGCCGGAGCCGCCCGTCAACGCGAGCCTGCTCGCCCACCATCGTCACTCGATGCCCAACGCCTTCGACTCGACGACGACGTCGTCATCGTTTTCGTGCGGATTCTCGTCGTCGTCGTCGTCTTCTTGCTCCTCGTCGACGTCTTCATCCACGTCATCGTCGTCGGCGAAAATGTACAAAAGTTGCGCGGCGCAAAAGCTGTACAACTATCTGGGACCGGCGCTCTACAACGACACTCCGCCGCCCGAACACCATCCGCCACACCTTCCGCCACACCTTCAAAATCATCCACATCAGCATCACCTCCAGAACGTTCCGACGAATCACGTTCCGAATCAGAATCTTCCGATGGCGCCGTCCATCGTCAACTACGGCCCCACACCTCATCATCCCTTCCTCTACCACCCACATTTCCAGCCCCACCAACCGTCAGATCATCATTTTGTCGACTATTATCATCGAAAACGTAGTTGGCACGATTGAAATCACAAAAATGAAGTACCTTTGAATCTCTACTCCACAATGTTTCCACAATTTTTATCGTCTTTCATGAAATCAGTATGTCTAATCGGGTAGTTTACACACTTTTTGAGCTTTCAATCTCCCTTTTTTTATTCGAAATTTGTATCATATACAACTGTAAATCAATAAATCGTATTTATATATTTTTATTTTCATTTTTTGCTCGCCGAGCCCAGGTTCTGGCCGGTTTTTGTGCAAAGTTTGCGTCTCTTCAAAGCGAGAGACAAGGGAAACGGAAGAGACGCAGAGAAAAGTGTGCAAACACCGCATCGCGAAACATCACATTTCACGCGCAATCACACTTCGGGCGGAATTTTTCTCGATTTTTTTCTGTTTTTCAGTGCTTTTTCAAGCTTTTCCATCGAAATTTTCAGCTCTCTAAATTGCAGCAAATCAAAAATATAAAGTTTTTCAGGTAATAACTTCCTTCACAAGGAATCCCAATCGAGCATGCACATCAGCCGGCTCGTGAATAGAAAATAGCCAGAGGACGTTCAATTCAGCCAAAAAATGTGGAGATTTGCGGTTTACACTCAGAAAACATCGTGAGTGACCCGGTTTGCAATCTTTTTTTCTAAGAAATCGTTAAAAAGTCGGCAAAAAAAGAAAATTTCAGAATTCTGAGCAAAACGTGCCTAAAATCGGTGCGACAGGCGTTAAAACACACGGATGGGCGGGCCGATTACTTCAGATTGTGAGTATTTTGGCGAAAAACTTCTAAATTTATCGATTTTTCAGTGTGAGCAATGATGCGGCTTCAGCGCTCCGAATGGAGAAGGATCAGCCGATTCGGGAGGTGTAAGTCGAATTTCAACCCGGTTTTGTCGATTTTCAGTCACTTTCAGGTTCTCGCTGGACGATTTCGGTCTTCTCTCCGTGAATCGCTCGCAGTCTATCGATTCGATGAGCTCCGCCGGCAGTGAGCACACGTTTTTGGAGCAGCTGCTGCGAAATGACACGCTCACCTCGTTCTCCAACGTGCAAATACCAACTACCGAGGTGTTCAAGTACGATTACGTGTCGGAGCTGCTCGGAGAAGGCGTTGTGGCGGAAGAGCTCGCGGAAGACCTGGCGGAAGAGTTTGCAGACGTCCCCGCCGATGTGGAGACGATGGAGTTGGCTTCCTACCACGATGATCAGGAGCCGAGCACTTCTGGAGCCACTGAGCCAGATCTGCCGTTTTTGATTCCGAACATTCCGAGCGTTTCGAGTCGCGAGACTGAAACTAGAAAAGTTATGACTGAAAAGATGCGACGGGAGCGGAAATCCATGCTGAATCTCTCAACGACGACGGTGACGTCTTCAGAAGCTCCGCAATCATCAGAAGACGACGTCAATCATCTATTCCACGCGCCACAATCATTCAAAGCAACGAATCTTGGCGAAATGCTCTTCCCCGAGTCTCTTCCCATCGAATCCTACTCGAGCCAGTGGAAAGAGGGCGAAGTGCCACTTCCGAAGGCGCCTGAAGTCGTGCTCGCTCCGGAAGTCGTGCAGGAGCCGGCGGAATTCTCGCTCGACGTCCTCGAAGGAATCGCGTCGGAAGGCACACTGGCCGAGGTGCACAAAGAGCTCGAGGCGTTCGGATTCATTTGGCCCGAGTATCTGTTCACTGGAGACAAGCGATTGGCGGCGAAAACCGGACGTATTCTGAGATTGGTGGCCGAGAAGAGCCAAAACTACCAAGAGGCTCAGCAGATTGTCGAGAAGTTCGTTGAGTCTCACATGCGAGCCGTGCTCCCCGACGACGTCATTCTCCACTTCACCATCAAATCGATAACCGAATCATCGACGATCCCGTCGATCGAAAACCAACTGGAGTCGCTGAGCTCGTTGGCTCTCTCCCGCGAGCTCCGCCCGAGCCGCCAACTCATCGAGTCACATCTCGCGACCCTCTACACTATCGCCATTCGCAAGTGCTCCAAGAGCTCCGTCTCGCTGCTCAATTTGTGCTCCAAACTCAACTTTGATCGATCCGCCGATGTGTACATGCGATGCTTCGGAGAGCAAAACGCGGCGGTTCCAAAGAGTCTTGAAGCGTGGAAGAGGCTGTCGACCAAGTACGGAACCCTTCAGGGAGTCGATAGTTTTTGGCTGGAAGCGCTGAAAAACCAGGATAGCGGCCTGGCAAAGCGAATCAACGCGCTTCTGGTGCATTCCGTGAAAAGCGAGCATCCGTTTTCGACGATGGCCCGGATGATTTGCGCGTTGATCAAACTGGACCAACTCGACAAAGCCTTCGAGGTCTTCCGCGTCGTTTCGGTCTCAGGCCGCTACTTCCGAGAGCCGCTCGCGTCGTTCGTCGAAAACAAGGATCTGGCAAGCATCGAACGACTGGCGAAACTCGTCGAACTGGGAATGATTGCCGAGCGACGACGAATCGCCCGCCGCGGCGGCAGCGAGAATAACAAGGCAGAGACGAGTGAGGTGAGTGATGCCCCGCCGTGGTCGAGGCGGTTGCGTGTTTGCCCGGCAACCGTGAGGTCGCGGGTTCGATTCCCCTCCATCGAGTAGTATTGTTTCAAAAGCAGTCGTTCAGTGGCGCTAGTGGTCTTCCCGCGTGTGCTTATACTCGGCTGCGATAGTGACTTGTCGAAGTCAAGCGGTTCGCTGCCCCCTATGCAGCATTCTGTTCAAGATTTGGCGTACATTTTCAATTTTCCCATTTTTGCAGAACCGCCCCTCGCTCCTGCTCGGCGACGAAGTGCACGCGGTGCTCGCCAAATTCTACGGAGTGCCGAGCAAGCAGAACAAGAAGAAAAAGTTTGTGGATTTAAAGGCGAAGCGAAAAATCCACCGCGTCGACGAGGAGCAGCTCCACGGACTCCTCGTGGCCCTCCAACAGGCGTGGGCTCAATGCGCGGCGTCGGAAGCGGACCTCGAGCGGCTCGTCGACTGGTGCACTGTGAATCGCGTCGAAATCGACAAAACAGTGCGAACTCGAATTGAGAAGAAGAGGAGTGTTTAGAAAAGCGCATAAGTAGGCTAGTAGTTGTTTTTGTCTCTAGGTTTTCCTTGTTTTTTCTTGTTTTCTCATTGTTTCCCACCCACACACACATCACTCTCCTCCCCCCCCGGCTCACTGTTTTTTCTCTTTGTATCGTTCTTTCTTTGTGTATAAAATACTGCGATTTCCCGGTTTTTCTGATCGTTTCAAGCGTGTTTTTCCGCTTTTTACCTCAAATTTTGATCAGTTTTCCACTAATTTTCACTCTCACAGATGCTCGGATTGGGTCGAAACGGTCTGCGAAAGCTGGCCGGTCGGAGAGCTTTGTCCGCTGTTGCTCAGGTAGTTTTTGGTGTTTTTCGACTGGAAATTGACTGAAAGTCGCCAATTTTCAGACTTCCTCAACTGCGGCCTCCTCGCCAGCGCAATCTGTTGAATTCGTGAAGAAACAGACGAAAACCGGCTCGAGAAGTGGAAATCTCGCTGGATCGACGCCCGTTGAGCAGATTCGACTGCAGAAAAAGTACCAGGAGAAGCTCGAGAGCAACAAGTTGGGCTCACTGCACGAGGCTGTCGAATAGTAGGCATTTCTCATGGAAAACTGAAAAACTGACTCAAATCCCCACTTTCAGCATTGAATGGCGTGGCACAGTGTATCCGAACACTGTCACGAAGATCATCGGTCTTCTCCAGAGCTCCACAGATCTCGCGTCGCTTTCCGATCGTCAACTGGCCGTTTTGCTGTCGGCGTTCGGCGCCGCGTGTGACACACTGTCACGCTCGCTTCGTGCCGCGCATCTCGAGCGCGTCGAGAAGATTCTCACCGCGAAAGGCGTTCGACTCGGCCTGCAGACGCGAAATCAGCTGATCGAGGCGAAAATCGATAATCGGAGCCGGGTGGACGCGGTGGAGGAGCTCGGAAAGTTCGAGCAAGACGGAATTGAGCTCGACTCGAAGGCCTACGCTCTTCTCTGCGAGGTCTACGCGAAACAGGCCAATACTAAAGCTATCACGTAGGTTTTTCCGGGTTCCTAGCTGCTTTTAGTCTTATCTTTGCAGGGACATCATTAGTCACATGAAATCGGCCGGAATGACGCTTACCGAGGATCATGTCGCTCAGCTCGTCTATTCGGTGGCACGAGGAGGCGGTTACGCGCAAGTCGGACGTGTTGTCGATGTTCGTTCTTACTATCAGCTTCTCTAGACGACCTGTGTTCACCTGGAGCTCCCTTATTTCCAGACTTTCGCCACCTCGATGAACGTGGTTCGACTGCGATGTGCGGCTGCGAGAGCCATCGCCGAGCGCGAGAAGAATGAGCCGGGACGCGGCGGATACGAGATCACCGAGATGCTCAGAGCCATTCCAACGACCGCCAAACTGCACTCGGTGAGTTTGCGCGTCAATTTTGATGCATTGTACGCGAGCCTCTTCCGTTTCAGTTTGAAAACAACGTGTATGTGTTGAACGTGCTGATGGATCTGTTCGAGAACGGTCAATTCGACGCGTTCACACTTCTCTCCGCCTACCTGAACGTCGCCGAGTCGGGAACGACGCTCTCCGACAACTATCTCAATATGCGAGTCGTCGCACGCGCCAAAAGTCTTCTCAGCGAGGCAAGCGTCGAGGAGGCGTGCGCCCTGTACTCGTGCATCCATCCGAACTACGCGAACGACTTCTTTGTCCAACAGCTCAACCGTCAGCTCACCGACTCGCTGGCCGCCGTCACCGCCGAGTCGCTGCCAGCATTTCTGAAGACGTTGACGCTGGCCGAGAATCGAGGCCTCATCACCGGCGCCAACGAGTTCCTGCTCACCGCCGCCACCAAATCGGATCTGCCCGCGTTTCCGGCGATCTTCGAGCACGTCCAGCAAGCGGGCGACGTTCGTCGTTGCGTCGGCCACAATCCGTCGCTGAAGAAGCCGTTGGCGCGTCAGCTGGCTCATCGTCTCGTCAAGAGCACCTCGTCCGCCGATCAAGCCGCCCTGCTCGCCCAGATCGCCACTGTGCTCTTCGCGCCGGCTCCAAGTGAGCTGCCGGAGCATCAGCGCAGCTACTCGCCGATTATCTACAAAATGGCGAACAAAGGTTTGTCACATTGCCTCAGCTAGCAGCGTTTCAGCGTGAATTCGGCTACTTTCAGACGTGAAGCTCGTCGTTCCCGCGCTGCAGCTGATGCCGAGCAGTTTGTGGCACGAGAAGCGCGATTTCGCGACCGCCATCGTCCGCGAGCTGCTCTACACGGCCAACACCGACCATCTGGCGGTCGAGAAGCTCCGTGTGCTCATCGAGTCCAACACGATCGATCAACTGTCGGCCATCCGATTCCACCCAATGCTCACAAAGTTCCTGCTCGGCGATAAAGCTCCGCTCAGTGAGCGTATTCAAATGACGGCGAAACTGCTCGCCTACGACTTCCCGCCCGACGCGACCGCCAGTTCGCCCGTCAAGTTCGGACCGCGCAATCTGGCCAAGTTCCTTTCCAACGAGATGATCTCGTTGGAGGTGGCGACGAAGATCATCGCGGCGCTCGAGAACGAGACGCGTGCGTCAATGAACTCGGAAGAGCTCGCCGACGCGCGTCGAGTCCTCGCAACGGTCTCGGCTCCGAAAGCGGAGCTGCTTGGCAATCTGAAGAGAAGCGTGACGTTCCAGAGATGGCGGGCGACGCCGGTCAAAGATCTTCTCCGCGAGCTCGCCAGCTTCAAGGATTCAACAAAGTCGGGCGTCAAGAATGCTCTGAAGCGAGTCATTCTTAAGAAAACGTTGTCGGCAACCACTGAAGACATCGACTTTCTCGTGACGGTGCTCGAGTCCAGCGTGGAGTGGAGAAAAGAGAAGGATGGCGATGAGCAAGTACTGGAATTGTGCGAAAAGCTCGAATCGGTGACGCTCTTGCGGGCGCTTGTCGCCAATGAAATGGTGCTGGCGGATCGCATCTGGCAGATGAGATCCGGTCAGACGCTGCCGGCCGACGTGCTGCTCACCTACGTCTCCAGGCTGTTCTTGAACGGAGAGCTCGAGCGAGCCGACGACGTTTGTGAGGAGCTCCGTGGCAGCTCTCAATCGATACGACCACAAACGCTCGAAAAGATGGGAAGGCGACTGAAGGGAGTGGACATCAAGAAGATGGGAGAGCTCGCGAAGTATCTCGGAAAACAGTTCAACTTGGCCGAACCGGTGCAGCGACGCGTCGTTGTGCAGGCCAAGACGGATCAGTTGATTCAACTGATTGAAAGCGACGACCTCACCGGAGCGCTCCAGATGGCCGTCGAGGAGACGTCGGAGAGCGGCCGAGCGTTCGGACAAGTGCCGATCATGATCGCCGCCATCAAGCGAAACGACGCGAAGACGCTCGAAACGGTCCATCAGATGGTGCGAAACGCGCACGACACTTATCATGCCAACGTGAATCTCGCCTACGCGCTCATCCACTCGAATCACGTCAGCCAGGCGCGAAATCTGGTGTCTCGTCAGAACTTGAACGTCGACGATCGCGTTCTGCAGTACTTTACGACACTGGCGTCGGCCGCCAAGGAGCCACGTCTTCTCAAGGACCTCTTCCTCGTCTTCAACGGCCGCGCCTCGACGCTGGAGCTCAACAAGCTGCTCGAATTGGCCACGAGGAAGATGTGTAAGTTTGCGCGTCAAATGTGGTGTACTGTACGCGACTCCCTCCCTCTCTACTTTCAGGGAACAACAACGACATCGAGTCGTTGCGAGAGTTGTCCCGCGAGATCGAGACGACTTCTTTCCCACTTCGAGCCAATCTTCGCACGTTTTTCGACAATCTGGACAAAAAGTACAGTACCGAGAGTCAGGACTTTGCCTAAAACTCCACGCGGAGAAATGTGAGAAGAGAATCAAAAAACGGGCAGTAATATATCTGAAATTGATAATTTAATCGATTCCATCTTTTGCTTTTATTAGGTTTCTTCTCGTAGTCATAGTCATTCGTTCGTTTGTTTCTTCTTGTTTCCCTATTGTTTTGTTTTTTTTTTGCTCAATAATGACTTTTTGGAAAAGAAGCCGTGCTGAGAAAAACGGTGAAGCTGCCAATTGTGTAAATTTCCAGCATCAAATTGCAGAAACAATGGTTTAGGCCGGAGTTTGGCGGTATTGAGCCGAATTTTCAGAATGCACAATGTGCAAGTCCCACGAGGGGGTTCAGAGTTATACGACGGGCCTTACCTTGCACATCGTCTCTCACGTCATCGCGGCCAGATGGCGTTCCCCATCGCCACCCCAAGATGGTCTACAGTGTCGCATCTACAGTTTCACGACCGGCCTGCCTTTGCACATCCTTCTCTCACGTCATCGCGGCCAGATGGCGTTCCCATGGTTAGCCCCGCCCCCTCCAAGATTGGACCTCCTTCCTGGACCATTGAGGATTCATATACTCATTCTTTCCTTATCCCATCCATCCCAACCGACCATGTCCGACTCCATCAAGACGTTCGGCACCACCACCTACTTGTCCCGTAAGCCGATATTCGAGCGCATGCTCCCGGCTCATCTGTAAGTTTGTGCTCTTTTTGTGCTCTTTCTCATCCCCATTTCTTGCTCATTTTCCAGCTTCCTCATGTCAACCCACTCGGTGGAGGCGCTCCAGATGATCCGAAGCAGTGTGTGCAACCGGTTACGTAACCGGTTAAAAAACCGGTTTTTTAACCGGAAACCGGTTACGAACCGGTTAAAAATAACCGGTTCGTAACCGGTTACGTAACCGTTTTTTAACCGGTTAGTAACCGGTTAGATGTAACCGGTTATAACCCATAACCGGTTATAAACCGGTTACGTAACCGGTTACGTAACCGGTTATTTGCGCGTGAAGTCCGGTGAAGTCCGCAAACACCGTGACGACAAATCACACATGAAAAAAAATTCGTGCGATTTGTCGTCACGGTGTTTGCGGACTTCACCGGACTTCACGCGCAAATAACCGGTTACATTTAACCGGTTTGTAACCGGTTACGTAACCGGTTATAACCGGTTAAAAATAACCGGTTATAACCGGTTATGTAACCGGTTAAATAACCGGTTTTTAACCGGTTTTTTAACCGGTTACGTAACCGGTTGCACACACTGATCCGAAGCTGCCTTTTCGACGCGACGGTCTCGATCCGATTCGATAGCCGAAAGGAGACGACGATCGAAATCACGAGCGCGACGGGCAACTTCTCGGAGTTCGTCGTCGCGCCGCACACCGACGACGACGGCGTCCGCATGGATCTTCGCATCGAGGGAGACCGCTTCGAGGGATGCTACCTGACCCGCACCGGCCTCATCATCCACTATGGATTGGATGTGGTGCTCCGAAGAGTTCTCTTGATCTACCCCTCCGCGCGGACCACACTGGACCGTCTCGAGATGGTTCTGCTTGGAGGCACCGAGGCGCCGGGGCTCAAGGATCTTCTGGGCGAGCTGAAGCGTTTCAAGACCGTCCGACACCTCGTGATTCGACAAGGATACTTTGCGAGCTTCGGACACCGGCAGGAAGTGATCGGATTGGACGAGCTCCTTGAGAACCTTGAAATCCGCGACTCTCTGACACTTGGCACGATGCCGCTCAACCTCCCCGTCCGTCTTCTCGCTGTTCCCCACCTCATCATCGAAAACGGAACGGGCATCATGAACGTGCGCGCCGAGCACGTCTACATCGGCAACTCGGAGTTTGACGACTTCTGGGCGAACGTCTTCATCCGCAACTGGACGCGGACCGAGGTGACGGCGCAGGTGTCGAGGCTCGAGATCGAGTTGGCTCGCGGAGCACATGATGAAACGGTGCTCGACAACATCGCGCACGAATTGAACGAATACGACGAAGGATCGATTGTGAAGGACGACGGACAGAAGGTCATCGTTTCGAAAGGAGGAATCGCTTTTTACTTCTAACTTTTCTTGTTCCTTGTTTTGTAATGTAATATTGTAATCAATGTAATTGTTCCAAGCTAATCAAGTGAATAAATCAATAAATGTACACCTTTAACTTGTTTCTGTGGATTTAGAGCCAACAAATTCAGAAGAAAACGTCTTCTTTCGCGAACGACTTCATGACACGCGAAGTGCGCCTTCAATTTGTTGACGCATTCGCCGTGCACGCGAAGTGCGCCAACAAAAATCGATGTGTAAATTGCGGCGGTGGCAATGAAAAGTGCTCCAAAATCTCTTGTTTTTCGCCCTTTTTTACAGATTTTCGCACTTTTTCAGCTGAAAATTACATAATTTCACTGAAAATTCGACTTTGAATCACTTTAGCCCTCCGATTATCCAAGGAATTGCCGATTTTTCGAAGTTTTCCGTTTTCGCTCGTTTTCGCTCGTTCTTCATCCCAAATTCCCAATTTTCAGGCGTTTTTCTTGCTCATTTGCGGACACGAAGCTCTGCAAAAAGAAGTCCCAATGGCGTTTCGGCCCAACTACGGGATGCCGTCTTATCCGCGTAAGTGAATGAATGCATTGCGAAGGGGGAGCGGAAGAAGAAGAAGAAAGCGCCTCGGGGCACATACACACACACACACATGCATATTTTATTCAGAAACGAATGGGAAAATAGCGAAAAAGAAGAAGAAAGAATGTGTTTTCTTTCAGATTACCCGCCGCAACAGCAGCAGATTGTGTTCGGACAGATGCGAATGCCCGGCCAGAATGTGAGTTGCAAAAAATCGATTGAAATCGATGAAATCTTCATTGCTCTTTCTATTTCCAGCCACCACACGCCGCCGTCCAGAAACAGGAGCCGACGCCGGTTTTTGTCGGCAACATTTCCGAGAAATGCACCGACGAGTTCATACAGAAGATGCTCAATGTAAGCGAACATTTGAGTTGATTTGATCAGTTCGAGATTTGCAGGAGTGCGGCGAAGTGGCCAGTTGGAAGCGAATCAAGGGGAACAACGGCAAGTTGCAGGGCTTCGGCTTCTGCAATTTCGTCGATTTGGAGGGCACCCTGCGCGCGCTCCGCATACTCCACGATTTTCATCTTGGCGACAAAAAACTGACAGTGAAGGTGGGAAAATCGCGCTGAAAATCGCTGAAACTCAATATTCCAGGCCGAGGAGAAGGTTCGGACGGATCTGCGAAAAACTGCCATCGAAAACCGCAAACGACAAGGTGAGACCGACGTTTCAATCGATTTCCCGTTGTTTGCTAATAATTCTCATCATTTAAGGTGTATTCTCTCTCAATTTTTGGTTAGTTTTGCATGCCCAACTGCCTCCCCCTCTCAATGTTCATTTCACTATCTATTTTTGGCCCTGCTTCAACCCGCCAGTCGACTTGTTTTCAGGCAAAAAAGAGCTGAAACTGAAGGAGGGCGAGTTGCCGGCCGACGAGGACGATCTGAAGAAAGACGAGGAGATCCGACTCAAAATACTCCACTGGATGGAGACCGACCACAAGGAGCTGTTCACTGTGACTGAAGGTGAGCCCCCCTACTGCATTTCGGTGTGCTCCACTGAAAACGAGGCTCCGAGAGCACTTAGAGGTCCAATTTATGGCTTCCCGACCGCGATTGCTGCTGTCTCTTCCGAGTGCACTCTAATTGCTTTCCCATTTCCCATTGGGCTCGGAGGAAGATACGATTTGGGGGGGGGGGGGGGGGGGGTCGAAAAGCGGGAGTACCACGGAATCGAACTTACCCAGAGTAGAACGTGTCCAGAATGAAACTACCGTAAAACCGGTATTAGAGCGGCATGCCGGTTTTAGTTTCAATCCTCTAACTTTGGAACCAATTTTCAACAATTCACAGGGAGGACCCTTACGATTTTGGGGTTTTGGGTGCCGTTCAAATAGAGGTGCCGCTCTAATACAGGTTTTACGCTAATTGACTGAGGAAAGTGCGACACAAAGGGGACGGGGCTGTACTCCACAACTCTCCGGAATCGAAATTGCCCCGCAATAGAGCTTACCCCGAATAGAACTTGTCCGGAATGAAACTACAGTAAAACCTGAACTAGAGCGGCACCCGAAACCCGAAAATCGTAAGCCCCCTGTGAATTTTGGAAACCGGTTTCCAAAGTTGGAGGGTTGAAAATTAGACCGGGGACATGCCGCTCTAATACAGATTTTACGGCAACACGGGGAGTAAAAAGGTACGTCAGTAAATACGCTCTATTGATAATTTGGGCCCAATGAAAAAATAATTGCAACGATGCTCCGTTTGAACGCCCATCGCGCCCTGTTTCGCCCGTAAATCGAAATCCAGCGCATTTCCAACAAGAAAAACGTAAAACTCGCTGCGAGACCCGTAACGGGCCGGAGGTACGGTGGCAGTCGTTTTTAAGCTGTGGAGGTGTGAGATAGAGCGTATTTACTGACGTACCTTTTTACTCCCCGTGGCGGCAACCCCATAATAGAGCTCATCGGAAAACTGAAAATCAATGAAAATGGTGTCACTGAAAGCATTTTGTTCTATTCAAAAGCAAGACGTTCCAGACGGCGAGCTGTCGGACGAGGCGAAAAAGGCGAAGGCCGAGGAGGAGCGGAACGGCGGCGTGAAAACGGCTCCATCGACGACGTCCTCATCTGCCGGACACAACGCGAGCAGCACGAAAAAAGTGAGTTTTCTCCACTTCCCCCTCCCTTCCCACGACCCACCCACACACCACCCGCCGGATTCGTTCCGCGCACTATCACGTCTTCATCTGACGCCGTCGTTTCGTTTCTCGCGCCCCCACAGGTGACGTTTTCCCCTAGAAAGTCTGAAAACAACAACAGTCTGTGTTGTTTTTCCCACAAGCCCATCTCTTTTTTTTGATTTCTATATAGGAAGGCCCCCTATAATCCACGAGGAAAATTCGCGAAACGTAAGTTTTGACCGTATTTTTCTTTATTTTTTTAAAACCAAAACAAATTTGAAAAAAATATACAATTTAAGTAAAAGTGCGAAGAGAAAAAAAATGTTTTTTTTTTTTCAAAAAATTTTGCAATTTCCTTTGTTCTAACCCTCACAAATACACACGAAAAATAGGCTGATAAATGTTTGTAAAATTAAAATTTTTTAAAAATTTTTTAAAAAAATCGTCACAACTCACCGGAATGCGTGTAAATTTGTGGTTCCTTCTAATCAATCAATAACTCGATCTCGCTCTTTTTTCCTATTTTTTTTTCGTGTGCTTTTCTCTTCACAATTACCCTCTTCTATGCGCCGCAAATTCCGCTTCTTCTTTTGCATGTTTAGATTCTAGCTGTTTTGATCGAAAAACCCCCAAATTGCAAGTGCGCTCTATTGGACTTTGCGCGGCTCAGTCCGACAGAGCGCATTTGCATCACCAAATCAACAACCTCTTCTCCCCCCTTCTTTGCCATATTTTTTCGTTTTTTCGACTTCCCACTTCTCTCCTCTCTATTCGCTCAGCTTTTTGTTCCTCTAACCACCACCAAAAAAGAAGAAAAACAGCTGAAAGAAGAGAAAGCAGCAGCCGCACAGCAGGTACCGTACTCTGTCCCTTCTCCCGGCCCCCCCCCCGTGCAACTTGTCTGAAAACCAGTTTCAGATTCGCTGAGATAGAGTCATTTTTCGGTGGTATGTTGTTGAGTGAGCGTTTCTTTTTTTTCTGTGTATGTTTGTGTTTTGCCCTCATTTTTTCTTGCCGCACGTTAACTTTTGAGAGAAAAGCCCAAAAATGGCCAATTTTGTAGGGATTGAGACTCATTTCCGAGAGGTTCGAAACACACGAGAATGGTAAGAGAAACGCACGACTCCCCCCTCCCCCGTTTTCTTTTTTGAGTTCCTGACCGTCCTCTTTCTCTCTTTCTATCTTGCTTCTCCTCTTCGTCTTCTTTCGTTGAGTATGAGTTGTCCCGTAGCAGTAGTAGTAGTAGAAGTTGGTGTCACGTGACTCCCGCCTTAGCCGTAGACGCTTCCGCTTCTACCAGACTAGGTGTTTTGCTGAATTTGGCACAATTAGCACTTGGCACAAAGAGTCACAGTTAAAATGCACAGTGCACTGGAATCTTGGCATTTCGCGAACATCAGTTGTCCGCGATTCTCTTATTGATCCGCTTTTCTGAAACTGTCGGCTCAAATTCGAATTATGGACCTATTAGCTGCTCATTTTGGCGTTTTTTAAACCTATTTGATACTGTTGAGAAATATCGAAAAATGCCGAAAATTGCGACTTTTTCCGCATTTTTTACCTCTGAAAACGTATCTCGCGGTGAGACCCACGCGTGAAGAAAGTTCATGCGCCTTTAAATTACAATTGATTTCAATGGGAATTTAAAGGCGCATGGACTTTTTCGACGCGTGGGTCTCACCGCGAGGAACGTTTTCAATGGTAAAAAAATGCGGAAAACTCGCGATTTTTGGCATTTTTCGACATTTTTTTGACAGTACTGAATAGGTTGTAAAACACGTCGATAAGCACACTGAATAAGTTCAAAATCCGAGTTTGACACGACAGTGAGCAATAAGAGAATCGCGGACAACAAATATCGCGCACAAAACCATTCACACACACATGTGCACTTTGAATATCAGTTGTCCGTCTCTCGATGTAAGTGTGTGTGTGTGTGTCTCCTGTCCGTCTTGTTTTTCCTCTTTCCCCGTGTTTCTTTATTTTTTTTTCTGCATTTGCCCTCCGTCCACCTACCTCTCCACCTTCTTTTTCCTCGTCCAACAACCCCAATCGAAATTTGCAGACGAAAAAAAGGCGATGTCAAAAGAGAGATAGAGTGTTTAAAGCCCTCTAGAGAGAGTCCGTAAGTCATCAACATCTCCAATGTCTCTTCTGAACTTACTACTCACGTCTTCTTCTTATTCTTCTTATTCTTCTTGTTCCTTCAAAAAAAGAAGACGTATACACACACACACGTCATCTGAAATTGAAATTCTCACCATGTCTCGGAATAACTTGAGTTTTCGTGTGGCTTCTCCCTAAAAACCCCAACCCGAAATCGCATGCGTTCCCAATTTTCCCCCCCTCCTCCTTTGTTATGTTCTCTTTTATCGATCGATCGATTTTTTGTTTCGTTTCTTTTTTGTTCTGAAACTGCTCTGAAAATGGTCCCCACACCCCCCTTCTTCATGGGAAAAGTATCTCTGCGTCTCTCTTTCTCTCTCGGTCTCTCTTCCTCGTTTTTTCCATGAAAACACACCTCTTCTTATTCATTTTAAAAAATCGATAGTTGTTCAAAAATTTCAAAATGATCTAGAAAATAGGAAAAAAACGTATGTATTCGTCAATTTCTATCGCCAACAACTAAAAACGAAACATGTCCAAACAACGTTGTTTTTCACACACCCATTTTCATGCTCAAATGACGAATTTCGCTCGTTTCAGGATGATCGAAATCGGCGTCGTCGCAGTCGGAGCAAGGATCGACGATCGGCGCGAAGGTCGAGAAGTAAAGAGTCGCCGCGGAGCAAGTGAGCGTTTTTCGAGTTTTATGGCCGTTTTTTAACGACCTTTTTCATCTCCACTCTTCAGAAAATCGCGTCGAAGCCGCACGTCGTCTGGCACGTCTTCGTCGGAGTCCGACTCGGATTCGTCGTCCCGTAGCACCTCCTACTCGTCCCGATCGCGTTCTCGATCGCCCGCCAAGAAGAGCAGCGGCAACAAGAACGCGTCGTCGTCGACGTCGAAGCGGCGAGCCCGAAGCGGTTCGCGCAGTTCGGAAGACTCGGAAGACGCGCGTGAGAAGCGACTGATGAAGCAGTTGATGAAGGAGAAAGAGCAGGCGTATCACGCACGACTGAAGAGGTGGGAGTCGCGCGAGAAGCAGATGTCGAAGAAGTACGAGAAGGAGGAGCGACGCGAGAAGGATCGCAAGAAGAGCGTTCAGAAGGAGCACAAACGGCTGAAGACGTTCCTCGAGGACTACGACGACGAGCGCGACGATCCGAAGTTCTTCAAGAGCTCGCTGTTCTTTCAACGAAAGCGGGACTTTGAGAAGGAGCGCGAGGCGGATCAAAAGGATCGCATACTGGAGCAGAACGAGATCGAGGAGCTCAAAAAGCAGATAATGGAGGAGAGCGCGAATCGGCAATCGGCGGAGCCCATCGATTTCGACGAGGAGGCCAGGAAACGGCACAAGTTGAAGGTAGACTCGGGGGCGGAGAAACACGGGTTGTCACAGAAAATGCGCAGTTTCAGGAGGACGAGGCGATGCGCAAGATGCGAGCCGACAGCGGCAGTCCGAATCCGCATCAACCGCTCGGTCAGTCGGCCAACGGAGCCAACGGCGAGTCGTCGAGCGACGAGGAGAGCGACGGTGAGAAGGCGAAAGAGCCGGAGCCGATGGAGCAAGAGCCAGCGCTACCGGAGAGCTCTGTCGAGAAGCCAGAGCTGGAAACGGAACCTTCCTCCACTGCCACTTCTGGCGGAGCCAATGGAGCTACCGGCGTGACAACGACAACAACAACAGCTACGGGAGGATGGAAGGCGATCGGTGGACTCACTGCCGTCTCGGCGATTGTTCGTCCGAGCAGCAGTTCGACGACGTCCGCTGCGGCGGCTCACGCGAAGAAGGAACCGTCGCCGATCCCCATCGCGCAACGACTGAGCGGCGTGTTCGGAACCGACGACGACGAGGACGACATGCATCGGCGGAAGAAGCTGAAGCCGTTCGAGTTGACGAGAGAGGAGCGAAAGGAGGTGATGTCGCAGGACGAGAAGAAGGAGCTCACCAAGCAGATCATCAGGAAGATTCCGCTCTCGAAAGGTACGTCAGAAGTTGTCGGCAACTTTTCTAATCTCATTCTTTTCTTCCAGAAGACCTATTCACCCACACGATCGAATGGGATCAGCTCGACGCGCAGTGCCTCAACGAGCGCATCCGTCCGTGGGTGTCGAAGAAGATCACCTCGTTCCTCGGCGAGGACGATCCGACGTTCTGCGATTTCATATGCGACCGCATCACGGCACGCACGTCACCCGAAGCGATTCTCAACGAGGTGGCCATGGTGAGAGAGCGGGAACGTCTTCTGAATCCCTCTTTTCAATGTGAATCTTTCTAGATATTCGACGACGACGCCGAGCAGTTTGTCGTCAAAATGTGGCGCCTTCTGATCTACGAGGGACAAGCACGTCGTCTCGGAATCACCTAACTCTCACGTCATCTCCCCCTTTAAAATGTTTTAACCAATTCTTTTCTCCTCGCTTTACCACGGCAATCGCGAGTTACTCCCCGGCCTACTTTCTTTTTTTTCCAACCTAGTTCTCCAAAGTTGTGTGCTTCTTCTTCTTCTCCAAAAAAAAAACCCCCCTTGTCGAATATGATGGCTATTTCTTTAAGAATTCTATTTGAAATTATTTTGATTTCTATACCAAAAACATTTGAAAAAAAAACGTCTACCAATTATAAAATTCTCTGCAATCTCTATGGTTTTTTCTTTTCCCAGTTTTTTTCCCTATCTTTACCGTTCTCTTTTTTGCTCGACCGATTTCCAGACTTGACATTCAGATGAGGAACGGAATACGATGGGCGGTCTCGCTGGAGGAGACGATGACGTCGCCGAACTTTGAGAACGTCTTCCGACGAGCCATCGTGTGCTCGGCGGAGCCGGACGTCGAGCAGCACCGACGTTTTCGGTACAAGGAGGACGCGCTGGCGTGCCTTGTCGGGCGGCTCATGCCGAGGTGTCGATTCTGCACTTTGTCGTCAAATCTGACGCATTCTTGTTTCAGAAAAGCGGCGGCAATTCAAACCGGCCGTTCGTGGCGCGATTTGAGATTTGAGCGAAATGAAAATGGGAAACCGTTTCTCTCGGATGCCTGTTTCGAGTACAACGTCTCGCATCACGGCGATCTCGTCGTGATGGCCACCGGCGACACGAGAATCGGTTCGTTGTGTGTGTTTGCACAGTAGGCACCGAATTTGACGCGCAAAGTGTCGAAAACACCCGTTGCGCGTCAAATGTGGTGTCTTTTCTGCGCGAACAGCACATTTGACGCGGTTTCTCAAATTAAACGTTTTTTGAATCGAAAACAGCCCGTTGCGCGTCGAATGTGATGTCTATTCTGCAAACAGCACATATGACGCCCTTTCTCAAATTAAACGTTTTTTGAATCGAAAACAGCCCGTTGCGCGTCAAGTGTGATGTCTATTCTGCAAACACCACTTCTACAGGCGTCGACGTGATGCGAGTCAGCGAGAACGAGCGAACGAGTGCCAGCGAGAAGGTGGAATCGTTCCGGCGGCACTTTAGTCGTGAAGAGATCGACGAGGTGAAGGCGAAAAGCGGGGAGATTGAGAGGTACGTGAGTTGTCGTCAGATTCGGTGCATTCCTCCCACTCCCTGTCAGATGGCGTGCGTTCTACCGTATCTGGTGTCTCAAAGAGTCGATTCTCAAAGCGACCGGCGTCGGACTTCCCGACGGACTGCACAATCACACATTCCACGTAGACGGCGAGCAGGAGCACACGCCAGGTACAGTAACCCGCAACCGGCCTACAGTAACCCGTTTCGCAATTTTCGGCATCTTCCAGGTTGCGCGCTAACTTCCACACAATACTTTCATCGTGGAATGCGTCAGCCGCGGTGGCGATTCGAGGAATCCTACATTGGCGACAACCATTGTGTCGCGGTGGCTTCAGAAGACGTGACGTCTTCTTCTTCTGAACAACACGACATCCGATTCGAGATGACGTCGCTGGAGGCGATTCTGCACGGCGACGACGTGGAATTCTTGAACGTCGTCGCCGGCGACGGCAACGATGAACTGGACGAGTTTATGGCGAAACCGAATAAACCATTTTGAAACGAGAGAGAGAGAGCAGATGATGATGAAGACGTTGTGGAAGGAGAAGAAGAAGAAGAAGAAGCGAACGATGGTCAAAAGTACACCAGAATCAAACATAAATAGTAGTAGGAGGAGGAGGAGGAGGAGGCGAAAAAAGTGTGGCTGAATCGATTATCTGGGAACAGTTTTGAAGCGAGAGCACGAAAAAAAGTTTTTGAATGTTTTGTTGTTTCTCATTTTCCGGGTCGAAGTCCGTCGCCGCGGCCGATCGCGATGTTGCGTTTGATGTAGGGAAGGAATTGACGAGCCGCGTTCTTCTCCTGCAAGACGGAAGGACGCAATGATGGGGTTACGGTAGGTCGGGATGGTGTTTGCGGACTTGTTAGGCTTACAAGCTTGTTAGAAGCGCGTAGGATTTGATGCAATGCGGACCGGGTCTGCGAGAGGGCTCGATGACGGGGTTACGGTAGGTAAGAGGTCGATGGTGTTTGCGGAGTTTCAAAGTATAGGAAGCGCGTGGGATTCGGTGCAATACATACGGGAGACTCCGTAGGGGATGATGCTAACTGGGTTACGGTTGGTCGAGCCAATGGTGTTTGCGGACTTGTTAGGCTTTGAAGCGCGCGCGTCAGATTTGGTGCGATGCTTACGGGATACTCCAAAAGGGCTTACTAACTCGGTTACGGTAGATTGGGCCCATGGTGTTTGCGGACTTCATAGGCTTAGAAGAGCGTGGGATTTGATACAATGCGGACCGGGACAGCGAAAGGGTTCAATGACTGGGTGACGGTAGGTAAAGGTTGCTGTTTGCGGTCACAAAGCTTCTAGGCCCAGAAGCGCGTCAAATTCGATGCAGTGCATACGGGGACTTCAAAGTTGTTTATACTAACTGTGGGTTACGGTAGATTGGACCCATGGTGTTTGCGGACTTGTTAGGCTTGCAATGTGGGCAGAACTCACATCGTCCTCCAAATCCACCGAATCGTACTCGTTGTTCAGCCGAAAGTACGGAATCGCCGCGCAGAGCCCAATGAGCACCAGAAGCACCAGAAGCGTGCGAACAGACATCATCATGTCGAGAGAAGCGCTGAAAAAGTGAGGGGATAAGGCTTCAAGCTGGGGGAAACGGGAATCGGTTTGGGCCCGTCTCCTGTTTTGGGGGGAGGGCCCCCTTTAAGCTCCGCCCACTTTTTCTTGGAAGCTCAATGGGGGGGGGGGGTTGGGGGTTTGGAGAAGAGAAGAGATATGAATATAATTTAAAAATAGAGTTGAAATGAGAGATGAATTGAGAGACAGATTCGTCGTGTTTTGAGAGAGAGATGGACGCCATGAGCCGAATCAGCCCCCTCGGATGGATGGGAAGAATGAGAGACATTTCGTATTTCTCCGATGAATGATGATGATGATGATGTCATTTGAGTCATTTGAAGAAGCGGTGGGGGTGCTGAGAGGGTTACGGTAGTTCTGTCGGACCACTTTGGGTTTGCGCGTCAAATTCGATGCATTCGTTGTTAACTGGTCCGTCCGCAAACACGGCCCCTCGGGGCTCTGGAGGTGGACACGGGACACACGGACAATATGGACGGGGGTGGTTAGAGGGTTACGGTAGTTTGTGCGGGTTCCGGGTCGCTTCAGGTTTGCGCGTCAAATTAGATGCATTCGTTGTTAACTGGTCCGTCCGCAACCACGGCCCCTCCGGGCTCTGGAGGTGACCACGTGACACACACGGAAAACACGGACGAGGGGTGGTGAGAGGGTTACGGTAGTTCTGTCGGGCCACTTCGAGTTTGCGCGTCAAATTCGATGCATTCGTTGTTAACTGGCCCCCACAAACACGGAGGTGGACACGTGTGACACACGGACAACCGTGACGTGACAAGACACCCCCTCTCCATAAGAAAAATGAAAGGGGGCGCCAACCCATAATTCATCAGTTTTGATTAACTTCTCTAGACTCGAGACGACGGCGTCGCGACGAGAAAAAAAAACAACATTCTGTCTCGAAATAAAAAAGTAAACAAGCTATTCGTCAAAAAATACATGACTCACCACGACTTCAGACTTCAGAATCCAGAATTCTGAAGCCCGGAAGACGTCACGAAAATGTGTTCAAATGTATAAACGATTATGATGTACTACAGATGAATATGACGTGTGCTGCACTCTTTTCTTTTTCTTTTTATGGAAAAGATATTTGGAATGAAATGGGTGGGAGATTAGTGGCGGGTGGCTGGTATTACGTTGGTTCTTATTTGGAGCTAGCAAATTGAATGTTGTTATTGGTTTCCCACCCCCTTTAATAAGCGTGATATCTGATGTGACGTTATTTCAGTGATCCTGATTTTCTTGGTGGTATCTAACTTTCAGTTGGGCCGTTAGGGTTGTGGCCCAGAGATGGGCGGAATTCCGACTTCCGACTTCCGGATTCTCAAAATCCACCTCCGTCTGTCCAACTCTGCTGTAACCTATGGGTTTCTATCTGTTTCATGGTGTAACGCGTCACGTGACCTTGACTTGGCTACGTCTAGATCTTGCATCTCTTCAGCATCGGTGTTTGAACCGACAGTACTTGTTGGGGTACAGTCCAGTACTGGCTTGTTTTTAACTTTACAACCAGAGGAGCTATCAAAAAGTTGTCAACTACAAACTTGTTGCTCTTTTTGTCATCTACAACTTTGTAGTTGACAACTTTTTGATAACTCTCTTGGTTCTCGAGATAAAATGAGATAAAAAACGACCGGGAGACATTGTTTTGGACAGTACTACAACTATGCGACTTTGCAGGTTTTGGTATCGGTAGGACCATTCTTATTTGGCAAGTACTGTAGATTTCTCGGTGTGGTTTTGATAGTCTAACTGTTTTCAACTATGTGGCGGAGCTGTAATTAGATTTTGAAACTGAAGGTTCACGCTTACAGCCGGACGGCACACACTTTTTGAGAAAGTTGAAGAAGTTTGGTCGATCGCAGAGAAGTGCGAGGACCAAACTAGACGACGAAGACGGCCGAGCTCATTAACGAATTCATGATATTCATCTCAAGGTGTGGTCTTCCGCTCTCGACAACTTCCTGCCCGGGGAGTGCACTGATGAATTCGTCACCTCTTCTTTGCAAACGGGGGGTGCTAGCCGGGCTGGACCTGAGAAGTCTGCTTGCAAAGGTGGACCTGACCTTCAGTTTCATAGTGTAACGCGTCACGTGACCGACACCATGGCTCGAGGTTTTTGGCATCGCATTCAGGACACAAAGTTACATACCCCTTGGAATTTTGGGGACCCTATCTCCACATTGAGAACTATAGTCATTGGAACAAGTTTCGTTATTTTGAATTTTTGAATTTTGAACTGCGCGGGGGGCCTAACAATTGCAAATTCACGGCCACGTGGATCTCGCAGCGAAGAGTTGTGTAGATTTACGAGCGGCTACTCCTCTTCCCTTATCTGATGGATTATCTACCTCCTAGTCGAGGTGCGAAGCAAGTGGGGTCAATCTACAGTCTCTCTAGATAATTGGTCAAGATAGGTGACGAAGAATGAGCACACCTGCCTGGAATTAAGATAATTGCGCGGTTTAGGTGCGGCAGGGCCGAGGTTCGAGTTCTCGGTCGTGTAGTCCTCTCGGACAATGTGCTTTTTGCGATTTTATCGCATTTTCAAATTTTTCTACAAATTACGCGAATTTTTCTTTACAAAATGCTTGAATCTGTTGAAAAACAAAATTTAAAAAAAAATCACAAAACTCGTTGCGAGACCTGTGAAGGAAATTCGCACTGCGCCTTTAAAAGTACAGAAGAGCCAGCGATTTTTCATTTTTTGCTCGTTTTTTTCTTTGTTTTTATCAGCGGATTTTCGCCTTTTTTTTCACACATTTCTCTATCACATCGCTCGTAAATCTACACAGCTAGTCAATTGGCGAGTTCTAGCTCTTTTTTTTGCTTCGAGCACATGTTTACATTTACAGTCATCCGCCCGTGCGCCGCTCATCCATCATTCCTTTCTTCGCGGCGGTTTTTCTCGTTTCTCCCCCCTCAATGACATGACATCATGTATATATGGATCATGTAAAGAATGAGCCAAGGGTGGTGCTCGGAGAAAGAAGAAAAAAGTTAGTTTTTCGTCTCCATCTCTCTTCTCTTAAAAACGAATAGTTGATGAGAAGAGCTGGAAGAGAGAGAGCGGCTCACGAGGAGAAAAGAGAGCGCCGCGGCAGATGCGTGTAGATGTACGTGCAAAACTTGCCGCTTTATTTTTGGTCACCTCTCGACGATACCGACGCTTTTAGTCTATATAAAGAGAAGGGGTGGATGATGGATGGGTTTGGGGCGAATGGGAATGGATCAGTGGGGGAGCTTGTGGTTGGGAGGGAAGCGGGTCGGAAGGTTCGGCAAGGGATCCGGGGATGCAGGATGTAGGGGTCTGGGTTGAGAAGTTGAGGGAAGGACAGAAAGAAAGGGCTTCGTCTGAGTTAAGGTGTCAATTGAGAAAGGAAGCCCGGAAGGAGCACATTCGGTTATTTCTGTGTCAGAACAGAAACTTGAGCTCAAGGGCATTAGGATCTAGGCTACAAGATCTAGGTTTAAAATTCGGAAAAAGTCAGGTAAAACGAATCCCGAATCGAAGTCTACCAACGCTATCCTCATACTCATACTAGGGGGGTTCGTTTTCGTTTTACTAGTAAGTTACTTCGAGCCACATGACGATCACGTGACGCGTGACACCACGGATCTATTGACTTCCAGAGAGGTTGACGTTAGGGTACCGTATTTGATGGATTAGCGGGACCCCTAGCTTACGCGAGTTTCAGAGGTCTTATCTTGAAAACTAGAAGAGATAGGGAAAAGTTGTCAACTAACAATGTGTTCCTTTACTTGTCAGCTATATTTCGGTCATTGACACTTTTCTCTGAGCTTATCTGATTTTCAAGATATTGGCCCCTGAAACTCAAACTGTATAACAACCGCTGCAATATACGGTAGGAGAAAGGGACACCAAAACTGTCCAGCGATTCAGTTTCGTTCTTTGCTTGGGAAAACAAAACACAGACCCAGCCTCCTTATTTTATACCCCCCCCCCCCCCTCCTTCCATAAGACCACCCTCAATTTGTAATTCTAGGTGTTCTCCTTGTTTTTTTTTTCCTTTTTTGAAAGTACCCCGAAAATTAGACATTCGGCGGCTGTTCTTTCTCAAAAAGGGAGAAAAACGGTACTGGAAGTTCTTCTTGAATCGAAAAAAAACATGTTTATTATTCGGACGTCTTCGTGTAGAGAATCGACGTGTGCTCCTGCATCCGATGCGACAACGTCTGAATGCTCAAACGAGCCCGCAAATAGGTGCGATCCATTGTCCACTCGCGAATCAGATTGTGCAGGTGTTCGTCGCGCACGAAACTGATGCGTCCGATGTCTTTCAGCACGAACTTGATGCTGTTGCCGGCGATCGGGCCCTCCTCGACGGTGATGAAGCCGTTCGACATGACCGTCGTCAGAATCACCTCCCGCGTGTTCGGCTTCACTGTGATGTAGCCGGATTCGCGGTGCAGATCCTCCTTGTCGCTCGACCACGCCGCCGCGCTGAAAACGGATCCATTCACAATCACAAGAGTTTAGGCCACGGCCTCCGTAAAACCTGCTCGTATCATGAAAACTAGAAGAGATAGGAAAAAGTTGTCAATTGTCAAAATGTTCCTGGGTCTGTTGGCTATATTTTGTTAGTTGACAACTTTCTCCTATCTCTGCCAGTTTTCATGATATTCGAGCTAAAAGTCACGCTCCTGGGGTGCTGCTCTCAATAAGAGAATAAATTGTTTTCCACGCGAGACCCACTCAAAATGGATCGAAACCAAATCGTGTCTTTTTTTGCCCATTGAATCAACGTTATTTGAGTTTAAAATTCTGGATTTTCGCTTCAAATTCAACCTTTTCAAACCCGAAAATATCCATTGCGCGTCACATGTGGTGTCTAGTCTGCAGGCACAATGACATTAAATTGCAGATTGCGCCGAGGTTTGGAATCGATATTATTGCTACTTACGAGACGAGTATTTTTTCGAGATTCGCCATGCTTTTTTGTAAGTGTTTTTCCAATTTTTTCCCGTCTTTTTTACCACTGAAAACGTACCGCGTGGTGAGACCCATGCGCCTTTAATTTCGGTTGATTTCAATGAAAATTTAAAGGCGCATGTATTTTTTTCTGACATTTCTCGTCGTTTTTGTGCCATGTTCATTAGGTAATCGATAACTCACGTGTAATTAAGCGATCTGATGTTGGCGCCGTCCGGAATCGCAATCTCCACCTCCTCGGTATACTTGAACGTCGGAATGGTGGGAAAAGTGACTCTTCCAGTGTGCTCGCCCTTCCACCGTCCCACCAGTTGCGAAATGGCGGCCAGTTGCGGATTCAGGCGTCGCACGTCGAACTTCGCCTCGTACGTCGGACACGAGCCACAACTTTTGCGGCAGTTCTTCTTGATGTACTCCTTCCGTGTGCACGCGCCTCGATCCGTCGCCACCCAGGACGCGCAAGCGCCGTCAGCGTCGGCGCATTGTTGGACTGAAAGGTGGGACTTCGCGATGATGCGATCAACAACTGTTTTCGACCCATTATCTCGGGAACCAAGAGAGCTATCGAAAAGTTGTCAACTTCAAAGTTGTAGCTCTTTTTGTGCTCTACAAGACTGTAGTTGGCAACTTTTTCATAGCTCTATCGATTCTCGAGATATAAAAAGTTAGGAATCAATCGATTAAGCACAAAAAGATCTACTAAATGGTCACAAAATGTGTTACCTGTAGGCACAATACATGCCGCAAAACATCCCAAAACAGCGATCAATAGCATTTGATTGAAGAAATTGAGAAGTCGTTTTTGGTATCACTGCTTGCAAAAATGTTTGATGATACACAAACGCTTCTCAAAAGACTTCCTCGTTTCCAACAAAGACAGTGAAAAAGAAGATGTCAATTAGAAGAAGACGTCGTTGAAGGAGAGAAGGTCAAGATGCGGTTGGCATTTGATGATGGCCATCCAATCATCATTATCTTTCCTTCTCTCTTCGTCTCGTTTACTTTTTTCTCTCTTTTTCGGTTTTTCCTTTTTTCTTGTGTTCTTCTTCTCTTTTTCTTCTCTTCTTCTTCTTCTTCTGCCGACGCCGCTGACGCCGCCATTCCCTCTTCATCTTCATCTTCATCTTCGGGTTACGAAGGACGCGACGATGTCTTCATAGCGAAGCGAATCGAACCGCGATTAGAAAGAAAGACGACGTGGGGAATTGGAAATCGAACAAAAAACGTCTAGCAGAACGTGTTATCTTCAATGTACACCATGAGACAAGAATGGAGGCAGCAAAGGCAGAGCTTTGAATTTTTGTTAATCGTGGGACTAGGATAGAACCAGCAAAGTCTGAGCTTCCAGGAACTTTGGCACGTCTTCTGAGCTTCCAGGAACTCTTTTCGGAACTTCTAGGGATCCTTGCACGTCTTCTCAGGCTTCGGGAGCTCTTCCATGTTTTCTGAGCAAACAGGGACTCTTGAAAATTGCCAACTACTGAAATATAGCTGACAAACCAAGGAACAAATTGTTAGTTAACAAATTTTCCCTTTCATTTTCAAGATACGACTCTGAAACTCAAACTATTTGGGAGGGTGTCAATTTCGAAACTTTGCAAACGTTTTGAAATTTCTCCCCTCCTCTCTCCCCCACTGACCGATTGTTGACTGCTATTTTCGAATGAGTGGTCAGCTGACACCGTTTTGTTTGAAGAGAACATCATCTTTCTGTCTTTCACGATTGTTATCAGTAAGCGAAGGTAATCTGATAACACACTCGCAGTCCATTCTCACCCTCTTCCTTCCCACCCACAACTCACCACCACCACTCTACTTTACTTTTCGTACTACTATTCGTTGCCGATTTAAAACTCGAACAACGATGTTCTATCGTTGTTTCGCACTTCTTCTCCTATTCCTAGCCGTCGCCGCCGAAGGACGCTACAATCCGCGGAGAGGACTGCTCGCCGGCCGCAAGCACAAGTATCAGGACGAGGGAGAGGCGTTCGTCGTGCTCGTCGCCGGCTCCAACGGATGGTACAACTACAGACATCAGGCGGACGTCGCGCACGCCTACCACACGCTTCGCAATCACGGAATTCCCGAGGAGAACATCATCACGATGATGTTCGATGATGTGGCCAACAATCAACAGTGAGTTGGGTGTCAATCAGGTCTGGCCGGATGGGTCTCGCAGCGAAGAGATGTGTAGATTTACGAGCGCATCTAGAGGTGCTAGTGGGTCAATCAGGACGGCACCTGACAATGAGAAGGCTGATTGCAAAGGTGTCCCTGGCATTCAGTTCCGTGGTATAACGCGTCACGTGATGGTCGCCATGACTCGAGGTTTTTCGGCTTCGGAGTCAGGACTCAAATTCATATCTAGGAAACTGTATGGACCATTCCACATTGAGTATTAGTCATTTAAACAAGTTTCAAATCTAATCTGGCTCGTAAATCTACACAGCGAAGAACTGTGTAGATTTACGAGCGATTGTATGTATGACCGGTAATTTCTTTATCCTCATACTCCTCCCTTATCTGACGGATTATCTAGCTTTGTACATATCGAGGTGCCAGGGCAGATGGGCTCCTTCTACAGTCGATTTAGATATTTGATCAAGATAAGTGACGAAGAATGAGCCCACCTGTCTGGATTCTAGATGATTGCTCAAGATAGGTGGAGCATAAGGGAAACTTCACTGAGCCAGTCTTGCCGCGATTTGCCGCTCTTGGGGTTAAAACTCAAAACTTCCCTTTTTCAGGAATCCCTACAAGGGAAAACTGTTCAACCGGCCGCACGGAAAGGATCTCTACAAGGGACTGAAAATCGACTACAAGGGCGACTCGGTGACGCCGGAGAACTTTCTGAACATTCTTCAAGGCAACGCGAGCGCCATCGACGGTGGTAACGGCCGGGTGCTGGAGACGAACGAGAACGACCGCGTCTTCGTCTACTTCACGGATCACGGCGCCGTCGGCATGATCTCGTTCCCGGAAGGCGTGCTGACGGTGAAGCAGCTGAACGACGCGCTCATCTCGATGCACAAGAATCGCAAGTACTCGCAGTTGGTCTTCTATCTGGAGGCGTGCGAGTCGGGCAGCATGTTCGAGACGGTGCTGCGCGCCGACATGAACATCTACGCGATCACGGCGGCGAACGGACACGAGAGCTCGTGGGGCACGTTCTGCGAAAACGACATGAATCTGCCGTGTCTCGGCGACCTGTTCAGCGTCAACTGGATGACCGACAGCGACGGCGAGGATCTGAAGACGGAGACGTTGGAGTTCCAGTACGAGCTGGTGAAACGCGAGACGAACCTCTCGCACGTGATGCAGTTTGGCGACAAGGATATGGCCAAAGAGGCGGTCGCGCTGTTCCAGGGCGACAAGGAGGATCGCGAGTACACCGACGACTATGTGCCGTCGGCGCGACAATCGGTGAACTGGCAGTCGAGAGACGTCGAGTTGAAGCATCTGCAGTCGCAGTTGAAGAGGTCCAACGATATGTTGGCCTCCGAGAAGCTGCAGTACAAGATCGACAAGATCCGCGCGACGAGACGGGTCATCAAGACGAACGTGCATCGGATCGTCAACGGGCTCTTCGAGAACGAGTCGGAAGAGTGAGTGAAGATGGTGTGCCCGACAGTTTTTTAAAAATCGCATTGTATCTCGAGAACCGATAGCGCTATTAAAAAGTTGTCAACTACGAACTTGTAAAGCACAAAAAGAACAACACCTTTGTAGTTCATAACTTTTTGATTGCTCTTTTGGTTCTCGAAAAAAAAAGTCGATAACATAGTCGATACCTGGTAGGCCAGTACTGCACATTTCAAATTGAAAGTGAACCTGATAGTTTTGATAATTTAATTATTTTTCAATAATGCAGTTGCGCTGTAACTTGGTAGAAAGTGGAAAGCTTGGAAGTTACAGTCGGGTAGCACACTTGAAGAAGTTTAGTTTATTAGAAGTGCGGACCAAACACGTCGCTCGGCCCTGTTTCTACAAACCTTTAGATTATCTTGATATCCGAAAGAGCTATCAAAAAGGTGCCAACTACAATCGTGTAGAGCACAAAAAGAGCTACCAATTTGTAGTTGACAACTTTTTGATAGCTCTTTTGGTTATCGAGATGCGACCAGTCCTAACCTCCCACCTTCCAGTCTCATCAGCCGAGTGCTCATCGAGCATCGCCCAGTGCTCGACTTGCGATGCCATCACGTGGCGGTGCACGCCTTCAAAAAGTACTGCATCGACTTCAACCGCTACGAGTACGCGATGAAGTACGTGAAGGTCATCAACAACATGTGCATTCACCGCCGTCTCGAGGAGATCCTCCTCGCGATTCCCGATCTTTGCGCCGACATCGACATCGAGTCCGAGGTGGCCGGAATCATGGACGAATACAACTAGAGGAGGGCCCGTTTGATTGATTAACTCTGTATTTTGACACTTTTTTCTGTGAATACATTGACATTGACGCTTGTGTTGCCGCTAAAGCTTAGGTACTTACTTACAAAAAAAGTGGGCGGGGCTTAGAAGGTATTTACAATACAGCGGATGAATTGGGCGGGAATGCAGAGAAAAGCTCGGGAAGCGGAGAGGGACTAGATGTGCAAAAAAGATAAGGAAGAAGAATAAGAATAATAGGAAATAGACGAAGCATAATCAGGTAAGGGAAACCGGTTCGGAAGTGTTTCGCGTTTTGAGATTCTGCCGGGCGGGATCAGGAAACAAAAATAATAGAAAAAAGTGTGGATGAGAAGGAGGATTATTGATTGGACATCATCTTGACGAACTCCTCGTAGTCGATCTCGCCGTCACCGTCCACGTCGACCTCTTTGATCATCTCGTCGACCTCCTCCTCGGAGAACTGCATTCCCATGTGCACCTGAGAACGGAAGAGTTATTATTATTATGATTGGCTGGTTATTTTCATTTTAAATTGACCGCCGGGGAAAGGAATGGGTCTCGCAACGAAAAAAACTGTGTCGATTTACGAGCGGCCGTTGTTTTGAAATTTCGAAGTTTTTTCCATTTTTTTTTCTTTTTTTTTTATTGGATTTTCACTTTTTATGCAAGCTTCTAGAAATCAATTCTTGAAAAATTTCAAACAAGCCCCAAGCGACAGTACTTTTAAAGGCGCAGTGGAAATTTCTTGCAAAGGTCTCGCAACGAAAAGTGAAAAAAACGTTTTTTATTGCGCATTTTGTGAGTTTTCGCTTCATTTTCCGTCATAAAAATGAAAAAGAAAACTTATGACAATCTGGGCTAAATTTTTAATTTGGAATCGACTTCCGGGGCATAAAAATCTCTAATTGGGTCTCGCAGGGATGAGCTCTTAGTTGCCGCCTATCTTCAGCAATTATCTAGATTACAGGCAGGAGGGCTCATTCTACGTCACATATCTTGATCAGTTGTCTAGTTTGACTGTAGAAGGAGCCCATCTGTCTTGGCACCTCGATTTGGAGGTAGGCAATCCGTCAAATAGAGAAGGAGGAGGAGCCGCTCGTAAATCTACACAGCTCTACTCGACTCCCGTGCTCACCATAAAATATCGAAACTCTTGGGCGGTGATGACGCCGTTGCCGTCCTTGTCGAAGACGCGAAACGCCTCGCGTATCATCTCCGAATCGGTCTCCTTCATCATTCGCTTCATCATCACACAAAACTCGGGAAACTCGATCTGACCGTTGCCGTCGATGTCGACCTCGTTGATCATCTCGAGAATCTCCTGCTCGGTGGGATTCTGGCCGAGACTGCGCATCGCGATGCCCAACTCTTTCGTCGAGATGGTGCCGTTGCCGTCCTTGTCGAACATCATGAACGCCTCGCGAAACTCGTCAATCTCCTCGGGCGTCAACTGTTTGATGATGTCCTCGGAGAATTGCATCAAATTCGACGGGATTGCCATTCTTTCAGCGCGGATTGCCTGAAGCGAACGACTACAAGTTAGTTGGGGGTCTTAGGTGGTAAGGGATGGGGGTCGGGTTTGGAGAAGTTTCAAAAAGAAATATGTGAGTATGAGGTAAGAGGAGCGGGGCGGTCGAAGGAATGTGAAAAATGAAAGGGAGAGAAAGAGATAGAAGGATGGAAGAAGGTCCCGCCCCGGAAAAACATGTGACGCACACGTTCGAGGAGAGAAAGACGGATAGAAAGAGAGAGAGAGAGAGAGAAAAGTTATGAAATCCACCGTGCAGAATGTAAGTCAGTGAGTAGGTAGGTTGGTAAGTTCGACCTAGTGTGCCATCAATCAGTTTTCTGGGGTTAGTATCAAATTCAAAGTGAAACCCAAAAAGTCTGGTCAAGAAGCGCGAAGAGGCGTGAAATTGGAATCGAACTGACTTGTGAAAAGCGATGAGAAAACGATTCTCGATTCATCTTTTTTGCGGTTGGCCTGACCATTTAGGGGAGGCGTTTGATTTACGAGAGGCCGATGGCTCCAATGGTGACCCTTTGGCACTTAATTCTCCTAGCTCCATCGAAAGATGACAGTTAAGGCTCAGTTACTAGGAAGGTGTACCTTCTGAAGTCTTCTGTGGGTCTAACTCCCAAGGTAACGCTTTGATTAGAACCCACAGCGCTCCTTACAACCGCACATAAGCAATTTGTGAGGTTCCGATTGAGCTACTAGAAGAGTTAGGTGGTCTGAACCAAGGAATGTAGCCATCGGCCTCTCGTAAATCAAACGCCTTCCCCAAATAGTCAGTCCAAACAGCGAATAAGATGAATCGAGAATCGTTTTCTCATCACACATTTCGCAAGTCAGCTCGATTCCAATTTCACGCCTCCTCGCGCTTCTTGACACCAGCCTTTTTGAGATTGAACTTGAATTTTATATAAACGACGAGAAAACTGATTGATGGCACACTAGCTAGTATATCGCGTGCGGCTCGAGGGGCGAGCTGTGTGCATTTGCAAACGAGTCTGGCACCTTGACCCCTGCGGGACACTGATTTGTGTGAGGCAAAGTTGCTCGGCGGAGCAGAAGCCGGAGCAGCAGAGCAGCCGAGAGCCATGGAGCAGTTATTTTTACACAGTGTAGTCGGTTTGGAAAGTCATCGCGGCCAAGGTCCCCCCTCTCCCCTCGAGTTTGTTGGTAATCCGATACCTTTCGCCCCCAGGCTTCTTATTTCGAAAAACGAGTGTGGGGACCCTTCCCTCTCTCTCATTATTATCCTCCCGTCCGTCCGGCTTATTATTGGCCAAACAAAGTGGGAGAGGGGGGGGGGGGGGGGCGGACTAGGATTTCAGTCGGCCAGCGAGTTTTGGGGAGGGCTTACCATATCACGGGCGAGTCGCGATGAGAAAAAGCGGACCATTTTCGAGTAACAGACAGTTGTGGGGGGGAGATAGGGAGATGCGAAGTGGATTCGACGATTTTGATTTCGATTTTGAAATCGAAATCGAAATCGAACTGTTTGTGTGTTGACACAATCAACCATTTTGACAGCTAGCGCACCGGCGGCGCCCGGGCGGCCCAGACATTTGGATTTAGATACAGTTTGAAAATTTGGATTCGATTTAGGCCTTGAGTTAGGGCCGGACAATGCATATGGATGACTCAAACAGAGTTCAAAGTTGGGCGGAAGTGGATTTGGAGAATCCGGAAGGCGGAAGTCGGAACTCGGAATTTTTCGGACGGAATTCGGAATTCCGCCCAACACTTGTTTTGGCCGCTGGCGATCGAGAGGTCACGAGTTCAAGTCAGTCATCAACGCCCAGGTTCACCTAGCCTCCGAATAGAGAGCAATCTGCGCAGATTAATCGGTCACTATATCCAGCCCGGAATTGACTTAAACCAGGCTCAGCGGGACCACCACCGGAGGTGCTCCGCACTCCTAAATCCCGGATCCGCAGTGCGTTCGCACTTGAAACAAAAATATCAATCTTTGATCTTTAATATTTTAATTAATAACGAAATTTCGAAGCCGGAATTGTAAAAGTCCAATCGTAAACTCAAAACTTTCGGGGAACAGAAAGAAACTAGCGAAATTTGATGTTCCGGCCCTGGCTAGAACCAGCCTTTAAATTCGATCTAATAATCCCTGGGTCTAGCTTGATCTTATGTTCAGTACTACCCATTAACATTACCCTCTAATGGGCATAGTCAAATTCAAACAAATGCCAGCCAAAAAATGGGTCGTACTGAACATGAGATCGGGCTTATACACGGGGACTTCAATGAATTCTAGTTTAAGCTAGAATAGTGTCATTCGGGGGAAAATGTTAATGGGATGGGCTATACGGAAAAGCTTATTGTATCGAGTCTAAATCTAAAGGTTGACTGGCCCAGGCTAGTCTAGAGACAAATGTCAGCCCAAGAAGACGAATAATCAAGTCTCAAAGATCGGGGCCCTAAGAGCCTTGTGATATTGTGGTTGTCAGTCAAATGAGCCCGCTTTGTCGCTCTCGCTAGGCTCATGACCAACGGCAGCGTGAGCAGATCAGATCAGTTCAGATCGGATCAGGTCAGCAGTGCCATCTACATCTACACTGACAACAAGATGAAAAGAAAGAGAGAGATGTGTGGAGGAATGCAAAAAATGTGTATGTGAGTGTCGAGAAGTTGAGGATGGGAGAAAGAGAAGAAGAAGAAAAAGAAAATGAAAAAGAAGAGGGACACCTGTTTGTTTGGGAAGAAGAAGAGTTGGTCCGCAAAGTTTAAGAGATCGAAACTATGTATTCAAACTTGATACTCGATGTTCCAGATGGATTCCAGATGGCGCTTGAAATAACACGGAACAAAAACTGACACAAGTGGAAAGAAGGAGCCCGCCGAGAGCTCGCGGAGCCAGGGAGGCCCAGGGTTATGCTCCGAGTTAATGGGTCGTTGGCGGAGAGGAGCCCAGAGGCGGGCTCCTTCTCTCCCTCTCTCTCTTTCTCTTTCCACCCCCAAACACCCATCAACATCATCATTATATCATTGTCATCACATCCACACACACACACACACACACACAATGTGCCGCCTGTGATGAGTGTGCGAGGGTGGTAGGCTCGGCGGCGAGCAAACCAATGAAATTTGAGGGAGGGAGAGAGAGAATGAGCCAGCCGTCTCTAAGTGTGTGTGTGGGAAGAAGAAGAAGAAGAAGAGCAAGAAAGAAGAAGAAGAAGGACCACAATAAATAATCGAAGCGACTGCTGCTGCTGCTCTCTGTTTTCGGCTCGGGAGGAGGGGGGCGGAGCCGACGACACCTGTGTGACGTGTCAGAGGACGATGGCTCCGCGGGAGCAAGGAAATAAGGAAGCGGACGCTCGTTTTAATGGCCTTGTTTACGTTTTTCATATTTCGTTTCGTTGCCTAGGAATGCGTGCCAGTGCGACGGAGCGGATGATGAGGAAGATGGAAGAGGTCAATTTTTTGGTTTTCTCGGCTTTCCTACTGAAGATTGACCTTTTACAGGCTTTCATGCTTCCGGGCTTCTAGGCTCACAGTTTTCGCACTTGGCTTATAGTTAGTCTAGATGGTCACACTTCGTGACTCGAATCACTAGAGTCTAGACTTCTTGGTCTTGCTCAGACTACTCAGATCTTCCTCGAGTTCAAACTTGCAGTCTTCCTACTATCAGATCAGATAACAACGTACACGTACAAAGTTACAAAGTTCAACCACATAGAACAAAGTTAATCGTTAGTTAGTTAGTAAAAATATAGAGAGAGAGAGAGAGAGAGAGAGGGGGGGGTCTTAAGATAGGACGAGGTTAGCTGAGACGAGATCGGATCACCTAGTCCGATTTTTCTGGTCAATGGTACTTTGTGGAGGGGAAACTATCCCAATGGTAACTACAGTAAGATTGTAATATACCCCGTTCACTCAGTTAACCTAGCTATGGTCACATTTCAAAGCTTCAATCGGTCTGGACTAACAGAGTTGGCCTACTTTTCGAGTTTTCCTACCAAATCAGATAGTCATGTACAAAGTTCAACCACAGAGCGCAAAGAAAGTCAACGGTTAGGTTAGTTGGTGAGAAAGAGGGATGAGAAGGGAGAGGTTTGTAACAGTTTACATGATTGTCTTGCACTCGACGAGAGACCTCAAGTGCCAACATCTCAGACCCCACCGTCTACAACAATCCATCTATTAGTCTTCGGACTCACTTCTCACTCTCGCACCAAGTCACTGCCTGGCCTGGCTTCTGATATGCTCAATGAGCCGGTGTTTGTCTCAGAATTGGCGCTTCCGTTCCCGATTAAGAAGATTTGGGAGTGTTGGGGTGGGGGTGTGACGTAGGTGTCACGGACTGGATGGGGAGAGAAACCCCGGGGAGGAAGGATTAGTGGGAACGAATCGGGCAGTTGAAGGATCCAGGAATTTCAACGATTCAAGGGTGAAAGTGAGAAAAAAAAACATACACACACACACAAACGCACGAACAAAAGAAAGAAAAGGGAACCAATAAAAATGGAATGACTTTCGGCCTCGGGGAGCCAGCCCACGGAGCCCCACGGAGCCCCACAGAGCACAAGGAATGTGTGTGTGTAAAGTTGATTTTTTCAGCCGGACCAGGAAAAAAAACATTCCGTTGAAACGAGGACGAAAAGTGTCCCCCTCCCCCCTTAGCGTCATCCCATTTTCTCAACGAGTTGGGTGTGTAGCAGAGCAGAGCACGAGAAAAAGAGCAAAAAGAACAAGAAGAGGGGAGACAATGTGTCTTGAGAGGAGCGATTTGAAAAAGAAAGGCCGCGTGAAGAACAAGCCGAAAACAAACAAAATAATACACGAAAGGGGGGAGTGGGGGGGGGGGAAGGTACTGTCTTCTTTGCAGTGGACATGCTTTGAAGGGGGTGGAGGAGCAGAACAAGGTGCGGCTCTGTGAAAGGGATTTGGGGGGGGATGTGTGCAATATTGCGTAGGGTGTGGTGTTGGCGCGGTTTCAAAGGGGGTACAGTTTAGAGATGGGCGGAAGGCGGAAGTCGGAATTCCGTCTTCCGTCTTTGGTACAGTTGATTGGGAGAGGGATACGGTACCCATACCAGAGATGTCCGGAGTTAAAAATTTGAAAGGCGGAAGTCGGAAGTCGGAAGTTGGAATCCCGGACATCTCTGGTTTGAGTAGGTCAAATCATACTAAATTTGCATTTCACAATAGAGCGCGCTTTTGTTGTCAAACAAGTTTACAAAACTGGCGTCGTTGATCTCATGTTATCTCGAGAACCGAGTGAGCAATCGAAAAGTTGTCAACTACAAAGTTGTAGAGCACAAAAAGAGCTACAAGTGTGCAGTTGGCAACTTTTTGATAGCTCTCTCGGTTCTCGAGCAGGTGTACAAAAATGGTGAGCACCCTCAAAAAACTACAAAGTAAGCCTAAAAGGAAGCCGCGCGGCGGAAGAATAGACAATGTTTCCGGCTTTCCCTGCAAATGCGGGGAGGAGGAGGAGGAGCGAGGTGGAATTTTATATGAGTAGTCGGTGAGCATCGGCAAGGGACGGACGACGTCTGTCTAGCCGGCGGGAGGAAAAGAAAATAACGGTTGGTGCTGGGGGAATAGTGACATGATGATGAGAGAGACATGAGTCAGAAGGCGTCCGGGGATGCCACGTGGTGACGCGAGGTACGTCTGGATTCTTGAACCGGGCAACCGTTTCCGAGGCCGAAGCCTCAGTGTTGGAGCTACCGTAACCTAGTAGTTGGATCCTTGACCACTCTTTCTTCTTTTTCCCGCCAAAAATCCAAAAGTGACTCACACTCCAACCACCTTGTTTTATTCATAACTCGCCAGAAAACCCCTCGTCCTCTACTAAACTATGTAGTCGTCAAAAAAAAGTTGAAGTGTGAAAAAGTGTCTCACTTCAGAATTTCCAACGACTCCAGCTTTGCGCGGAGCGGAGCTCACGTGAAGAGCCACGTGGGAGAGCACGTCTTCTAGCAGAAAGCTTGAAAGTCTGGAAGTGTGGGAGCCGACTAATTTGCGGCTCACGGGCGCAGGGAGGGGGGGGGGGGGACAAAACACGCGACGCGACCGCTTCGCAACGTCAATTTTATGATGACTACATGTCTCGAAAAAAGGAAGGGATGAGAGCACGTGCTGGTGGTGAATGGGTCGCCTAGTAACATGCTCGTTCAATTTTTTCTTTTGGCTCTTGCTCTTTTCGTTTTCATCTTTTTGTGGTTGCACGCCCTTCCAGAACAGAACAGTGGGGGGGCGCTTTGCAATGAATAATAAAGCGACGAGAACTCATGATTCTTCCCCCCCCCCCCCCCCCCCCCCCCAATTCCTTGGAGTCATTTATCATGTGTTTGTGCTTCTTCCACATTTTTCTCTTCATCACAATGTGTGAAAATGCGGAAAAGCCGGCAGCAGAGAATCGGGCACAAGAGGAAAAGTGACAACAACATCAATCTTGTCCGGTGGCGGGGAAAGCCAAGGAGCGATGATGGAGAGGGGAGGGAAGGGACAACTGTTCCGCCATTTCGAGGGGGGTGAAACTGATGGTTTGAACTCTTGGGGGCTCTTCTCTAGTTTCATGAGTTTACTAGTTGTGTACCTGGGGCGGATGGGGGCAGGGTACTGGAAGTGTGTGAGACAGCTCTTGTTCCTAGTAGAGCTCTATGGTTCTTGTTGGGACCTCTTGGTTTCTACGAGGTCCTCTTGTTCTTATTAGAGTCTTCTGTTTTCTGTTGAGAGCCCTGGGTTTCTGCGGGGACAAGTGTTCCGCCATTTCGAGGGGAGTTACTGATGGTTTGAACTCGTGGGGCTCTTCTCTAGTTTCAGGAGTTTCCTAGTTGTGTACCTGGGGCGGATGGGGGCAGAGTACTGGAAGTGGTTCTTGTTGGGACCCCTTGCCACTAGGGCTCCTTGTCAACCGCTCAAACCCCTCGTTTCTATTGAAATCGCCTATTTTTGGTCGGGAACCCAAGATTGTCATCATTGGGACCTCCATCTGATTCATCAGTACGCGGAGCCAGGGTGGTGATGGAAAGGGGCTCTCTAGTTTCAGGGGTTTACTAACTAGGTGAACTTGAGGGATGGGACAGGGATCTGGAAGTGTGCGGGACAGCTCTTGTTCCTAGTAGAGCTTCATGATTCTTGTTGGGATCCCTAGGCTTCTATGGGGGACCTCATGTTACCTGATGGCCAACCGCTGAGAAGTCCTAGTGAAAGTTAGAGGGATTTCGAGAGGTAAAACCGGTGGTTTGCACTCATGGGCTCTCTAGTTTCAGGGGGTCACTAATTGGGTTTCTGGCAGGATCACAGGGTTCTGTCTTGAAAAATAGAGAAGATAAAGAAAAGTTGTCAACTAACAAAACGTTTCAAAATTTGTCAAACATATTTTTTTTCACCTGGTTTGTTTTTGAAGTTGGTTACATGGTGCCTGTCACACTGTCATCATTCTGTCCATTTGGTTGTTCATTTTTCCTGCAAACTGTGTGTAAACTGTAAATCGATGTACTACATATCTGCAAGCTAATTTGATGTGTGACCATTCATAATACGTTCTACACACATTGTCAACACGTTGTCATCGACACGATTTGCATGAGAGAGAGAGGGGGGTCCAGATCAATATCGGTCGCCAATTACGCAACCACACATCGTCCGTATCTCTGCATCCGATCTATTCGCTCTCATCGCCGAAACGAACTGGTAGAAGAATAGGAAGAAGATGCGTTATCAATATAGAAAGGAGGAGAAGCGACACAACAAGATCTGGTTTTATGGCGCCGTTGGACATGCGGACCGTATAAAAGGCGCGGACCACGCACTCGACACATGGCAGATTCGCTTCTTCTTCTTCTTCCGCTTCTTCTAGCCACAGCTCTTTCAATTTGACGGTTTCATTCCAAAATTGCAGGGATGAGAAAGTCAATCATCATCCTGTTGCTCGGACTCACCGTGGCGACCGCGTTCTTGTTCCCGTCGGCCGGCGGAGGCGGCGGTGGAGGATGTGAGTTGTTGGCAACGTGGAACGTCTTCTGAATTCAGATGATGTGTGTTACAGGTGGAGGTGGATGTGGAGGCGGCTGCGGAGGCGGCGGCGGATGCGGTGGAGGTGGCGGATGCGGCGGCGGAGGTGGATGCGGAGGCGGAGGCGGATGCGGCGGAGGAGGTGGAGGATGTGGAGGCGGAGGCGGCGGATGCGGAGGAGGATGCGGAGGACCACCACCACCACCACCATGCGGAGGAGGAGGCGGAGGATGTGGCGGAGGAGGCGGATGCGGTGGAGGTGGAGGATGCGGCGGAGGAGGTGGATGCGGAGGAGGAGGCGGTGGATGCGGAGGAGGAGGTGGAGGATGCGGCGGAGGATGTGGAGGCGGAGGTGGAGGATGCGGCGGAGGATGCGGAGGACCACCACCACCACCACCATGCGGAGGAGGTGGAGGAGGATGCGGCGGCGGAGGCGGCGGATGCGGAGGAGGTGGAGGTGGATGTGGAGGCGGAGGAGGTGGATGCGGAGGAGGAGGCGGTGGATGCGGAGGTGGAGGCGGCGGATGCGGCGGAGGATGCGGACGCAAGAAGCGTGAGGCGCTCAACGTGATCGGACACGACGATCTGAACAAGTGCAACAACGAGGAGCTGCGCATCATTCTCAACGAGAACACCAAAGAGACGATCGCCGAGTCGCTGAAGTCGATCAAGGAGAAGCTCGCCGGACAGGACTACATCGTCGTGTGCAACGAGAAGCCGGCGCCGTTCACCGCCGAGACCGACGACTTCTGCCAGATTCAGAAGGACAACGTCCACTGCACCATTCTTCGCATCAACCACAAAGAGGTGAAGGAGGAGGAGGAGCCGAAGAAGGCCGAGGAGAAGGTCGACGAGCCGAAGAAGGAGGAGGAGAAGGAGAAGGAGGAGAAGAAGTCCGAGGAGAAGAAGGAGGAGTCGGCCGAGGAGAAGGAGAAGGAGCTCGAGCCGAAGAAGGAGGAGGAGGAGACCAAGAAGAACTGATCAGTCCTTGGACCCTTGCCCACCACCTAGACTATATGTATATTATTGTTCCCCTTAAACACACTTAAAAACATCTTGCTCAACTTGCAATAAAAACTTTGAAAAACAAAAGTCTCAAGTGTCTAGCAGTGGTTTTTTTAGACCATTGGACCTGGAACCGTACTTTCACACCAGAGCTGCACCGAAATTGGATTTGACAAGTACGGAAGACGGAATTCCGTGAAACTCTGCTTCATGGACATTCTTCAGTCCATTAGACCTGGAACTGTACATTGTTCACTCCAGATCAGCAAGGGAATTGGGATTTTGGCAACTCTGGTCCAGACATGTAAATGGTTCGGCCTGAGATGCAAATTGGCGGTCAGAAAGCATTATTCCCTCATTTTGAGAACCTTCCCAGACAACGCACGATAGTTTCATCCCAAACACCCAGGCCCTAAGCAATAGGCGGCGCAAGGGAGCTCCTTCTACGCTGGAGAGCTCACGAATGCCTAGTTTTGAATAGACAGCGAGGAAAAGTTGAGGGAGCAAAAAAAATGTGGTAAAAGGCGGAAGAATATCGAGCGGAACATTCAAAAAATTATCGACCGTCACTTTTGCCGCGCCGACACCAGCCACGCGTCAGCGAGCTGCCCGCTTGCGCACTTTTTGATCAGCGAATTCTTGAAACAAATGTCTTGAATTCCCTGTTTTTTGACGTTTACCACTTGCTCCTTCCGTCGGCTTGTCATTATTATTATAAGATAAGACTCTGTCTAGTAAGATCTTTGTCTCCTCGCCGCCAGTCCCACCCCCCATGTTTTCGTTCCCACGAATCGCCTGCCAAAACTTTTGCAATCCGCCCAACGCTGCTCTCTCGGATATTCACCACTTCCAGAAATGTGTCCTTCTCGTGCTGCTGCCGCCGCCGACGCACTCGTCGGCACTTCCAGGAAACGCCCTGCGAATGATTCTAGTTGTTGTTTTGCGGTTCTCACTCTTCTCTCCCCGCTTTGAAGGAAAGTCAGAGATCCAGAGCTGGAAATTTGAAATTTCTGGAAAATTGGGAAGAAGCAAGAAATCCGGTCAAAAAAACTTGTGTGGTTCAGAAGACCACAAGTGCAGGCCCATAACTAAAATGACTTTCTCTCAATCTCAGGACCCCCCCCCCCCCTTCTTTTCCAGCCAAAAATACGCTGTCCAATGGTGGTTTTCTGTTCTCTTCACCCTCCAACAAATGTTCGGATCCCAATTTCCGGGCATGTTTTTCTTCCTGGCTCGTGCTCCCCGTGGTCTCGCTCCTCCCACCACCACCACTTGATTCAATTTAACTGACGACTACTAATAGTCTCATTTCCATTTTTCAGTCTAGTACCACTTTTCTTTGGCGTCGTGCCGTAATTCGATTTTCTTTTCCCGGTCCCTCCACCCACCCCCACTTTTTGCATTCGTGTTCCAAAGGCAAAGAAAATAAATTTTGAAAAAAGGTTTTAGGAGTCAGTCGACCACTCAGATTGTCGGTATTTTTGTGGACCCCATTATCTAGGACAAGCCACGCCCCCTTTTTGTGTCACACCTTGCCGCCTATCTTGATCAACACCTAATTAGCGTACAAAAGGCCTTTTGGGTTGCACCTATCACCTATCTTATGAATAGATCAACGATAAGCCACGCCCCCTGCCCCTTAGCTAATTGTTTGAAATTTTGTATGCTCAAAAAACCGAAACCCCCGGGTTTAGCTCGTTCCCCTCTAAACGTTCAAAAGCGGCGCGATTCGACTCATCACAAAGGACGATGATGGCGAACATGAAATGAGCCGTCTCGAGAGCGAAATGAGCTCCCCCCCCCCCACCGAATGATGGATGTCGTGCAGAATTGGAAGAGAGCAAGTGCTCCTCTCTCTTCGTCAATTTGCGACGTTCACATGTCGTTTGGTGTCAGAGAACCGGAATTCAATTCGTCTCCGTGTTCGGTTCCCGGCGAATTTCGTAGAAGGCGTCCCGACGTCATCTGGAAGATGAGAAACTGGGCGGGGAACTAGAACTGGGGGGTACGCATAAAAGAGGAGTTCCTCCGTAGAGCGCACTTGCAATGAGACCTCTCCCAACCAAGCCTAGACTAATAATAACCGCTTATATTTTATATTATATGGGTGGTCGTTTGAACCTTTAAATCCATCTTCCGCGCCTCATTTATGAGCATCTTCTTCTTCTTCTTATTCGTCTTTTGTTGACCCATCCCTTCTTCTTCTTCTTCTTCCTTTTTCATTTCCTCCCCACCTCCTTCTTCATACACATAATCCCCCCCCCCCCCTTCCTTTACTTATTTGTGTATGAATTGATTTCTATATGAATATATATATACACATTTGGTATGGCGGCTATCAGACCGAATCTGAGGGGTCCGCGAGTTTCGTGCCGCCTTCTCTCAATAATTCATAATCACGAATGTAGTCGTTGGTCTTGGGGCACGTCTTCTTCTGACGAATCGCATTGCAATTCGCAATCCCCGCTTTCCAGACGTCGAGAAGTCTAGAAGCGAACAATGCGTTAAGTGTTCAAGTGGTAGGCGTCGAACGGTAAATACCTCCCACCCTTCTCTCCCCACACGCTGAATCGAATTTCCCGAACAAACGCAATTAGATTCCTACCGATCTTTGTTCTTTTAGCTTTTTCAGATTTTTTCCTTTGTCTGGAACTGTTCCGGCCCTTCTTCTAATCCTAGAGGCTATCTTTCCAACACGGTGCCAGATTTTCAGAAATTGGATTCAAGAACCGATCCGGTTTTTTGAGCATAAAAAATTTCAAAAAAGGTTCTAAGATCCAGTCGACCGCTCAAATTGTAGGTTTTTTGATGGGGAATTTCGCAAAATTTACCCGACTTTAAGGCGATTTTTCTCCTCTTCAAAAATCGTCCAGGTGTTTTAGGCCTGGGCCAGCCCTGTCCATGGACTGGAAGCGGATTTTCAAGCCGGGAAAGAATCGGATCATGTTTGCGTAAATTCTATAAAATTGCCCATCAAAATACCTACAATTTGAGCGGTCGACTGACTCTTAGAAAGTAATTTGAAATTTTGTATGCTCAAAAAACCAAAACCCCACCAAGTTGGCGATTCTGAAGTCACCCCTTCCTCCCACGGAATCGTGTCCAAAACAAGCATCATGCGGGTAGTCTCATCGTAGAAGTAGTAGTAGTCGGTCGGTCGGTCGGGCAGAGTAGTTAGATGGGCTCCAAATTGCTCCGCACAAACGCAAGCGCGCGCGCGCTCCAAGCTCATATACCACTTGATTTATGGGCACATCCTCAAGGAAACAAGTCCCCCCCATTTTCATCCGTCGTCGTCTTTAATCTTCTTCCAGCTTCCATCCAACGACGTTTCTAATTTGGGTGCTATTGAGAAACGTGAATACCCTCCTAAAATTGGTTTCCCAGAAGTCCCGATTTCCACAATTTCCATCAATGCAGACTTCAAACTACAAAATTGCGGTCACGAATTCTGATTAGATACATCCATATGTTTGTAGGCTTTCTAGAGGAATTCAGATTTGATCTACGATCTTATCATCACTTTATAGTGGCGGGAAAGTAGGTCAAAGCAAATCAAACTGCTCGATATTGTTGATCTCAGTTTATCCCGAGAACCAGGAGAGATATCAAAAAGATGTCAACTACGAACTTGTAGATCTTTTTGTGATCTACAACTTTGCAGTTGACAACTTTTTGATAGCTCTTTTGGTTCTCGAGATATCGCATTTGCTTCGAGCAACACTCCAATGTACCTGATCTAGCTAAAAGGGGGTCATACATTTCTTCTAGCAAATCTGAGGCGATTAGGCGCTCATCCCCCGCTTTCAGATTTTCAGCTTTCAGTGTAGCACAAAGTTCGCGCTCGCTGTTTTTTGGCGCCAAAATTACAGGGCGCCTTTTCCCTTTTCCCGCTAATTGCATGTTATCCCCCCTTTAGTCTGGTGCCCACTTTCAGTTCCTCTTTTTCAGCTAGAATTTTGCTTCTACATTTCATATGTACGAAACGAAATGGTGTCACCTCATCTTTGGGATCTCTAGATTTCTAGATTTCCGTCCGGTTTTTTCCGCCCAGTCAGTAGGAGTTCAAGAAGACACACCACCAATCTTTGCCACACGCGATTCTCGTTCCCCCACGAGAATACGCCTCGAACTCGACGTCACGTCATCTTCTTTCCTATTTCCAGATAAGATAAGACGGATCGTCATCACTTCCCTTTCCATTTTTTTCTTTTTGTGGGTAATCACTATCAGTTTCTCACGTTTCCCGTCAAATCTTCCGTTTCGCGCTGCTGCGCTTCATGTCACTTTAATCTACACCGAACAAAATGGGAAGTACTTGGGGGGAGGGTAATCCTCTTATCATACATTTGTGCACGTATGTAGAAGTTCGAGCCTTGCAAAAAAAAATGACAGAACACAACGCTTTCTGTTTTATGATGACAATGTGGCTTAGGCCCTAACCACCACCTACAGGTAGGCCCAGAATGGGCCATTAAGGCCTACTAGGTTTTGCTAGGCCCTAACCACCAGGTAGGCCTAGAATCGGCCATCGAGGCCTACTAGGTTTTGTTAGGCCCTAACCAACAGGTAGGCCTAGAATGGGCCATTGAGGCCTACTAGGTTTTGCTAGGCCCTAACCTCCAGCTAGGCCCAATACCGGTTGGAAAGCTCGACTGGGCCTAATAAGCCTAAGGCCCTGAACTTCAGTTAGGCCTACCAAGTTCTAGGCTTTAAAGCCCACTAGGGCCTAAAGTGCATTCGGCCCCAATGTTCAGGTAGGCCTAGAATAGGCTTCGTTGGACTATCAGGGCTTAGAATGTAAAGCGCACTTAGGGTCAATAAGCCTTAGGCACTAATGTTAGGGTAGGCCTAGCATGAGCCTTGAAGTGCAGGTAAGCCTAGAACAGACCATAACACAATGCCCTGGGCTCAATGCTCAATGGGCTCAGGGCTCAATGTGTCCTTAGGCCCTATTGTTAAGGCTGACCTAAAATAGGTCCACCAGGCTTCGGGCTGAGAATGGAACTTGGGCCTAGAGGCCCTATTAGGCCCAATCGCCCATGTAGCCCCAAAGTAAGCCATAAAGCCCAAAATGGCCCGCTTGGAGTACGGTAGAGCGCACTTTCACTGCTCCCTCCTTCTCGAGTTCCTCCCAAAATGTGACATTTCCACCTTCCACCCCCATTTTTCACAAAACAATCAAAATTTGCGCTTTCTCGCTCGCGCGCGCGCGCACTTGTGCCACCGATTTGTTTTGTTTTGTGGTGTGGTGTGGTGTGGTTCTCGGAGCTCGGAGCAGTCAAATTCAGGTGTTTCTCCTGCGGTGTTGCTCTGCCGAGCATTTCTCTCTCTCTCTCCGAAAAGAGCTCATTCTCATCAGAATTGCTAATCGAGAAGGGAATTCTATTACGCGACGACGACTCCCCGACTTTCTGTATTTGGGATTTAGGAGTCGGATTTGGGAATCGGAATCGGACAACGGGTTCCGGGAAACTTTCAAAGTACATCTTGGCGGTGGGCGTTTTTAAATATGAATTTGAAAGTTTGTTATTGTTAGGAAAACGTGGCCTAGAAACCCATGGCCTAACTTTCCCCACCACCTTTCTTCTTCCATTCTATTAAGGAGAGTGACTCATCCATCTCTAACCGCGAACACTTATTCTTCACCCCCCCCCCCCTTCCCATCGTCATCATCATCATCATGTTTTCCTCATTCATTGCTCCCCCACTAAGCCCCGCCCACTTTCTTCCCCCCCCCCCCCCCCTCCCCTCTCTCTCTCGCCCCGCCCCCTTTCTCAGCCACACAACCACAACTACCAGGCTCATTTCTTTGTGCTCCCCGATGAGCCGCCGCCAGCTCCATTTCATTTCCCAAATCTTATGGTACTTCAGGTAACACACACACACACGCGCACAAATACAAAAATGTTGATGCTCACAAAACTCATCGTGGCTCTCAACGTGCTCGCCTTCTATCTGGCCGTCGCCGCAGTCATCCGGCAGCAGCAGCCGGCCGTCGATCGGGAAGGTACGGTAGTTTGACCTACTTTCGGATGGGGATTACTGTAGTTCGAGTGTGGTGCACTCCTCTATTCTTTTCACCGCGGAAGCTATTTCCGAAAACCAAAGTGGGACTCCCGTCCATCCATCCAATCGGACACTTCCATTATAGTCTCGGATCTCGTCTAATCCTTCTCGTTTCCTCGATTAATCCGCCCCCACCACCGCCTCTTCCCGACGAGGCTCAATTAGCAGAATAACAGGCTTACTCACAGAAAGAAAAGAAAAAATGGGGGAAAAGAGAAAGTGACGAGATTTGAATCGCATGATTTGACCTACTTCTTCTTCTTCTTCTTGTGTGTGGGGGTGGGAATATCGGGTTTCCGCGCAGGTTTTTTTGTCACGTTTCATATCGGGCCGCGACAAGTTTTGAGCATTATTGAGAAACGTTGGGAGCCCCCCAGGAGGCTCTTAGCTTGTAACATTTGGGAACCCCATAGGTCACATTCGGGCACCCCTCTAGCATTCCGGCTGTCTCTAACATTTGGGAACCTTTTGTTTAGTATTTGGGCACCCCTCCCCTAGCCATAAGGCACCTCTTCGAAGTCTGTTAGCCTTCGGGAGCACTTTCGAAGTTAGGATACTGTCTGACATTTGGGAACCCCTTCGGGTTTGGGAGCCTCTTAGCCTTCTGGCACCCTCTAAGATTTAGGAACCCGTTAGGACACCTCCTAGCATTCCGGCTCCCTCTAACATCTGGGAACCCTTCTTCTTTTGGTATTTGGGCACCCATCCAACCGAAAGGGGACCATTATCAGTGGGAAGCTTGTCAGCCTTCGGGAGCCCTTTAGAGTTTAGGAGACTCGCACTCCTTGAGATTCCGGCTGTCTCTGACATTTGGGAACCCCTTCGTGTTTAGAAGCCTCTTAGCCTTCTGGCACCCTCTAACATTTGGGAACCCATTAGGACACCTTTTCATTGGTGTTTCGGCACCCCCTACCATTCCGGCTCCCTCTAACATCTGGGAACCCTTCTTCTTTTTGTATTTGGGCACCTCTCCCCTAGCCATAAGGCATCCCTTCGAAGAGGAGACTCACACACCTTAGCATTCCGGCTGTCTCTGACATTTTGGCACCCCTTCGTGTTTGGGAGCCCCGTAGCCTTCTGGCACCCTCTAACATTTAGGAACCCCTTAGGGCACCCCCTTGCATTCCGGCTCCCTCTAACATCTGGGAAACTTTCTTTTTGCACTTGGGCACCCCTCCACCAACCGAAAGGGGACCCTTAGCCTTTGGGAACCTCTTCTATCAAACCAACGTCTTCTCTCAACTTTCAGACTACCCAGTCGACTGCTCGATTCTGTCCGAGTGCGGCAACAGCTGGGAGTGCGTCGAGTTTCTCGTCGGTCTCTACCGTCTCGACTGCTTCACCTCTCCAGGTATACGGTAGTTTGACCTAGTTCCCTTCCCTTTTGGAAAGCGCTTGATTACGTAGAAAGAGGGACGAGTTGATCATTCCTAGACGTCGTCGCCACCGCCGCCCTTAATTTATGAAAATCAGAATCGGCGATGGGGGAAAGAGGCGAAAACACAACACACTACACTGTCACGTGACACGCGTGACACACTCAGTACATTGTTCGTATTCCTTCTCTCTCGAAGTTTCTCGACGATCACGCTGCTCCTGCTCAAGTTGTGGTCGTTGGGGGTTGTTGGGGTGAGGGGATTAGTGGATTAGATGAGAAGAGACAAATGAGTGGGTGGTATCATCAGAAGGTGTGATGACGTCGAATGACTGACACTGTGGGGGACAACACAATTCGATGTCGACCCCCCTTAAGGAAAGCCGGTCTTGTGTGCGCCTTGTATCTCGAGAACTAGAAGAGATACGAAAAAGTTGTCAACTACCAACTTGTTCTTCACAACGAGAGGAACATTTCGGCAGTTGACAACTTTTCGCTATCTACTGTAGTTCTCGAGATACGGTAGCTCGAAACTTCGGGGGGACATCTCCGACGAAAACGTAACGCCAATTCACGTTTTTCAGTGTCAAAGAAGTCGTTCGGCGGCGGAAAGCGTGGCGGGCTCAAGAATCTGGAGAAGATCTTTCTGGGCAGCTACATGACTCGAATGCGTTGATTTGTTTGCGGCTCATTTCGAGACCACTCCCCCCACTAACCATTCAATTTTTCGTATCTACCTCCCTTCCCGCCCCATTCCAACCCTATACTTTCTAGCTTCTAGAAGCTTCCGACGGACGTCTCCTACTTTTGTCTTCTGAATTGCGCGAACTTTGAGCCCCCCCCCCCCCCCCCCCCCAACTTTTATCTCTCTCTCTCTCTCTCGCCGTCTGCGTCTCTCCCTGTCTCGCTCGATCCGTCCCAAAAGCAACTACAACGATAACAATAATAAAATCGATTTCTGTGTTATTACTCATTTTCGATCATCCTCGTAATTCCATAGACGAGTGCACTCGAAAGGACATCCGCCTGAAAGTGACACGATGTTTCAGCTGTTTTCTGCACAACTAAAATAACGCGTAGCGTGACGCTGAGTCAGAACGACGACGGTTTCAGCTGCTGGCTCGGCGAGCTCGGAGCTCTTGCGAAATGGACGTCAGGGTTGGGGATTATCATTTGGCGGGGAACAATAAAAAAGAACAACAGTCTGAGGCGGAACAAGAAACAAAAAGGAAGAGAAAACTACTACTACTACCGCTAAAAGAGAGAGCGATTCTTCGTCTAGTCCTCCTTCTTCGGCACCACGTGCGACAGTCCGATGCCGAGCGGCATCGGCTCCACACCGGTCGTCATCCGTTCGTTGCGCTGCTCGGCCCACGCGGCACGAGCGTCACGAGTCCAACGCGGCACCATGTTGTCGGCGATCAGTCGGATCATCGTCTGAAGCAGTGGTTGAAGTTTGACAAGAAAGGTGGTTTGTTCACTGCTTTTAGCCTTTGAAAGCCCGAAAAGCTACAAAATACGGCGCAAACATGCTTTCGTTTAGCGTACCGATTCTTGATTTCTGAACGGATGCTTCCTCCATCTGGCGTCCAAGTGGCCCTCCAGATTCGAGAAGAACGGCAACGCCTTCGGCTTTCTCAGCGGATAACGACCCTCGCCGTAGAAGTCGTCCAGGTTGAGACGCTGCAAAGATGTGGAGTGGAGAACAACGACAACAACAACAATGGGAAGATGCGGGGGAAGCGTACGTCAAGCGCCTCGAGCGTCTCCTCCGTTTTCAGTTCCGTCGAAATCGGTGACGCCACAATTTGGGGCAAAAAGTGACGAGACGGCGACATTTCGACGACGTGAAGACCTAAAGGAGTGAAGATTATGAGGCATCGCGATTGCAAGTCTTCCGGGTCCACGAACCTTTTCTCTCGGCCAACTGCTGATGGGTCTCCTGGTTTAAGAGTCCCGTGACGAACGCGTGCGTCAGCGCCAGATAGTTCTTCGTGGATCCCTCGACCTTGACATAGATGTCCTTGATGCCGATCGCCTCGCAGATCTTGATCAGACGCGGATGGCAAGTGAGTCCGAATCCGCGCGGACGACGTTGCGCGAAGACGCGAGTGTTGCGGCACTCGGCGTAAAAGTCCTGGTAGATGGTGCGTCCTTCGTGCAGCTCCACGTGAAACAGCTTCCGCGACGCCATTCCCATTCCGTTGATGATCGCCGTCGTCGTGCGGTGAATCGGCGCCTTGCCGACCGCGTAGCCGGCCAGTCCGCGACCGTTGCCGGTGACGACGAGCGCCGACATCGTGTGCACTCTTCCGAAGACGTTCGTCATGTTCGACGTTCGCTTCACCTCCAAACAGTACGTTTCAAAGTCGTCAAAGTTGACGCCGTCGAGCGGAGGCGGTGCGCCGAGCTTCTGTCCGACGAGTTGAACGCCCGAGAATCCGCGCTCCATCGGATGCAGCTTCTCGCGATTGCGCTTCTTTTTTCCACTGAAACACATGGAATTACTGGAAGATATTGTCTGTAAAATCTCACGTGTCTCTCTCCTCGAGAATCCTCTTCGTTCCGCCCATCGAATCGCGAATCTCGTCTTCGGTTTGCTCGGCGATTGTCATCAGCTTCGGATCTGCAGACTCGTCCCAACGCATCGGAGCGTTCAGACCGGGGAACTCGACCTTCATCGGACCTGAAAGGGGATGAAATTTAGTAATCCGCCCTGAAGACGTCAGAACTCACTGGATCCAATGCGATAGAACCGATTGAGCGGTCTGACAGGCTGTCTGGTGTTGCGACGTCCCTTCTTCTGTCCGGACTTTGACACCGACGTCAACGTCTTCCACAGCTCCGGACCAGTCCGGCGCATGAAGAAGTTGACGGTGTTGCTTCGCGTCTGAACCAACGGCAGCAGCGACGTCATCTGAAAAGTGGTGAAGCATGGGAAAATCCATATTTAAAATCAAATTGAAAATATTGAAAATTCGATAGGCAATCGGTACGAAAACCGACAAAGACTGATTGAAACCGATTGAAAAGAAAGATAAAAACCGATTATTGACACAAAAAAAGAGAAAAAAGGTCGAGAAAAGGGGAAAAATACCGTGCACACCAGAGAAGTCGAGTTTCTTCAAAGCAAATCAAAATCACAAGAAATACGGGATAGGAACAAGGTTGAATAGAGTTTCGAGGAAAGGGAAAAGACCCGGAAAAAGGGGGGAAGATTATTGCGAATTCGTGGAGGGGGACCTAGAAGGCAACGTTTTTTTTTGGGTGGGAAGGGCAGAGAGAAAGGGAATGTGTTTTTAAAACAAAACGTATCTAGTTAAATAATGATAATATTAACTACACACTGAACCGTATATACAGGGGTCTCATCATTGGAGCCGCTCGCGATGTCTCCAGAAGATCGAGCCGACGATCACCACACACAACGCCATCACGACGAGATCCCAGCTTTTGCCGAACGTCCGATCGAGGAATGCGATGAGAGGCAGTTTGTTGAGCTCGTCGAGGTAGAAGACGACCGTCAACTTCGCCAACGCCATCTTCGCCGGCATGTAGGCGTCCTGACTGTGCTCGATGGCCTGGTCGTAGAATCGTTTGGCGAGATGGATGTCGCGCGTGATGCCCTCGCCGACTTCGTGCATGTAGCCGAGATTGAACATGCCTTGCGCGACGCCGTGCCGATCGACGGCCGTCTTGTAGGCCGAGAACGCGAGTCCGTGGTCGACGCCGGTGCCGACGCCGTAGTAGTAGTAGTCGCCGAGCTTGATTCGCGCCATCGGATACTCCTGATTCGCGGATCTCTGCCAGTTGAGGAACGCCCTCTCCATGTTGTTGCTCTCCGGGCCTCGGAACAGTGTGGTCGCCTCGCCACGATCCAGAATATACGCCAGATTCGTCTGCGCCACCTCGTATCCCAACTCGGCCAGGAACATGTACTTCATGGCCGCCTCGTCGGGACGGTTCTCCTTGTAGGCGGCGTGCGCTTCCATCAGACGCTCTCCCCACCGTCCTCGCTCGGCGACCGACTTGTAGAGGTCGACGGCGTGGATGCAGGATCGCGGGACGCCAGTGCCGGCGGCGTGCATCTGAGCGAGATTGTAGTAGGCGAGAACGTGTCCGTTCTGGGAAGCCAGTTGGTAGAGCTTTATAGCCTTCTTGAAGTCGCGATGCACGCCGTTGGTCGTCGGAATTCCGCGATAGTGGAGCTCGCCGAGGTACATCTGACCGTCGGCGTTCTTCTTGTCCGCCGACAGCGTCAACAGCTTCAACGCCTTCTCGTAGTTCTTCTTGACACCTTTTCCCTTCATGTACATCGCTCCCAACACGGCCTGCGCGCCCGAATTCGCCTTATCGGCAGACTTCGTCAGATACTCGAACGCTTTCGTGTAGTCCTTCGGAGTGTAGCGAGTGCCGTCCAGGTACATCTTTCCGAGGTACATCAGCGCGTCAGCGGATCCCGAGTCAGCGGCGGCGATCAGATACTTGTAGGCAAAGTCAAAGTTCTGGTTCAAGCCTCGAGCGCCGATCAGGTAGATTTGTCCAAGACCGAGTTGGGCCGACATGTCGCCTTTCTCGGCGAGCATCTTGTAGTACTCGAGCAGGTTCGCTTCCAGTGGAGCACTTCCGGGTTGCATATGAACGGTGGGATCCGACTCGTCGGTGAGTCGCACTCGTTGGATCGTCTGCCCGGTGGTGAACTTCACATTGGCCACCACACTCTTCGCCACGTTTTGATAGTAGGAGAGCGCCGTTTCGCAGTTTTGCGGCACTCCTACACCATGGCTATAGCGGAATCCCTGGAAAATAATGACTTTTATCGAGAAACTTCAACTTCCACCCCTACTCACCATGGCCATTTGAGCCAACGGATTGCCGCCGAGCGCGGAGAACATGTAGTAAACGAGCGCCTTCGCCTGATTCGACTTCTCCACACCGACACCGGTGGCGTGCAGGACGCCGAGCGCCAGTTGAGCGTCCGGCGATCCCTGCTTCTCCAAATCCTCGAAAACCGCCTTCGCCTCCTGAATCGACCACCTCGCGTAGTCGCCGAACAGATTCGCGTACGCCACCGTCTTCCGAGCCTCCACGTGGCCCAAAGCGGCGGCTTTTTCGAACAGCTTGTGCGCCGCTTGTTTGCCATCGCGTCCGTGTCCTTTTCCTCGCTCGATGTACGACAGACCCCGTTGGAAGTGCTCTTCAGCGTCTTCGCTGAAAGATTCCATTCGTTTCAATGATTCGATCGATTTTTCTCGCCAAACCTCACGGGCTCTTCCACTTTCTCCGGCGTGAACTCGTCGCTGGCGGTCTTCGGCGGCTCAATTGCCTTTTTGTGCTCCTCTTGCTGCTCGCGCACCTGCTTCCAGTCCAGATCGCTCGTCGAAATGCTGAGAGCCTCCACCAGTGAACCTGGGACTAGAAGTGCGTAAGTTTCGATCATTTTTCAACTCAAACCAGTTGATTTGATCATTTTGGCCGCTCCCTCTTCTGTCGTCGACACCAGATGAGCCGCCTTTCGTTGACCGGCACCGGGTGTCGCCGCCGCCGATAGGAGGAAAACGAGCAGAAACGGCTTAATCATCCTGAAAATAACGCGTTTTGGGGTTAACAAATGCGATTTTCTCGATTTTTAGCAAAAAAATGGCGAAAAGTGTGATTTTTACACGGAAATTGGCGAAATTTCGCTTAGAAACCAAAATGTGACGTTAGATAAGATTTCCGATAAAAAGCGCGCAAAAGCACCAAGCGGAGTGTCGTACTGGTCGAAAATTCTGAATTTTTTCAAACAGCTTCTGAATTTTCAACGTATTCTGAATACATCTAAAGTTTCTCAAATACTATATTATCATCTCGAAAAAATCAAAAAAAAAATCAATATTTGCTGAAATTAGTCGCAATCCCCTCGGCTCAATGAGTGTGTGTGTTCCTTCTCTTTTGTCTTCAGCCCTCTCCTACTCTCCTTCCCTCTGTGTTTCGTTCGAATATCGATTTTTGTGCTTCGTTCGAATTCCAGAATCATGGCGAACATGGTGAAAATCATTTCGAGCGACAACGAGGTCGTCGAAATCTCCGAGCAGGCTGTCGGACAGTCGAACTTGCTTCTCAACTCGCTTCTCGGCCACGACGTCGCCACAATGCCGCCGATTCCGATCCCGTCGCGGACGAACATCAGCGGCGTCGTTCTGCGCACCGTCGTCGCCTGGTGCGAGCACCACAAGGACGACCCGCAGCCGGCGAAGAAGAACGTCAACGGGCCGAAGCCGCTGAAGAAGAAGACGCCAACCGAGGGCACAGCACAGCCCGAAAACCCGCCGAAATTCGAGGAGGACAGCGAGGACGAGTTCGAGCTGGACGTCGAGAAGCCGTCGCACGTCATCAGCGACTGGGACACCGCGCTCTTCGAGCAGTTGAGCAGTGCGCAGCTCCGCGAGCTGCTCATCGCCGCCAACTTCATGGAGATCGTGGGGCTCATCGAGTGCGGCGCCAAGAAGGTCGCCGCGTCGATTCAAGGCCTGGATGCGGAAACGATGCGCAAGGTCACTGGAAGCGCCTGAACGTCTTCGGATTTTCAAAAACCATCTTCCTTATTAATAAAAACCGTCCACGGTATATCTGTGTATCTGTGTGTCTGTCTGTTTATCTGTCCGCATTCCAAGAGCAAGAATAAATGAGAATGCCACCACAAAAGTCCGAACCAGGGACCCCCACTCAACGGGCAAACGCATGAGCCACTCGGCCAGCGAACCCATGCCAAGGCAGACACCTACAGGGCGGTGAACTGCGCGCTGTCGGCGGCGGAGCCGCTTAGTTCATTCTGGTGCGAATATAAGATTGTCTGTAAATGAACACTGTCAGTCCCCCTTTCGCTTCCCCCCGTCATCATCAAGACAACGACGTCTTCTTCTTCTTCTTCCACTTCCACTTCCTCATCTTTGAGATCTCAATTCAAATCCCATCGTTAAATTTACGAGAATACCTCTCTCCTTGAGGGAGAGAGAGAGAGTGCATGGTCATTTCGTTTCAGCGATTCGAAATCGCCCCCCTCTAAGCGATCCGCGCGTTTTATGACACACAAGCAACGCGAGGAATTCGAACAATCTGTGCTGGTGCGCGTTTTGGTTGTGGTGGTGGTGGTGAACGTCTTCTTCTTCTTCTTCTTCTTCTTCTTCAAACAATCCCCCCATTTACGATCCCCCTTTCTCCTTCGTGTCATTTACGACGCAACGAAAAAGACACAGAGAGAGATAAAAAGTAAGCGGCAATTTGAGGAATCTCACGCGCCCCGCCGGGTCCCCCATTTGTCTCAAATGAAGAAGTCAAGATAAACGTTATATGGTGCACCATAAAACGCATAAAAAACGGCAGTGGGCGGACGGAAGGCGAAGAGGAACCGGAGATGATCAGAAATCGCCCCGGGTCTTCGATGGTTCGATGGAAACTGATCTTCGTCCTCGCCGGGGATTGAAAAGGGTACGTCAGTAAATACGCTCTATTGATAATTTAGGCCCAATGAAAGAAGCAAGTTCAACGATGCTCCGTTTGTACGCCCATCGCGCCTTGTTTAGCCACCCGTTAATTGAAATCCAGCTCATTTCCAACGAGACAAACGTAAAACCCGTTGCGAGACCCGTAACGGGCGGGAAGGTACGGTGGCAGTCGTTTTTGAGCTGTCGAGGCGTGAGATAGAGCGTATTTACTGACGTACCCTTTGGGCTCGTTCAAGGCGAGTGCAGTGGAGCGCACTTGAGCTCGTCCAGCCCGACTAAAACTTGTCGAGAACCTGGAATCGGATGGGTCCAATGGAGCGCGTTTGCATTGCAGCACATTGAACATCGATGGAATTGATCTACAGCTCGTTCACTTTTAGTGCATTGGAGCGCGCTTGCATTCTAGCGTGCCCACCAGTATCGTATGAGTGCAATGGAGCGCCCTTTCCGGGCTCCTTCAAGTTCGCGATATCGCCCGAGAGAGTGTGGCAGAAGAGGAGACGCAGACGAGTGCAATGGAGCGCGCTTGCATCGAGACAGTTCAGTTCATTTCTATCTTTAGAACTACACAAACGACCCGATTCGTTGGTCTATCAAAAGGGGCGCTGATTCGCCACATAAAATATCCGCGCCCTTATCTTCTCATTATCCCCCCCCCCCCCAATTTCTAATTAGACGGAGAGCGCCACAAAAAGGTTTTTGTAACAGTGTGTCATAAATATCGGCATCCCCCTTTGTGATCGTGCCGCGTTTCTCCGAATTCTGACGATGATGATGATGATGGTGATCACTTCTCCTTCTTTGACGTCGTCTTCTTCTAGAAGAAGAAGAAGACGAAGAAGACGAAGATCAAAGGTTCACGATGAGTTCAATGTGTGTGTGTGTTTTTGATGACGTTGACGCCTTCTGAATATGTTCCGTGTGTATGGGTGCGGGGGGGGGGGGGGGGGGGGGGGACAGAGAAGAAGACGTTGAAGAAGAAGACGTCGAAGAAGAAGACGTCGAAGAAGAAGAAGATGGATGGACAGCGTCCGCGAGGCGCCACATTTCGCAGATCTATTTTTAGCGCCCCCTAAGGAACACACAAACACATTGTGTGTTCTGATAGTGAGATTGTCGAAAAATGTCGAGAAATGCGACAAAATTGCGAGTTTTTACCACTTCGCGGCGAGACCCACGCGTCGAAATATGGTCATGCGCCTTTAAATTTCATTGAAATTGACTGAAATTAAAGGCGCATGGGCATGTTTCAACGCGTGGGTCTCGCCACGAGGTACGTTTTTGACAGTTTTTTCCCACTAAAAACGTTCTTCGCGGCGATACCCACACGTCGAAACATGTCTATGCGCCTTTAAATTTCCATTTAAATCGACTGAAATTAAAGGCGCATGGGCATGTTTCAACGCGTGGGTCTCGCCACGAGGTACGTTTTCAGTGAGTTTCGCCACTGTGCGCCTTTAAATTTCCATCGAAATTGACTGAAATTAAAGGCGCATGGACTTTTTTGCGATCTCGATCTCGATTTCAATTTCCATCGCAAAGATCAGTTGTCCTGCCGATGTGTGTTTTTTTTGTTCTTGTGTCTAGCAGTTTCTAATTCGATAAGAGGGGATCTACCCGTCTCATGATACACATTGATCTTGGACCTCGATCGTCTTGTGTGTGGCGTGGCGTGGCGTGGCATGGCATGACGTGGCACTCGCCGATCTTGTTAATCCGATCCGACACTCACGTATACCATCTTTTGGCACACGTCGTCGTCTTTCAATGCGACGCGATACGATTCGCCCTCAAGAGGGGCAGAAGACGACGACGACGAAGAAGAAGAAGAAGAACTGATTGATGATGGATGCGTTGGGTTATCAGGCGCGAAAGCACGCCGACCGATAAGAAGAGAAGACGGGCGTCGCGACGACGACGACGACGATGACTCAAATATTTTCACTCTTTGGTCTATAACCGATGCGACATGCGCGAGAGCACGTGAACGGCGCGTTGGCACTCATAACTTGGGAACCAGAAGAGATGGAAGAAAAGTGTCAACTGCTGAAATATAGCTGACAAAGTGAGGAACATTTTGTCAGTTGACACCTTTCCCCTACCTCTTCTAGTTTTCGAGATATGACAGTTAACACTGACTCACAGCCGATTGTGACGTCTTCTATCATTTTCGGCGCGCGCGCGTCGACTGGTAACTACCACATTCCGCGAATTGCTAGCCATCATCAAACACTTTCTTTATCCCCGTCATATCTCTCTCTCCCCCCTTCCATTTTTTTGTTCGCCGACAAAAACAACGTCTTCTTTTTCATCAGTCTCAGTCTCAGTCCAACGGTCACCCGAACACACACACACACACACACACACACACACACACACACACACACACACACACACACACACACACACACACACACACACACACACACACACACACACACACACACACACACAGACACATGACATTCCATTGTCCCCCCCCCTTTAATTAAGGAAGAAGGGGAAGGAGAAGAAGAAGAAGAAGGCGCCCAACTTGTTAACCCCAAAAACCACCGAAATCATGTCCTTCTGGCGTTGGCTTGTCACCTCAAGGCTTTCAGGGCTCGTAACTTGAAAACTAGAAGAGATGGAAGAAAAGTGTCAATGGCTAAAATATAGCTGACAATGTAAGGAACATTTTGTCCCTTGACACTTTTCCCCGATCTCTTCTAGTTTTCCAGATATGAGTGCCCAAAGCCACGCCACCTCTTAAACAGTAAATATGTACGGTCTTTTCGCTGAATCCCCGCTGAGTCATATCGAAATGGAAATTGAGAAGGACAAGGAGAAGTTTTTGCGGGAGAGAAAAGATGAGAAAACGGAAAAAAGAAGAAGAAGAAATCATATCAATATCTGATGATTGGTCGCTGGAAAACGGTCACACACACACAGTGATAAGGTGATAATAACATTCATCACCTCGGCTTTCTTCTTTCTCTTTTTTGTTTCAGATGAAGATGAAGATGAGGATCGTTCGGCTACACTTGGTAGCCGCGACGTCTTCAGGCTCTCCCGATTCTGAAGCCACCACGTCACTTCTTCACAAGTTCAAGCGTCCCCCCACTTGAACGTTCTACAACACCGGGAGGGGCACCCAAATCATAAGTGGCTTGCAGTGTTTACCAATTTCGGTGGCACGTCATCTGACAGTCGCTCAGCACCAGGAAACATGGGAAATCTATCCGTCGCAAGTACAAATACACACATTCCTTATCTTCTCCTTCTTCTTCTCCTTCTTATCACACCGATATACCTATAAATAACGCTGATTCGACCTTGAGATGGAAAAAGGAGGCCCCCCTTTAACAGAGGGATACGAGGAAGGGAATCAGAAAACACTTGAATACACATACACGAAATAGAAAGTACAGACTACCAGAAGTTCCAGTTCGGTCTAGAGTCTAGACGCCCGTTTTCTCGACGATGATGATGATCATGATCTACTACACACTACTACGACTAATAATACTGCTACTACTTAAGGGGGGAGTACTTTGAAGTTTTGAAGTTTTGAAGTTTTGAAGTAGGCGCCCGAAATAGTGCCGAAAGTTCTCGAGAACGGTGAGAGCTATCGAAAAGTTGTCAACTGCAAACTTGTAGCTCTTTTTGTGCTCTCCAACTTTGTAGTTGACAACTTTTCGATATCTCTTCTCGTTCGCGATCTGCGACAGTCTGAAGCTGTGACGAGGGGGACAGTGTGACTTTGCCACCATATCACGCGACACTTTATCCCGTTGATCCGTGTCGTTTTCGCCCTATCTTTAGCCGCACAAGTGATAAGAAGTGACAACGCATCGTCACTTCTTCTTCTTCTTCTGACGTCTTCTCTCCGCTCTCCGCTGAGAAGCCGTTCGCGCGCGAAGGAACTGTCCCTCACATCAGCTGATGGGATGATAGATAGATAGATGGATGGATACAGAGATAGATAACGGATTAAGTGGAAGCGGAATGTAAACACCTCATATCTTATGATAATTCACGAGATTTGACTCGGCCCCGCCCCCCGCGCAGGCTCCGCCCACTTTCTGCGTGCGACCGCGCGCGCGCGATCAACGACTACAGGACACAGACGGCGAGAGGGAGGAGGGAGGAGGCGAAGGAATATTTAAGGGGGTGGCGAGTGAGGAAGAATACCTCACATTCTCTCCTCACACTTCTATTTTTAGTTCCTCTTCCCCCTCCGTTCTCTCCTTGTTCTTCGCCATGAACTTTTCTCTCGTATTGATCGCCGCCGCCGCCGTTGCCTCGTCTCTTGTCGTCGCCAAGCCGGCCGTGACCACGACGACGACGACTACTACCGAACAGCCAGACGGTGAGTTTTCGAATCTGAATCTGAATTGACCCTTGAAACTAACTGTCCGACGATTTCCAGACTCGTTCGATCTGGACCTCTTCCTGGGCGCAATGGGCGACGGTCACTTTGCCAACGGCGAGATGGACGGTGTCGAGACGCCGTCGTCGGCCGCCAAGAAGACCGAGAAGCAGCCGGGACAGAAGAAGATGAAGGCCGAGTTTCAGCAGCCGGACGGCGTCGTTCCCGAGTTCACCGGCTCGTTTGTCACCGACGCCGCCGTCGCTTCTTCCGCTCACACGCAAACCTCCGACGAGGAGACCGACGAGGACTACTTTGGCACCGACGCCGCCGGATCGTCAGCCCAAGGTCAGGTCCAGGGCCCGGTGACGAACCCAGCGGCCACCTATCTCGAGGGAGCCGACTTCGAAAAGGCGCGCCCTTCGTGCCAGATGCTCGGCTGCACCGGCCCGATCCCCAACGACGGCAGCTACTCGACGCTGTCCGCCACACTCGACGGCAAGGCGTGCAATCAGATCTTCGTGCCGATGAACGGCTGCACCGACAACAAGGGCTACCCGATGGGCATGCTGTGCTCGGTGTGCTGCGACTGCGTCGACTCGTTCGTCGTCGAGATGAAGAAGACGTTCGGCTACAAGAGCCAGCTGCCGACCTCCACCTTCTCCTCCTAACTCCTCCCGTCTTTGACACTTGTACATTCCCCACTCCACTCTCCCCCCTTCCTTAATTCCCTAGCTTAAAACAATCGACTACGGGTTCGATTGCAACTGAAAAAACGTCGCCGGTCTCTGTACATACCTTGTTTTCAATTTTCAAAACTGGTCCTGTAAATATGAAAATGAAAAATGAACATACTACCTTTGTGATCGCAATTTATCTCGAGCACCGAAAGAGCTACTAAGAAGTTGTCAACTACAAAGTTGTAGATCACGAAAAGAGCTACATTTTAGCTGTTGATAAATTTTTGATAGCTCTTTTGGTTTTCAAGATGCCCCCCCCCCTTTAGGCTTGGCACTCCGGCAGCCATTGCAGGTACTGTATCTCGAGAACCAAAAGGTACATCGCCAGGACTATTTCAGCCGTTCAGCCAGATACATACAGTTCAGATTCTCTACTTTGACCCTTTGACCCACCCAACAGGTTTTCCCCTATTTGTTCCTTCTAGTTAGGGAGAGATGGGTCAAAGACTGTCGCTGCCTCCCCCAACTACCACCACCAAACTGGCGCCATTCATCTTATCAACCAAACACATCTTCTACGTCTTCTTCTTCTTCTTCGTCTCCATCTCCTCAGTAGTCAGATCTGATCGTGAATCCCCCATTCCCCTGAAAGGAAGGGCACCTTGTTTTCGAGAGGTCACCGAGGGCGATGCGATCTGATCTTGATGTCGTGTCGGATCAGATAGCACGAGCGAAGTGGTGTCCTTTTCGATGCGAGGAGGAGTCACAAGGATGTCACGTGACGGGACAGATACAAAAACAATCATCGTCGTCGTCGTCGTCGTGATCGCAAGATTAGCCTCGGCGCGCGAGGCGAATCCATCCGTTGTCCTTGCGGCCCGGCTACGCACCGCCCATCCACCCCCCTGACCATCAAGGACGAGGCTCCGCCCCTTTTCTATCTCTCCTCAGGGCGGGCGCGGTGCGATCAACGACTACATCACGGGGGCGCGCGCGCGCCCGGGCGCCGAGAGATATTTAAGGCCGATCGGCACGCTAGGACCGCCTCAAATCTCTCTCGCGCTCCCACACTTCTATTTCTGACTTCTATTTTTAGAAGACGACGAAGAAGACGATATGAACTATTCCGTATTGATCGCTTTGGCGCTCTTCGCCTCTCTTGTCGCCTCCAAGCCAACACAAGGTTCGTTCTTCCCTGTTCTCACGTCTTCACCTCTCGGTTTCAGCTCCTCCAATCACCGCTCCCGAGCCATTCGACATCGACTCGCTCGGTCACTTTGTCAACGTCGACGTGGACGGTGTGGAGACGTTGGCGCCGAAGAAGAGCGAGAAGTTGCCGGGCCAGAAGAGGACGAAGACGTCGGAGGTCGGACAGCCCGACGGTGTCGCACCCGAGTTCACCGGCGCGTTCGCCTACGAGGACGTCGGCGTCGACGCCGCCGAGCCGTCCACTCAACGGACAGACGACGTCGACTCGTCGGCCGACTCCGACGTCGACTACTTTGGCGAGGCCGCCTCGGCGCACGCCTCGCCCGTCTCCAATCCGGCGCTCACCTACCTCGCCGGCGCCAACTTCGACAAGACCCAGAAGACGTCGTCGTCGTCGTGCCAGATGCTCGGCTGCACCGGCCCGATCCCCAACGACGGCAGCTACGCGACAATGTCGGCGTCGCTGGAGGCGAAGGCGTGCGCGCAGATCTTCGTGCCGATGAACGGCTGCACCGACAACAAGGGCTACCCGATGGGCATGCTGTGCTCGGTGTGCTGCGACTGCGTCGACTCGTTCGTCGTCGAGATGAAGAAGACGTTCGCCTACAAGGCCAACGTCGACACCTCCGTCTTCTCCGTCTAGCCCCCCATTCAACGCCTTCAACCTTGTACATTGTAGTCTGAAAAAAAAAAAACACCGAAACCAAAAGAGACGACGGGTAACGCGCATCTCCTTGCAAATGGTCTCCTCTCCTGTACTTATGTATGTATAAAATTATTAATATTCATATTTATACTTCGAATTCGCCCAAATAAAACAAATGACTCTGAAATCGGTTTCAACAAAAAAATGAGGAGTAGACGATAATGGATTCTACGAGAAGAAGAAGAAGAAGAATGCGTTATCAAATCGATCATCAGCCGCATTCCATTTCTCTCTCTCTCCTGAATCTAATTGATAACAGCGTCGTCGTCTCATCTCATCAACGACGTCGTCTGAATGGCGCCAGAAGATTTACTGGTTACCACATCGTCCCCCTCCTCTCCCTACAACTACATCTACAGTACCCCATTGACCTTTGGCCTAGGATTGCGAGTAGACGCGTGGGTCTCGCAGCGAAGAGCCTGTGTGTAGATTTACGAGCGCCGGCGTTTCGTTTTCAAAGTTGAAGTGCGAGCTCGTAAATCTACACACAGGCTCTTCGCTGCGAGACCCAACCAATCTACCGTAACCCAGATGTTCACACCTTCTCCATCCCTCTCTCTCTCTCTCTCTCTCTCTTTTCTTCCCGCCGTCTGTTCAACGTCCTTCGGATCTAATCAGTGATAATAACAAACATACCCCCCCCCCTTCCTTTCTCCGACCACACCCAAAAAAGGCTCGAACACGTCGTCCTTCAACATCATCATCATCATCATCATCGACGTCGTCGTCGTCGTCGTCGTCGAGGTGTGATAATCGGGAAGACGCCTTTTTGATGTTCACAATACAAATTTGTGTGTGTGTGCGGCATTCCATTCCAACCAGATGACGTTGAACATTACGTGAAATGAAGTTGGGGACCAAGTGCGCTCTATTGCACACCGTATCTCGAGAACTAGAAGAGCTGGAAAAAAGTTGTCAACTACTGAAATATAGCCGACAAGTCAAGAAACATTTTGTTAGTTGCCAACTTTCCCCTATCTCATCTAGTTTTCAAGATATGGCCTCTGAAATGCTGGAAATCGCCTCGACACCCAAATTCCGAAAAAAAACACTACCTGGTCGCTTCAAACTATCGTTTGGCTGCCAAAAAACCAAGAGATCAAGTCAAGGAGCGGGGAGAAACTTCTCATCAAGTACCCACGCGCAGAATGTGGAGAATGCTTTTGCTTCTCCTTCTTCAACAGCTGATGATCGTTTGGTTCTCACATTCTGCGAATAACTTCCCGGAGTGAAGTGCCACCACTTCACGCTTCTTCTTCTCCTTTTTCTTCTCCACCTTCGCTTGTTCCGATGGTGTCATTCATTGTCACACATTTCGTGACGTGCGTGACGTGGCACTATCTTTGTGATGATTCCAATGCATCTCCGTCATTCTTCGGCCGTCGAATCAGTCCAATCCAATCCAATCCCCAAACCTAAAGAGGGGGGGGGGGGGGGGGTTAATTGGTTTAGGTCTTATGTTCGGCCGATGAGGATGACCTATTATCCGTTCATTTGGCCTAACAACTCGGAGCAATGAGGTTGTGTAGATTTACGCGCCGCTCGTAAATCTACACACACACACAGGCTCTTCGCTGCGAGACCCAACCACGCGGCCGTCGGTTTGCAATTTGCAACGTGTTTCATTCGGTACATGCCCATTGTTCCTCTGAAAAAGGAGAACGAGAGGAGAATGGCACTTTACCTTAAGGGGGGTGGGTATAACCTTGAGAACCCCCCATTTTCCCCATTTTCCACCAACCCAACAACAACAAATACACGCATCTTGCATCCCATTTCCCCATGACACAAGAAACTCAGCCAATTGGAAAGAACCGAACCGACGGGAATTAGCCGAAATTTGGTGGCGTCTTTTGGAATGGGAAACGGGGGGGGGGCATGCCGAATTTTCCACATTTTTGCAGAAGAAAACGAAAAAGAAGAGAGGCGCTCGCGAAAACATCAGGACTACACACACTTTTTGCGAAAGGGACGGGAGGGGACGGAGGAAGGAATTTGGTGCACTGAGCAGCGAGCCGAGCCGAGCAGCGAGACACTTTCAGCAGAAACCTAATCCAGTTAGGAAGATGGGAGTTCTTGGAAGGAGCCCGAATGGGGGAAATGGATAGGGAAAGTCCAAGGTGATGGGTTACGGTATCTGTCGTCTGACTCATTCCCAGTTGAAAGTTTACAAGCTAGTAATGATCCGAGGCCGTGGCCTAGGTTGCCGGACTCTTCCATGTGTCAACTGTCAAATGTGCTTTGCAATTGGATGACGACAGGTCATGCCATGTCACGTCATGTCACATCTGTCTAGCCGACACAGATGTGGAAAGGTCGAGAGAGAGACAGGCTCTTCCTTCCGCCTTTAATCAAGATTCTCGATGTGACACATGGCGCCATGCCACGTCACGTCATACTCGGCTGTTTGCCACACGTATGGATTTGGATAATTACAGATGATGGCAGGTCATGCCACGTCAGCTGCACATCAGTATAGTCTATGATTCTCGATGTGACACATGTCGTGTGACATGCCACGTCACACCATGTGTCCTCATCACAACCTTCACCATGTATTCTCTATTCTATCGTTGCTTATTGTGTCGCCCTTCCGTCGTCCATATCGGCTGTTTGCCACGTCGGTAGGTAGGTCGGAAGGAGGTCGTGAACGTCAGAAAACGGTCAGTTCGTGTGCACTCTAACAAATCCTGAAAGGGCTGGAGGACCGTAGAAGGAGGAGGGCGGAGAAGAAGATAGACTACAGTATCCCTTTGGGGGGCGGCCAAAGGGGGGTCTAACTGCCATTCTACATGTACATTCCAGTCGATGTCCTCTCGGCCCTTTCCCCCCACCCCAAGAGCATCGTCGTCTACTCTCGGGCTCGCCGAGAAGGCTGCTCTGCAAAGGGGGGGGGGCTCCGAGTGGTGCACTTTGGGGCTTCAGATCGGAGCACTTGGTGTTGTCGTTTCTCATGTGTGGCGGCCGGCCCGGCGCGCCGGAGGAGGAGAAGGAGGAGAACGGGGTGCACTAAAAACAACACACACACATCGCAATGATGGAGTGAATAAGGATGAGAAAAGTGCCCGCTCTTTTGCCGAGAAAGACGACTAGTACTGATTGATGGGGGGGAAGGGGGGGGGGGGGGGGGGAGGAAGCGTCTTACTGTAGTCAAAGTTCACCGAGCATCAGAGCCGCCCGTTTCGTTTTCAGCGAAGGGACAGATTTATGGTGCACCACACTGAAAAGAGAAAAGAGGGAGCTTGTGCTCCCAAAGGACTTGTGCCCCCCCCCCCTTCCGGGTGGTTACGGTAGTTTTGGTTGTTTGTTTGAATGATCGATTTGGGGGCTGCTCAGAGAACGTTCTTTGTTGTTCTCAAATTGGGAGAGGAAGCGCGATGGGAGGACACACTACAAACTACAATTCATGTCCATTGTTCATCTCATTTTATCTCGAGCACCGGAAGAGCTATCAGAAAGTTGTCAACTGCAAAGTTGTAGAGCACAAAAAGAGCTACCACTTTGCAGTTGACACTTTTTTGATAGCTCTCCCGGTTCTTGAGATAGTAGGCATCACTGTACTGTGATCCGATGCCACGCCACGCGAATGCCACGTCACCGAAACCCATAGTACACCTGACCTATAGTCGCCTGCAAAAAGGTGCACTTCGCCGAGAAACGCGGCGAAAAACGGCGAAAACATAAGGGTGTCTGAATCGGGATTACGGTACTTTGTACTTTGTGTCCAGTTTCGTTTGGGTCGGTTTTGCAGATGAGGAATAGAACAAAACCAATAGTTTTCTGATACTTTTCATAATCAAAATCAAACTGAAATCATTGTCGAGAGAGAGAAAACGGGGGGCGGCGGGTGGGGGGGAAACAAATTAGTTGAGAAAAAATCTGGAAGGGGGGGGGGGTCTGAAAGGCTGGGCATGTGTGAGACGTTCTGGAAATATTGTGGGGGGGGGGGGCGTAAATAAGTAGTTTGGGCGCGAATTTGAATTTGCACAGAAAAAATGGAAAACAAAATGTAAACAAAAACTTAAAGCCATGCTGGAATTATAGGAAAAAGGGGGCGGAGCTTCAAAGGGGGGGGGTTTCAAAAGTTACACGCAAATTGGAAATGATCCTTGAGAACGGGGGGGGGGGGGGCGAAACGTAAAAAAGAGAGAAAAAGAAGAAGAACGAGAGTAGAATCGCTATTTGTAGTTAAGGGTTCTATGGGGATCTATAAGGGAAAGACGATCATTCAGCGGCGATCAGCTCCTGACGGATCGTCTCGTTGACGAGATCGTCGAGCGACTGTCCCTTCTGTTTCAGCCGCAACGCCGCCTTCTCGTCGTCGGTCTTCTCCTGGAGCTGAAACGCCTCGATGCACATGGCGGCGACGGCGGCCTGGATGCCTTGCAGCATGACTAGTTGCGAACGGGGTTTCTGCTGAAAGATCGGGGAGATATGATGGGGGGAGGACGAGTTGGTTGTGGAATAGTAACGCGTCACGTGACGCGTTACATCAAGAAACAAGAATCGGTGTAGAGGAAAAAGAAAACTACTAACTTCTGTACCTGATACTTTGGGTAGTGACGGAACGGCGAGTCGGGTCCGACCTCGTCGGGCAGATCCTCGTCGCGGATCAGTCGGCGCAGTGGACCGTTGTCGGCCGCGTCCGGTGTCACCTCCTGGAGTGGCATCGTTTTGAGCACTGAAAACACTGCAAATTCGGCGCGTGACTGTGAGCTCTCGCCGAGCATTCACTTACATTCTTGAGTCTTCCGCCGCACTTGTTCCTCCTCCTCCCGGGTCACCTGAATCGGACGGATCTTCGTCGGCAGCGGCACGTCGTTGTCGTCCTCGACGAGCGTTCGCAGCACCGACGACTGCATCATGGAGCTCGAGGAGGGCGAGGAGGAGCTCGACGAGCACGTGACAGTGGTGGTCGTTGGTGGCGGCGCGGGCTCGGTTTTGCGCGATCGTTTGCGACGCTTCTCGTGATCTTTGGACGAGTGCTGGAGGGTGGCGGCCGAGGAGAAGGCTCGCGGACGTCCGTCGGCGGCGAGTGCGGCCGCGAGCGGGTTGACCGGCGTCGTCAGCGACGATTGAACGTCCTTCTGTTGCTGGTAGAGCGCCGAGTTGATCAGTCCGAGCGACTCAATGGTGGCGTGCGGGGGCAGTCCAGCCAGGTAGGGAAGCGTCGAGAACAACGGGAAACCGGCGAGCAGTCCCGGATAGGCGCCCAGCGAGAGCATCGAGAGAGCCGTCAGATCGTTGATCGGCGGGAAGATGCACGAGGTGGAGGTGGCCGCCGACAGGTCGCCCGTCGACGTGGAGCCCGGCTTCGAGCTTGCCGTCGAGCTGCTCGCCGAGCCACCCGAGCCCGACGCGGCGGCGGAGGACAACGTCAAATCGTGTGGCAGGGCGGCGATGAGTGCCTGAAGTTCGGCGCTGCCAAGCTGCGACGCGAGTTGCTCCATTTTCAGTCGAGGGATCGCGGTTGGTTCGTAAGTGTGTCTCTGAAAAACGAGCGAATGGGGGGTAAAGTTTGAAAAAAGTTTGACAGTAATCCCAAGAGAGAGAGAGAGGGAGAAAAAGAGAAAGGACAATTGTCGAAAATCGAAAACACAAAGGGCACCCGAATCTGGAGACTAAGGGCATCAGCCGCGGGATGGTGAATGATGAAACCTTGAGAAGAGAGAGATCTCTAGTCTAGCAAAATTTGCTGGCGTTTTTCGCTCCGCTCTTTTTCAGAAGAGCCGAGCCGGGGGGCTCGTATTCTATTCTTCTATTCCGTCTCTGCCTTCTGTCTCTCTCTCACACACACACACGACGAAGAACACACGCGCACACAAAAACAACAAGTGCTTTAGGGAGTAGGGGGGGGGGGACGGGGGACGGAGACAGACGAACGACGAATTGGTTCCGAGAACCGGCACACAGGGGAGAAGGAGGAGGAGGCATAGGGGGCGTGTCCTTTTGTAGGTCCGGTGGCGACGACGACGATCAACGAGATATAGGGGAAAGGTCCGAAGCCCTTTTTCTGTTCAGACGCTCTTGCCCGCCGCCGCCGCCGCCGACGCCTCGCGCCCACGATGATGATAAGAAATGAGAAGAAGAAGAAGAAGAAGAGTGCAAAACGATTTGATAAGGAGGAGGAGGACGTAGCAGAGAAGCGTATGTCGACGACTTGTCGGAAAGAAGTGTGTGGAGAGAGGGGGGCTCAATTGGCTCCGCCCACTTCGGCACTTTGGCAGCGACCAGGGGGGCGTGGCCTCGCGGCTGCGACATCATTCTCGGGAGTAGCGACAGGGGGCAGAGCAAGAGCACCCAGGAGCCAAAAGTGCAAAGTGGGAGGTGGGGGGGGGGGCATGTGCTTTGATTGTTTTTCTTTTTTCTTCTTCTTTTCACTCCTCCCACCCGTCAGCTCATCATCATCATCATCGCGATTCCAATTATGATATGAACAGAGAGGGGTACAAGGAGGTACAAATATCGTGTTTTTGCTCCTCATCATCATTGTCACGTAGGCCGCGCGCTCATGTAGTAGTGCCACGTCACGCACAAATGTGGAGGACAGGTGGTTTGCATATAGTGCTGGTGCATGAGTCAGATCAGATCACCTGTCCTTTGACACGCGGACAACAACGCCAATGCTCAAAGGAGGGAGAAGAAGCGGGAATGAGGAAGAAGGCGTAGTACAGAAGAGAGACCCCGGGGGTGCGCCGCCGCGAGAAAAAGAAGAAAAAGAAGAAAAAGAAGAAAAAGAAGAAGAAGAAGAAGGGACAAATGGAGGAAGAGGAGACGGGAGGAGGAGAGGGGAGAAGGGCGAAATAACAAAAGTGCATGTGGAGTGTACGAGGGAGATAGAGAGAGAGATAGAGAGAGAGAGGGGCAGGGGCGCCTCGTCCTTCTTCTTCTTCTCCTCCTTCTTCCCCGCCTCGCCAATGGTCTCGACATGGGAACTGATGGTCCCTCTCTTCTTCTAAATCCCCTCGAGGAATCTAGGACCTCAACTTCTTCTTCTTCTTCTTGTTGCCTAACCATGAGCGCCCCCCCCCCCCCCCCTCCTCTTTATGATCTCTAGTTCTACAGGACAGGTGAACGCGGATGAGAAAGTGAGGGCCAAGCGACCACCACCACCTCAACCAGATATGTGGGTGACCACACCATGCCACACCATCGGCATGCGACTGACTGAGAGACAGGCAGCGAGGAGCGCCGGCGTCGCCGCTTCGACGGAGGTTTTTGCATCGGAAGGACAAGCGGGGACCCCGCCCCCCCCTCTGCCCCCCTTCGCAAGAAAAGAGAGAGAGAGGGAAGGACCCGCCCCGCACAAGGTTTGTTACACATTACACACACACAAACGTACGGGGGGACGATAGAAAGAAAGAAAGAGAGAGAGAGAGAGAGGTGTAGTAGGTGGGGGGTGGCGCCCCGACGCGACAAAGTGCAGGCAAACTTGTCGTGTGTCGGCCGATCCGATTGGCTTCTGTTTCTGCCTGTAGGCGAGTGAGAGAGAGAGAGAGAGTTCTCAAAGTTCGAGAGCTCCCTCCCTCTCTGCCCCGTCTTGATGACGTGACGTCTCCGCGCCCAGACGCGAATTTCAGAGAACACCCTGCCTGGCTCTCCCCCCTCGTCGAGGAGCTACTACTGGCTCTGCTGCAGCTGAGCAAGTGCGATGGTGGTGCAATTGCGAAAACAAGTTGAGTCACTCGTGTGCTCGCTCACTGTCAGGCCCCCCCCCCCCCCCCCCCCTCCCGGCTTCCCCTTCCCTTCCTTGTCGAGACTCGGGCTCCCCCCCGATGAATCATGAGAGGAGGCGCGGAGATTTGCGCGCACAGATTGATAGTGCAGGATCAAAATCAAAATCAAAACCATAACAATAACAATAGGAAATAACAAAAACCGAGGCGAGAGGAGGGGAGTCACAAACTGGCTTGCGAGGAGGCAAAACGCCCCGCACAAAACGACGGGGGACGACGACGAACACAGGTAAACAAAAGTATAGGCAAACAGAGGTACTTAGCGGCAAAAAGAGGTGGGGAGAGATCGGAATTGAGTTGACCAATCGGTGCTCTAAGAACTTGCACTTTGACTCCTACCATCTAGCGACCAAGTGCCACGTCATGACCTACTTATTTTGACACCTCCTCCTCGACCCATTCCACCCATCGCGTCGTAATCTTTGAAGCGTCGGGGCGAGGCGAGGCGAGGCGCGCGGCAAAAAGTGCAAGCGCGTTAAAACAGGCCCCCGGCACAACCAGCAGACAGACAGGATCTCTCTCTTGCCTTCCTTACCTGACGACGTCGGCTACCCTACGAAGAAGAAAGAAGACACGGATGAGGCAGAAGAAGAAGAAGAAGACGTCCGATCTTCAAAGTGCACGTGTACCCTTGCGCTCCAGAGCGGATCAGCGGCGGCCGCATGATCGCCTCGCATCGCATCGCCTTGAAGACGAAGACGGACGGACGACGTCACGTTTGGATTTGTGACATGGCATTACCCCCCCCCCCCCCCCCCCCTCTACCCTATCTACTACTAGACCGTACTTTTCGCGTCCGTCTCGATTTCCGCGCGTTATCACCGACCTACGTCCCGAGTACGTCTACCCTTATCAAGACTCGTCGTCGTCGTCGTCGTCGTCGCTGAAGTGTCAGTCAGTTTGCAAAAGAAGGTCAACCGCGCGCAGACGGACGATGAAGAAGAAGATCGGAAGGGGGCGCACGCTCCCATGCACACACGGTTGTAAGCGTGTAGAGAGTGTAAACAATATCATGATGGATGGTGCAAAAAATGCAAAACTGCAAAACAGTGCCATGAAACAGGGGGGGGGGGGGGGCAAATGTTAGTGCAAGTGTGAGAAAGAGCGAAAGTGAAAGTGAAAGTGCGTCAAAAGTGCAAACTTTCAAACTTTTCCGAGAGACCTCGATTCGATTCACAAGAGTGCGTTTGCGTTTGCTGGCGCCCCGACCGAAATTCGAAATGGAATGAAATGAAATTAATATCCATATCTATATGAATATGTACATAAAGGGTAAGAGCGCGGAAAGTAATAAGTAGAGAAGGGGGGGGGGGGGGGGGGTAAAGAAGAAGATTAAGTCGAGACGAGACGATGATGAAGCACTTGTCAGTTCATGGGAAAATGGCAGAGGGGAGCCGTCTCGCTCATTCGCAGAAGGTCCTTTTTCGGTCGGCGGTTTAGGAGAGAGGGGGGGGGGGGGGATGGCCTAGGAAAAAGTTCGGCCGCCTAAGCTTCTGCTGTTTTCTATTTTCTATGTTCTATTTTCTATGTTCTATGTTCCATGTGCATACACACGGACACGCACAATACAATACCGAGAAGGATTAGAGGGGGTGTCTGGCCTGAAGACGTGCGCGCTCGCGCGTTCTACCCAGAATACTCGCACGCGATCGTCAAATTCAATTTCGTTGTCGTTTCGTCATGCCGTTGGAGAACTTTTCCCCATTTCTTGACGTTCTGACGTTCTGATCTCGACGCGAAGAACGCGATTAAGAGCAAGAGGCTTGTTTTGATGCTTCTCTGCGTTCCCACCCATCCGTTCGTTCAGGCGAAGAAGAAGAAGAAGAAGAGAAGGGAGCGGACAAATAAACATTTTGCTTATTTACTCGGCTCCCGCCTCTCTCTACCTCAACCAACAATAAACAGGTGTCTGGCTGACTGGTTGGCTGGGTTTGGTTAAGGGGGTTGTCGAGACAAGGACACTTTTTGTCCGTCCGTCCGATCATAGAGCGGTGAGGTGGGGAGAGGAGTGCTGCACACGTTGCACTTTTCCAAGTGCACACCCGCTTTCTCTTCACCTCTTGTCCCATTAGTCACACAAAGTGTCACACTCTATCAGCGAGTGCAGAATAACATTAGGCGCGAAATCAGACTGAGTCACTACTCTCGGCTACCAGTTCGTCGTATTGTGTGTTATTGGTTTTGGTTTTGGTGTGCTCTGATGTGTGCCTGTTATCATTATCATTTCCTGGTATGGTGTGGCATGGCATTGCATGACGTGGCACTCCCCCCACCTCCAATGGTTGACAAAGGGCAAAATGACCCTGAGAGGCAGCCAGTCTGTATTCGTGCGGGTGTAATAAGGAAGGAAGGAAGGAAGGCAGAAGCGCAGTGTAAAGTCTTCGTCTTTGGGGAGCGAGCGCGCGCGCGGGCTAGATGCATGTGTGTAACATCTTCGATGTCTGAAGACCGTCGGCTGAAGAAGACGTGTGTGTGTGTGTGTGTCCTTTTGTCAGATTGATGAACAAGAACAAGGCGAAGAAGACGGAGACGTGACGCTATGCGAGCGGGGGGCGCGCGCGCCCCTCGCAAGAAGCGAAACGGGTGAACTGGGAGAAAGGACATCTCATCTGTAGACGTGCGCGCGCGCGCCGGCGCACGTCTTCTTCTTTTTCGCCGTCGTCTTCAGACAACGTCGTGTCGTCCTTTTGATCAACTACTCTACTGGCCACGTCTTCAGAACAGGGAAGAGGAAGAGGAAGAGGAATGAGAAACGAGATCCGAAGGTAGTCAAGACCCGGGTGGATCCGGGATCCCCGAGACCCGCTGCCCTAGTTTTTTTTTGGAAGGGGGCGACTAAGGATCCATACACACACCGTATTTACGCTATTATCGGAATTCGTGTGTTCTCACTATCAGTCCAGACGTCCAACCAACAAGCACGCCGTTTTCGGAAAGCGATGAACTATCAACACAAAGTCAGCGCCCCCTTTTAGTAGTATCATCTAGTACTACTACTACTACCGTATACCAGTCTCGGATGGCGCGCTGCCGAAAAGTACAAAAATTGACGCCGTACTTGTCACTCAAATCGGCTATCCGGTGTGGCGAGGACAACTGATTGTCCTTGTGTTTTCCGTGCCTCCGCCGCTCTTCTCGGCTCTCTTGATTGACGGAGATGTCCCCCACCCATCGGTTCTACCATGTACATATGTGTAATCATTGCCGTGTCCTTGTCCTTGTCCTTTCGCCGTTCTGTCCCCATCCCTACACACAAACATACCTGTACATAGATGGTGGGCGATTGCCAACCTTTCTTTGATGCCTACGAGGCGAGTCGTGTGTCGCGTCAACGAAGCACTTGCACTTTTTATCTACATGTCTCAGATGCAATGAGGCTGAGAGCATGAAAGTGCAAAAAGAGAGAGAGAGAGAGAGTGCACCGCCCATTCGATCGAAGGGAAATGTCAAGAAATTTGATATTCTACATAGATCGTGGAGCTCTAGATTCCAGACAACTTGAATATGACCACTTGCACTCTTTCCCGCTAACCCACTGAGCCAAACGAGAGCACACGACGCGGCGGCGCTGGAGATGATGAAACATGGGAAACAGAGGGAGAAAGAGAAAATAAAGGGAGAGGGGCAATGGGGAGCAGGAGCCCTCTCTCTCTCTCTCCGGAGAGCACAACATTGAGAGTGAGAGAGAAAGGGAAAAGGGAGAGAGCCTGCCATCAGGGGACCCATTTCGTGAAACGTATGACGCAGAAAGGCATGGGGGCAAGCTAGGCTCGAGATGGAATGGAGTGGAATGGAATCGGCGGAAACGAGAGAAAGGGGGACCAACATTGGTTTTCCTTCTCCCTTCCCTTTCCGATCGGGATTTGGCGACTATTGGGTACGGTACTGGCCTGACAGAAAGCCGAAAAGATCTCAATTGATCTCGAGAACCGGAAGAGCTACCAAAAGGTGGTCAACTGCAAAGTTGTAGTTCTTTTTGTGCTTCACAACTTTGCAGTTGACCACTTTTTGATAGCTCGCAAAGGGAGTACGGTAAGCATTAAGATCCGATCGACTGTAGAGTCTAGACGTCATCAATCAAAAAGGCAAGCGCAAGCATCCTTTTCCTGTTGGGAAGATCGAAGCCAGTTCAGTTTGAATTTCTGTCCACCGATTCTCTTTTGTGTGCGTATGTCACATTGTTGGAGGGACGGGGACGGGGGACAGGGCGCGAGCGAATGTGTCATCATCTCACTCATCGTCTTCTTCTTCTTCTTCTTCTACTTCTTTTTGTGTACGGTCCCACGGAGAGGTGCGTCCAAAGTGCACGAGTCCTTTGTGTGGTTGTGTAGGCGTGACACATTCCAATTCAAACGGTGTCACGTTACCTGGAGGAAGGGGGCGAATAAGAAGAAGAAGAAGAAGAAGAAGCAGGTGGGATTGGTGTGACTAATCCGCATTTCCGTTTTCAACGTCTTCACCGCGAATCGAATTATCCTCCCCCCACCCAAAGTGCTCGGTTTCCTCATGATGAATGAAGACGTTGTTGAGGAGTAGTAAAGTGCCGGGGCACTTCTTCTTCTCCCAACTACTGCACCTGCTCCGATGATTGGGAAGTTGAAGAGAGAGAGAGAGAGAGAGAAGAAACCTCTCTCTCGATTTCCGATAAGCTTCTCATTTCCATCTCTCTCTCTTTCTCTCGACGTGACCGGGCCGATGGTGGTGTCTCAATGATTATCAGGCGGCAGTGCCAAGCACCGAGACACCGATTTCATCGTCGACCCGCCGCGACGAGAAGAGCGGGAGAGAGGGGCGCGCGCACGCGCTGCGTTGCGCTTGATTGGAAACCGATTGGAATTGGGAAATGAGAAGAGAAAGAAACAAGAAGCGGGAGTTGTCCCACCAAGGGGACCAAGATCTGGGCGATTGCGTGACTGCGTGACATCTCTTACCGATGGTACTGTTCTTAACCCTTGTGTCTTCAAAGCTTCCCAATCCTAATTGCTCGGTGGAAGGGCTCGCCGAGCAGCAGCAGCGCAGCCCCCGCCAGAAGCACTCAACGATGCCAATCTGCATGCGTGCACTCTCTTCGCCTTCTGAGGAAGTCAGCTCGCGCGCGGCACGGCGCCGCGGCCGGAAATCCTATACACACTCCTTCTCTCTCTCTCTCTCTTGGAGCATCTCGGAGAGCGGCTCCTCTTTCCTCTCCACTCTTTATTGCTTGTGCTCAGAGTGCAAATGGAGGAGGAGGAGGAGAAGAAGAAGAAGAAGAAGAAGACGTACGACGACGACGACAAGAGCGAGCGCGCGCGCGCGCGCTGGCGCACGAAAGGGCAATCTTCTGCTGAATTCTGAATCATCTTGACGAGGCGAAACGAAGCGTGCACAGAGGGGACCATCTTCTCTTCCTCTCGCTCGTCTTTAGTCGTGCGCGCGCGCGCGCCCGGGACCGACTTCCGAGGGTCACAAGTGCACCGACTGATCATAAAACATATCCCCGCCAACAAACAAACAGAAACACACACACACACATAGACGAGAAGAGACGGCGGGGCACGAAACGAGAGAAGATGGCGAAAGTGGCAACATTTTTTGGTTTGGGCAGCAGCCACTAAAGTACACTTGCACTATTTTCCAGAAGAATCATCGAGAGGTCACGTAGGGGAGAGCAGCGAGCTGACGCTGGAGAGGAGATAAGGGACCTCGAAAATGTAGGGGCGCGGTTTTGCGAGGCCAACCTTTCCTGGAGGTCACTTACTATTAGGAGAGCAGCGAGCACCAATTATGGAAGGGGACTTAGAAGTGTAGGGCCGTAGATTTGCTAGGCCAAACTTCTCGGGACCTTTAGATCACGTGGAACAGCAGCGAGCATACAGAAGAAGAGAGTGGGGGCCTAGCAATGTAGGACCACGGTTTTGCTAGGTTTTGCTAGGCCAACCTCTCCTTGAGGTCACGTAGAAGAACAGCGAGCACCGAGTATGGAAAAGGCCTAGAGATCCTAGGCCGCAGATTTTCTAGGCCGCTGTTTTGTTTCTTGATCTCATCGAGAATCTCAAGAATCACGCGCGCGGGCAAAACACATCGTTTGCACTTTCACTGATCCTTTCCGGCCGCGCATAATCCGATCGCCGGGGCGCGATCCACGAGACACCCGCTACCCCACAAAGTGCACACTTTTATGATTAGTCACACCTGTTTATAGAGAGAGACGTTTAGGTGTGTGTGTGTGTGACGTCACCACATCATGTCTTATCTCCAAGTGCAAGTCTCTCGCTCTCGCTCAAATTCACGGTGAACCGAAGCATAAAGGCAGAGAGAAAGAGAAGGAGACGAAAAGTGAAAAGTGAAGAGTGAAAAGTGCACATGTACTGTTTCATGCCGCCGGCACGAGAGCAAATCAGAGAAACCAATGAGAGCGAGAGAGAGTGCGCAAAACGAGGAGACGCAGACAGTCAGACAAGCGCCCCGATCGGTCGCTGATCAAAAACTACGAGTCATTGCATAGCGGTTTTTTTCTTGACGTGCAAGTTTTAAACATACAATAAATAGGTGTGTGGAAAAGGGGAAAATGGAACGTCATCTGCACCTGGCCTTCAGAAGACGTCCCTACGCGATTGTGTCGAGAAAAAAAATGTCGAAAAATGCGGAGAATTGCGGGTTTTTCCGCATTTTCACCGCTAAAAACGAACCGCGCGGCGCGTTTCGAATAAATATTTAAAGGCGCATGGCCTTTTTTCGATGTGAGGGTCTCGCCGCGAAATACGTTTCATGCAGTGAAAAGCGCGGGAAAGCTCGCAGTTTTCAACTTTTTTTTTCGAAAAAATTGAAATTGCTCGAACACACAAATGCCAATGAAATTCATTCTCATTTTCAGGCACACATAAAGGATCGTGCAACAAGCTTTCTGTTTTGGGTCGGCCAGGAGGATGTTGCCGCCTCGCTCACGGCGGCTCGATCGTCATCTGCCGAAGGACGGCCTGGATCGACTCTTCGTCGTCGGCGTCGCCTTTCGCGGCGGCGCCCTTCACCAGTTTGCAGAAGCCGTTGCCGAGAATGTGCTCGGCGATCAGTGTGTAGACGAACGAGAATTGCGAGACCGTCTGCACCGCGTGCATTCGACTGTTGCGGATCTGAAAAAGCACGCATATCTTGAGCAAATGAAGAGCAATCAAAAACTGATCAACTAAAAAGTTATGGAGCACAGAAAGATCTACATGGTTCTCGAGATAACAAAACCGAAAACGTACACTTTTGAGCGCCACGGCCATGTCGAGCGACGGATCGTTGTGCAGCGCCGAGTGAGCCATCTCGAGCAGCGCCCACGAGCCGGCTCGTCCGCACCCGGACAGACTCATGTAGACGTGCGGTCCGGCGTACTTGCGCAACACCGACTGCAACTGCCACACCTGTTTGACGACGCCCGGGCCGCCACGTGGAATCGAGTTGTGCGGCCACGCCTTGTAGTGATGCACATGGAGGAACGACTTGTAGGTGCCGTTGGTGACGCTGAGCACACGCAGATTCCAGCCCTTTGCGATCTCGACCTGCTTGAACTCGCCGACGCGAATCGAGCGCTCGGCAAAGTGCAAAAAGTCCTGATTGAGCGGGAAGACGAACTCGCCGCCGAGCTCGTCGTACTCCTGGTCGGTGAGCAGCACGAGCACACACTTCACCTGCTGCTCGATGCACATTTGCCAAAAGTCGGCGGCGGTGTGCGGTAGTGGCAGTTGGGTGAGGATCGCCTTTTTGTTCGCGTCAATCTCGACGTGCGACGCGTGAATGTAGGAGGCGTCGTTGAGTGTGACACGCGAGTGGTCGAGACAGACGACGTCGGCAAAACGGTTCAGCGACATGTTGGCGGCGAACTGGTGCTTCGTGACGTGCGGCGGAATGTAGCCGCCGATCAGCTCGAAGTCGTTCTGGGAGCATCGTTGTATTCTATTCCAACTCAACAAAAACCCTTACCACTGCCAAATTCGCGTCCTGATCGACAAAACTCTTGGCCATTTTCAACCACATCTCCTTCCGCTCGTCCATCTCTGACGACTCCTTGACGTCTTCTTTCGATTTGCTCACCGCCGACGCCTTCTTCGCCTTCGGCTTCTTCTCCACCGACGACGACGGCTTCTTCCCGTCGGACGTCTTCTTCTCCTCTTCCTCGGGTTCTGCCACCTTCTCTTTCGAGTCGCCCGTCTTTGGCAAGTTGAGATTGGCAATCATTTGGGCTCCTTTTCCGCTTTTGAACGGTGAAACGCACTCGACCGGAGGCGGCGGGGCGGGTGACGGCGTTGCCGTCTTCGCCACGCCTTCTTTCGACGCCTTCTCGCCCGACGGCGTCGTCGGCTTGTCGATGTTCTTGACGAGCACGACGTCGCCGAGCTGCTCGTTGGGCACCGGCGCCAAAGTCTTCGGACGCTTCCCGTGCGGCTGCTTCTTCGTCGTCCGCGACTTCTTGTGCTTCCGTTTGCCTCCAGAAGTGCTCTTCTTCTTCTTCCGACGACAGCACAAGAAGCCGCCCTTCTTCTTCTTCCCCTTCGAACGCGACTTTGACTTCCCGTCCCGGCTCTTCTTATGATGACGTCGTTTGTCCCCTTTCACCTCGTTCTTGGCTACAAAACCTCGGTAAGTCGTTTGAGCTCAGCGAGAAGAGCTCCCCATACCTTTGAGCCCACCATCGGCTCCTTTGTGTTTCGGACGCACCGCGACATTTGCTTCCATGTTTCGGCGTTTTCACGTTTTCACCCGGGAGACGTCGCGCTATTCGCTTTTTGCAGACAAACCGTGTGTGGACAAAAGTTTCGAAATGCGCTGTCAATGTTGATGGGGAGAGGAAGGATTGGGGGGACAGGTCACGTCACGCCCAGCTGTCACGCTTTGGGAACTCGTCCTCCACGCCTCCGCAGTTCCACAGCTTTGTTTGGCTTTCGGCTTCTGGCGTTGCCAACCATTCCGATCCGTCCGGTCTTCTTCTCCTTCTTCGTTCCAATCTCACTCTAATCCCTTACACTCTGTCTCCCCCTCACTATCGATCCGGTTTCCTTTTTCCTTTTTCAGTCTTCTTGTAATGCGAAGCGGAGAGAGAGAGAGAGAGAGAACAGTTTTCACCTGGCTGACCTCAATTCGGAATGGAAGATCTCTCTTTCTCTTCCCTTTCCATTCGTGCGGACGTCTTCTCGATTGATAACCAGAAATGTCTCCTCCTCCTCCTCCTCATCCTCTCCTTCTCGCCACTCTTCACGTCATCCGTTTTCTTTTTCTTCCACTTCTTCTTCTCCTTCTTCTAATTCCAAATCGAATCTGTATGTACAGTAATCCTATTAGCTTGTCTTTTCACTTTCCGTTTTTATACACCATCCTCCATATGGCCGAACTTTCCCTCCCCCCCCCACCATTATCGGATTCTAGGCCATGGCCTAACATTCTCAGCACCTCATCCTTAAACTTACGCTATCTGATATTTGGACTTTCAACTTCCATACCCGATCCTCCGTATGGCCGAACTTTCCCCCAACCTTGGGATTCTAGGCCATGGCCTTATCGCTGTTACCTGTCCTCACTCTCAAGCTTCATTGCCATCCTTTCGATCCTCCACATGGCCGAACTTTCCCCCCCCCCCCAACCATGGGATTCTAGGCCATGGCCTTATCGCCGTTTCCGGCCCTCACTCTCAAGCTTCATTGCCATCCTTTCGATCCTCCACATGGCCTAACTTTCCCCCCAACCATCGGATTCTAGGCCAAACCCACTGTCTCCTACCGTAATCCATTCCGTTCCTGCCAAAGAGCGACACACACATCAAACCAATTCGACGGTGGCTAGCGAAAGTCGCCAAAGTAAGCAGCATCGTCGGACTGTCACCACCGAAATTAGACCCCCCCCCCCCCTCCCATCCATAAACTGGTCAGAACCTGCTGCTGCCAACCGTCCAAAAGGAGACCGAGATAAAGAGAGAGACAGAGATCCTGTCGGGCCACCACCACACCGATTATGCAATTCGTTGTCGAATGTTCCGATTTCACTCTCTCCTCCTCCTCCTCAGCCTTGCCAGCCTGTCTGCTTACATCGTTATTGTGTTCTGTTGTATCGTACACATACCCTCTACAGAAACCTTCCCCCAGTGCCACGTCATCTACCACTTTTCCATTGCGTTTCGATACAGAGAGAATGAGAACGATATGGCTTCTGCTGGCCATCTGCTGCTATTCCGTCTCGCTGGCTCATGACGATTTGTACATTCTCATCGACGAGGTCAGTCTGTTCAACTGTAATGGAGGTGAGATATTGGATTGATGGGGGAACAGGCAGATGACGTCGCAGTTTCAGTGAAGAACGAGATCCACGTGGAAGAGGACGACGTGCAGATCGTCAACGAGCGCGGCAACCGCGTCTACTACATCCGCGCGCCCGGCAACTACTCGTTGGACTTTCGACGGATCAAGGTGAAGAAGAACTTTGGCTTCCTCTCCGGCGAGATCGGCGTCACACTTCAAGTGCCGATTCTCGAGGGTCCCGGCGGCATCCGCTTCGATCTTCCCTACAAGATGATTCCCGAGACCACACTGCTCACCCAGAAGTGCGACGAGTTCAGCGGAGTCATCGAGCGCAACGGAAAGACCTACTGTCGATACTGCGATCTGTGTCAGGTGTCTCAGGCGGTCGAGAACGAGCTGGCAAGTGGACGACATCAGTTTCTCTCGCAATCCGAGAACGACACGCCCGTCTCGAAGTGCCACAACATCGAGGCGAACGAGTACGATTTCCGGCGCACCATTCAACTGCCGAGCAGATCCTACCTCGAGGGACTCATCCGGAGCAAAGCCCAAGGCATCGACGACGAGATCAAGAAGCGTCTGAATAAGGGCCGCGGTCGATTCCAGGTTTTCCTGAACCTGATCACCTCCGAGAAGCCGCCGATTTCAAGGAATCGCTGGATGGCCGGCTCCCGGGATGTAAGCTACAATATCCCCTTTTCCCATACCGTAATCCTTTTAGTGCGAGTGCTGCTTCAATCGAAACGCGCCCCACTGCGACTCGTTGTCCTATCTGTACTGCAGTATGGAGGAGTGCAAGACCGGATGGGCTCTTCAGTGTCTGCACAACTCGGCTAAAGTGGCCGCTTGCTATACGGTCGAGTTCAATTACAGGTTGGACTACGGAGAATCCTAGGCCACCACCTAACCACACGTAAATTACAGAATGACGACCTCCTACGCGGACGTGCTCGAGTTTCTGGCCGAGAAGAACTATCCGAACCAGGACAGCCACCTGACTCAACCCAATCAGCCGATCGTCACCACCACCCGTCGTCCGTCGTTCGAGGCCCGACAGGCGAGCAATCTGCAAATGTCACAAGCCTGTGTCGAATCTATGCCCACCCGAATGACCCATTTGCGACGGTACTGCACCATATTCTGGAACGAGAAACTGTGCTGCGAGCACTGTCCCGACATTTGCTAGGTCAAACCACTGATAGACTGACAACTTCCTGTATTTGCGAAAACATAGATGATCCTCATCTTCTTGATTCTCCGATTCTTTTCTATTATTCTTTGTTGGCCGTTTTCAGTTTCCATTTGTTTTTCCATTTTCCAATTCCCCCCCCCCCCCCCCCACTTTGAAACAAACGAGTATTCCAGTGTAACTTAACTTATTGCAATCTTTATTTTATTTCGATGTAATTGAGCTTGTAAATAAAGCGACCCACTATCTTGACCAATCATCTAGATTACGGGCAGATGGGCTTATTGATTGCTACGTCACCTATCGTGATCACTTATCTAGATAAACTGTAGAATGAGCACATTTGCAATTACCGACCGTACATACCGGAGTGTCGATTTGCTACCAAATTTGACCTGGGCCAGTGGCAGAGGCAAAACCAGGGCCAACGCCAAGCCCTGAAGCCCAAGGCCCTCAAACCCAAGGCCTCAAGCCCAAAGCCTCAAGCTCAATGCCTCTAGCCTCAAGGCCAGAGCCAGGGCCAGGGCCAGAGCCAAGGCCAGAGCCAGGGCCAGGGCCAAGGCCAGGGCAAGGGCCAGGGCCAGGGCCAGGGCCAGGGCCAGGGCCAGGGCCAGGGCCAGGGCCAGGGCCAGGGCCAGGGCCAGGGCCAGGGCCAGGGCCAGGGCCAGGGCCAGGGCCAGGGCCAGGGCCAGGGCCAGGGCCAGGGCCAGGGCAAGGGCCAGGGCCAAGGCCAGAGCCAGGGCCAGGGCCAGGGCCAGGGCCAGGGCCAGGGCCAGGGCCAGGGCCAAGGCCAGGGTCAGGGCCAGGGCTAGGGCCAGGGCCAGGGCCAGGGCCAGGGCCAAGGCCAGGGCAAGGGCCAGGGCTAGGGCTAGGGCCAGGGCCAGGGCCAGGGCCAGGGCCAGGGCCAGGGCCAGGGCCAGGGCCAGGGCCAGGGCCAGGGCCAGGGCCAGGGCCAGGGCCAGGGCCAGGGCCAGAGCCAGGGCCCACCAGGAAAGATCTATGTAATGTATATCTGCCACGTCATAATGTGTCTCCTCAAATCGAATGCTGCCACGTCGTAATTCGAACGCACTCTTCCCGCCGCTTCTACAGCTGCACGGAGCACACTAATCCCATCAAAAGTCTGACACAACTCATCTCCGGCTCCTCCTCCTCCTTCTCCTTCTCTCTATCTTCCGTGCTCCGAGCCACTCGGGTGAGCACTCAAGTGACTTCAAACTCCTCAAATTGGAAATGAGATGCGGGCGAGAGAGGGGGGAAAAAAAGAAGAAGGCGTCGAGCTCGTTTCCTTCCCATTTCCAGAAGACGTGGGAAACAAAACAACGGAAGGGACAGAAAACTATGTAATATAAAGTTTTGTGGTGTCTTTTCTCTCCCCGTCATCCCGTCACATCCAGCTCTTTTTCTCTCCTTTTCCGTGCTCTTTTTTCCTTATTTTCTTATTTTTCTTTTTTCGGAGAGCTCACAATGCTACTCCATATGCCCCCCCCCCCCCCCCCACCAAGACAACCAATTTGGACAGAAGGGAAATGGGCCTCTTGTCTTTTTTTCTGTTTTTTGTCTGCTTCCGAAGAACAAAAACGCCTGGGGACCCTCTTGAATTTGCGACACAAAATGTTTTATTTTTATGTGTCATATCCAGGCTCCCCCTTGGAAAGCCTTGTGTGGACCCCCCCCCCCCCCCCCCTTGTTTTTTTTCAGCCATCAACTATTCATGCCCCTTTTATGGATGGCAAGGTCTTGCTTCACTTGTTCCATCGACCAAAACTAGTCCCTCCCTTCTTCTTTTTTGCACCCATGGTCCCACACACGTCACGTTACGTTACCTTACTCGGACCGGTTTGTTTACTTTTTTGAACCTATTTCAAACTCAGCGTGCTTTTTTTGATTTTTGTTTTTTTTTTCAAACATACCGTTCAATTTTTTCGAAAAAACGTCGAAAAATTACGCGTTTTCCCGCATTATTAAGCATTTCGCGGCGAGACCCAAACGTTGAAAAATGCCCATGCGCCTTTAAATGTTCACTGAAATCAATTGAACTCTTGTTTTTTTTTTGGTTTTTCAACCGATTTCGTCAAATATTAGTTCAAATCGCCTTGTTTTTTTGTGCTTTTAAAACCTATTCAATCTGTTGATTTCGATAAAAATGAACTTCGCGGCGAGACCCATATGAAAAAAAAGTCCGTGCGCCTTTAAACTTTCATTGAGAACAACGGAAGGTTTACGATTTCTGAGGTAGAAAAATGCGAATAACTGGCAATTTTTGCATTTTTCGACCGGAATTCCGACTTTCGCCCAACTCTGATTGGTAGTAGAGCCCACTACCAATTTTCAAAAATCCGTGAAACCTTTTGTGAGTTTTGTCCGTTATTCCCTCCCAACCGCTATAATCTCTTTATCCGCTCGTCCTTCTATGCAAATCTCGAATCGCTTTCAATTTCCGGTGTCCCCTCCTCCTCCTCGTGCTCCAGCCACAATCGGAGCATAATGAGCAGCCGGAGCCGCAAACTCAGCCACACCCAGCACAATAACAACTCCAACACCAACACCACAACCGCAAACTCGACGGGCTCCTCATCAATGATGATAACGGGCGGTACGAATAATAGTGGTGGTGTTGGTGTTGGAGGGGTGGTGGGCGGCGGAGGCATCACGAGCCTAACAACGACAACGACAGCGACGGGGGCTCCTGGGGGACAACATGCTCCGCAACGTGACGGCTCACTCTCGTTGAGCGTCGGACAGACGGTGAGCCGGCCGTTTTCGAGGAGCAGCTTCATGCTACGCTACAAGGGCGACAAGTCGGGCAAGAACCACAACGTCATCGACGCCATACGGGTGAGTTTGAGGGTTATGGGGGGTAGAAGTGTTACACGGGAAGTGCGCTCTATTGACAACACTTTAGACGGGTAAATTGATTGTTTTCATATATTTTCAACCAAAAACATTGAAAACGGCAAATCGTGGCGAGACCCGCACAGTGAAAATCATCATTTCAAGAATTCGCGGCGAGACCCATGCTTCGGAAGACATCCATGCGCCTTTAATTTTGCAGAGAGCATATATTCACCCCCCCCCCCCCATTTTCTAACTTCAAAGTAGCTTCTAAGTGTTGAGGCTAATAATAAACAGTGCGCGATTGTCCCGTATACATACGGAGCATCGTTCTGTCTATCTGACCCGATTTCGCAATAGACTTGGTAACAATGTGTGGGACACCATAATGTAGTCGTAGTCCTATGGAAACGTGAGATTTGTGGGGAGGGGCGAGAGGACACCTCCGCCCTCCCCGCCAGATGGATTATGTCCTCCCTCTCTCAATCTTTTCCACTTTCCGCCGTCCCAACGACAGCCAGCCAGTGAGCAAGTGTGTCACTAACACACACTTCTCTTCGTATTCTCTTGGCTCTCTTTTGTTTTCCACTTCCACTTCCACTTCCACTTCCACTTCTTCTTGAAGAGAAAAGAAAAAGAAAAGTGAGACTTCTGACCCAGCGCAACGCGAGGAGGAGGAGAAGTGAGTGAGAAGGCCGACGAGTGGTGTGGAAAGAGATTCTTGAAAAGTGGAGTGAACACACTCGCATTCTCACACGCGAGCACCAAGAAGACGAAGAAGAAGAAAGAAGACAAAAGTGTCTGGTGTGTGATTTGGCTCCGAGAGCACACACACACACACACAAAAGAAATAAAAGTGAAAGTGAGAGCCACTGAGTGCTCTTCTTCCCCCTCCACTGCCCGTTTATATTCGCTCTATTCTATTCTTCCCACCGCGTCTGTTCGTATTTCGTATTAGTTGGCGGCGAGACAGACGAGAAGAAGACGTGACAAAGAAGAAGAAGAAGTATGCCAAAGGTGAGTCTGACGAGAGTTTTCATTAGTCAAATTGGTTTTGTGTCGGTGGTGGTGGTGGTAGTGGGGGTGTCGCCGAAGGAGGGAGGGATTAGGCTTAAGAATGGGGAAGAAGCCCGGTTTTCATCGGATGGCCGAGGTTTTCCTCTTCCAGCTTGCTGACCTAGTTTCCAAGTTGTCAGAATTCCAAAGGATGACCTGGATGTTTCTCTTCCAGCTCTGTCTAATATTGTCTTCTAGCTTGGTTTGCTGGCCTGTCTTGTTCCGGTTGGCCGAATTTTTCCTCTTCCAGGTTTTTCTGGTAATCTTTATGTCTTTTAGCTAGCTGACCTAGTTTCTATTTAATGATGACCTAGGTTTTTCTCTTCCACCTCTTTCTACCCTTGGCTTCTAGCTTGCTGGCCTAGCTTTTTCTCTTCCAGTCCACAAGTGCATTCCAACCGCATTTCGGATTCCAATGTTTTCCAGTTCACTTTCATCTTTCAGCCAACTCGTCTCGACTTTTCTTTTTCATTTCCTTTCACTACATCATTTCCATTTTGATCATCATCATCATCATCTCTTTTCCCAGAAAAAGAGTCATGTTTTGTACCCGTTTTGGCTCTAACGGATCCGTTTTCTCTCTCTATCTTTCTCTCGCTGTCGATGTTTTTTCGGGGGCTCCCGGCGTGTGAGCCACCGTTTTTAATCGCCTTTTTTCTGCTGGGCGCAGAGTTAGAGAGAGAGGTGGGTGTGTTTTGCCAGTTTTTCCTCAGCCAACACCCATTTTGCACCGAAGAGCCCAGCCACCAGATGGCCTAACTTTTGCAGGTTCGAGAACCTAGGCCGCGCTCAAATAACATCCATGCGTCTCAAAGTTCAGCTCCCAGATGGCCTAACTTTTTCATGTCGTAAAACCTAGGCCACTCGCCGTTATTCATGAAACACAATATTCATGGAAAATTGTGTAACTTTCCAACTTTTGCGTCTCAAGCTTCAAAAACCCAGATGGCCTAACTTCAGCAAACTTTAAAAGCGTCCCAAAGCCAAGATCCAGATGACCTAACTTTTGCATATTGTAAAACTAGGCCACTCAAAATACATTGTCTCTTCATGAAACATGGCAAAACTTTCGAACTTTTACGTCTCAAGCGGGAAGAACCGAGATGGCCTAACTTTTGCAGATCGTTAGACTAGGCCCCACGAAAACTCATCCAAGCGTCCCAAAGCCCAACTCAACAGATGGCCTAACTTTAGCAAACCATAAAACCTAGGTCACTCGAAATTCATTGAGCATGCATGAAACATGGTGAAACTCTCTTGAACTTCAACGTCCCAAAGCTCAACTTGGCCTAACTTTTGCCAGCCACAAAACCTAGGCCACTCGTGTGGTCTCTCCTCAAATTACTCGTCGTTGCACCCACACACACACATGCGTTTTCCATTCTTTCTTCTCCACGGCAACCCGCGCCTCGTTTCCTTGCCCCCCTTATTCTTATTATTATTGTTATTGTTGGTCCCTGTTGTCTCTGCGTCTCTTCTTTCCACACACTCTCTCTCCCTCTCCCTCTCTCCGGGCCCATTGTCTTCCTCTTCTATTGCCCCATCATCCGGTGGCTCGAAAGGCTCGTTTCGCTTTTTTTTTTTTGCTTAGCTCTCTTTGTACATGTACATGCCACACTATCTCTATTTCGGACCCCTAAAAGCGAGGAGAAGGGGTGCTAATCGAATTACTCGCTGGGCCCCCGGCGCACGGAGCCTTCAGAAGACGTGCCCACTCGCCTCGCTTCTTCTTCTTTCTTGTTCTTATTCTTCTTGTCCCTTCTCTCATTCTAATCCCGTCGGTCCGGCGCCAGCTGTTTCGGCGTCGTCTTCTTCTTCTTCCCCGCCTCGCCGCCATTCTTTTCGCTCTCATAACTCATACGACACTCATTCCGACACACATTCTTTTTGCTCTTGCTCAGTTCCCGTGCCCCCGAGAGCCGAGACTCATAGTAGTAGGTGTACATTTGTGTTAGGAACGATGCCGCTGGAATCGCGGCTCAACATTCGGATGCCCAACGTTCGGCGCAGACTGTCACACTTTATGATCGAAGAGGTAAGGCAACTTCTCCCCGTTCTCTCAGTGGCCTAACTTTTTTTTTGTGAAACCTAGGCCATCTCTAAAACACGGCCTAACTTTTCATTTGCGAACGTAGACCTAGGCCCTAGACCCCATCTCTTGGCTTCTAGCCAACTCCGCCAGCTTGTTAAGTTTTGAAGAGCCTTCAATGGCCTAGTTTTCTACTTGGGAAATCCACTTGGAAAAATAGGCCATCTCTGAGCTACCGGCTTACCCCCGCACGTCTTGCTACCATCTTTGAATCAGTTTTTGAAGAGCCTCCAAAACACGGCCTAACTTTCCATTTGGGAACCTAGGCCTAGACCATCTCTCCCGGCTTCAGCTAATCCTCTTCGAATCTTGAAGATCATTACGCGGCCTAAATTTCCATTTGGAAAATAGGCCGAGGCCCAGTCTTCGTGCTTTCTGGCCTTCAGTTTGTTCTTTTCTCTTCAAATGTAATCTTGAAGTGATCATTCCGGGGCTTAAGCTTACTATTCGGGAACCTAGGCCAAGGCCATCTCATCTTGAAAAGCCTCCAAAACACGGTCTAACTTTCTATTTGGGAAGCTAGGCCTATTCCAAGGCCCTATTGGCTACCGGCTGATCTCGCAAGCTCTGACATTAAACCTTGAAGCTTCCAATACACGACCTAACTTCCCGTTTGGAAACCTAGGCCAAGTTCGTCCCTCTCGGCCAGATCACCCACTAATCCCGCGATCTCTTCACACCACATAGAGAGACTATCACACGGCCTAACTTTCTCCCCTGGAAATCTCTAGGCCAAGGCCATCTCACGATGTGCTACCGACTTCAAATCCCCCAGTCTCTTCCGGCTAATCCTTCCCGTGCGCGAGCTCTGCTCCGGCTCTCCAGACCCTCACACACACACACCTTTGTGTCTCGTTTTGTGTGTACGTATGTGGAGAGGTGACTAACCTCTTCCTGGTATCCAGAAGACGACGACGACGACGACGAAAAAGGGAAGTAGAGAGAGCAAGAGAAAGAGTGTGTGTCCAGTGTGAATTGATTCGGTTACACACCGACACACTCACTCTTTCCACCCTACCCCTCCTTCTATCCCCTATTCCACTTTTCATTACTTGACGCCCATTCCGATCCCATTCCGATTCCATTCCGCAAATGGTGGCCAATGGATGTTTCACGTCACCGCGAGCGCTGCTCAACCAGGGCTCTTTTCGAAAGGTGGGCTCCCTCTTCCCCCCTCCTCCCCCGGGCTCTTGTTGCGCGCGCAACGAGCTCGTTCTGACACATTGTATGTGGTGCCGAGATGGAGAGACCCCTTCCAATTTGTAATTCATCGTCCTTGTGACACACACACATACACACACGGGCGGAGTCATATTCGCATCGAGAAGAGTGCTTCTTTTTGGCCAGAGCTCCGAGAGACACTGGTTCCCCGACCCCCTTTATTCTATTTTTTTTTCTCTTGGTTTCGTTTCCTATTCCTCTTCCTCGTCCGAACCGGAGAGTTTGAAACGATGAACTTGGATTTCGTGTGCGCAAACAAGGAGGTAATTTGGATCGGGGGTCTAGTGAAAAATGAAGCGGGAACACTGGGAAATTGGACCCCCACTTGTTTTTCTTCGTCTCGCTCCGGTTCCCTCTTCAAACATTGTCTCTAGAGCGCATTTGCATAGGTAGCCTATGAAGATCGAAGGAAGGCTTGAAGGGGCTTTTAGGCCAACCTAGCTCGTTATAAAAGACGGTGGCGCTGGAGCGTGTTTGCAATTTTAGCGAACTAAGCGTAGGCCTGGAAGCGTAGGCCTGAAGGAGTTTTTAGGCCAACCGAGGACAGGCCAATCTAGAGGATGTTGTCACTAGAGCGTACTTTCAATGTTGATTATCTATAACAGAAACTTGCAATCTAGGCTAGGAGGTTTTAGGCCAACCCATTTTCTTCTAGAGAACGTTGTCCCTAGAGCGCATTTGCAACGTACAGAAATACATCTCTGACGACTTTGCGCGTCTAGGTCACCCCTATTAGTCAAGTCCACATCCACATACCTAGACTCGAACTTCCTTCTAAGTACGTGCCGAAACGCACTCATTCGAAATGTGCATCGCGATGATGAAGAACACGCATATCAATGAAAAGAGCACACAAGCTCCGCCCCTCACTGAAAACTGAAAAAACGCCGACGTCGTCAAGAATGCTCAAAAGTTGTGTGTGTGTGTGAGCACACACATCATACTGAACGAGCCGGTGAAGACGACGACGACGAAAAAGAAGAGAAGAGAAGAGAAAGAGAATAGTGAGGCCGAGAGAAGCGAAAGACATCGCCTTTTTGGCTCGGTTTTCCTTTCCCCCTTCCCCGCTTCTCCTTCTTCTTCTTCTTCTTCATTTCGCGTCTCTCCCCCATTTGTGCTCGGCGAGCAGCAACCACCGAGTAGCAAAGCCCCTCCGTATTTCCCCACACCCGCCTCGAAAACTGTCGCCCGCCAAACTGAAGTCGAAAAATATGCACGTGTTTATGCTCTCGATACGAGACTCCACCAAGTTGGTAAGGGCCTTTTTTAAAAGGGGATCTGTCTGAAAGTGGAGGTGGCTCTGAAAATAAGAAAATGATTCCAGCTAAAACTACACTCGGATCGTGGCGATGGCAATTCGCCGCATGGGATCGCCGATCCGCTGCTCTCGCAACACCTGCTCGAGGGCTACTCGGAGGAGGAGCTTCAGGAGTATCGGCAGGTCTTCAACATGTTCGACGCCGGTTTGTCCCCTCCTTAAGTCTTACATCCACCTATTCACGTCTTCTATTACAGATCGCAGCGGAGCAATAGCCATCGACGAGCTCGAGGCGGCCATCAAAAATTTGGGACTGGAGCAGACGCGCGACGAGTTGGACAAGATTATCGATGAGGTAAGGGGGTGGGGGGGAGCCAGTCTAGGCTCGCGTTGTTGTCAGGGAGATTGTGACGCGAGCTCTCGAGAGCCGAGAGCTCGCGCGCGCTAGAGCAAGACCGCGTGAAAGCTGATTAGACCCCCCGCTGATGACGGGAACAGCCCATGATTTCAGGTCGACCAACGTGGCAACCATCAGATCGACTTTGACGAGTTCTGTGTGGTGATGCGACGATTGACGATGAAGAAGAGCAACTGGAACGAGGTCGTCAAGGAGTGCTTCACTGTCTTCGATCGGGTATATCTCGGAAACTAGATGGACAACTTTCCCCTAGCTCTTCTGGTTCTCAAGACATCATTCTTGCAGTCGGAGAACGGCGGCATCTCGAAGAAGGACTTCCGCTACATCCTCCGCGAGCTCGGCGACATCACCGACAATCAGATCATCGACGAGATCTTCAACGAGGCGGACGTCGACGGAAACGGTGTCATCGACTACGACGAGTTCACCTACATGGTCAAAAACTACATGACCGACGATGATATCGTCTGATGTCTTTCTCATTTGTCGTCTTTTCTCATACACTTGCTAACCGGGCCCTGCCTTGGAATTTTTAAACAAGTGATCTATGGAAAGTGTGGGGCTCGGCGAGCTCTACAAAATAACGTGGAGCTTTCGGATTTTTTATCAAGTACGAACAAAGTTGGAAGCCAAAATGTGGCCGAGCCCCTTTATGAAAGTTTGAAAGCTCAACGTCATGGTGTAGAGCTCGCCGAGCCCCAAATTTCCCATATATAACTTGTTCACAAAACAAATTCCAGGAAGGGCCCGGTCGCGCAAGTACCATTTTTTTCGTGTTTCCACCATCTCCCGGCAATGAATCATCCACATCCAAAACATCCACAAACAATGGACAATAACAAGCGAAATCTCCCCCAACGAAACTTGTGGTTGACAAAAAAAATGTAATAGATTGACCCTCTCCCTCGTGTGTTACAGGGAGAGGGGGGATCATAAGGGATGCGAAGAGAGGGAAACCGGAATGCGCGGTCCTCCGAACAAGGGGCGGGAAGGTAGGCGTGAGCGATCAACCGAATTTCGAAACACACACACACACACATAATGACGACGACGACGACGAGACAACGAGCGATATTTATGTGCGGTTGTTCACTCGTCACCGTTTCAGTGTGTGTCATGCTCGGCGTCGCCACCGTCCTCATCACCTCGCTGATCCTCGTCTCGAGGGTCGCCACGTTTCGCGATCAGTCCGTCGCTGTCAAAGGTTGACCCGCTCGTCACTTCAGCCACTCCCTGACACCTACACCAACCAACCGTTTCAGGAGTCCTCATCTGCGGCTCCGAACCGGCCGGCAACGTTCGCATCAAGTTGTGGGACGAAGACTCGGGTCCCGATCCGGACGATCTGCTCGATCAGGGCTACTCGGCAGCGAATGGAAGCTTCTATCTGTCCGGCTGGACGACCGAAACGACGCCCATCGATCCGGTCTTCAAAGTCTACCACGATTGTAATGACGAGAGATTGGTAAGCGTTACCAAGGCCATATCTCGAGAACCTAGAGAGCTATCAGAAAGTCGTCAACGACAAAGTTGTAGATCACAAAAAGATCTACAACTTTGCAGTTGACAACTTTTAGGTAGCTAACCTGGTTCTCAAGATAAATCCCCATCTTGACCCGCATTCTCTAGTTTCCCAGGCAGTGCAGAAACACAGCCAATTCGTGGTAAACATTTTCAGCCAACACATCGCAAAATAAAGTTCACCATCCCCGACAAATACATCAGCGCCGGCCGTGTAAGTAGTAACATTTGGTAGTATTAGTACTGTCCCGTTTCCGATGTTCAGTTTCCCAACATCACAATGGACGCCGGCGTGATACAGTTGGAGTTCGAGTACATGAAAGAGGAGCGTGTCATTCTCATCGACTGATTGATTTTTGTCTTGTGAATAAAGAATGAGAAAAAAACATAAGAAGAAGTTCTTCATGCCGTTTTTCTAAGAGTCAACTGGTTTCTGGGCGGGCGCCGGTCTGGGGATGCCCATCGTCACCTTCCACGCGTCGTAGATGAACCACTGGATGGCGGTGATCGTGCCGATCATGATAATCCGAGCGCCGAGTCCCGCCCACATTCCGCGCCATCCCAACCGCGTCGCGACACTTCGCAGCGACGCGTTCGAGTCCTGATTCAGTTGCGAGACAATCACGTCGGGCGGGTGCGAGGCGACGGCGCACAGAATGCCTGGAAAAGGTATTTGTAACATCACAACTCGAAAACTGTGCCGCTAATTGACTCCGGTCACCCGGCAATCGCAATCTGAGATGGGATCTGTTCATAAGCGGTGTCATGAGAGATAATAATCCATTGTCTGTTAATCGGTAGACCATAAAAGGATTAGAACGTTCTACAGTAGGCATGTTGTTTGGCTCGATATTGATCGATCAATTATCGTTATTAGCCCATTTGTGTCGCACCTATCTTCTTAATAAATTACCTCGGTAAGCCCCGCCCCCTTTGTGTCGCACCTGCTCGACCTGCCTGACCCCTATCTTGATCGCTCAATTATCGGGCCCCTTTGTGTCGCACCCATCTCAGTCAATATCTAGATAAGCTCCGCCCCCATCGTGTCGCCTCCTATATTGTTTAATTATCTAGATAAGCCCCGCCCCTTTTGTGTCGCCTCCTATATTGTTTAATTATCTAGATTGACTGTAGAATGAGCCCACCTGCCTGGCACCTCGATCGATTGATAGATAATACACTACTAAATTTTAAAATGATTGTCCATCAAAATACCTACAATTTGAGCGGTCGCAACTCAGGCTTGACTAGTGTGTCCGATCAATGCGGGGACAACTGATAGTCCCCGGACCCCCCCCCCCCCTTTCTAATTACCTGCCAGATAGCCGGCGGAGAACGTGACCAACAGCTGCTCCGGTTTGGAGCATTCGGCTCGAGGTTTCGGCACGACGTGCTGATACATCAGCTCCATGATCCTTTCGAAACACACAAACTTCACTGTGGTATATGGGATCTGCCGGCTCCAAAGAGGCGGAAGACCCTGGAAAGAAGGCACAGAATTCGTGTTTCTATGAGTTTTCGTGCAGCGCAAACCTTGAAGAATCCGTTGAGGCCCTCCTTTTTGTAGATCGCCGGCGCACATTCTCGCATCGTGCGCGGCGCCGTCGACGACGTCTGCATACGCACTTTGATCGCTTCGAACGGCGCCAGAAAGAAGTCGGCGAAGAATTCGGCGGACGAGGCGGCCGCCAGATAGACCCACGAGCGGTACTTGTAGGCGTCGTGCTCGCTGAGCCAACCGCCGTAGACGTTCTTGAAGATCTCGTAGTAGCCGAACTTGCCGAAGCCCTGCGCCGAGTAGCCGATCGTCGTCGGCGCCCACGCTCTCGCCAAGCCTCAAGAAGAAACAATAGCGGTGGGCGTTGCGGTCGCGTCGCGGCCAACCTCGGACGCCTCCCTCGCCGATGGCGGTCTTGAAGCCCTGCACGACGCCGCGATACTTCGAAGGATCCACCTGCATGCGACACTTGACGATGTCGAGCGGAGTGATGATCAGATGGGTGAAACCGCAGCAGATGGAGCCGCCCATGCCGCAGAGCACGTAGAATTTGGGCGTGCCTAGTTGCACCGCTGATGGCGGGCTTCCAGACGCGGAGTTTGGCGCTCGGCGAGCTTGGAACAGATCCAGGATTGGGCCCATTCGGATATCTATTTTTGTTATAGTAGAAACATTGAAACTGTCTGAAGTTCGGATGGGGTCTAAACCTTGTCTAGTAGTTGTCCAACGATTCGTGAGTCGATAAGTGAGAACGAATTGATTTTTCGTTTTTTTTTGTTGCTGGATTGAGATTTGACAACTGCCCAGAGTAGGCCACGTGAACTCATCTCAGAAAACGGAAAACGCGTTATTTTCCACTTACTCGCAATGTTCAGGGTACTCGAGACGAGGGAGGAGGTTCTGGCGGAGTCGAATGAGCTCGTCAATTCGTACATTCGGGAGTGTGTGCTCAAAAAAATCAAGTTTTCGGATCCCGACTTCCCGGCCACCAGCGAATCGATCGGACTGACAACGGATGACGATGGAAAAGAGGTCCCATTTCCTGAACAAACTCATTGGTGTCGTCTCGAAGAGCTCAGAGCATGGGATCCGCACGATACACATCTCTCGTGGACCGTCCGTCGAGACCCTTGGCCTTTTCATGTGCGACAAAAAGGTATTGGAGATTGTTGGTTGGTGGCCGCGTTGAAGACGATCACAAGAAAGAGCGAGCTCATGGATCAAATCCTGCCCCGGAACGACGAGGCTGCCAGGTGGGGTATCTATCAGGTCGTACTGTGTGTGGACGGAGAGTGGAAGGTGATTGTGATCGACGACTTCTTCCCGTGTGACGTCAATCAGCGAGAAGTGTTCACGGTGTCGTTCGAAAAACAACTATTTCCCGCGATCATTCAAAAAGCGATGGCAAAGCTGGGAGGTAGTTATGGAAAAATTGACGGTGGAAATTCGTCTCGCGCCCTCGAAATGTTCACTGGATCCTTCTGTAGAAAACTGATTTTCAAGGATCTCACCGCAGAGGGGCTGTGGACTGAACTTGTGAAGGCCAGGTGAGCTCGACGGCGCGAACGATGTTAACTATTTTGGAGCTCTTTTCGATTTCAGCACCGCCGGTTTTCCGATGGCAGCGTCCACCTCGGACGGTATACCCGAAGAAAGACAAGCGATTGGGGACGTCGGCCTTCAACCAAACCATTGCTACGCTTTGATGGCAGTCAAACTACAGAACGGACATCGACTGGTTCAGCTTCACAATACGAGTCCGATAAAATGGAAAGGAAAGTGGTCCAAGTGGCCAAGCTGGAACCCCTCCGTTACAAAACTGTGCGAAGTTCTCCGCCTCTGGATGCCGGGTGTCTTTTGGATGGAGATTGACGACTTCTTCAAGTGGTTCGATGACGTATCAATTTGCGAATACTATCCGACGCTTCATGAAATTAGACTCGAACAACAAGTTGTCAACAAGGCGGATATGAGGAAGAAGGCAAAGTGAGAAACGCTTAGCATGTATTTGCTGTTTCAAAGCGGACCTCACGAATAGTTTGAAACTAGATAAGATAAGATATAAGACTTTCAACAAACCAGTTATTCTTTGATTTGTTGGCGATATTTCGGTATATACGGCACGTTAAAAAAGTGTAGCGGTGTTATTGGACTTTAGCTGTTTGAAAAGCTAGGCCATAATAGTTGACAATGTTTTACTATATCTTCCAGTTTTCAAGATACACGTGCTGAAAGTTAAGCCATTCGAGGGCTGCCCTATACCGTAAAAACTGTCATTATTTACTTCTTAGAATCTTGATGATCGCCGTCGAGAGCCCGTGTCAGGTGGCGGTCGAAGCGTCGGTGAAACAAAACGATGATTTTTCGCACATGTTTCTTCTCAACGTCCATCGAGCCACGCCGAACCTACGGATCGGCGAGCTGGTGCAATCGGCGTTGGCGGAAGAGGACAAAACCCAAACGGAGTTGTCACTTTTCGAGAAGGGCAACTACTTCGTCGTCTTTCACAGACTCCGATGCGAGAAGTGATTGTTGTGGTCTATATCTACATGTCTAGCTGATCGATGAGTGTGTTTCAGAGATTTTCCGGCCCACGACTACACTTTCCCGGTCATATGGGTGATTCGAAGCACCATTCCGATCCACGTCGGCTTCACCTCGATGTATCGGTTCATGAAGTGCGAATCGCTTCAAAAGATGATCGAGAAGCTCGGAAGCGTCGAGGCGTCCGGCGAGACGGACGGTGTGACGGTGCGAATGTGGCACTCAAAAGACTATCTGCTGGTGATGGCCGAGAATCGGAACACGCAAAAGTACGCTCAGGTCACCGTCACCCATCATATTAACAACAACATCTGGAGAACGTCGGAGCCGGAAGTGGGACCGATGACACGTCGCATTGTGTACCGTATTCGCTCAAACGAAGAGGACTTGAGAGATTTGAAGCTGACCATCAAGGTGAGCATTCACAATCCATTCGATGAAATTTTTGTTTTTTTCGATTTCAGACCACCACTAGCTACGTCTCTGGTTTCCCGATTCGTGCCTCCTGTCAGGTCTACGCTCCGATGCCGATCTCCAGTACATGAATCCGAACTCGATCTTTATCATTTTAGTACGAGTGTAGGTGTGAATAAAACTGTCATGAGACACTTGATGAATTGATTGCAGTATTGTTTCCGGTCAAGAATCACTGGAAAATGTCTGAAATTCTGAAGAGGTCTAGACCTTGTCTAGTTGTTGTCCAACGATTCTTGTTTGATTTTTTTGTGGCTGGATTGAGGTTTGACAACTGCCGAGAGTAGGCCACGTAAACTGCTCTCGGTTTATCTCTTCTCAGAAAACGGAAAACGCGTTATTTTCCACTTCAACTTAATGTTCAGGATAATCGAAGAAAAGGAAGAGGTGTTGGCTGAGTCCAATGAGCTCATCAAGTCGTTCATTCGGGAGTGTGTTCTCAAAGGAACCAAGTTCTCGGATCCCGACTTTCCGGCCACCAGCGAATCGATCGGACTGACAAATGAGGACGATGAAAGAGAGTTCCCATTACCTCAACAAACCCATTGGTGCCGTCCCGAAGAGCTCAGAGCATGGGATCCGCACGACACACATCTCTCGTGGACCGTCCGTCGAGACCCTTGGCCTTTTCATGTGCGACAATTGGGTATTGGGGATTGTTGGTTGGTGGGCGCGTTAAAGACGATCACAAGAAAGAGCGAGCTCATGGATCAAATCCTGCCACGGAACGACGAGGCGGCCAGGTGGGGTATCTATCAGGTCGTACTGTGGGTGGACGGAGAGTGGAAGGTGATTGTGATCGATGACTTCTTCCCGTGTGACATCAATCAGCGAGAAGTGTACATACTATCGTTCGAAAAGCAACTCTTTTCCGCGATCATTCAAAAAGCGATGGCAAAGCTGGAAGGTAGTTATGGAAAGATTTATGGTGGACAGCCGGAACGCGCCCTCGAAATGTTCACTGGAGCCTTCTGTAGAAAACTGAATTTCAAGGATCTAACCGAAGAGGGGCTGTGGACTGAACTTGTGAAGGCCAGGTGAGCTCGACGGCGCGAACAATTTTAACTATTTTGGAGCTCTTTTCAATTTCAGCACCGCCGGTTTTCCGATGACAGCGTCCACCTGGGGCGATACACCCGAAGAAAAACAAGCGATTGCGGACGTCGGCCTTCAACCAAACCATTGCTACGCTTTGATGGCAGTCAAACTACAGAACGGGCATCGTCTGGTGCAGCTTGACAATACGGGACCACAAAAATGGGAAGGAAAGTGGTCGAAGTGGCCGAGCTGGAGTCCCTTCGTAACAAAACTGTGCGAAGTTCTCCGCCTCTGGATGCCGGGTGTCTTCTGGATGGAGATTGACGACTTATTCAAGTGGTTCGATTACGTATCAATTTGCGAATACTATCCGACACTTCATGAAGTCAGACTCGAACAACAAGTTGTCAACAAGGCGGATATGAGGAAGAAGGCAAAGTGAGAACCGCCTAGACCGTATGCATTGTGTCAAAACGGCCTTCACGAATAGCTTGAGTTTCGGAGGTTATATCTTGGAAACTAAGGGTCTCCTCTGTGAAATTCATTGTTTTTGTGTCAAAAATGATAGAAAGTTGTATTTTCAAAAATCATCGAAATTCTGCCAAATGGGCGAAACGGATTTTCGAACTTTCAGTCATTCAACATTTGTGCACAAAACGCTCAATTTACAGCGATATGAATTTCTTGTCAAGCCAGCCGATGGCTGCTCTTCACAATAAAAACGGGTCATTGTTAATTTTCAGAATTCTAATGATCGCCGTCGAGAGCCCGTGTCAGGTGACAATCGGAGCGGAGGTGCTTCGGACCGATACTTATATTCACGAATTTCTCATCAACGTCCATCGCGCCACACCGAACCTACGGATCGGCGAGCTGGTGCAATCGGCGTTGGCGGAAGTGGACAAAACTCAAACGGAGTTGTCACTTCTCGAGAAGGGCAACTACTTCGTCGTCTTTCACAGACTCCGATGCGAGAAGTAATTGTTGTGGTCTATATCTACATGTCTAGCTGATCGATAAGTGTGTTTCAGAGGTTTTCCGGCCCACGACTACACTTTCCCGGTCATATGGGTGATTCGAAGCACCATTCCGATCCACGTCGGCTACACCTCGATGTATCGGTTCATGAAGTGCGAATCGCTTCAAAAGATGATCGAGAAGATTGGAAGCGTTGAGGCGTCCGGCGAGACGGACGGTGTGACGGTGCGAATGTGGCACTCAAAAGACTATCTGCTGGTGATGGCCGAGAATCGGAACACGCAAAAGTACGCTCAGGTCACCGTCACCCATCCGAATACCGGAGACAACTGGACAAGGTCGGAGCCGGAAGTGGCGCCGATGACACGTCGCATTGTGTACAGTTTCCACTCGTACGATGAGAGCTTGAGGGATTTGAAGGTGACCATCAAGGTGAGCATTCACAACCACTCCGTCGAAACATTTGCGATTTCAGACCACCACTTGCTACCTGTCTCGTTTCCCGATTCGTGCCTTCTGTCAGGTCTACGCTCCGATTCCGATCTCGAGTACTTGAATCTGAACTCGATTCTTTCTTTTTCTGTACACGTGAAAGTATGAATGTGTGGTATTGTCTGTCTCTGGCGGTACAAAGGCGCGGTCTAGGTGCTGCGGGGCCGAGTTTGGGCTTCTCGGTCGCGGCCCTCTCCGAAAACATAGATTTTCAGCGATTTCAGCGGAATTTCTGATTTTTTTTGCACTCAAACGGTTGAATAACAGTTCTTAATGCACAAGTCTTGTGAAAAAATCAAAAATTCCGCTGAAATCGCTGAAAATCCACGTTTTCGGAGAGGGCCGCGGCCGAGAAGCCTAAACTCGGCCCCGCAGCAGCTAGACCGCGCCTTTGTACTGCCAGAGACAGACAATAGCAGTAGTGGTGTCCGTGACGTCTTCAAAATTCATCGCTTTTCTTTTCTTTAAACACTTCTAGGAGTGTTCGCAACAGACAAAGCTTCATTTGATAGCAACTAACCGTGTGATCCTATCTTTGCCAAGTTGGCTTCCAACCGTCGACATTTTTCACACAAAAATTTCGCAAAAAATTATCAAAACAAACAAAAAGTCAATAAAACAGGTAGAAAAACGAGAAAAATACTGTGGCATCGTCTTACAAGTCTTATAAGGCTTGTATTCGACTCTACACAGATTTTGTGACAACAGAAAGTTGGTTTTTTGATGAATTAAGGCTTTAAAACTGTTCAGAAATGGCCACCTTTAAAATTGAAATTCGCGCTGTGTGATGACGAGAAACGCGCCTTGCTTGCGGTTGCTGACGCGAAACCTGCGCCTTGCTTGCCCATTCGCTGTGCCATATTTTCGTAACAATTCCGTGTTTTTCCCATTGATTCGCTGTTACTCACTGTTCTCTCGAACATTTTTAGTGATTTTGACTAAATATTCACAATATATCAATTTTCCAGACTTTAAAACACGGGAAACGACTCGAAGATGGACAATCACCACCATCATGATAATATGCACGTCGAAACATATTTAGAGATGAAAGTGAGTGGTTTTTCACTGATTTCAGTCTCATTTTAGGCTATTTTCTCGTTCGGGGCAGCAATTTTAATTGCGGCGCGTTGAAACATTAGGCCACGCCCTTTTGCAAAAGTGCGGCACGGTTCAGGCTCTGACACTGCTGATTTTGGTTCGGACCGAAAAATTATTGATTTTCTCTATTTTTCCGGGGTTCTTCATGCAAACAAGCAATTGATTAACGGCGGATATTCAAAAATTTGGGCCCGAAACCTTTTCAATCGCCAAAAGAAACGTAAATTGTTGCAGAATCTCCAGCCTCGCTACCTGTGCCCGTACGGATGCAACAAATTGATCGCGAGCCGCACTGTCGACTACCACAAGAACAACGGATGCGGCCGCCGCCTCACCGACTCGATAACATCGCATCCGGAGCTGAAAAAGCGTTGCTACTGTTGCGGAGCGTGCTACAACGAGTTCGTCACGAGATCCGAGTTTCACGCTCATCTTCGCGTCGAGCACGATGTTCACCCGGAAGTTCGGAATATGACCTTTCCGGATCGTCAGGCTTTCGATGTGAGTTGTTTTTCCTCGGCCGAGAAAATCGTAATGTGGCATTTCAGCGCTTCAAAAAATGGCTCGAAGCGGAGGGCGGCGCCCATTTCCGTCACAAATCGGGCGCGAAGCGTCGAAATCGCGGAAAAGGCATATTCCTCGCCTGCAATCGCAGCGGTAACGTCTCCAACGAGAAGTCGTGCCCGGTCGACCGAACCGGACCGTTCCGACTCGGATTCACCTGCACCGCCTACATCCACGCCACCGAGCACCTCGACGGCCACGTGTCGGCCGAAGTGTGCGGCGATCACTACGGACACGACGCACGAATGCGTCTGCCGAATGCGATCAAATATGTGATCGCCGAGAAGCAGATGAATCACGTTTCGTCGATAGAGATCATCGGATTCCTCAGAAGTCACTTCCTGCCGATCGCGCAGGACAATATCTACGCGCAACGCGTCTGTTTTGTGGACGTCGACGAGCTGAAGGCGATTTTCATGTCGTCGACACGGAAATGGGCGAAAGACGGCATCCCGCAAGCGATGGAGTTGTGGGAAGAGGAGCTTCTCGAGAAGGCGGGCATAGTGTGGCCGCCCTCGCGCTCACCGCGAACGATCTACTCGAAGCCGACGACGTCGGACATTGCGATTCAGGAGGGATGGCTTCGTCCGCGCGTGTTCGTCGCCAAAACGCGACGAGAAGACGGCGTCATGGTGTCGTATGAAGACCCGACGGCCGAGGGAGCGCCAGTCGTCGAGTACGAGCAGGAAATGGATCCGCGCTACATTGAAATGGAGTACGACGAGGACGGATACGGTCAAGAGGAGCAGATGATTGTGGAGGAAGACGACGAGGATCCGGACGTCGTCCACGATCAGAACGACTACGTACACCAGCAGATGATCAAGGAGGATCAGATTATGTTGGTCACGGGCGGTAAACCCTCTCTTGACAACGAGCAGATCGGAGTGGATGTTGGCAACGAGGTGGTTGTGGAGGACGTGGACGAGGCCGGCAATCATTCGGGGATGATCGAGCAGAAGATTCAGCAGGGCCAGATCGAGGAGCACGTCGTTTTGGAGTGTAAGATACTTCCCCAAGTGGGCCTTACAAGTGAACTACCCAATTTCAGCGCCAACCAACGAGATAGTGATAGTGGACGGCGAGGAAGAGGTGGTGAACATCAACTATCAGCACCACCACATGCAGCCCCACCAGCACCTCCACCACCACATCCCGATCGCGCCTCTCCAGCACCAGCATCAACACCAACACCACCTCCCGCAACAACAGGAGCAGCAGCAGGGCCACCACGAGCTCGCCGATCAGGCCGACTCGTCCAATCGTTGGTTTTTGCTCTCGACTCCTCGAAATTACCCTCACTTTTCAGTTGTCGATCAGAGGTACATTGAAGTGTCGAAGGCGGACACGTTGGAGCAGATCATGGACGAGATGGAGCAGTTCAAGGAGACGCTTTTGGTAGGGCTCTCTCTCTCGGAGCACGACGAGATTCTCAACGATGTCCTCCGTTTTTTCAGAAGCGAGCGAACAACATGACGCCGTCCAATCTGAAGTCAGTGCAGATCCGCCTCCAATCGTTGCATCAGTCGATAATGGAGAAAGAGACGAACCCGCAACAGACGTCGATCACCGTGTTCCCGAATCGCTCGAAATCCATGTACCGACCGGGCCGAAATCTCGAGCAGCGCGAGCAAGACTATCTGGTGCCACGCGGCGACGTGACGCTGCAGCCGATCGAGGACGATCTCAGCGACGACGAGGGTATGATGGGCGACGTGCGCCGTCGACTCAACTGGAACGCGAGCATCTGGAACTGACGAATGTCTGTACAGGCTTTATCCTTTGTTTCGTGTATGTAATACTTTTCAACAACAACAACAACAACAAAAAGAACCCATTTTATGTTCCCCTCCCCCAACAATCATAATTTTTTTTTTCATAAACACTTACTTTTGCTTTATTCAGTTCACTGTTTTCTTTTCTTTTCCATTCATTATGGTTGCTTTTTGTGACCTGAAATACATGTTTTTTCCTTCAAAGAGCATGCCAAAAGCTCCAATTTGCAGATGGCTCTTCGCCGTCTCGTTGGCGATCTGGGTCGCCTTTGTCTCGTCCAGAACACGACGACGATTGCCGCCACGTGGCAACAACAAGCCGCAATCCACGTGTCGGCGCGCGCGGCGGACAGTATCCGCGACGCGCACCGCCAGGGAACACGCATCGCGAGCGGACAAGTCGAAACGATGGAGGGAACGACGGGCGCCGGCGGACACACGGCCGTCAACACGTCGGGCCTCGACGCACGTCTTCCGACCGCCGAGACGCTGAAACAGCAGTTCGACGGTGTCGCCTACAACGAGCTGCCGCTCGTCTACATCCGCGCCAGCAAGAACAACACGCTGGTCACTGTCATGGACAACAAGGTAGGGGGGCTCCGTCTTCAAGCTTCACAGTTTGAAATCGACTTGATCGCCATCTCCGCCTTCAGAACGAGGTGATCACATCGACGTCGTGCCGTCTCGAGGGATTCAAAAACGCGCGCAAAAAGACGACGATCGCCGGACAGACGACGGGTGTGGCGGCCGGACAACGACTCGTCCGTCGCGGTATTCGCACCGTTCGTGTGCAGGTAAGTCACAGTTTCTGCAAACAAAAACCCCCAAAATGAGGGGAAAACCGCTATGGGCCGCATCGGGCCCGGAGAATTTTCGCCAAGGCCAGGCCGAAAATCCGAAACTCTCGGAGAACAGTGCAATGAGAAAAGAGAAAATTGACTGTTCTCAGCTCAAAGTTGGGGACATTGCACGAAAAGTCCGATTTTTGAAATTTGCCTCCAACCAAACTTTGGACCGAAATATCTCGGCCCTGCGACCTGTTCCGCAAATTTCGAAAACGGATCCTTCATCCCCAGCTTTCGATTGAGCCAGGTGCCGACCAAAAATGCCACCTTACCGTTAGACACTTCCCTAGTAAGCGTGCTCTCTCTTTCACAAGCCAATCACTACTACTACAAACAAAACCTTTTCGATTTCCAGGTCAAAGGCCTCGGCCCGGGACGAATGACGTGTGTGAAAGGACTGACGGTGGCCGGCGTCCGTGTGGTGAGCATCACGGATCACACGCCGCTCTGCGAACTCGGACCGCGACCGCGCAAAATTCGACGCATCTGAATCGTCGGTTTCCGGTGTTGTACTGTAAATTCCCCCTTTCTCTTTTTCTTTTTCTTTCTCTCCATTTTCTACCGTTTTCACCATCAGAAATCTAGTTTTAGTAGTGTCGCTTTTCGCTTCTCTCTTTTTTGTTGTTTCTTTTTCGTTTTCTACTTGAAAATTGAGCGTTCTACGCGTTTTTTATGGTGCCGAAGTATGTAGTTCAGCAGAATTCTAGTAGTTATTAGCGAGATAGAGGTGTTCAATATATAACAATCAAAGTGAGTGAGACACAAATCCAGGAGAAACCCGTCGTTGAGCTTGGTTTTTGTTGTTTTTTTTTTTTCTTTTGCCACGACGAAACGCGATCAGATGTTGGCGATGAGGTTGCTGGTGCGCTTCTGATTCTCGTCGGAAGACGTCGAATCCGATTCGACGTCGTCTTTGTCGGGCATCAGCGACGTCGTGAAGTCCATCATTCCGGTCTGCAAATTGCACCATTTTGATAAGCTTTTGTCACTTCTTTCTGACGAAAGACCTAAATTTGCGTTTATTTTTCTTGACAAGCCAAAAGATAAGCTAGCGCGTCACGCCACGTCACCGCACGTCGCCGGCTCTATCGTGACAGGGGATCTATCAATCGATCGAGGTGCCAGCCAGGCAGGTGGGCTCATTCTACAGTCAATCTAGATAATTGGTCAAGATAGGGGGCGTCACAAAGGGGGCGGGGATTATTGAGGTAATCAAGATTAATGAAAAGGGTCTGGCAGGTCGAGCAGGTGCGACACGAAAGGGGGGCGGGGCTTACTGAGGTAATTGATCAAGATAGGTGCGAAACAAAAGGGGGCGGGGCTTAACTAGTTAACTGATTGATCAAGATAGGGCTCAGGCAGGACGAGCGCAGGCGCAACACAAAAGGGGGCGGGGCTTACAGAGGTAGTTGATCGATCAATATCGAGCGAAACAAAAAAAAGTTCCGGCTTTTAACAAATAAGAGAAAAACGTGAGAAATCCCCAAAAAAACACATTTTGCAGTTTTCGTTACCACAATTTTGAAAGAAATTGGCGTTTTTTTTTGACCCAATCAATACCTTATACTCGATTCGACTGTTCTTCTTCTGTTTTCTCTGCCGAATCGACGAATCTAGTCCGGTGCTGATCGTCTGAAGATCTTCGCTTTGCGGACTTCCGGGTGGTGCCTTCTGAAAACGAGACTTCTGAATTGCACGCGGATTCCGACCGTTACGCCTACATTTTTGTCCTGAAAATCGTAGGCCTCGTAGAGCGCCTTCACCAGATCCGTCGCGAAGATGATTCCGGCGTGCGACGACACCATCCGAAGCACGAAGACGCCGTCTTTGTGCAGATACCGCGTCACGAATTTCGTCACGTCGGCATCCTCGCGCGGCGTGTTGCGATGCGTAAAGTTCTGCAGTGTCGACAGCGCCAGGTGCTGTTTGATGAACCACTTCGAGAAGCACGGGAAGACCAGCACGGTGAACCATTGAAACAAGGAGACAGTGGAGGCGAACAGAAGGATCAGATACCTGACGAAAAAGAAATTCAGATGTTTACAGAAATCCAGAAGATTTTTAATTCCAAAATTTGAATTGCTTCTCAGCCATTAATGATCCTCACAATCATTCAGAGAGCTGGGTTTGTTGTCGATCATTGAAGCAAAGTTGTCAGTGCGCCGCCGAAAACCCAGGCAAATCGCGCGGCCGACATTTCGCGGGTTCCGCCCGCCACTATGTTTTGTGTGTAGAAGGGGCGGAGCTTCGGCGGCGCACTTGCAATTTCGCGGCGAAAACGGCAAAAAACTGGAAAACTGACCAGAACCAAAGTAAAACGAAGATTTTCTCGTTGAAAATGTTGATGACAAGCACACATTGCACCGAATATCGTTGAATATTAGCCACTTGTCGGACCTGAAATTCAAAAACTTCATTTTTTCATCAGGATTTTTTGCCTCACCTCAAAATCGCAAACCGCAGCTCTCGGGAAGTATCCGCTCCTTTCCCAAGGAAGCCCGGAGACAATATCTCGAACAACTCCGAATCCGTACCACTGATAACGATTGGTTCCCAAGAAACTGCAAGGAGAATTCAAATTCCATTTCGCAAAAAAAAACCGAAACTGACTAATTCATGAGCCAAAGCTGCGCAAAAACGTTGACAAAGTAGAGGGCTTTCGTGAACAGGTAGACCCAGGAAATGAATCCGGACGAGTATTGAAAGTTGAGAAAAGTGACAGTTTTGTGGACTTGTACTCGTTTCAACTCCATGTTTGCCTGAAATCGCAGCGCCGACGTCAGGTGCCGCTTGAGAATTCCAATGTTCTTCTCGCGAACTTCCTCTTCCACATTTGCCGAATCTTTTGCCTTTTCGACGACTTCATGTATACGGATTCCTGGAAAATGGAGCTAAAGTGAAAAAAGATCTTGTCCGTGTGGACTACACGAGATTTTTGTAGTCTACACGGACAAGAGGGAAGTATAAAATTTTGCTTGAAAATCAATTTTTTTTTCTGCACCTGAATGGTTCGAAAAGTATTTCCAAAGGTAGCTGGGAGCTCGGAAGAAAGCGGCTTGTAACAGAAGAAAAAATGGGACCCATTGGTAGTAAGATAACTGGCGTTCTGGAGTGTATCTGAAAACGTGAGCCTGATGAAAACTAGACCAGTCAAGTTCCCACCGTTCCTCTTGCTTCAACAATGACACATCTTGAGTGGGCTCGACGAAATAGGTGTCCTGCGACCAGCAATAGTTCTCGGCGTACTGAAAATTGGGCACCGATTAGTCTCGCGCGTTCCCGACTTTTTAAAGTTGTCCCGCCTGCTCCCAACTGCCGGGAAACTTGTTCGGAAACATGCACTCTATCGGTCGGCCGCCGAACTGTTTGAACGAGATGAGGACGGAGAAGGCGAGCAGAAGGTTCGGCGTGATCAGATAGTTCAGCCGATCCGACCAGTCGTCGTCCTCGCGCGGCGACAAATAGCGCGCCATTCCGAGAAACGTCTCGATCATCACCATTTTCGGACTGGAAAACACGACGAATCACCGAAATTTTGGGAGGAAAACGCAAGAAAACGGCGAAAAAATCACGGAGGCCGCGGCCTGGTGGCCTAGAAAACGCACTCGTGTAGTCCACACGGAGAAGTCGATTTCGGCGCGAAACGATGAAAAAATCGAGGAAAATTCGAAAAAAAACCCAGTAAACATATCATTTTCCCGGTGCCTCGGAAGTTCGCGATTCTCACCACCATCACTAGTGACCGTTTTGTAGGGGGGGAGCGAAACAAACATTGTGAAGTAGACGACGAAGACGAAGAGTGGGGGGAGGGAGGGAATGGGAAAGTGATGATTTGCAAACAATATGATCGAAAAGAAGGGGGGAGAATTAGACGGACAGATGCGAAAAGAGAGCGGCGATCGGCGAGACGCAGACGTCGTGAAAAACGGCTCGTCGAACAAAATCAGATGCGTCGTAAAAAAAAGCGGTGGTGGCCGCTGATGATTTGGCACGGTGCCAAGGGTTTTCGTTTGCTTTTTCTTTTTTTTTGCCAGTTGGGCGGCTGCGCGCGCGCGCGCAATCGCGAACAATAGAAATATTGGTTCGAGCGGGACAGCCGTCCAATTTATTTTTTTTCTCTCTGTCGATTCAAAAAAATTGTTTCTGTTTTCTGTTTTCCACTTTTCTCGCGTCTACTGACGGTCTGCGTCTCTATTTTCTCTCGTTTCTCAATGTCATTCGACAAATTTCGAATCACCTAAATAATTTATGGAAAAAAAGCCGACAAAGGGGGAAAATGAAAGAGACAACATTAACGATGGTTTAGTGTGTTTGCCTTAAAAACGTTAATAGTGTATGTATCAAAGGGAAGACCGAACTTATTCTTCAAAAAGTGTATTTTCTAGTCCCTCCCTACTCACCGCCGCCACACTGTCGGAAAACATGGCCGGAATGGCGCACTCGATGCCCGAACCGCCCGTCCACGTCTTCCACGCCGTCACGCCGGCCATTCCGATGAGAAGATTCGATGTGACAGTCGTGTGCAGTCGATCGGAATAGTCCTGTGTCGGTGGCAAGTTCGCTCTACCGCACAATCGGTGTGTTTGACCTACCTGATCGTGGCGCCAAACGCCACGTGTCGCCGCGCCAAGGATTCCCTCGATCGACATGATTTCCACGTGCCAATTGAGGGTAGAAAACTTCAGAAAATGATGGGAAGAAGGGGAGAAAAAGGCAAATATTGATTTTGAGGAGACAAGACTGCCAGTGAGGGAGAGAAGAAGAACAAGCTCATCGGCAAGTTGTCAATTACAGTAACCCTGTAAAGGGAGCCCCCCCCCCCCCTCATCCAAACATTGTTTGTCTTCGCGATTATACCCGAAGACTCCCCTGGGCAGAGGGCCCTTGACGGGGTGAACACCGGAAGTCAACAGGGGGGAAACATCGAGATAAGAGGTCATATCGGAAGGCTCTCGGCTTGACAAGCGGCGGGAAACGGGCGATACACTTTATTTTCGTATTCTGAAAATGTACACTGATTTTTTAAAATACAATCGAGAAGAAAAAAACATCAAAACGACGAGAATTCGTGGAAAAATAATTGTTTTTTTCGAACGGACTACGGTAGACATTGGATCAGTGTCATTGCGTACTTGGCGCAAGACTTTACGGCAAACCGCTTGAAAACTATGTTTTCGATTGGAAAATCAATTAAAAATGACGACTGGCGTATTCTTATTCTTCATCACAGCCGCGATCGGCGCCATCGACGTCGTCTCCATCGTCGCGCCGCGAGTCTTTCCCAACGCCGTCATTTTCTCGATGAACCGCTCGCGAATCATCCGATTCAGCGCCAGGTAGATGAAGACGGGCGCGCCGTGAATGAACTCCCAGGTGAAGTGGGCGAACATGATGATCCAGTCGGGCACCGGCGTCACATTCATCACCACGTAGATGACCGCGCAGACCTGATTCGCCGCGCAAATCAACGTGGATTGCAGAAACACTTGCGTTTTCTGCAAAAAAATGTCTTGTTTTTTGGGTCCCGCAACGCCACAGTTGGAGCAAGTGGGAAATTTGAAAATTTCCCAATTTTTTTTTCAATTCTCAGCGTTTTTCCGTTTTTTTTTCCGGTTTTTTTTAACATTATTGTTTTATGTTTATATTTATTTTTAATTGACTTTTAGCCTAACAAGCGTTGCACATCGACGGAAATAAATGGGTCTCACAGCGAAGAGCCTGCGTAGATTTACGAGGGACCGGGATTGAATTTCAAGCGAAAAACGCTGTATTTCATTGGGTTTCTACAAAATCAATAACCTACACCAAAAATAGAATAAGCACCTATTTGCCGCCTATCTTGGCCAATTATCTAGATTCCCGGGGTTGTCAAATTCCGGGCCGAGCCGGGCCGGGCCGGGCCGGAGGGCAAAGTCTCCGGCCCGGAAGAAAAAAATTAATTTTTTTCGCAATTTTTTTTCCGTTTTTTCGGGAATTTTAACTTTAAAATGCTTACAAAGATCATAATTTGCAGTAAAAAAAATCATATTGCTGCAAATTAAGCGTTTTCGTGGTCAAAATTTGAATGGCTGAAAATTCGAAAATCCGTTTTCGCTCATTTGGCAGAATTTCGATGTTGAAACGATTGAAAATACAATTACTTGTCAGTTTCTATCATTTTTGATACAAAAACATACATTTCAGCGATAAAATGAGCACTTTGAAAATTTCACGGCGGGCCGGGCCGAGCCGGGCCGGGCCGGGCCGGAGGGGTCATATGGTCGGCCCGGCCCGGCCCGTGACAACCCTGTAGATTCCAGGCAGATGGGCTCATTCTACGTCACCTATCTTGATCAATTATCTAGATTGACTGTAGAATAAGCCAAAATGCCTCGCACCTCTAGATTTGAGGATAGATAATCCGTCAGATAGAGGAGGAGGATAAAGAATTTGCCGACTAGACATACAGACGGGCGGAATTCCGACTTCCGACTTCCGCCCAACTCTGACACTTACAATCGTTCGTAAATCTACACAGCTCTTCGCTGCGAGACCTGGACTCATGTTCAACACGTGTCCATCACAATCAAAACAACTTTTAAAAACCGACCGTATTCTGATACTGTGCCGATTGTCCGCCGATCACGTGCTTCAGATTGGTTCCGACGATCCAGCGAAACGGCGTGTACACCACACACGTCAGCGTGACGATGAGAAAGTTGTTGGCGGTGTGCGAGTGGTTGAAGTACTCGGCCGACTTTTCCGGAAAAATCATCGGCTCGTAGAACCAGGCGATCGGTTTCGAGTTGAAGATGAGCGGCGCGGTGAAGAGGAAGTAGACGAAGTAAAGCACCGGGAACACCATCGCGATGTACGTCTTCCGACCGTCGAACAGACGCGCGCCGAGATGCGGCTTCGTCATGCTCAGCAGACGGTTGCCGACGAGCAGCAGAGCCGTCATGCACGACGAGCACCACAGCGCGCACACGATCATTCCGGAGATGTAGATGATTTGCGGATGGGTGCAGTACACGGCGCCCTTCATCGCCAGCCATCCGGTCAGAATCGAGTTCACGTAGGTGATGAGGAAGTCGATGATGCCGAGCATGTACATGATTTTGAAGCACGACATCTTGAAGTTCTCCTTCTCGAAGATGATCGACAAGATCGGCAGGTAGAGGATCTGGAAACGGAGCAATCGGAAAGTGGTCAACTACAAAGTTGTGACTCACATCGATCATAACTCCGTAGGCGAGCTGACATGCTCCGAGGATCGGCCAACGCTCGCCGCCCCGTCGGGACCACTCCTCGGGAGTCCGGCCACTGCAGTTGTACAGCGGAATGGCCTCCACAGAGCCGTAGATGATGATGTTGTCCATTCTGATGCTTGCGAGCTCACAAGCCCTCACAAAATGAGCCCACCATCTAGAGTTCCAACCACCACCACCACCGAAAAAGTGGGCGTGGCTTTCTGGGGAAAAGCGGCAATCTACCGGAAATTAGGTGTGTGCGTGACGAGCGCGTCGTGTGACCGACTGTCTGTGCGGAAATTAGTATATTGCGCTGAAAATTGAGCGAAAACATGTTTTTCGCCCCTATACAATTCACTATGTGTGTCACGTGACCGTGACAATAAGAGACCAAAAACCAGCCGATGCTGCTTATAATTTATTAAATTTTTCAAAAAAAAAAAGTAAAAAGAAGGAAAAGCAAGAAAACTAGGAAAAAACTCTATGTATTTTAGAAAAAAATTTCGGGGGCCGAAAAAAATATGCGTTTTGGGTGGGTTTTTTGTGTGTTTCTGTGTGTGTGTCACCGATTCCTTTAGAATTGTTTTCAGTTTTTTTTTTTGGATATTGGGAAGTTAAACTTATATACACTAGAAAATCAGAAAGGGAGGGGGGGGGGGGAGGGGTTCGGGTTACTGTATCACTGTTCACAGTGGCAGTGATGGGAAAGAAAAGGAGGAGGAGGGGGGAAAGGAAGGACAAGAATCATAGGGAGGAGTCACGTTACTGGGAGTAGAGGCTGCGACTGAACGTCACATAGTCGAAGGCTCGCGGCGGAGCTCCCGGCTCACGCGACGGCGCCATTCGTGCCATACAGTAGGCCGCCTGGTCACGTGGCAACTCGCGTTCCAGCTCGTCGGCGGTGATGAACGGCTGGAAATATGTAGCGTCAAATTTGATTCTAGCAAAGTTGCACGACGGGCAAATTTTTCAATTGACAACTTTCCCCTATCTCTTCTAATTATCAAGATAGGAGCAAACTTGCAGACTCACCTTTCCGGAGGCGAGTATTCTGAACGAGTCGATCATCTGCTCGACGGTGTCCTGATCCGAGTTCTCCTTGGTCATAAAGTCGAGGAACGTCTCGAACGGCACTCGTCCCATGCGGTTCGGATCGACATGGGCCAGTACGCGGTGCAGTTCGGCGTCACCGTCGCGACCCGGTCGAATCGTGTAGCCGACGGAGATGAGGCAGGCGCGCAACTGTTCGGGATCCAGTCCGGCGCGATCCTTGTCGAAATGGCTGAACGAGGCGCGGAACTCGGCGATCTGCTCCTCGCTGATGCCCTTGCTGTCGCGCAGGAGGATCTGATTCTCGAACTCGTTGATCGTCTTGTTGATGCTCGTGAGAAGCGTCTCCCATCCGACGCGCAACGATTCCATCGAGTAGCGCGATTTGCGGTTCTCGAACACAAAGTTCTCCTGCATCTCCTGATGCACACGCTCCAGCTCGTCGAGGTTCGGCTTGTAGCCGAGCACGTTGCGTTGGATAGATCGCAGCTGCTGAATCGTCTCCTCGAGCCGACCACGTCCGCCGAGCCCGATCGCGAGCACTTGTTCGAGCTCTCGCTCGAGCCACGGTCCCACTTGGTTGGCCTTCTCGGCGAAGATCGTGCGAAGACGTTCGTTGTCTGAAAGTCACGTGACTAGGACGGTTCTAAGGGGCTCCGTGCAAACTCACTTTGTTGTCTTCGAAGCTCGGCCTGAAGTTGCGAGTCTCTGCGTGGCACCGAGCTCTGCACCTCTCCCCACTTTCTGCGGATATCGGTGGCCGACAGATCGGTGTATGGGTTGCGGAGCAGCTCACGATCGAGCCCGTGCGAGGTGACGAGATGCTCGACCTCCTGCTCGATCTGATTGATGCTCGAGAACTCGCGATCCGCGTCGCCCAGTGTCGATTTGAACTGATCGTGCGACGTGACGAGCTCCTCGATCTCCCGCATCTCGTGCACGATGACCAGATCGGCGAGATCCTCGCGCGCGCCGTCGAGCCAGTTGTTGAACGGTGCGGCGCGTTTCGCAAAGTCCAGATAGAGCGAGTCGAGACGTTCGGCGATGCGTTCGGCGTCTTCGAGCGTCTCGCGACGCTTCGACGAGAGCTGTCCGAGACGATCCCATTGCGAGCAGATGGCCTGACAGCGTGCGTTGATCGGTCCGATGTCCGGATAGCGAAGGTTGTTGAGCTCGCGAGCGATGGCGGCGATCTGCTCGACGCGATCCTGATGCGCGCCGAGATCGCTCTCGAACGCCTCGTGTCTCTTGCGAAGCGCCTTGATCTTGTAGAGACCGCAGCTGCGCCAGTCCTGACTGCGAAGCGCGTCCTCTTTGCCGTGAGCCCACTCCTCGTGCAGAGCGCACTTGCGTCGGAACTTCTCGGCGAGATGCTCGAGACGTTCGAGACGCATGATCTCCGAGAGGAGCCACTCCTCGAACCCTTTCTCCGAGTCCTCGAGACCCGCCCACGCGGCGTTGATGTCCTTGATGAGGTGTCCGTCGCGTGGCAGAAACGCGGGACGGTTCGAGAGACGAAGACGTGTCTGGAGGGTGTTGAAGAGCGTCTCCAGCCGTCCCTTGTCCTCGATGCGCGGCGGCTTCTCGTGACGACGATAGTTGCGGTAGTCTTCGAGCTTCTGGCGAGCCTGCGGAAGCGTGTCGTCAGTGGAGCGGTTCGCGAGCCACGGCATCCAGCGAGCGATCCAGGCTAGAAGATCGGACGCCAGATTCTCGTAGTCCTCCATCATCTTCTCGTTCTCCTGGTTCACCTTGAGCACGCGGCAAATGCGGTTCGCAGCGGTTTCAGCCTGGAAATCGTTAGTTTTTTTTTGGGTTTGAGTTGTTCTTTTTAGTTTCAAGGGGTAGATTTTGTTTTGAGGATTCGATTGATACTTCAACTTGACCGTTTCGAGGCTTCTGTCCTGGAGGTAAAGTCCTATTTTATCTCGAGAACCGAGATAGCTATCGAAAAGTTGCCAACTACAATATGGTAGCTCTTTTTGTGCTCTACAACTTTCCAGTTGTCAACTTTTCATTTGCTCTTCCGGTTCTCGTGATAAAATAAGATTAACAACATGGTCAGACTTTACCTTTTTGACCAGTCCAGCTCAACTACTAACCGTTCAAAAACCTCAAGTTGAACTATCAATCGAATCCTCACAACAAGATCTACCACTTGTAACTTTACAAATACACATATAGTCAAGTAGACTACAAACTACAAAACTACAGAGCAAAAAAAATTGGCACACCTTACGCATTCCGCTGAAGTAATGGTAGTAACACGAAACATAGGTCATGACTGCTTTCTCGTCCGGTTGTCCGGCCATATCTAAACAAATTCAAACCAGTCAAATGTCATTTCTCATCAAAAGTGTTATCTGGGTTAAAGTTAGAGTTGAAGAAAGAGCGCGCCACAAGAAAAAACAACGGACACTTGGAGATGGACAGGAGTTCGGACACATAGTAGTACGGACTGCTCGGTGAAGACGTGGAAACGGTGGGACACGAAATTCGTGTCACGACATGTCACGCCTTACATCCTTTCTCCAGTCGCGCTCCGGCGGCGGCGGCGGTGGAGCGACGACGATGCGTTGCGGTGGCGGCTGTCGGATGACGGGCGGCGGCGGTTCGCGCATGTTGCGAAACGCGTGGTAGAAGCACGAGACGTACGTCATCGTGGACTTCTCGTCCGGATGACGTGCCACGTCTACATCATGTGGATGAGAAAGAATGGATAGGATAGAATGGGTAGGAGCGGGTTTATCATTTAGCTGGTGGTCATATCTTGAAAACTAGAAGAGATGGCGTTAGTTGACAACTTTCTTCTATCTCATCAAGTTTTCAAGATATGACCTCTGTAACTTGAACCAGGTCAGCTCACCTTCGGCATCCAACATTCTCGGAATATCCAGATGCTTCTCGGCGATGTCGAACGCCAAATTGAGATTGTGAATCGGATCGCCCTTGTGCAGCTGGCTGTAGTCGAGCAGATCGGGACGGTGACGATGAATGAGAGCGCAGAAGGCGAGACCGTCCTTCCACGAGTTGTGGAAGTTCTGCACGTTGACGTTGTTGTACGGCGCCGTCTTTCTCTGACACCAGAGAAGAAGTCCGTCGCGCGCCGACAACTCCTCCACATTGATGTCCTGAATGGCGAACCGAAGAATGATGGTCCAGATGAGGCCGAGCGTCATCTTCACGTTTCCGTCGACGATCTCCTCGGCGCCGATCGACACCAGTTTGACGCCCTTCGACTCGATGTACTCGAGCGCCTTGTTGACGTTGGCGATCTTGTGAAAGCGCATCTTTCCGCGATCCGGCTTCGGCAACGGTTCGCCGGAGATCACCTCAAGCAGGAGCATCAGTTTGAGGCCATTCCGAAAGTCCTCCTCGATCGTCTCGATCGAGGTGCCCGCTTTGCGAAGGTGTGAATTACACCATGCGGTGAAGGTCTGGAAAAAAAAAAACCTCTTCTCGTTGTTGTTTTTTTTTCGTTCCGTCTTTGTGTGTGTGAGGTGTATGTGCCAAAGTGTGCCAAGTGCCGGCTCAAATTACAACTATTTTCTGTCGACTCGCGACACTTGCTCCCCCACTCACTCCCACTCGGTTATGAACCTGTTATCTTCTTCTTCTTCTGCTTCTTTTCCTTCGTCTTCTCAGCTTGATGAGCCGAGTGGGAAAAGAGGAAAAGAAGAGCGGGAATGAAATGAGAGAAGAGAAGAGAAGACATTTATCACCAGCCATCAACTATCTCGAATGAACCACATTTGTTTCGAGTGAGAGAAAGGGAGAAGCGTCGGGCTCCAAAGGTCAGGCGAGACGGCAACGATACTTTGCAACCAGGGAGCTGATAGGCTACCCACTGGGAGATCCCTAGCTCAATCAAAAGCTTACATGTCAAGAGGAGAAGGGATTTGGTTTCAAGATGTGTGTGACGTCACGATCAGCGTTACTGTTAGGGCACTGACTAGGAAAGTTCTCGAATGGGAATCAAGAATCGAATGTTCTAAATTTGCTGGCGAAGGTGGTAAGGCCATCAAGAGGACCCAGAATCGGAATCTCTGACAGTTTCCTAGTTAGTGGCCTAACTTATATAGTTGCGAAGTGTCTACCTGTGTACCCCAATGTTTTCTAGGTTCTAAGCCTAAAGAACAGTCGCTAAGGATTTACGGATGCTCTTTGACACCGATCGACTCGAAAGTTGTGATCCTCTCTCTCTCTCTCTCGCCTCCCGCACACCCGCTCGACCCGCATCAATTGTCGCAATAAAAAGTAAACAAGCCGTCTCTCTTCCTCTAGCTGCTCACCTTCTTCTGCTGCTTCTCCCATGCCGGATCGAGAAGTCCCTCGCGGTCCCACTCCTCCTCCTGTTGGGTGTAGTCGTAGCCCGGTTGATGGTAGGACGGCGGCTGTTGGTAGTAGTCGACCATACCTGGCGGAATGAGAATTGAGACGACGTCGTTCGTGGCGGGAAGGAGAAGAAGACGACGTTAAGGGGGAAGAAGAAGAAGAAGAACAGCTTCTTTCCCCTCTCTAAAAGGAGAAGCCTATTACTTTTGATCGACTGCCCGCCAATTTGCAAAACGGCATAACTGACTGACACTGACTGGATTCCCACCACCGCCGACGCTTCCAGAAAAGAGAGAGAGAAGCGAAAAAAGGTAACACACACTCATCTGGTTTCCTTTTCGGAAAACGAAGGCAAAAGGAAAAGGGGGGGGGGGGGTACTTGACTGTTTCCATTTCTATGCGAGTCACACAGAGAGAGGGAAGATCCATCATAATAAGTGGCGGATGGTCTGGGTGGGCGGGTGGGCGGGATAGAATAAGAAATACAAAAGACGGGGGGTAAGAGGGCCAAAAGAAGAGGGATGGATGAAAAGGATTCGTTCTCTTCACCTCTCTCAACAAAGTGCAGCAGTCGGGGGAGAGAGAGAGGGAGAACGGACGGGAGGGAAGAAGTCGTTAAGAAGCGGCGCGACGAGAGTGAAATGTGTTTTAGAGGTGAGGGGGCTATAAATAAGAGATAGAGAGAGGGAGAAGCAAGAAGCCGCTAATATGTGTACTATTACTAAGGTTTGAAAGCTGAACTGAGTAAGTACTAGTCACAATGGTATGGTCCGATCGTTGTTGACCTTATTTTATCTCGAGAACCAAAAGAGCTTTCGAAAAGTTGTCAACTGGAAAGTTTAAGTTCCTTTTGTGATCTACAACTTTCCAGTTGACAACTTTTTGATATCTCTATTGGTTTTCGAGATAAACTAAGATCAACCAAATAGTGGGAACATGCCATTCTGACGTTAATAATGATAATGATTCGGTTGACGAAAAGAGAGAAGAGCTAGGGGCTCAGAAAGAAATGAGCATTTTTTTTGTGCTCTTTCTTATCCTCCACTACCTCCTCTCCTCCTCCTCCTCCGCCGCTTCTCGTCTTCCCGGGGAGGGGGGGCCTCTCTCCTCGATCGTCATGCTCTCTCGTCGTGTTCAGGGTTCCCGATGGCATGCTCTCGAGAAGATTCTGTCTCTCTCGTCTCTTCCTCTATCTCACCTTCTCTCTCTCTGTGTCTTTGTGTAATGTAACAAGACATGGCGAAGAAGAAGAAGAAGAAGTAGAGAGCTCCCCTTCTTCTTCTTCTCGCTCTGACAAGAAAAATCGGCTCACTCGGTGCCGGAGATTGGGGGGGGGGGGGGGGCGGAGCCGGGAGCGTCGAATGCCATTTCATGCCTATGCCCATCCCCAACGATGCATTGCCAAGTGCCACGTCATTCATTTCTGTTCAAAAGGCAGCGATAGAGGGGCACACCTTTTATAAACACGTACTAAATGGTATCCCATTTGTGTGACAAGTGTGTGACAGATGTGTAAAATGTGAATGGGGGGGGGAGGAAAAAAGTGTATTGAAAAGAGGAGGAGGTGTGGCCAGAGAGCTCAATGAGCCCTGAAACTCGATGGAGGAGACAGACAGACCACTGATCCAAATATGTCGGGGGGAAAAGAAAAGCTCCACTCGGCCCCCCAAAAGACGGAAATGAAAAGCAACCCGATATTTCGTTTTGTGTGTGTACCGCCGTCCGTCGCCTTCTTCGGAGGAAACACAACCGACTTTTCCGGTTTCCGGGGGGCGCTGTCTGCGTCTCTCGCAATCACACACTCTCTCTCCCGTCTCTCTGGCTCTCTGTCTCTCTAGCTCGAGCTCGCGATTCGTCAAAACAGGAGCCCCCCCTGGGTAGTTCCCCCCAAAAGTGACGTTCGTTTCGTCAATAATACACACATACACATACAAACCGCTTCTTTTCGCGGCGGGAGAACGCATAGCCGAATATACAAGTGTGAAGAAGAAGATGGGGGGGGGGTCTAGAGTCTAGACAACACCTATCTATTTGTTGTTGAGATTCTTCGGAGCACCCTTGTTGCTCCCTGTACATATAGGATAGACAGTGACCGGCTCTTTTACTTTGACCAGCAGGTCCCACTATGTTGATCTTCCATTATCTCGAGAACCAAAAGAGCCATCGAAAAGTTGTCAACTGGTAAGTTGTAGATCACAAAAAGATCTACCAATTTCTAGTTGACAACTCTTTGATAGCTCTTTTGGTTCTCGAGATAAAGGAGGATCAGCAACATGGTCGGATTGTAAGCATACAAGCGTACAAAAAAAGGTTTCAGCCAAAAAAAAAAGGAGAAATTATGAAACTACACCCAGCTATGACTAATTTTCGAAACACTGATACAAGTAATCATCAACTGATAGCAGGAGAAAGTGAAAACGAATGTGATGGTGGTGGTGGTGCACATAATGAAGAGCACAGAAAAAAATGGCAAGGGAGGGGGGAGTGTATGGGTAAACACTCGAAAAGTGGAGAGTGACTAAGCTGGACGACGGAACGACATAAATATGTACAACACGGTTAATTGATGACCGACGCTAGTTTCATTGGTATTTGGAATGAGTGGAAAGTGCGCTCTACCGGACTAGTGGCCTAACTTTCCGGTATTGGGAAAACTAGGCCAGTGGGACTATCACATCTCTCATCAGTAGATCAAATTGGAAAGAGATGGGAGAAGGGGGAATGGAATGGAATCGTGATTTCTCACTCACAGAGACCCAAACAAAACAAAACAAAGAATGAGAAATTTGAATAATACGCACCGCCCATCTCACAGTCAGCAGCAGCTTTTCGTTTCGCGCGCGCGCGCACGCGCTCCCACAAGAGAGAGAGAGAAACTGGCGGGAAAATAAGAAAATATGTGTGGAAAGGTCAGCAGCAGCAACAGCAGCAGTGCCCAAATATTTGGAACAAAGCCCGACCCCTCCCCCTCCCGGACGGTTTTTGTTGTTTCTCTCTCTCTCTCTCTCTCTCTCTCTCTCTCTCTCTCTCTCTCTCTCTCTCTCTCTCTCTCTCGGAAGGAAGGAAGGAAGAGGAGGGAAGGTGTTGTTTTGTGGGAGAAACATTTCGAGAAGATCAAAATAGGCAGATAACCTTTTTCTCCGTACTTGCGGGACACACGGACACACATTGTTTGCGCAACAATTGGGTATGGAAAGTTGGAATGGGGGGGGGTCTGGAGAGGGTCCAGAATTCTAGCGCCCCTCTAGGGACTGTGGTAAGGAGTCACAGGGGGCTCTAGGGAGGGTCCAACATCCTGCCATTCTCAAGGAATACAATGGAAATGGTTCTATTGGATTGAGGGGGTCCTACATGCGGAAGCTCTCTAGGAACCGTGAGAAGGGGTCCAAAGACCTGGAACCACCGGTCTAGAGGGGTCCAGGATATTGGCACCCTCTAGGAACTGTGGTAAGGAGTCACGGGGGGGGGGGGGTCTAGGGAGGGTCCAACAACCTGGCATTCTCAAGGAATATAATGAAAACGGTTCTATTGGATTGAGGGGTCCTACATGCTGGCACCCCCGGTCTAGAGGGGTCTGGGATATTGGCACCCCTGGTAACTCAATGAACGGGTTCCAATTGCACTAAAGCGACACAGCAGTGTGTCACCCCCTAGAAAGGTGTAATACTGGGTTCCAATGGGTCCACCCTCTTAACGCCTAGTCAAACGGTACCAATGGGTTTGAGAAGCCCAAATTTCTGCCGCCTTTTTTGAACCTTAGAGGGTCCGGCTAGCGCTCTTTATGAGCTTAGTGAGATGTTCCAAGTGCTGCTAAAGGGGGTCCAGAGATCTGGCAGCTTTTGGGAACTTTGAACTTGGTGAAACGGTCCCAATGGGTCTGAAGGAGGGTCCAACATGACGGCACCCCACTCCCTTAGTTCCAGCCTGATTGAACGGCCTTTTCCCTGTTTTTAAGACCCCCGGGCTATACCGTTTGACCTACTTAAAAGAAAGTACCTCCAGTCAAATGGTGAGAAGAAGGTCGGCCAGGCAACACAATGAAAATGTCGAGGTGGAGAGCGAATCAGTAATTAGGTCTCCTTCCCCCCTCAACCGTTCCGACCTTGTGTGTGTTGTATGTCTGTACCATTTGCATTTAGGGACCCCCCCCCCCTCTAACGCTCTTTGTTTACCCACGGGAGGGACATGGCCATTTCCATATTTCCGCAGTCACTGTTGGGAAGGGATTTGGGCAGGACCCCCTTAAGTCTAAAAGAATAGAGGCCAGAATCACTACAGAAAGCGATAAGAAATGCGGTTTTAAAAAAGTGGGCGTGGCTTGAGGCCCCCTGCTCATAACGAAAAAGCTGGGTGGAACGGGGGAGCGGCCGGATATTTGAATTTTAGAGAATAAACGGAACACACTGTGTGACCACCGTCACGCAGTTGTGCACACAATTTGTCGCGCAACATGGCGAATTTGAAAGAATTTGGCGCCACTTCAAAAATAGGGAGGGACTAGCTTTTCACAATGGAGAAATCTAGGCAAAATCAAATATCGAGAGTATGTATCAACATGTATGCCAAAAAAGTAAACCGGCAGATGACGAATCGAATCGCAAATCCCCTTCCCGGCCTAATCCGTCAGTGGTTCGAAAACTGGTGACCCGAAACTGGGGGGAACAAAAGGAGATATAAAAAAAAACGTTAACCACCACCCGGCCGGGTGGTGGGGGGATACGAAGGGAAACGAAAAAGTGAAAACGTTATCAGTGAGAGAGCAAATAGAGCCGCGTTGGTCGGCTCTCCGGGATGGGAGACGGGAAGGAGGGGGGATAAGCTCTGCCATTGGCTGCTCTCGAGTGTGTTGAGCAGGAGCAGCAGCAGGCAGCAGCAAAAAACAGCAATCAATCAATCATCATACATTCTTTGTTTTTGGTCGACGAGGAGAGAAACGGGGAAAGGGGGGGGGGGGGGGGGGTAATGAGAGATAGAGAGGGATGAGATATTAAATAAAGTTTCAGTGTGTTTTTGGTCGCTGGGGGTACGGGAAAATGAGGTATTTCCGAGTAGTATATACAATGAGTACTTGTTCTTGTTTCGAATAATAATAGAAATGGGAACACTAATCAACTAACGAAGGAGAAGACAAAAAAAAAAGAAGAACAGCGTTCCCTCCCCCGTGTCATTGGAGGGAGAGGGGGGAATCGCTAATCAGGTGAGATAAGCGGGAGGATTGTAGGTCGCCGCGCAGGAGGCAGATATACAACAAAACAACAAAAAAAACGTCGGAAGGGGGTGGCTGACCACACCGGGCGAAAAGAAGGAAAATGCTTTGCAAAAGAGGGTGAGGAGAAAAAAAAACGACATACACACAACAAAAAAGAGGGATGAGATTTAAGTGGTGGACACTTAGATAAGTAATTCGCGCATTTTCCACGTGTCTATTGCATCTTTCCGGAGAAGTGGGCGGTGGGCGGTGATGGGATGTTCGTGTTTTTGAGATAGAGATGGTCTGAGAGACGGGGAGAGAGAGGAAGTTAAAGCGAAATCAGAGAGAGAGAGAGAGAGGGGGCAAAAGTATGTATATATTACAAATATATCAGTATGGGAATCTGATGGAGATCAGAGCGCGGCTAGACCGGCGAGTTTCGGACGCTGGCGTGACGGCGACGACGGTCGAGTGTCGAGCGCAGTTCGTTCTTCTCCGACTGGAGCACGTCGCGGATGAGGCAGCGGAGCACCGATTTGCACGCCTGCTCGTCCGTCTCGCCCTCGAGCTCTTCGGCGATTTCGAGCACTCTGAAGATGTGCGAGGATTCTATAGGGGTCCTGCGGGGACAACACAACTCTCACCTGGAAGGCGTCAGCGGTGTTCGTGGAGTTTGAGCGGCCGAGCCGGCGTTTCCAGGCTCCATGGAGTTACGAAGGTTCCTCAGCAGCTCTTCGGGATTCGGACGGCTGAAGGCGTTGCGCAGGAGGAGTGAAGCCTTCCTTTCAACTTGTGACTTCTCCTCGTACTCCACATAGTTCAGAAGATCCCTGATGACTTCTCGACAAGTTTCCTGGATCAATCGCGCCTCTTCCTCCGCTTCCGCATCCTTTTGTTTTTTATTTACACTTGTGGAGAATGCGTCGGCCGATTCTGGAGGCGTCCAAAGCTCATCGCTCTTTGGAGTTATTATTTTCGGATACTGATGTTCTTGAGTGTGATGGTGGTCGTCGACGAGGATCAGTGGAGCCGACGAAGGTCCCGCCGGGACACTTCCGCTCAGTGGGATTCCAATTGCCAACGAAGCAGGTCGGGGAATCGCAATGGGCGCGGAAGAGGCGCACGAAGAAGACGTCTCGGGTATCGGGACGGATCGCATCGGCGAAGGGGCCGAGGTGGAGGCAGTGGAGACGTCGAAGACGGAAGAAGAGGGAGAGACCGAGAAGCGTCGGAGCTTTCGAACAACCGGTGTCGAGGTGGGACTAGCATGCGGGAGAGCCGGCAGAGACCCCCACTCGGCCAGTGGCAGGGAAGCCGGCGCCGTGGACACCACAGTGAACGACTTCTTGATCGTTTTCATCGATTCGGAGTTGCTCGACGAGTCCAGTGGAGCCGACGTTCCGAGAGAAGTTGTGGCGATGGCGGCGTCAAGAGAGTGCGTGGAGCCGGACATCTCCCGTAGGCGATCGTGAATGTCGTGGACGGTCTCCGTGCATGTGAGAGATGAAGATCGCATGAACCTCTGATGCTTCTCTTTTCGCGACATCATTATCTTCGACGTGGACGCCGACGGCATCAGAAGCTTCTTCTCGTTGTTGTTATTTTCCCTCTTTGTTGACGACGAAGATTTCACGTCGTCCTCGTTCGTTTCTTTCTCACTTTCGTCCTTCTCTTCCGGATCTTCCGCCTCTTGTGAACCTTCCTCAGTGGCTTCTGAAACAAGACACCTTCATTTCCCCATCGTTCCACTTCTTTCCCACCTTCACTCTCTTCGTTCTTTTCCCCTCCATCGTCGCCTTGTTCGTTCGCTTTCTTCTCCTCCTCTTCCTCGAACGTCACCGTCAACCGCTTCATCACGTCGTCCTTATTCCGATCGCAGCACGTTTGAATCTCGCGGAAGTATCGCTCGAACTCGTCCTGATATTCGCGAACCTATAGATTTGCAAACAACAGCGTAACCACGTCACAAGCATTAGAGGAACGGAAACCACGTGTGGATGACCGTCGTAGAGAGAGAAGTTCGAGAAGTGGGCGTGGCCATGCGAACAAAAGAAACGAACAAAATGAAAAACGAAGAATAACTATCACCACAACAACGAGACTACCGAGAAAACCAACCTTTTCGCTGCTCGACTTCACACACGTCGCATCGATGTTCAAAAGTGTAATCGACTTGTTCATCTTCATCGCCGAATGAAGAGCAAGAAGACCGGCGAGTGCTGAAAAACCTTTCGGGCTCCTTTCCTCTCTGCTCCAAATTGAATCCTTACCTATCGGATTATCGCGTATATCCACTCTCAGAAGTGCCGTATTATCGGCAATACACTCGGCGAGAATGATCGCTCCCTCGCAATTGATTCCGGTGTTCTGAAGGCCGAGACGGTGGAGGTGCGAGTTCGAGACCAGTGCCGGCTTCAGCTGTGCGATTCCCTCGACGCCCAAGTTGTTGTTGCCGATGTTCAGCGTCTCGATTTTCGTGTTCTCCGTCTGAAAAAGAGCCGATAGCACACCACGCCCTTCTAGTTCCAAGCTCACCAGCGCTTCGGCGAGACAATCCATCGAGGCGCCCGTCACATTGTTGTTCCAGAGGACGATCGCCGAGAGGGCGCTCTTCTCGATGGAATCTCGATGCCGGAGTGCGTCCGAGATGTGCCGGACGCCGGAATCCGCAATGTTGTTGTTGCGCAGATCGAGAAGCTGTAGACTCGTGTTCGAGGTGATCAACTGGTAGATGTGCGATCCGTCCGTCGGCTGAAGACCGTTGTCGCCCAGATACAGCTCTTTGAGGCCCGTGTTGTTCTTCATCGCGCAAATGAGCACGAGCAAGTTTTTGCCGGCCATTTGCGTGTTTTCGAGGTGAAGGCAAGACAGGGCAGCCGACGGTTGTGCTCGCGCCATCCGACACAGCGCCGGAATCGAGCGATCGTTGAGTGTTGTGTAGCGAAGGTTGAGCATCTGGAGAGAGGTGGCGTTTTTGACGGCTCGGAAGATCGTCGACCAGCCGCGCATGTCGATCTGCTTGTTGAACGAGAGATTGAGACGGACGCACGAGTCGTAGAATTCGATCATTTCGCCGAGCGAAATGGCACACTGAAACGGGGCGTGGTTTACGTTCCTCTAGACCAATAGGACTCACATCATCGTCCAGAAACGTGTACTCGAAGTCGATCGTGTTGAATTGAACCCTCTTGAAGATCTCCTCCAACGCCTCCATCTGCGCGTGCGACACTCGCTCTCCCTTCAACGACAACATCTCCTGCCTCGTCTCCGGACTCTTGTGAAAGTAGCCAATCTGCTTCTCGACACTCGGACTCGGCACACACTGACGTCTGTGGCACGCGTCGCGGTATTCGGTGAGGATCTCGACGTTGTCCACGGGGCCTCTGACGCCGGAGCCGTCGTCCGCGTGGAACACCGACAACGGCGCCTCGTGATAGCCGGTGATCAGATCCATGTCGGCCGGGAACGAGACTGTCCGATCGTGCGAGCACTGCCGGATCTGCTCATCCGTGGTGTCGGCGTTCGCGTCGGCGGTTTTCTTGCGGACCGACGTGGCCGACGAGTGCGACGACTGCTGATGGTGCGGCTGCGAGGCGAACATCGACGGCGACGTCGGCGGAATCGGAGACGCCGGCGACGAGGCGGCGGCACCCGTTTCGTACAGACCGAGAAGATCCTGCACAGGAAAGAGAGGTTCGCGTTTTTTGACTAGAACGAAACCAAAGACCAACTAACCTGAAGACCCGTCAAAAACTTCATCGACATATTCACTTCCAGTTTTGTCGCTCGCTGATGGTGCGCGTGCTGACTGCGTTGTCGACGTCGTCGTTTCGGTGAGTGGAATCAATAAAAAGAGCGAGGAGAGGAAAGGAGAAGAAGAAGAAGAGGACAGATAGAGTTCGCGTATCAGGGACCGTTGTTTGGAAGCACTGTGTGAGACATTTCAGTGCGAGAAGTGAATTGCCATACCTGAAAGATCAGAAGACGACGTCTCATAGTTGGAGTGGAGAAGAATCGCGAGGAGAATTTTCTACAGTAACCACACATCGCTTTGCAAAAGTGCACTTCTCGCCGCGCGCCCGACTAGCCGGTTCCCCACACACGTGACCAGACAGAACAGCGGGTCGTTGGGGGACTGACGCAAAATGGGTGTTCAAAACAGTGACATACACGAGTAGGCGGACACTTGACATTGCCGCTCTCTCTCTCTCTCTGGCCTTGCACACATTGCGTCAAGAACGAAAGAGGGGGGAAACCTCATGGGGAGCCGACGGAAAGGAGAAGAAGAAGAAGAAGAAGAAGTAGAAGCCCCCCAAAAAAAGAGCGAGCGGGAAGGAAATGTGCATAGAAAATGACCCCCGAAGAGCAAACAAAACGCGTTTTCAGCCCCGGGGCGCGCGCGCGCGTTAGCAGAGAAAGCGAAAGTTTCTCGGAAGAGAAACACACTCGCAGTTTTGGAAAGAGAAAGCGAGAAAACGGACGAACTGATAGGCATGGGGGCATAAATAATCGATCAAACATTAAAGCGGAAAAGGGACTTTGGAACGTCGGAGAGACGCAGACCGGCAAAGACGACGACGCGGAGGGAAGATGCGCGCGCGCGCGCTCCCCCGGCGCTTCACTGAAACTCCCAAAACGCATCGCATCGACAACACCGAGAATGGAAGTAAAAGAGAGGCAGCGAGCACGAGAGCGATAAAACTGACTAGAAGGTAGAAAAGTGGGCGGAGCCTGGGAAGAGGTCAAGTCACAAATCAGAGTTCCGGGAACGACATCTGGAAACGAACATCTGTCACTTTCTCTCGCCGCGGAGACGACGATGACGACGACGAAAAGCAGAAGAAAAGCAAGAAGAAAGCAAGACAAAGTTAGGGGTCCAATCAACCATTGTAAAACGTTTTGTTTGTTATTTGTTCTCTTCTCCGCTTCCTTTCCCCTCTGCCACGTCGTTTTTTTTTCCACACACACACACATTTCGCCCCGACGCGTCCCCGTCCCCTCCGGCATGATCTATCGACCCGCCAGCCAGCCTGCAGAACTGGGAGACCCGGTGGAACCATCGGCAATTGTTTACTTTCTCGGTCATCGATACTCTCGCCGATAAATACAACAAATCACCTATTTACAACCCTCTTCTGCCGGCGAAAGCGGCGAAGTTTAGGCGCGAGCGTGTCAAAATTCGAAATTGGGCGGAAAAAAGCAAAGGTTTGATGACCAGTGTACTGAAATGATGCTCCAAAACAACAGTGTTTCGACTCGAATCGCATGTGATAATGGAAAAAAAACTTGCGGAATGAGTCAATAATCAGGCGATTTCGACAGTTTCTGCTGGCGAAATTTCACCCGGAAAACGGAAAACGAAGAATTTGGCTGAAATTATTGACCGCGTCAGCCAGCTGTGAGAGCAGTTTGTTTGGCTTTTGAGTCAGCGTTTTTTGAAAAGTGGACGATTTGTTTTTCGGTTTTTGGGTTCTCGGCGCAGTGCGAGACAAAAGTGGGAATATCCGCGATGGGAAAAGTGAAAATAAAAGGAAAACGGATTTCAGCCCGAAAATTCTGCGAAAAAATAGAAATCGCTGAAAATTTGTAGTTTTACAGCGAAAAGCAAATATAAAACTATGCAGATCCGACGTTTCAGCCGGTAAAACCGAAAAAATTCCGAAAAAAAACGTCGAAAACTCGCTGAAATCGCCAGAAATTCGTCTAAAATTCCAGAATCTGCAATTTGTCGGCATCTCTTGCGCACTCACGACACTTCCGCAATCACCAGCCAGCTAACGGGGCTGGAACCGCGGAAACTGTACCGATTTTCAGCCGGAAAACGCGAAAGAAAAAGGAACTGAAACGCACAAATCGAAAGATCAACTGGCTCGTCGCACAATGAAAAAGATAAGCCACCTCAAACTACAAAGGAGACGCGGGAAATAGAGGGGCGAAAAAGTCGCCGCGCCAATTTGTCCATTAGGTGGTCATGCACCTGGGGCCTAAGCCAGTGTTTTGACATTCTCACACACACACACACACAGACACGCACAAAGCCAGACGGCGAGGGCGAGAGGAGGGCAGCGACGCAGACAAAAGGGAAGCACCCGGCGGCGGCGGCGCCCCTAGAATCGCGAAATTCGTGTCTCCGCCCGTCGTCTCGTAGAAGAAGAAGAGAAGGCTCCTCCCGAAAATCAATGGGTCCTCGGCTCCCCTGCTCTCTCCCTCTCCGCCTTTCTTCTCGCAAAGAGAGCACGCGCGCGCGCGCGCGCTCGCTCTGCTTTCGTTTTCGCCTTCGCGTGTGTCTTTTCGGTGTGGCCGCAGGCTGTTTTTGGCGCTTTAATCAATTCGTCTTCTTCGCCTTCGCCTTCTCCTCCCCCAATGTGCTCTGTGTGCTCGCGCGCGCGCGCTCTCGGCTCTCTGGAACCTCTCCTAGTTTTGGTTGTGTGAGGGCGCGTGCGCGTGCGTGCGATGCGTGTGCCTCCTCCTTCTTCTTCTGCTTTTGGGCTTTCTCGTCCTCCACACTTTTCTCCCGTTTTCGCCCCGTTTTCCCTCGTTTCTCTTGGCCCGTCGCCGCCGCCGACGCCATCGCCATTGAGCCGCCCGTCTGAGATTTTGCGGCAGTTTCCGGCTTTTCGGGCTTCTATCGGCCTGTAAAAGCGCAATGTTTCAGATGAGAGAGAAAATGAGAGCGAGAGAAGCGAGCGAACAGAGAGAGAGCGAGAGAAATAGAGAAAAAGAGCACACTGGCAAGCTGCTGCAGCGTCATTTCAATTCGATTTTATTTAACATCTCGAAATCCTCTATTACATTTATATTCCCCCTCCAATTATTCACTGTTTAGTAATACTACTAAATTAGTAGTTCGTTCTCTTTCCAAAACGCGCACAAACTTCTCTCGGCCGCACTTGTCTCTCTGCGTCTCTCACTTTTCCACACTCTCTCTCTCCCGCTCGCTCGCTGCTCCTTCAAGTCGGGGCGAAAACAACGAAAAAAAACCTCGCGCTCTTTTTTTTCTTTCTCTCTCTCTCTCTTTTCTTCTCCACTTCTTCTCCCTTCAAGTTATAAATTATATAGCTCTTTTTCACTCTCCCTTTTCCTCCTCCTCCTCCTCCTCCTCCACGGCCTATAATCTTTTATTACGAATTGCAAATTCGAAATCGAGAAAATTCGAGCCGAACACAGTGTGGGGTTGTGTGGTCTCGACGCGAGACGAATTGAATAGAGAGAAAGCAATAAACTTGAAAGCCTTTCCCGTTTTTTTTTTGTGCGCTCCCGCCTCCGAGCTTTTTCGAATAATTTATATATGTTCCCCCCGTCCCGTCTTGCTTCTTTCTCTCGCTCTCATTTATACGAAAAACGAAAAGCGAAAAGCGAAACGAATTTCGCTCGTTTTTCGCTCGAATTTTCGACGAATTCCGAGCGGTGGCCTAGAAATCTAGCAATGCGCTAGTTCGGCCGCAGTTAGATTGCGAGTTTTTGCCTAGATTCCCAGGCTCTAACGGTGGATTTCGAATTGATTTTTAATCGAACTTGCAATTTTGCCCAAGTTTCGAAAATTCGTAAATCTACACAACTCTTCGCTGCGAGACCCGCGGCCTAGCTTCCCAAAAACTTCTTCGAGAGACCTTCTCTTTTTCGCTTTTTTTTCGACGCGAGAGGAACGAGAGGAACGAGACGAGACGACGTCGATATGATGATGATGTCAAATCGGAAGAGAGCGAGAGAGAGAGAGAGAGAAAGAATGTGTGTGCCGTCTCGAATTTCGGTTGTCCTCCTCCTCCCCCCTCCCTCTAGCGGCTCCGCGACGACGTCGTCGTCGTCGTCTCTCATTTTCACACACTCTCTCTCTCTCTCCTTCCCATTGCCCCTCTCGTGTCATTCTCGTTTCTTCTCCAATGTATATGTGAAAGTGTATACAAAAGAGGGCGACGAATGAATGAATGAATGAATTGGAGCTTCTCTCGCTCCAATTCAGTCGTCGTCGTCGTCGTCGTCAACATCATCATCATTATCGTCTTCTCATCTTTCACCGTTCATTGTTGCAGAACTCGAAAAAAAACGCGGCGCGGTGCGTTTTGAAGAGAGCGAGCTCTGGAATGAAGGAGTGAAGCGGCGCGTCGTTGTTGTCATCATCGAATCAAAAAGGAAGCGTCGTCGTGACACCGTGACAGCGTGACATCATCATCATCGGACACACCAACAGCAACAGCGATGGCTCTTCCACGATTGAGGTGGGCGTGTGATCCGCTTTTCTTCGCTCGATTTGCCGCTTTTTCAAAAGAAGGGCCGAAGCCAATTACCCCCCCCCCCCCCCCCCCCCCGGGCTCATTTCCATATTAGCGCCGGCGCTAAACCGCTTTGTGTGTCCCACACAATAAGCCCCGCCCACTTTTGTGCTCCGTTTCCATCTCGCTCGCTGGCTCGCAGCATTCCGTCGGGAGACGATTCTCGCGCGCGCGCGCGCTCTCGCGTTTCCTATGGTAACTGTCGGCACTCGACGGCCAGTCTTCCTCATTCCTCTTCTGACTCTGGTGTGCTCGACGGCTACTACAGCCACAGCGACAGCGACAGCTTCAGAATCCGATTCAGAATCAACGATGCCACTCTCCAGGTGGTAAGTTTCCCGTTCGCAATGTCAGATGTGTCAGAACTCTGGCCTTAAAGGAAGAAAGGAAGGAGAAGCAGTCGAAAGCAATTAGGTGTTAGTCAGCCGAAAAAGCGGCACTTCCGGAAGCGGCGCCTTTTCCCACCGAATCACGTGAAGTGGTGGGGGCTGTAATTTTTTATGTCCCCCCTTCCCCCCTTACCCTTTCCCTCTCGTTTCTGCTCTTTTTCGCTCAACACTCAACGCTCTTGTTGTCGTTGTTGTTTCCCGCCCGAACGGTGGCCTAGGAAACGCTAGGCCGCGGGCACTCTTTCACTTTCCGCAAGAAAACGGGAGGAAAAGCGGAGTGGCCTAGGAAACGCTAGGCCGCGGGCGCGAATTCCCCCCTTCCGCAAGAAAACGGGAGGAAAAGCGGAGTGGCCTAGGAAACGCTAGGCCGCGGGGCTCTTTTTCACTTTCCGAATGAAAACGGGAGAAAACAAGAGGTGGCCTAGGAAACGCCCGGCCGCCGGACGGCAATTAGCTTCAGCTCCCTTTGGAAGAATACACTTCTCAAGGGGGCAGCAGCAGAGAAAGAATGCACTAAAAACAATGCGATCAAAAACCAACTATACGACTAGATGTTTGTCTATAACTATACATGTGTATGTATACGTGAACACACATGCACACGTCTCCAGGGTAAACGCGAGCAACGAGGAGCGTCTGGTGCATCCGAACCACATGGTCTACCGTAAAATGGAGGCGTTGGTCAATCAGATGCTCGACACCGAGAACGGTGTGCCGATCAAGACGGTCAAGAGTTTTTTGTCGAAAGTGCCGTCCGTCTTTACCGGACAGGACCTCATCGCGTGGATCATGAAGAATCTCGACATGACGGATCTTGGTGAGTTTTGCAGAACGGACACCACATTTGACGCGCAAGACGTATTGCGCGTCACATGTGGTGCCGACTGTGCACGCACACAATTTCAGCCGACGCTCTCCATCTGGCGCACCTCATCGCCTCGCACGGCTACCTCTTCCAAATCGACGATCACGTGTTGACGGTGAAGAACGACGGAACATTCTATCGCTTCCAGACGCCCTACTTTTGGCCGTCCAACTGTTGGGATCCCGAGAACACTGACTATGGTAAGCGAAAAGCTCACTCGCCCTTTTCCATGCCCATTTCCATTTGCAGCCGTCTATCTGTGCAAGCGTACGATGCAAAACAAGGCGCACTTGGAGCTCGAAGATTTTGAGGCTGAAAATTTGGCCAAACTTCAGAAGATGTTCTCGCGAAAGTGGGAATTCGTGTTCATGCAAGCCGAGGCGCAGTACAAGTGCGTTTCTTTCCTTTCTTTCTTTCCGTTTTTTCCTTTTTTCTGTCGTTTTCTCACTTGAAAGCGAGACTTGTGTGTGTGTGTGTGTGAATGACGTCATCGCGGGGCGGCGGCGAGGAAGGTATCAATTTCCGCGGGCGGCTCGCGGAGCCCAAGCGCGCCCCCAAATTAGGGAGCAGCTCGAACTTTGCACATTTTCCCCACTAATTTTCAGGGTGGACAAGAAGCGCGATCGACAGGAGCGTCAGATTCTCGACAGCCAGGAGCGCGCGTTCTGGGACGTTCACCGACCGGTGCCCGGATGCGTCAACACCACCGAGGTCGACTTTCGGAAGCTGTCGCGTTCCGGACGACCCAAGTACAGTAGTGGAGGACACGCCGCACTGGCCGCCTCGTCGTCGAGCATTCTCGGATGCTCGCAGTACTCGCAGAGCGTCGCCGCGGCACACGCAAGCCTTCCGTCCACCTCGAACGGAAGCGCGACGTCGCCAAGGCAAGAGGCGGGTAGCTCGAAGACGTCGGTGAAGGGGAAGACGTCGAAGGTCGAAGAGGTGGTCGAGAAGAAGGAGAAGGAGAAGGAGAAGTCGAAAACCGACGATGACAGCACTCTTCCGGATCTCGAGAGCCTCAGGATCACGAACGACGGTGAGACGGCTCCGGAAGACGAGGATCCTCGAAAGGCGGGACGGAAGAACTCGGCGTCGGACAAGAAGGCCGCGAAGCCGGACACAGCGGACAAGGAGAACGCGAAAACGGTCGAAAAGCCTGAAAAAGTCACCTCGACACCGCCAGTCACTTCCATCGCTTCGTAAGTTACCACCTTCTCTTGAAGGACCTGAAAGTCAATCTAAAATGAAACACTTTCAGAACGAGCAACTCGTCGGGCTCATTCCGCAACAACTACTACGCGCGACCGGGTCTTCGCAGGTGCACTCAGGTGCAAGATACGCTGAAGCTCGAGATCAACCAGCTCAACAGTCGGCTCTCGAAGAACGTGCTCCGAACGTCGAAAGTCGTCGAGAAGTGGGGTTTCGTCGGGATTTCCCGCACGACTTCTCTTTTCCTTTCAGCTACCTCGCCTACTACGAGCAACGTCGCATCTTCGACCCACTGCTGACGCCGCCCGGATCGCAGGCCGATCCGTTCCAATCGCAACCGAATCCGTGGATCAACGACACCGTCGACTTTTGGCAACACGACAAAATGTAGGCGTCCCCCCGCTCCTCCTGAAATTCACATCTGAAATTTTCCAGCACGGGCGACATCCAGACGCGTCGCCTCAAACTGTGGGAGGACAGTTTCGAGGAGTTGCTCGCCGACTCGCTCGGCCGTGAAACGCTGCAAAAATTTCTCGACAAAGAGTACTCGGGCGAGAATTTGCGCTTTTGGTGGGAGGTGCAAAAACTGCGCAAGTGCAGCTCGCGCATGGTTCCGGTCATGGTGACCGAGATCTACAACGAGTTCATCGACACGAACGCCGCCACGTCGCCGGTGAACGTGGACTGTAAGGTGATGGAGGTCACCGAGGACAATCTCAAAAATCCGAATCGATGGAGTTTCGACGAGGCGGCGGTGAGTGCGGCGGGCACCAAAAAATGTAAAAAATGCGAAAAAAAAATTGTGCGGGGTACGGTATTTCTTAAAGGCGCAGCGCCAATTTCTTCATAGGGTCTCGCAACGAAAATTTTTCTATAACGTTTTTTACGTTTTTCGAACATTTTTTATTCAAAATTTCGCTCTTTCAGGACCACATATACTGCCTGATGAAAAACGACAGTTATCAGCGATTCCTTCGCTCGGAAATCTACAAGGATCTCGTTATGCAGTCACGAAAGAAGGTCAGTTCCCCGCCCGCCCGCTTTTGTTTCCTTCCCAATTGCATCCCGCAGAACACTTTGAAGAAAAACAAGGAAACGTTTTCACCTCCCCCCTTCCCCCAACCATGTTTCCGAACTTTCCACTCTTTCGGTTTTAGAGCAGCTTCATAGAGTTGTCTTTTCCTTACCCCCGTCCTTTTGAATGTTTCGCAGTCTCTCCCTTTTACTATGGTGTTCTTTGAAAGCTTAACGGAATGCTCGCGAAACCCTTCCCCCCACGTTTTCTTTTCTTTTTTTATCGATTAACCCCCTCGCCCCCCGCGGTGACAGTGCGATGGAGCGCACTTTCTCCCCTCTCTCTTTTTCCATTAACAATCGAGCATGTTTCTTTCTGATTTTCACCCCCTTCTCTCTCTCACTAACCAAGAGAACGCACCCATTTTCTGAGTTAAAAGTCAAAAAACTTCCAAGTTTAGAAAAAGGCGAAAAAATCGATAATTTGGAGACACATAGGTTAGCCCCTTCCCTCTCGAAACCCGCCCCCCGTCCCCTCACCTCTTCGAAACCAAACACTGATTCAGACGACGTTTACCTCGTTGATCGCGCGAAAAGCGTCGCGCCGCATCGGGTCGACGATTTCGCGCGGCTCGGCGAGCACCGGCGGCGGCGGCAAGACGCTGCACGCGAGCGCCTCGCTCGGCTCCGCCCTCTCCGCCTCCTCCTCGACGGGCTCCGGCTCCACACCGCAGATGCTCGGCGCAGCTGCATCGAGCCAGAATCTGATGCTCGCGCCGCCGCAACACCATCATCTGTATGTCCACCACCACCACCACCACAACGCACAATCTCTCTCACACACTCTCTCGACACTCACAACAACAGAAAGTCCACGTTAAAGCATGCTTTTCGCTTTGTTTTGTTCTTTTGCACTGTTTTTGCACTGTTTTTGCACTGTTTTGCCTCGTTTTCCGCATGAAGTTGTCTTGCGAGTTGCAACCGCGCCCTATTGCCAATATCGTTTCCCCGTCCCCCCCCCCGCCCCCGTTTTTCAAATTTCAAATTTCAATTTTCAATTCGAATCTTCAACATCAATTCGAATCCCCCGCCCGACGCGCTCTTCCAGAATTTATCGATTTTCGCCGTTTTCAGGTGAACCAGAAGGGGCCGAAAAGTTTTCTGACGGGCAACTTGCCGTCGTTCTCCAACGCCGTGCGCACCAATTTGCACGTCGGACAGCAGGGCTCCTCGTGCTCGCCGACCTCAAATGCGCCCTCGTGAACACTGGGTAGTCACTTACTTACTTACCTTTTCCCTTCATTTTTTGCCGCCCCTCGATTCTTCTTCAGCAGTTGTCTCGCTATTTGGTTTTCTTGGTATAACTTCTTCCAGACTAGGTTTAGATGGTCAAATTGGTCTATCAATCGATAGCTCTTGAAATTTGCTATCGATTGATATACCAACTTGCCCAAAAAGACCCAGTCTGGAAAAAGTTACCCCCCCCCCCCCTCCTCCAAATCGGTCGCTTTTAGATGGGTTCCAATAGCTTCCGCTCCTTCCCCTCTCCCCCATGCAAACGCGCTCTATCGCAAATTTCTCATTCTTCTCAGCGGAGCGCGTTTGCACCACACTGTGAACACTTGCGTGGGCCTATTTGCACTGGAAAATTGGCGAGTGCTCCTAAGTCCACGTGGGAATTTTCTTCTGATTTGCCGAATTTCAGTTGTCCGCGGAGGACAACTGATTTTCTCTTTTCTTTTTGCTTCCATTTCCCCCCTCCCATCCCCTTTAAAAAATCGATATTCACAAAAAACGTTTCCGGTTGTATTTTTTTTTCTTTGTAAACCCCGCCCACTTCTAGTCCGTCTCACCACATTTTCAGCCATCATTCCACTTCAAGATTTGAATTTAAAAATGCAAAAAAAATCCAAAAATTGTAAATTTGTTTCTAAGGAAAAGCCCGTATAATAGTTTTGAAGAAAAATGTAAAAAAATTGATTTTTTTTTGAAAAACTTTGAAAAAAAATCAATAATAGGTCCTGTGTGTATTTAAAAAAATTAGATTGATTGATATTTTGTATTCCCCCCACTGTCCCTCCAAGCTTTTCCCTCCCATTTTTTCTCTCTGTAATTGCTAATTACCCCCCCCCCCCCCCCAATTGAGGGTGCACTATGCATCGCCAGTTAATTAATTAACCAATTAAGCCACTAATTAACTATTTAATTATGATGATTTAATGCAATTCACATAAGTCTCTCTTGAAATCTCCCTTCCCACCGCCCCTGAAAATGAAAATGATGATGATTTTGTGGCCCCCCTTCTTCCCCGTCCCCATTTTTCGTCGATTCTCATCGAGCAGCAATTGACCTCCTTCTTTTTTATGAATAAATCGTTCTGAAATAATAACAAAAATGGGCGAGATGAGACGACGATGATTATCGCGATCTGGATCTCGGGGATCTCCGCGCATCAGCTGTGGAGCGACGTTGTTTGGCTCGCTCGCGTTCGCGACGCTCTTGTAGTTCGATGTAGCGCAGCTCTTCACGGACCTACAAGGAAGGGGTGTTTGCGGACAATGCAACGGATTTGACGACACTCGAAAAACGAAACAACTACCGTACCCGCTGGGCGACCTCCGCCTCCTTCCGACGCTCCTCTTCCTCTTTGGCCATCTCTTGACGCGTCTTCTTCAGCGCCTGATTCATCTTCTGCTTCACACGACGCGCCAACTTCTGCTCCTCGTCCTCGTCGCTGCTCTTCTCGTTCGGCACGCCGACGGCTTGCTTCTCCTTCACCATTCGCTTCGTCAGTCTCACGCGACGCTTGCGATTCTCGATCTCGGCGCGCTCCTTCTCGGATTCCGACATGCTTGATCGGATTTCGAGCATCTTCACGTTGTCGGCGCCGTCGCTCTCCGCGCCGCTCGACTCGCTTCTTATCGGCGAATCTCTGCGCGGCTTCGGCTCGGGAGCCTTCTCCGCTGGCTCTTTGGGTGGCTCGATGCTCTTCTGACGCCTTCTGCGCTCTTCTCTCGACCGGTCTCTTCTACGATCTTTCGATCGGGATCGAGTGCGACGACGTCTTCTGGAGGTCGACCTCGATCGTCGTCGACGGTTCCGGTCGCGATCTTTCGACTTGGATCGGCTCCGTCTGCGATGATACCTCTCATGGGATCGATCTCTTCGTCTGTCTCGATCCCGATCCCTCGATCGGCTTCGCGAGCTTCTTCTCCTTCTCGAGTACCGATCTCTGGACCTGGACCGGCTCATCCGTCGATCCACGGAACCTCCGCCTGGTTTCAAGCCCGCCCAATCGACCTCATCCTCGTCTTTGCCGCGATTTATCGACAACTTCAGCACCTTCCGGTATTCCTCCGACGGAAGTTCCGGTCCCACCGGTCCATTCTTCACCTCCTCGTCGCTCTCGCGATCCGCGGTGCCGCCGAAGGTGGTGATGAACTCCTGCTTGACACCGCCACGCTTCCGATGCTCGCGATCGTCGTCGCTTCCGCCTCCGTTTAGATCTTCGATGATCTCGTCGATCTTCGACTTCTTCTGGCTCTGATTGATGAATCCGAGCAGTGTCGCGGTGGCTCCGTTGTCGCCGACCGTCAGCCCTTTTCCGACGATCGCCGCTCGTTGCTGCCTGAGCAACATTCGCTCGTGCTTCGATTCGCGCCCCTGAAAATCGAGATTGCGTGCGGTTCGTGTGAAAGTCGGGGCCTCAAACGGGCCTACTTATGAGCACTTGGGTTACGGACAGAGAGCTGCGCCTTCTGGCGATCGATTTGTTTGAGCTGCGCGGCGTCTCGCAACGCCTGCTGGTCGGCCTTCAGAAGAGCACAGAACAGGCTCTTCTTCACTCCGAACTCCTCGCCGCTCTTGTTCACAGTCCGCTGAGTTTCCGGATTCAGACGCGCCACGTCGAGATCCACGTCTTCAAATTGAAAAAGGTTCAGAAACCGAAAAACGGCGGGTTTTCTTACCCAAATCAAGCATTTCATCGATCTCCTCCTCGCTCTCTTCATCAGACGCATCGTCAGGCTTCACGAACCCCTTGACGACTTCTGAGTCTTCGTAGCTGAATCCGATCGTCGATTTCTTGTCGGCCGACTTCTTTTTCTTCTCCGCCTCCAGCTTCTTCGACTGCTCTTTCTCATTGGTGTAAAATTCGCGATCGGCGATTTTCCGCAGGTACTGCTTCTCGGTAACTTTCTTGTAATCGTTGATGATCAGCACTCGATATCGCTCGAAATCCGTCACAATTTGCTCTTTTTCATCGATGGAGCTCGCGCTTTCCGGCTTCTTTTTCGGCAATTCGTCATCGTCTTCGTCCATCAAATCCATTTTCGAGAGATGTGACCGGACGTCAAAACGATCGATCGTGATTTTCGGATCTCCTTGCCACGGACGCCTGAAGTCTCGTTGAATTTCCGCTTGAACAGAGAGATTATTCAAATTTACAGAATATTCGAGTCCTCGGCAGCTTTGGCGATCCCCAAATCCGCATGAATTTGCGCTTTCCGTCCGTGGATTTGCATGAATTGTTCGGGATCTTTTCGCTGGAATAAATGTCGTAATCCTTTGAAACATTTGAAATTTCTTGAATTCACTTACAACATTCTCAAAATAGCGCCTCTTCCGTTCGGCCCGCTTCGACTGGTCGATCATCGTGGAGCGCAGGAGTTTTTCCTGCCTCCTCGCCTCGTGCCACATCTTCCGGGCTGGAAAATCGATAACTCTAATGTCTTTTTTGAAAATAGATAAGAAAAACATGAGAAAACAAGGGATTTCACAGCGAAAATGCTTAAAAATTGAACGGAAATCGTTGAGAAACTGTTCAATAAAATGCGCACAGAAAGCGGAATCGGCGGAGTGTCGTTGTTTTTTTTCCAAACGTTGACCAGAAAAATGAGCTGGAGCACCCTCCTTAAGTTTATTATGATTGACGTTGTAACCAGTTGTAAATTTTTTATTTTTATGGTCCAGTTGTCATCATTATGGTCTGTTAGAGCCTAAATGTAAAGGCTTTTTTGTTGGCCTTGGGGCAGGAGGAGGATGACAAATTTATAGGGGGCGTGGCTTGAGGATCTCTTTCCTGATGGGTCCGAATCTGAATCAGTCTTGCATCTTGCACTTCTACAAGAATGTCTTCTCTGCCTACTCTCGTCTTCCTTATTCTGACTACTGTCACCCACTATGTGACAGCCACGGGACACCTCCGTCTCGACGTGACACCGTCCAATGACTGCTCGCTGCGTGTCATCACTCCACACTCTTCCGAGTCGCTGGACATGCGGCTCGGCGAGCAGCACACCGTCAGCTTCCACCCGCGACGCCCCGAACACACCATTGTGCACGTTCGGTTCGAGGTGCTCGGCGAGCTCCAAGAGCACACCTTCGAGTTCCGGCACACTCCGGAGCAGCACCCGGTGCACCGGAACGCGTTCGTGTTCGGCGAGCTCGTGTTGCTCGTGGAGTCGGAGTACGAGTGCGACCGCGGATTCTTCGGAGAGACGTGCGATCTGACACGCAGACCCACCACCTTCACCACTACTACTACTACCACTACTACTTCCACAACTACTGTCACTTCCATTCCAACTACCTCCACCACTGCCTCTCTTCTCAACAAGTAAGTGACTCCTCTTCTTCTCCAGTTTCCCTAACCAATCCTTATTTCAGCCCATCCAACATCAAGCTCATCTGCCTCATCGTCACCTTCCTCCTGCTCATCCTCATCGCCGTCCTCCTTCTGATCCCTCGACGTCTTCATCTTCACGACGACGTCGTCCTCTCTCCAGAAGTGCCCAAGGACAAGACCATCGAATCTCCATCGTCGCCCAACTCCACTCGCTACACCGCCGCCCCGCACACTTCTCTCGACATGACCCTCTGCTAGTTTCACCTAATTTTGCCTAATTCCCCCCTTTAATAATGTTAATAATATCAATAAACAATAAACCCGTGACCGCTTCTTTATGCGTGACACCCCTGTCACAGTTACACGTGGAACTCCCAACGTGCCATGTTGGCGTTCTTTCGGCTATAAAAGGCGCCGCAATCGCTCAGTGAACTCATATAATTCCGAATATTCTCTAACGACACTTCTGGCTTGATTGAGTTGGAGAAACAAAAAGTCGATAAAGTGATGAAGATCAAGTTTCGCACCGCTCTCCTCGTCTTCCTCTTCATCAAGCTCTGCGTTCTGTTCACCGGTAGGGGAAGGAGGAGATGTCCCACAGGACGTCACGATCTGTCCGATGTTTCCAGTGCTACAAGAGTCGCTCGAGTCGCTCGCCGCCGACGATCACCCGCTGATCTACGGCACACGTGACATCTACCTCTTCGACTTGATGCTCTCGTCGGTGTGCGCGCTCTCGATGACGGTCTCGCTGGTGCTTATTGTGCTGTTCGCCGTCGGACACTCGAAGTTTCGGAAGCCGTTCATCGTCGTCGCCTTCGCGTGCAATCTGATCCTCGTCGCGCCGTTCTTCTACTCGGGCCTCTATCTGACGTTCAACGATGATTCTGGGCTCGAGATGTCGTCGCGAATGAACGCGAGCTTTCAGAAGATGTTCGACTTCGCCGACGACTACAATTCGAGAAATCTCACCGGCGACGGCGACAACTCGACGTCACCAGTCACGCCGTCATCGCTCGACGACTACCTCTTTGTGACGCGCACTCAGAAGCGCTACTGTTGCTGCGGACTCGACGGCGGCGGATTCTACGGCTTTGACAATGCGACGACGGCGCTTCAGATGCGCATTCCGTTCACGTCGAAGTTGGACATTCGGTGCCCGCTGAACTCGTTGTTCAAGAACTCTACGTGCGGCGACTCGCATCTACACGGGTGTGAGCCGCGCATCAAGCAGGTTCACCCGACGCGCATCCTCCTCTATTCGTGCATCGGCGCCGTCGCCTCGACGCTCTTCCTCGTCGCCTCGCCGTTCATCTACTCGCAGTTCGAGCTCGACCGCCGACGCGCCCGATCGCAGTACATTCGCGATTGGCGACGCGCCATCGAGTTGCACACGACGGAGCATCGGCTGGCGGCGTTGCGACGAGCCGGCGGCGAGAAGGAGGGCAGTCCGGTGGTGTCGGAGCAAGAGGAGCCGCTGCTGCCGGAGAATCCAATTGGTGGTGGTGAAGATGTGAATAAATGAAGGTGTTTGGTTTCTGTGAAGATGCTTGAAGCATGCTGAAATTGGCGATGTTGACAAAAAAAGCGAAAGTCGCAGAATTGTCATCATCATGTGGATGTACGTGATTGTGCGTGAGCGTGTCTGTGGCGGTGTTTACAGACTGGGCACCAGAGACGACGACACTTGCTTGATTTTTGTTGTTTTGGGAAGAAATGTTCATTTCAAATCGCAAATTTGCATAGCTACTGATTCATCAGGTCGCCTCGACGCTTTTTTTAAAACAGAATTGGCACATCTGTTTCAGACAGTTTCAGACAGCTTCAGAGAGCGCATCTTACTGGAAGTGGAGACGATGATGTCGTTCAGTTTGCAACACGTGGTGTTATTGAGACACGCCATACCGTCCGGGCAGAGGTACAGATCGTTCGTGTTGACGGTGATCTTGAGGCACACTGAAAAATTGTCGGCGTTCGGATCAGGTGATGACGTGGCGGATTCGGATTCGGATTCAGAGCGAAGCGAAGTGACTCACCTCCCTCATCGTTGGCACACGTTTGAGCCGTCGTGGTGGAGGCGGCGAGAAGCGCGGAAGCGAGCACGATGATGAACAGCATCTCTTTTGTTACCTGAAAAGTTGGAAAGTGGCAGTGAATTCGAAATTTGAACTGAAACCATTGATGCCAATTCCCTTTTCCGCTGTGAGCTCTCTTTTATAGGAGCCGAGTCTGAAAAGCTGCTCAAACAATCGGACGGGCGGGGTTCATTTGCATTCGGGTTTCCGCCGGGTGAGCGCGGGCTCACTGAAATAGTTTGAACTACTGAATTAAACATGAAGCGAATAGTTTTTTGGCTCCCCGGTGCCCACGTGGATGTGGCACTACCGTAGGAAACCGCTTCGCCGTACTTTTTTTCATGGTTTTTGGAGTTTCCGAGTCAATTTAGATAAGGGATTAAGATACAAGGTGCGACACAAAGGGGGCGGGGCTTACAGAGGTAATGGATCCCGATAGATGCGACACAAAGGATCTCGATAATTGCTCGATCAAGATAAGGGTCAGGAAGATCTAAGGGGCGGGGCTTATCTACATAATTGATCCAATCTGAAAACTGAAAGAGGCAGAGTGAACAAATAACTTCAACGTTGCTCCGTTTGTACGCTCACCGCGCCCTGTTTAGCCCGTGAATTAGAATCCACCTCAATTCCAACCCGTTGCGAGACTGTAGATGTGTGCAGTAGAGCTTATTTACTGACGTACCCTTTTTGCCCCCCGTGGGCTGTACGTACAATGCACCAGAAATCACGAAACTTTGCGGGCCGGCGAATCTTCGAGTGATGCAATTGACAATCACAAGTTCTTCGTGCCCGAAAATCTTCCGAACCACAAAGGGTCACAAAAAGTGTGGATGTACGTGATTGTGCGTGAGCGTGTGTGTGTGGCGGTGTTCACAGACTGGGCACCAGAGACGACGACACTTGCTTGATTTTTGTTGTTTTGGGAAGAAATGTTCATTTCAAATCGCAAATTTGCATAGCTACTGATTCATCAGGTCGCCTCGACGCTTTTTTAACAGAATCCGCACGTCTTGGGGCACTGATCCTTCATCAGCGACAGGTAGATGGAGTTTGTGCACAGGTAGGCTTTGGCGGCGCACTCGGACACTCCGGTCGACGGGTTGACTTTGTCGACGCACGATCCGCTCGATCCGCCGTTGGAACCTCCGTTGTTGGTGTTGCTTCCGCTGCACCGTCCGCACGTCTTGGGGCATTGCTGAAAGAATACGTGTTGGTAACGTCTTCTGAATTGCTGAATCGCTCACGTCGGTCATTAGCGCGTAGTAGACGGAGTTGTTGCACAGGTTTGCGTTTTTGGCGCAATCCGACACACCCGTCGATGGGTTGACTTTGTCGACGCAGGCTGAAAGGACCGGCAAGACAGTTTCAGACAGCTTCAGAGAGCGCATCTTACTGGAAGTGGAGGCGGCCGTAGTGGTGGTGGTGGTGGAGACGACGATGTCGTTCAGATCGCAACACGTGGCGTTCTTAAGGCACGCCATACCGTCCGGACAGAAGTAGATATCGAGCGTGTTGACGGTGGTCTTGAGGCACGCTGGAAAATTGTCGGCGTTCGGATTCAGATTCAGACAGAAGCGAAGTGACTCACGTCCCTGATCGTTCGAGCACGTTTGAGCCGTCGTGGTGGAGGCGGCGAGAAGCGCGGAAGCGAGCACGATGATGAACAGCATCTCTTTTGTTACCTGAAAAGTTGGAAAGTGGCAGTGAATTCGAAATTTGAACTGAAACCATTGATGCCAATTCCCTTTTCCGCTGTGAGCTCTGTTTTATAGGAACCGAGTCGGAGAAGCTGCTCAAACAATCGAGCGGCGGGGCTCATTTGCATTCGGGTTTCCGCCGGGTGAGCGCGGGCTCACTGAAATAGTTTGAACTACTGAATTAAACATGAAGCGAATAGTTTCTTGGCTCCCCGGTGCCCACGTGGATGTGACACTACAGTAGGAAACCGCTTTGCCGTACGTTTTTTCATAGTTTTTGGAGTTTCCGAGTGTAACATTGCGGTTTCGAAGTAGTTTGAGTTTCAGAGGTCATATCTTGAAAACTAGATGAGGTAGGAAAAAGTTGTCAACTAACAAAATGTTTTTTGACTTGTCGGCTATATTTCAGCAGTTGACAACTTTCTTCCATTTCTTCTAGTTTTCAAGATATGAGGGCTCAAACACAAGCCATTTGCTAGATCGCTCTAACACAGGTAGCGTATTATCTATGAATCAATCGAGGTGCCAGCCGGGCAGGTGGGCTCATTCTACAGTCAATCTAGATAAGGGATTAAGATACAAGAGGCGACACAAAGGGGGCGGGGCTTATAGAGGTAATGGGTCCCGATATGTGGAACACAAAGGATCTCGATAATTGCTCGATCAAGATAAGGGTCAGGCAGGTCTAAGGGGCGGGGCTTAACTACATAGTTGATCCAATCTGAAAACTGAAAGAGGCAGAGTGAACAAATAACTTCAACGATGCTCCGTTTGTACGACCACCGCGCCCTGTTTAGCCCGCCAACGGGAAAAACGTAATTAAAACCCGCTGCGAGACCCGTAAGAAGGTACGGTGGCAGTCGTTTTTCAGCTGTACGGGTGTGTGCAATAGAGCGTATTTACTGACACGTACCCTTTTTGCCCCCCCCCCCCCCCCCCCCGTGGGCTGTACGTACAAAGCATCAGAAATCACGTAACTTTGCGGGCGGGCGGGCGAATCGCGAATCTTCGAGTGATGCAATTCCCAATCACAAACGCTTCGTGCCCGAAAATCTTCCGAACCACAAAGGGTCACAAAAACCGGCACGTCGTTTTGTGACCGTTGTGTCCGACAGTTCCTCATATAAACCCGGCTCCCCCCCTCCCCCATAGGCCCTCAAAATGCTCATTTTCCTCGCCGTCGCCGCCGTCTGGAGGTTCTGCCCACCGCTCGCCGTTTCGCTCGCCGTCGGAGCGCTGTTCCTCGTGCTCCGACGTCTTCTGCGCGCGCCCACGATTGCTCCGAAACCGGCGATTCGGAAGACGGACTTCCGGCGTGACGTCGTCTATCTCTTCCAGTTTCCACGTGTTCGCAACGTGGCGTGCACTTCTCCGTTCTGTCTGAAAGTGGAGGTGCTCTGCAGAGCACACCGCATTCCCTATGAGGTTTGCGTGACGGAAGGAGGGGCTGAAAATGAGCCCGTCAGTTTCAGATTGTGGTCCAACGCCGCGCGCGGTCACGCAACGGGACACTTCCGTTCGTCGAGCTCAACGGCGAGCACATCGCCGACTCCGACCTCATCGAGCAACGTCTTCGGAAGCACTTCAACATCGCCGATCTTCCGGAAGAGCAAGAGGCTCACGCCACTGCCCTCACCCGCCTCGCCGACAATCACCTCTTCCAGTCAGTTTCAACCTCCTTTCAATTTGGCTGAAACTACAAACTACAAAGCCAAACTTATTTTCAGCGTCCTGACTCGGTATAGAATCGAAGGCGCCGAGTTTTGGGACACACTCGCCATTCCTCATTTTGTGCCCAATTGTGCTCGGCCGGTGCTCCGTTTTGTGCTGAAAGTGCTCATCACCAGGAAGCTCTACAATCGCTCCAAAGCGGCGATCGGCGACTTCGAGTGGGCGGAGCTTCGCGAGATTCTGAATCGCGATCTGAAATCGATTCAGCGGCAGCTGTCAGGTCAGCAGTTCCTGTTCGGAGACCACATCACACCAGTCAGTTTGTCACACGGTGCGTGACCAGTCCCACGTGACATTTCCAGACGGACGCCACAATCTTCGCCCATCTGGCGTGCATCTACTACCGTACCCGAACCCACGTGTCCGACGTCATCGAGACGGACTTCCCGACGATTCTCGAGTACATCGAGCGGATTCGTCAACAACTTTTCGCCGACGATTTCAACATTTGATAATAACGACTTATTTATTTCGAAAAAAAATGAATCATGAGCAGAGACCACATCTTTGGACACAGAAATTCGTCACAAAACGAGCTGCAGGACAATATTGCGAAATTTGATTCTCACTCTGCGTCTCCAATATTTGCAGGGTCAAAATGATGCATTAGTATTATTCGTTCACTATTTCTTTGTATTTTTTGAACTCACTGCCGAAAAATGTCGGAAAATGCGAAAAATTCCGTTTTTTCGCGTTTTTCACTACTGAAAATGAACTTCGCGGCGAGACCCATGCGTTGAATCATGTCTTTGCGCCTTTAAATTTTGTTTTCTGTTTAAAAAATTAGGAAAAACTCGCAATTATTCGCATTTTTCGACAGAAAGTTGCATCAAAATTAAATATTTTTAAAGGCGCATGGGCATTTTTCCACGCCGGGGTCTCGCCGCGCGGTACGTTTTTAGTGGTAAAAATGTGCGAAAAACTCGCAATTTTTCGCGTTTTTCGACATTTCTCGGCATTTTTTCGACAGAATTGAGTGAATTATTGTCGTTTTTTTCGGGGGGCAGTGTGGGAAATTCCACGTATGCCGAAATTTGGGGGCGTGGCCAATTTGCAAGCCTCGCACAGTTTATACTCCCGCCCATTGCATTTTCGTTTTTCCACGTGGCTCCGCCAATCACCGCGTTTCTGAGGCGGGGTCACGCGCACTCATTGGCGACGTCACGTGGAAAAACAAAAAAACGCAATGGGCGCAGTTTCAACCGTGCGGCACTTGCAAATTGGCCACGCCCTCAAATTTCGGCATACGTGGAATCTCCCACACTGCCCCCCGAAAAAAACGACAATAGTTCAGAAAATGCTCTTCTTCATCCGCCTATTCTTCCGGCAAACCGTCAAAATGCTCTTTCACTATTCGCCGCTCACCGCCGCTCTTGTCATCGCCGTTCTCGCCGCCTACGTCTACAAACGGTTTTTCGTCTTCAAACCGTACGCGATTCGTCGGCGACCCGGCCCGTACAAGCGCGATTTCGAAAAGGACACCATCTACTTGTACCAGTTCAAACGACCGCAAAATTGTCCGAACCTGTCGCCGTTTTGCATGAAAATCGAGGTGTTGTGCAGAGCGTACGGGATTCCGTACGTGGTGTGTGACAAGCGACGGTTATGGTCACGCAACGGGACACTTCCGTTCGTCGAGCTCAACGGCGAGCACATTGCGGACTCTGACCTGATTGAGCAAAGATTGCGCGAGCATTTTGGGATTCCGACGCTTCCGGGCGTTCAGGAGGCTCACTCGATCGCTCTGAACCGTCTGGCTGATAACCACTTGTTCAAGTGAGACTTCTGATGGCGGACGTCTTCACGAGCCGAACTTCCTGTGCTTTCAGCGTTCTGATCCGCTTCAAATCGGCTGGCGACGGTCTCTACACTACGATCCTTGGAATGATCGGCCTTCCCGCCTTCCTCACACCCGTCCTTTTGCCCGTTTTCCGCGCGGTGATCGGAAAGAAGATCTACAGGAAGTCGACAATGGCGATCGGCGACTTTGAGCCGGCGGAACTCGAAGCTCTTCTGCACAAAGATCTCCAAGTGATCCAGGACCATCTGGGGGATCAAAAGTACCTGTTCGGCGACAAAATCACACCGGTAAGGGGGTCTCGGGCTGAAAATAGGTCTGACCGACTCTGACGATCCTATTCTTCCACAGATCGACGCGGCAGTGTTCGGACAGCTGGCGTCGGTCTACTATCCGTTCCGGTGTCACGTCGGAGATGTCCTCGAGACGGACTTCCCGAAGATTCTCGAGTACATGGAGAGAGTCCGCGTCGAGATTTATCCGAACGATTTCACATTATGATTCGAATTTCAAACAACAGAAAATGAATAAAACTGTTTTTAAGCTTGAGCAAAAAAAAATTTGAAATCCTTTTCCAAGAAAGTCTGTCGCTCACACTACTCGAAAATTGTTATTCTAATTTACGGCCCGGTGCCTAACAACTGCAAATCCACGGCCGCGTGGGTCTCGCAGCGAAGAGCCCGTGTAGATTTACGAGCGGCCGCATTTTCGATTCAAAATTTCGAATAAACTGAAATTGCAAGCCAAAATCGCTGTTTTTGCGTTCTTTCCAAAATGTCAAAAATGCGCCCGCTCGTATTTAAATCAACACAACTCTTCGCTGCGAGACCCACCAATTATTTTTAAGTTTTTATTTATGCTAAAAAAAAACGAAAACCCCGCGGCCCTTAAAATAAAAAGTTCGGGAACTGATTGAAAACTGGAAAAAACAAAACGAAAAACACAAACTCCACTACAAAGCACACAACTCTCACACGATAGAGACGCAGACACACACACACAAAACTGTCTGCGTCTCCCATTTCTCTCGTTCTTTTCTCATTTTTTTTTCTTCTCGTCGCCAAAACAATTCGCTTTTTTTCTTGATTTTCTTGTAAATTCTCAAATCTTTTGCTGGTTTTCAAAACGATATCTATCTGTTCAAATACTTTGTAGTGAACGTAGTAAAGTGTGTGGTTTGTGTAGTCGATATCAGCACAAAAATGGATAAGAAATTGCGAGAAGAAGAACGCGTCACTCGACACAGTTTTCGCGTGTCTGCGCTCTCTCCGAACACACTTTTCTCTCCGATTTCTAATCGCTGCGGGCAGACTCTACCCCTTGGCAGTATAAATAGAGGCGCTATTGTCATCGTTTCGTCCTTCCCATTCTCTTTCCCCCATTTACTTTCCAGCACCAAAACCGAAAATGGTGTGCTGTTGCCCAGTGACGACGACGTTGGCGCTCGGCGCCGTCGCCTTCTTCGTCTACAAAAAGTTTCTGAGCACGCCGAGCATTCAGCCGAAACCAGCGGTAAGTTGCTCTTTTCGGGACATGGAAGGTTCTAGAAGTGAGCTTTCCGTTTTGCAGATCCATAAGAAGGACTACAAGAAGGACACCGTCTACTTGTACCAGTTCAAACGGCTCCGCAATTGTCCGAATCTCTCGCCGTTTTGTATGAAGATCGAGATGATTTGCCGGATTTACAAGATCAACTACGAGGTTGGTCGCGTTGAGTTGCAAGCGCGCTCTAGTGCACACTGTCGATTTCAGATTGTGGAGAGCTCCACGGCTCGGTCACGCAACGGGACACTTCCGTTCGTCGAGCTCAACGGCGAGCACATCGCTGACTCTGACCTGATCGAGCTCCGATTGCGACAACACTTCAAGATCCCATCGTTGCCGGCGGAGCAGGAGGCCCAGGCGGTGGCTCTGAGCCGGATGGCCGATAACCATCTCTTCTAGTGAGTTTTTGCTGAAACTGAGCCTGTGGGGCTGAAATTGAGCATTCCACTATTCCAGCATTCTTATCCGCTACAAGACCGCCGTCGACGCCTTCTACGAGACCATCGTCGGTCTTCTGAACCTTCCCACGTTCCTCGTCTCAATCCTGGTGCCGCTTGTCCGGGCGGTCTTCGGCCGCAAAGTCTACTCGCGATGCGTCGGCGCGATCGGCGATTTCGAGCCGCACGAGCTCGACGAGCTTCTCCATCGCGATCTGAAAGTGGTCCAGGACTCGATCAAGGGCAAATTCCTGTTCGGCGACACGATTCAGACGGTCGACGCGACGGTCTTCGGACAGCTGGCATCGGTCTACTATCCGTTCCGATCGCACATCACCGACGTGCTCGAGAAGGACTTCCCGAAGCTTCTCGAGTACATGGAGAGAGTCCGCAAAGAGGTCTACCCCAACGATTTCACTATTTAAGCCTTAGCACCCTTCATTGATCTTCTTGAATAAACTTTGCAATCTGAAAAGGTCAGTAGATCACACAAATCGTGGCGGGATCCAAAGCTTGGAGGAGGCGCACTGAGGATGAGAGGGTCCTCAAGCCACGCCCCCTTCGGTCGACAATGGCGATCGGCGCCTTTGAGCCGACGGATCTTGAAGCTCCCCTGGGCGATCAAAAGTACCTATTCGCCGATAAAATCACACCGATAAGAGGGTCTCCGGCTGGAAATAGGTCTGAAAGCCTCTAAAGATCCTTCCCTTCCACAGATCGATCCGTTCCGGTGTCACGTCGGAGATGTCCCACCGAGACGGACTTCCCCCGAAGACTCTCTAGGGGATTTCGCAATCTGACTTTCTGATCTTGAACACTTGATCTTCGGGGGCCGACGAAAATCGAAAAACGATGACAATTGTCTATTATCACAAAACGAAAGATACGAGGCGAGACGAAAGATTGCCTCTTTCTTTCATTTTCCCAAAAAATGCCCTATTTCCTACTGTTTTTCACATTTCTACTCGTTTTTTTGATCTACAAACTCAAAAAACTCTTCCAACCCGATGAGATCAAACCGAAGCCTGCGGTGAGTTTTCCGTTTTTGTTTTTGAAAGCGTTAACTTTCGCGCCAAATCCTGACACTTTCAGATCCACAAAACCGACTACAAGAAGGACACCGTCTATTTGTTCCAGTTCAGACGGCTCCGCAATTGTCCGAACATGTCGCCGTTTTGTATGAAAATCGAGATGATTTGCCGGATCTACAATATCGATTATGAGGTGAGTGCGGTGGAGCGTGTTTGCAACACTGACTACTTCAGCCTCAAACGTTCAGGTTATCGAGAACGCGAGTTTCCGGTCACGCAACGGGACACTTCCGTTCGTCGAGCTCAACGGCGAACACATTTCGGACTCTGACCTGATCGAGCTCCGATTGCGGCAACACTTCAAGATTCCATCGTTGCCGGCGGAGCAGGAGGCTCAGGCGGTGGCTCTGAGCCGGATGGCCGACAATCACCTGTTCCAGTAGGTCCAAACGTCCTCCTGCTCCTCCATGATCCATGATCCCCCTTTCAGTGTTCTGATGAGGTACCACTGCGCCGACGACGTCTTCTATCGCACGTTCCTCGAACTGTCCGACTTCCGCCCATCTCTAATCCCTCTCGCTCTGCCGTTCATGAAGATCCTCATCGGCGGAAAGATCCACGCCAACTCCACCTCGGCGATCGGCGATTTCGAGCCGCACGAGCTCGACGAGCTGCTCCATCGCGATCTGAAAGTGGTCCAGGACTCGATCAAGGGCAAATTCCTGTTCGGCGACACGATTCAGACGGTCGACGCGACGGTGTTCGGACAGTTGGCGTCGGTCTACTATCCGTTCCGAACGCACCTCAGCGAGGTGCTCGAGAGGGACTTTCCGATGCTTCTCGAGTACATGGAGAGAGTCCGCAAAGAGGTCTACCCCAACGATTTCACAGTTTGAATCGCAGTCCCAGAATGAATATGTTGTCATTAGAGCGCACTTGCCAGTTCCTCCGAGATCCCCGGGAAGCGGGAAGAGTGTAGTATTTGTAGTTTTAGTGAGAGAGAGAGAGAGAGAAAGAAAACGGAGACGCAGACAGCGAAAAGTGTGTCCCGACACAAAATTGATCGCGAGATTCCCCGACAAATTCAAATTGCATCACAAAACGGATCATCTCACCTCGCCCCCTATATAAACTAGGACCCCCCCCCCCCCCTTCCAGAAGACGCTCTCACGATGATTCTGGAGACGTGCGCTCTCGTCATCATCACCGTATTCGTTCTGAAGCTCACACACTCGTTCTACGTCACTTTTTTGACGTCGCCCAAAGTGAATCCGACGCCCAAGGTGAGCAGCCATTTGATGTGTGAAAGTTGAAGTTTTTAGAATTTTTATAAGGTTTATTGATCGTCAGAAGTCTCAAATTAACATTATCATTATTACAATTAAGGGCAATTAGCGAAACCAAAAAAAAAAACGGAAATTAGTACTCCGATTCGGTGGCGAAGGTGGTTCCAAACGGCGCGGCGGTGTATCGGGAATCGTACTCGAGGGAGACGTCGTCGGTGTCCAACGTCTTCTGCTTCTGGTTGTCCTCCGACGTCATCTCGAAGAGCACTGGAACGGAAGACCGCGGCTGGCGGATCAGAAGCACGGCGACGACGACGATCAGCATGCAGAGGACGGCGATGATGGCGTAGAGGGCGATGAGAAGGGCTCCGGCTCCAGAAGACGTCATGACGACGCGAGCAGATGACGTGGAAGTCGTGGAGGTTGTCATAGTGACGGTGGTAGTAGTAGTAGTAGTAGTAGTGGTAGTAGTAGAAGTACTGGTGGAAGAAGACGTGGAACTAGAAGCCGTCACACCAGTCTCAGTGCATCGCTCACCGTGGAATCCGTGAGCACACTCGAAGAACGACTTGATGAGCACCAGACTCTCGCCCTGACCCACAGTCTTGCGGAGCACCGTGCCCGAGCTCTTCAACTGATAGATCTCCGGCTCGGGACGGGCGCCGTTCACCGAGAACGCGACGAAGATCGCCGTCTCGCCACGTGCGAAGTGGAACGTGGTGTGACGTGGCGAGCCGGACCACAACGGCACTGTCACCGATGAGGTGTTGGAGATCACCTGCAGTGTGCACGTCTTCAGCGCCGTCATCTCGAACGTGAGAATGCCATGGGCCTGAGCCGCCGGGAGGATGGTCAGCACTAGAAGAATAAGGCTGGGAGTAGAAGAGCGCTGGAAGTGGAGCATCTCGGATCGGGAGTTGAGCAACCGAATGAGGACGAGACTCGCGTGGATCGACGTGAGAGTCCGCAAGCCACGCCCCCTTCGGACCATCCGGAACAGGCTCCGCCCACGGCTATGGAATTGTCATCATGTGCGAGAATGATGACAATATAGTATACCGTATTCTATCTCACATTTTCATTTTACACCAGGGCTCGGTTGTAAAGTTGTAAAACTGGTCGTAAAGAGTAGAACAACAGGTGTGACAGGTTGCAGATCCACAAGCGTGACTACGAGAAGGACGTCGTCTACCTCTACCAGTACCCGCGTACCGACGCGGTGCCCAATCTGTCGTCGTTCTGTCTGAAAACGGAGACATTCCTCCGTGCTTTCAAAATCCCGCACGAGATCATCGAGACGGGCACACTGCGGTCCCGTAACGGGACACTTCCGTTCGTCGAGCTGAACGGCGAGCACATTCCCGACTCGGACCTCATCGAGCAGCGCCTTCGCGAGCACTTCCGCATCCCACCGTTGCCGCCGAGCCAGGAGGCGCACGCGGTCGCGCTGAGCCGGCTCGCCGACAATCATCTGCTGAGCATCATCATCAAGTACAAGTCGGCCGAGCGGCAGTGGTACGATGCACTGCTGCGCGCCGTTCCCGGTCCGAACATTGTGCGAACGGTGCTGCGTCCGGTGCTCAAATCCCTATTCGTGTGGAAGGTGCACGAGCGCACGAGCGGCGCCATCGGAAGTTTCAGCGAGCAAGAGGCCGAGCTGTTGTGCCACAAGGATCTGCAGGCGATTCAGGACTCGATCACCGGGCGATTCCTGTTCGGCGACAAGATCACGCCGGTGAGTCGAGACCCAAAAAAAAAGTAAATCCTCTTGATTTCAGGCGGATTGCACGGTTTTCGGCGAAGTCGCCTCCGCCTACTACCCGTTTCCCAACAAGTTCTCGCGAATCATCGACTCGCGCTATCCGGCGATTCGCGAGTACTGCGATCGGATCATCGACGAGCTCTACCCGCAGGATTTCACGATTTGACCTTCTTAACAACTGGGTTCATCATCATAATCATAATGATCACAAATATATGTGAAATGTAAAAAGGAGACGTCGGGAGGGTTTGAGGGGAAAGGAGGCGAGAAGAAAGAAAAAAGAAATACAGTTACTTTTTGATACATTTGTCCATGATCCATGAGCGTCGGCGATCGATTAGTCAAAGTCCGGAACGTCGTCGTTGCCCTCGTCGTCGTCGCCTTCATCTTCATCGTCGCCGAATTGCTCTTCGTCGGCATCGTCGTCGCCATCCAAAACGCCGATGTTGAATCCGTCGTCTCCCTCATCAAAGTCCTGCGGTACATGATCCTCGTCGGAGTCCGCTCCGTATCCCTCGATCTCCGCATCACTTTCGGCTCGCGACGACGCCGCCGGGGAATCGTTGTACTCGAGCGGCGAATCGCTTGCATTTCTGTAGACGCGCATCGCTTCGTCGTTCTCGACGTCGGTCGGCTGCTCGTCGTCGCCGGTGGACTCGTCGTCGCTGCCGGATTCTTCACCGTGACCATCTTCGCCTCCGTCTTCTGGCTCAACGTCGTCCTCTTCGGTTCCGTCTTCCTCATCATCGACTTCTTCTTCTTCTTCGTCGTCGTCGTCGTTTCCGCCCTCCTCCTCGCCACTGGTCGCCTCATCTGATGGCGGCACCGGATCGAACGCCTCCAGAATGCGTCGACACTCCGCCGTCAAGGGCGGCTCTTTCGAGAACACATCTTCCCACGTGGCACGTCCGTCCATTTCGCCGTCACGATCCAGCGCCGCCTCGATGACGAGTCGATTGTCGCGCTCCAACGATCGCTCGTGACAACACGTGTGCGAGTACTGACCGCGGCGTCGGCGCGGAAACGGAATGTCGTACGACCAGGGCAGCCGAATCGGCGACCACAGTTTGATGGTCTTCTCGACGCCCGACGAGATGAGCAAGTGGTTCATGCTCGAGTAGTCCATCTCGTTCGGCAACGATCGATGTCCGCGCAGGACGGCCGCCTCTTTCAGCACCTTGTAGTCGGGAGTGTCGAGGTCGTACTCGCGAGTTCCGCGACGAAATCCGGTCTGCTCGTCGGCACGTGGCACTTTCCAAATGTGAATTCCCCAGTTGTCACTGCCGGTGGCCACCGTGTAGTCGTCGATGAACGTCATCGACTTGACCGTCAAACGGTGCACATAGTCGTCGCCTTGTAGAGCGAACGCGCGTTTGCTGATCATCTGTAAGTCGTTCGAGATTGATCGATTGCCACGTGGCGATTGCATTTCGCACTTACATCGAAATAGACGGGTGTACTGTCGCAGCGAAGAGCCATGAACTGATTACCGCTACGGCTCCATTTGCCGGACGACCACGACGTGGCGCCGACACGTGGCGCTCCCTCGAAATCGCGCGGCTTCAGAATCGGTCTGAAATTGCGCGTTCGTCTGAATCGGGTCTGAAAAAAACCAAGAACGTACTGATCGGGACGTCGCAAGTCGAAGACGTCGGGTCCGCGCGAGCGTGTGTTCACCAGAAATATGCGCGGCGTTTCCGGATGGAACTCGGCGCCGTAGTACTTGGCGACGACGTCCGGACGGAACACCGTCGGATTCAGGCGATCGCGCTCGTCGACTATCGACACTTCACGCCTACGCGTCACCGCCAGAATGTTGCTGTCTTGGGTCTGAAAGTGCGCTCTGTTGAGGTAGAGGAAAACGTGGATTTCCTCGAGAGCACTCACATTCTGACTCAACCCGATCAACTCGCCGTACTCGTTCTCCATATTCCAAACCATGTGTCCCGTCTCAATACTATGCTTGATCAGTGTTCCCTCGCCGGCACCCGAGAACAGGTAGTCGTCGCTGAAAGAAGAAGAAGGCGTTGTCGTTTCTCGATCGACAGCTTCTTCAACTCACTCCGTAGTGAACTCCAACGCGAAAATGTTGAACGTGTGTCGCTGCTTCATCGCGACAAGAGGCTGCGGCTTTCTTCGCAACATCGCCTCGTCGACGCGCCACACTCGCGGGTGCAAATCGTCGCCGCCCGACGCGATGAGCTGCTCGTTGTGCGAGAACTTCAACGCGTTGACGCATCCCTCGTGCCCGCGCACATCTTTTTGGCAATAGTCTTTGCACTGCGTCAAATTCGGCTTCTGGAAGTGCGCTCCATTGGAATGCGGTTGGTACCGGGGACTCTTACAAATGCTTTGAAGACGTTGGCGCCGACATCTCTCTGATGCAGATAGTCCACGACGCCGTGTGGCACCGGTTTCAGTGGCATCACGGTATTCGATCGATACTAGAGAAGCTGAAAAGTAAGAAAAGAGAAAACTGAAAACTGGCAAAGTGGAAAGCATTCGAATGATTCGACAAGTCGATGCAAAATGGCTCGAGAGCACGGCGGCGGCGCCAGTTTACAATGGAAACAGTTTATTTCACTTTCTCACGAGAAGCGGCGGGGCTCGAAACGAACGACGGGGGCCCGGATCGATAGAGAACCGCCAAATGGGGGGGGGGGGGGCGAATGCGCGACGAGAAGGAGGGGGGAAAAAAGGAAGAGGTGACTGACTAACTGCAGGGAGGGGGAGCGCAGAGAAACAGAGACGACGGGCCCAGCACGGCCGTCGGTGTGTGTCTCTCGTGCTTTTCCGGCTGTTGACTGATGTTTCTGCTGCAGAGCGTTAGAGATGGGGAAGAAGGCTAGAGATAGATGGGGGGGGGGCCGAGACGAAAAATACATATGATACACAAAGGACACGTGAAACCAAAAATGTCGGTCAGAAAGGAAGGAAGCAAGTTTAGGAGCCGTTCTGTCCGGAGAAGGTGAGGGGGCCGATTAGATGGAATGGAGAGGGGGGTGAGTGTCAAAAGAAGAATCAGGGGGGGGGGGGGGGGCGCAATTATCGTCGAATCACTTGAGCTTCTTGAGCTCGTCGAAGCGACGAGCCAGATCGTCAAAGTCGAGGTCGCCTCCGGATCCGCCACCTCCGCCGCCGGGCGGCTTGTTGTTGCCTCCACTGCCGCCGCCGCCTCCGACGAATCCAGTCGGGACGTCCGGAAGGGAGAGTTCTGGAATGTGACGAATTGAGGCGTTCCTAGTTTCTTGTTTAGTTACCTGGGAAGTCATCGTCCGGCTTTCGAAGCGACTGTGGCGGTGCCGTCGGATGGTTGGGCGGGATCTGTGGGTTGATCAGCGAGTTCTGCAAGACGGGATCGTTTCGGGTGCACTTTAGATCCTTCTAGTTTTTTTTTGAAAGGGTTCCTAGATCCCATAGCAAGCCACGCCCCCCGGTTTCCACGTGTCCACCTTTTTCTCTTTTTTGGCGGACGAGGATCCGCTGCGAGTGCGGATCTTCTCTTTCTCATGTTGATGCTGATGCTGCTGCTGCTGCTGCGAGTGATGATGATGGTTCGGATCGGGAGTTTTCGAACGACGCGTGCTATTCGGTCGCTTGCACGACGAGCACCGCTTCACCGATTTCGACTTTTTACGCGACGACTCCGCCGCCGACAGCGTCTTGGTTCGAGTCAGAAGCAACATCGTCGGAAGTGAGTGGACGGATTCTGATGGTGATGATGAGGAGAGGAAGAAGAAGAAGAAGAAGTCAACGGGGAAGACGAGAAAGAGGAAAAGGGAGAGAGCGGGACCGAAAACAATCTGACGAAGTGGACGAGGCGACGGGGGCGGAAAAGCCAAAATGGGAGGAGTTCGTCCCCTCCTTTTCGGTAATTGGAAAACTTCCGAGGAGGGAGGACCCGCGGGAGGCGAATGGATGAAGAAAGCAAACGAAGAAGCAGAAGAAGAAGAAGGTTGATCAAAACACCTTCTTCTGAAGTTTGAAGCCCAGTTTGTGGCTCGACGGCAGAGCTCAAGCGGCGCTGCCTTCGACAAAAAGAGGGCGGAGCATCAGAGAAGCTCATCGAGCACGCGGAGCCCACGGAGCTTTCAGATCATCAACTTTCTACGCTCCACGAGATCCTTCTCGGATTACTATAGACCAAAGAGCCCAGGATTATATGGTCCGTGCAAAACACGACTTCTTCTTCTGCTTCTTCTTCCTCCTCCCCATAACTTCTCCTCAATATCTCTAGGGTCGGACCAGCGTCCTCTTCCTCCTCCCCACAACGAAAATTTGTTGTGGTTTGAAGTTTGAGCGCTTCCAGCTCCCGGAACTCAGCTCCGAATACAAAATACCTTCTTGTTGTTCGACAAGAAGGGTGGAGATGAGGCTCCTGAGGAGAAAAACATCCAAAGGTTCGTCTCCTCCTCCTCCTCCTTCCCATAACTTCCTCATGAAGATAAAGTTATGGGGGATGATGGTAGGAGGAGGGCCCCGGGCGCACGGATGCAAAAGTTCTCAAAATTGGTCCCCGGAGAGCTCGAGGAAGTAGAATGGCGGCGCCGTGTGCGGAAAGTGGGCGGAGCCCGGCAGCGGCCCTCCCCATAAATTATCCGCCACTGCACTTCTGGACTTCTTCTCAATAGTCGGAGAACGACGAAATATCAAAAAGGAAAGAGCTCTTTGAGAACCGGAAAACTGGCGGAAAACAAAGAAAAAAGAAGGAAGTAGAAAGGCAAAAGTGAAAATTGAAATTGAGAAGCTTCGGGATCCGGCTCCGGCTCCAGATCCCACGGATTAGGGGATCTTCTGCAGAAGAAAGAAGAAACCGAGTGGATTAACGATCTCGCATTCCGGGAAAGAAGAAGAAGAAGAAGAAGTCACCACCCATATTGGACGAGAAGATGGAGGAGCATTTTTATATGGCCCGAGCGAGTCCGATGAAACTACCTAGCCCAATGAGATGACGTTCAGGAGCTCGAAGATCTTCGACGTCAAGTTTTGAGAAACAATGAAGACGTGACGTATTCAGAACGGCAGTCAGACGCCGTGGAGCTTCAGACTTCGCGAAGCTTCAAGAACAAGATGATAGAGGTGTTCCCCGCCGCGGCGAGAGAGACACAAAACGGATAGAAATTCGCGAATCGCGCGACGAAACCGCCGAATCCTTTTTATGATCATGTTTTGTTTCGCGGAATCCCGGAGCGCGCGCACGAGGCAACGACGTCCAATTTTTTAATAAAATTCCCTTCTCCAATGTCATCAGTGTGTGTGTGTGTGTGTGTGCTAATTGTTTTTGTGTGAGAGGAGGCGGCGCGCACACAGAGCAGCTCTACAAAATCGGATATATTGAAAAGAAGCAAAAGAAGACGAAGACGAAGAAGAAGAAAAAGAACCTCATCCTCTTCTTCTCTTCCAAAATGGTGACGACGTCGTCGTTGGGTGGGGAGCTCCTCCTCCTCCTCTCTCTCCGACGTGTCAAGACAAATTGGATTAGAGCACAAGAAGAAGAAGGAAAGGATTCGGTCGCGGGCGCGCGCCCGGCGCCGTCGGGGGCACCACTGACATTTTTGGAAGCAGAAGGAGGAGGAGAAGAAGAAGAAGACGTGCAGAATTGGAAGATGGAAGGAAAAGTAGAACATGTGCGTCTCTCATAGGGACCAATTTGGGAGCGACTGAAACAAGTGCACGTTTCGCTTGTTTTGTTGTTGATTTCAGCGACGACGGGGGGCTCCGCTGAATAATTGAGCAGTTCCATACAGGAACCGCCTGAACTTGGTAGACAGGGAAGTGGCCGAGAAGGTGACACCTTCGCGTGGCGCGCGAAAAACAACAATTTGGCCTTGTTGTTTTGGAGATGGTCCGAGGAGGTTCGGGAACAAAAACACCACGTGGAAATGGAATTCATCAATTCTCGTGACGATCGCTCGTTTCGAGGACATCCGGGGACAGAAAAAGCGAGCGACAAACAAGTCAAAAAGGAGGCAGTTGGGGGGGGGGGGCGGATTACGGTACTTTCCGAGTAGATCATGACGTGGCTGTACCACTTGCACTATGCCCGAAAACGCATGGCGAGACGATAACAAGAATGGGGCGAAGAAGAAGAAGAGGAAGAAGGAAGAAAACGTTTTCCATTTCCCACTTTCCATGTGAAAAACGACGTCCGAGAAGTGATTTTTCATCGGCGAAGACAAGGAGAAGATCCGCTACGCACATGTGTGAACCATTCCCTCGAGGGACCGAAATAAGGAGAAGGGGGAGAGTCTCGCGAAAATAAGAGAAAAAAGAGTCGCTCACGTGTGTCTGTGGATGCGTCTTCCTCACACTTTCAGACTTCACTTTCACCAACTTCGCTGCAAGAGCCGAATGGAATGGACGGCTGAAACCAGGAAGAGGAAGAAGAAGAGAGATCCGTTCCCAGTTCCGTGTGTGTGGATGATGGAAAGATGGATTTGAATACACTCAGAACTGGAACTTTCCTCTTAAAAGCGTTCTAAAGCTCAAAGCTCCCAAATCTGCCAGTCAGGTTGATCAGACCTTCTGAAGACGTGACTCCAACACGCTCGCCCGGAAAACGCTGGAAACGTCACTCCAAAGTTGACATTTTGATCCGGAGCGAGTGAAGAATGAAAAATGAAAACGACATGTTTCATCGTTAGAATCACGAGGAAAACAACGAAGAGCATCAGCAGGGTCTCTCTGGAACGACGACGGCGACGACGACGGGAGTAACTCTCTCTCTCTCTCCCTTTTTCCTTCTTGTGAGCCCCCAGGGAGCATCGTGTCTCTCGGAAGAGCACACCGATTTTCAGCCATCACTTCGGCTCGGCTCGACAAGCAGCGCAGAAAGAAAACGAAAAGAGCAATCAGATTATAGTGAAAATAGGAAAAAGAAAAAAAAACGCGAAAAGCGAAAAGAAAGGAGAGCTCAAAGTTCTCCTCAATTCGATTCGCCCGCTTTTATAAGAGGTCCCCAAAAGTGGGCGTGGCTTGCTTGAGGAACCCCCAACCCCGTAATTTCAACCAATTATCCACTTATCCTCCAATTATCTGTATACGAAAAGCCATTACAGTAAGACTCACCCGTTGCGAAAGAGCCGGATAGGCGGCAGCTCCCACCGGTGGTTGACCCGGATAGATCGGCATTCCGTTCGGTCCGATCTTCGGCAAATTGATCACGCCGACAGTGGGATTCGTTCTGAAGTTGGTCAATCTAACCGATTTTCAGCTTTCAAAAGACTCACTTTGGGGGCGGAGCGTTGAAGGCGTCGGGCGGGAAGTCGTAGTGGTCACGGCTCGGAACTTCGTAAATGTTGCCGCCTGAAAACCCAAGTCAGAGTTGTAGACGTACTGAAGAAGAGGTTAGGAGGAGCGTTTCTAGGCTAACATCGGACGTGCTGCTGGAAGCTTTTCTTTCCGCCACAAGGACCACATTGCGGATAGTGAAATCAGGAATGGAAAAGAGAAAAATCGGAAACCAGGTGGAGTGAACCAAAAAGAAAAGAAAAGAAATCACAGATCGGACAAGAACAAGTGAGACACTTACATACCGGACACGTCGGGTATATGATCATAAATATGCTCGTCGTCTAAATGAAAGCGTTGTACGGAACGTATTCTACCACTTTTTTTCGACGACATCTACGTTTCTTCACTAAAACAAGGAGAAACGGCGCGAACCTGCGGGGATCTCGTTCGGATGACGTGTCGGTGGCGGTGGGATGTAGGCGTTGTTCGGCTGGACGCCGCCTCCGATGGCGGGAGGGATGTGAGCCGCATGGGCTCCCGCGCCGATCTTCGGAGCTCCCTGTTCGAGGCTCCAACCGTATCCGCCGCCTCCAGACGAGGAGTTGTCAGGTCCGCCGGGGCCTCCGTATGGCGTCTGAAAGTGCGGGAAACATTAGTTTCAATTAATTTAGAGAAGAAAATCGATAACTAACATCGTTTGGCGGTGGCGGTGGTCCTCCGGGACCTCCGGCATTCTTGAAGTCGATCAGAATCTGCTCGGCCTGATGCACCTCGTCCTCTCGCATCACATCGGGATCCGGAAGGAACGGAACGCCAGCCGCCGCCGCGATCTCGATCATGTACCGCTCGACGAGCAACTTCGGCGGCGCCGCCGCACTCATTTTCGATATCACCTTCGGATTCACGCGAGCCGGGAACTCGAGTTGGTTGGCGCGCGCCGCCTCGGCGAACGGCTTCCCGTACTTGATGGTCAGCTGATCGCTGATCGTCTTGAACTCGGCGATGTCGGTCGCGAGACGCGGCGCCGACCACATGATGGTGATGACGGCTTCTGCGATGCCGTCGTCCAACGTCTTCATCTCGGTGATGAGGCCGAAGCGCGCCAGAAGCAAGTCACAGTACATTTCGAGTATCTCGAAGGCTTCGACGACGTAGTCCTCGCGGATGATGTGCTCGACGCGAATTCGGGCGCGATCCGGCTTGTTGGCTGCAGAAAATCAATGAAAACGCTGTGTTTTAGCATCAAAAAGCTCCTACCACTAATATAATCGGCAATTTCCGTCCTCGCCTTCATCGCCATCTCGGTCTTTTTCTTGCCAAGCAGCTGCAATCGATTGATCGCCAACCGCAGATTGGTCTTCAGTTTCGGATATTGGGCTCCCCAGCTGATCGACATGACTTTGGCTGAAAAATGGGAAAATATGCGAAGTTCGTGGCGACTTTTATATGAAAGACGGGTGAGAAAGAGAGTGACGAAATAAAGAGAACTGATGATGCGTCGGGATGAGTCATGCGAACAAATATTTCGCAATTATTTAGGAAGTTTCTACGCTATTTTTCAAGATTTTGCGAGTTTCTAGAATGAATTTTACTGAAAAAGACCAAAAAAATAAGTTTCACAAGCAAATTTTATCAGGAAAGGCGAGAAAACCACATTTTTGCGCGGAAAATGGTTGAAAAAGCGAGGAAACAAACAAAAGTGCGGTAGAGCGCACTTGCATGCTTCGCGGCGGTTTCTCAAATTTTATGAGAAAGAAAGAAGGAATTGAAAGATATTGGGCGCTAGAAAACTGTAAAAATTGTTTTAAAAGGAGCGAATGAAAAAATGGCTACTGAGAGCCTAAAAATTCTGGTTTGGTTTTGGGCTCCCCAATAGCAGACGGAAGCAGTGGATTCAAAAAACTTATTTTTCTTTTAACTTTATTCACAATATTCTCTTACTGAGCTTTTTTACACAAATTTTTCCGACTTACCTCTTAAGTTGGTCCTTCCCCTTCTTTCGAATCTCTAGACGATGCTCCGAGTCTTCTCCACGCAGCGCCCAACTGGATTATTGTGAGATCTGGGGGGCTCGGTTGTGCACTCATATTGGGGGCTCGAACTCGGGAGTCTCATTACGAGCGACGAGCCTCCTCCCGAGTGAACTATGAGTGCACATCTGACTGCGTGGCACGCCTCCTTTAGATGATGTGAGCAGGGTGTACCTGGCTGTAGATGGAGGACGTCTTCGGAAGAATGAGGAGGGAGGAATTCACATTCTCTAATCCCCAAACAACGTCGTAGATCATCCAAAAAATTCCGTATTCGTTCAACTTTAAAAAAACTGAAAACTGAAATAAATCGTGTCGAGACCTGCGCTCAAATGTAGGTATGCGCCTTTAAAAAAGTACGGTATCAGTTTTTATCCTCTTTTGCCGTACTTTCTTCGCTCTTTTCTAGACTTTTCGCGACTTCGTCGATTTTTTCTCGAAAGGTAAGTAGTTTTTATTTGAAATACATATCTAGACATAACAAAAAGCAAGTTTCGCGATACAAATCGGTCCAACCCATAAATCATGCTCAATTTCCCAATGTGGGCCAATATCGCTTCCGCACAAAAAAAGCGGCGGAGAAATTTGCGAGAGAGAGAGGGAGAGGAGAAGACGTTTATAAATAGGCTTATTGAAGCTCGGCGGCCGCCGCCGCTCTCCTCGACGATCTCGATTTTCGCGAGTATCGCGGTGTGCTCTCGACCCGAGGCACCGGATCATCGTCGAACGCCAGCGTTCGTGAAATGTGATTCTGCACTTCTGTCGAGTTGACCCAGTCGAACAGGACGAGCCCGATCGTCTGGAAATGAGGCGATTTCCCCTGAAAACTCGCTTGAAAGAGCTCACCACGAAGAGTTTGTAGTAGAAGATGACGAGAAGCACCGCCAGATAGAACGTCTCCATCGGCAGCAGGTCCTTCTTGCTCTCCGGCTCGTCGCTGCCAATGTCGGCGTAGGAGTAGATGGCTGAAACTTTCGACAGTGTGAAGGGGAAGAAATGACACTTACTCTCGAGTATTTCGATGATCTCATTCATCATGTTTGATTTCGATCAGAAGAGCGTCGCGCGTCGAATCTTCGTGCACACGGCAAACAGCACAAACCAATTTGAGTCGAGTCGGGGCCTTCGACGTCGTTTTCTTCTGCTTCTGCTGAAAAAGAAAGAAGACGGGGAGGTTGTGTGTGTGTATGAGTGTGTGCGGAAAGAAAACGAAAAAAGAAGAAGAAGAAGAAGAAGGCAGGGCGAGAAGAAGAAAAGAAGAAGAAGAAGAAGAAGAAGACGTGTGGCGCCGCGGAGGCCGAGAGCGCGCGCTCCTCCTCCTGCCTGCCTGCCTGCCCATTCCTGCTCTGTTCTTCGTCTTCTTCTTCGTCGCCGTCTTCTTGGCCAATTCTTCTCCCTTTCAATTTCTGAGTCTCTCCGGTGCGCGGCGATGTGTCTAGAAATATGCAGATATATGAAAAATGAAGAAGAAGAAGAAGAAAAGAGGGATTGACGGGGTCTAGATCCGGAGGCAACCGACGGACGTGCGGGAGGAAATGAGTTGTGGCAAGCGGCGAGCCCCCAAAAATTGACGTCTGCTCATCGTTCCGTATAATGAGTGAGCAGCCCGCCGCCTCATGAAAAGGGATAGAAAGAAAAGGGCCGCCGACTCGACTCGACTCGACTAAATGGGCTTATTGAGGAGGCAGCGCTCGGCGAAAAAGAGGCTATTGAAAGAAAGCGAAAGGGGGGGGGGGGGGGGGGGGGCTCATCGCTCATCGTCATCATCATCATCAAATCAACATCATCTTTTGGTCTCTTCTTCAGGATGGTCATCGTCACCGACTCGAACTACCTGGAGGTGGCGCCGCAGCTGCGAACGACGCTCCTCGCGTGCGACTTTCTCGCCATCGATTTCGAGTTTCTCGGGTTGGAAGTCGAGAAGACGTCGCTTCACGATACGACCGAGGAGCGGTACGCGAAACAACGCGACGGCGTCATGAAGTATCGCCCGTGTCAGCTCGGACTCTCGTTTTTCAAACAGGATCCGAACAGTTTGGGGTACGAGCACGTCTTCTGTCCTCTGAAGTTTGGCGTCAAATTCAATGTTTCCAGCTTCCGATCCGACTGCTACTCGTTCCCGCTGTTCCAGCGCTTCGGCACGACCACCACATCGATCTCGGCCAGCTCGGTACGATTCCTACGTCATCACAAGTTCGACTTCAACCAGGTCTTCTCGGAGGGCGTCGAGTACTGCACGCGAAACGAGTACAAAAAGTTCGCGCGCGCACTCCAAAAAGGAACCTCGGTGAATTTCGTCGGAAAAGAGATTGTGTTCGAAGTGGAGCTGCTGAAAGTGAAGTTGCACGAGAAGATCCACCAGCTGGAGATGCAGGAGGTGCTGTCGAAGACGGAAGAGTCGCTTCAGGATCTTCCACTGAAAATGAAGCCTAAAAGCGAGATCGTGCTGAAAATGCCGGGCAAATCGGTCCGTTCGAGTGTGGAGGCGGCTGTGATCATTCACGAGCTCTCAAAATCCTATCCGCACTTCCTCTTCACTCCGGACGATACGAATCAGACGATTACCGTCACGACCCTTCCGGAAGACGTCAACGCCGAAGAGAATCTCAAAAAGTTGCTTCTGACGTGCTCCGAAGCGTACGAAGGTGTCTCTCAAATACTCGAGCTGGCGTTATCGATGGGAAAGCTGATCGTGGGCCACAATTGCCTTCTCGATTGTATGTACATGTACCACTACTTCTTCTACCCGCTTCCCGAGAAGTATCAGTCGTTCAAGCGGAAATTCCACAAAATATGCCCGCGCGTCATTGACACCAAGATTCTCGCGCAGGAGATCCGCAACGAGATCGGCGGAATCTCGGATTTGCAGCGTCTCGGCGACTATTTCGGCGGCGAGAAGTCGGACGCGATGGTGCCGCCCGCGTTACGCGGATTCTGCGAGGCGTGGCTGAATCCGATGGAGACCGACGGGCACACCTACCACGACGCCGCCTTCGACGCCTACATCACCGGAGAGATCTTCTTGAAGATGGCGCACATCTACGTCATCACCAGGTAGCGTCGCGGTTGCGTTGCGGTCAATGCTAAACGATTCACATTCAGAAACAAGCTTCCGAACGATCCGATCAAGTTCAAGCGTCTCGTTCAGTACCTCGCCGATCCGATCCAAAACAGACTACCATTCCAGCTGCTCGACACGGCGTGCTGCTACCTGGCGGGAGAAGACGTGCCCGGCTTCCGTCCCGACATCATCAACATCGTCAACTGCAATCGGACGCCGATCGACGAGAAGGAGTATCGAGTTCAGATGGGCACCCTTCAGCACCTCATGGCCACCTATCAGTTCGATATGGAGCTCAGCGAGAACCGGATGGCCATCGTGCTGGCCACCAACACTGCCGGCTCGTACGCATTCCTGTGCGAAAAGTACTCGAAGTTCGGCCGTCTGATCCCGCTCGACGAGCTCGAGTCGGGCATTTCGTGGACGTTCGAGCAACGTCAAACCGCGTGGCGCAGTCGCAAGGACAACGAGTCGGGCGTCATGAACTACGTAAAGCGGTAGGTTCTGAAACGGTTCGAAGACGTCTGAAAATCAATGTGGTTTTCAGAAGATGGGCTCGTCGTCAGGTTTCGAGAATCGAGAAAGTGTTCAGTGAGTTTTGAGTCTGTATATAACATACGACCTCCCCGTATTTCCTTAGTCTTTAGTTCTAATTCGCACTTACATAATTGCATGAAGAAATGTTTTATTGAGTCCAGTATTAATGTTTTACAAGTTTCCCCGATCCATTTTTTCTTTTTTCTGTTTTCTGCAATTCATTTATTGTTATTATCGTCACACTTCATACTTGAGACTGAAGTTCATTTGAATCTTGAACCGCTTGATAGAGAAACGATGAGATAGTTGTGGAGAGAATAAAGCCCGTTTCGGTGTGGAGACCCGAAGTGGAGATTTTCTATTTGGAAGACGTCAGCGTGCGACGCGTCGACGAGGATCGGATCGACGGCTTGACGTCGGCGCGGCGGATGACGCTGGTTTGCTGAAAAGAAGCAGAGTTAGTCCTGATGGCCTAACTTTCCCCCCGCTTGCAAAACGCCGGCCACTCACCTTATTCCGCGCGATGTCCAGTTTGGAGTTGTCGAGCAGCTGAGTGGTCTCGAAGTGCGCCTGCGAGTACATCGGACGGCACGTCTTCGGCGAATCGCACAGGTCGATGCCCACATATTTGCGGATGAGACGGAAGAAGACGGCGCGGTACTTGCTGCCGAAGATCAGATAGATGATGATCGTCGACGCGCCGTTCACGTTGACCAGGAATGTGGAGAGCTGGAAACGAAAAGGGTGGACTAGTTTTCCTAGCGAGTTTTCTAGGCCAACCTCGACTAGAAGCGTCTCAATGTCCTGAAAGAAGCGAATGTTGGACAACTCGATGATGTTGTTGGCGAAGGCGATCAAGTTGAAGAGCAAGAATTCGGTGGTGATTGCCACAAGCATAATCGTGACGCCGTTCTCCTTCTTCTCATTCTTCGTGCCTCCGGATGACGTTGACGTCGTCGTCGTCGGTATGACACCGCTGGTGGTGTTGCATCCCATCATGACGCCGCTCTCGATCGGCACCACCGCCGAGTAGCCGTCGATTTTGGTGGCGGTGACGACGGTGTCGGTGGGCACCGTCGAATCGGCGCGTTTCGAGCGCACAAACGTCATCTCTTTGCGCATTCTGGAAAAAAGGAAAAAGGTGAGGAAGTGCGCTCTACTGCGAAATTGGAGCTTGCGACCGACTTGTAGGACTGCTGAAGAGTGATGATGATGCGAAGATTGACGTAGGTGAGCACGGCGAACGGCAGGAAGAACATGAAGAACGTGTAGGCGGCGTTGCGAAATATCAACGTGTACATGTTGTTCATCATCAGTGTCGTCGGATAGACGACGGACGAGTTTCTGCGATTGGGGGATTCTAGGCCACGACGCGCGGGGGCGGTACTTACCGATGCCCTTCCACGTCATAAAAACACGGTTGCGCGTGCAACTCGAACCATCGGCTCGTGTTGAAGACGAACGCGAACGCCACCGCGGCGGCGATCACACTTTTCACCGCCGACGAGTTGGAGATGCGTCGGATCTGGAAAACAACGTGTGGTTCACAAATGCTCATTGAGCACCACTCACCAAAAACGGATGGCACACGCCCAGATAGCGATGGACGGAGACGAGAATCGTCACATAGACGGACATCGTGAGGCCGGTCTGCGCGAGCGGATAGAACCAGACGATCAGCTCGACAGACCATCGGATCCAGCTGGGATCGCGTGAGCTCTCCGCGTAGACGGGCACCGAGAAGACGAAGAACGACGAGACGAGCGTCAGCAGATCCGAACACGAGAGCGCCAGAAAGAACCAGTTGACGGGCTGGTTTCGCATCTGGAAAGAAGATGGCCGATGTGGTTTTCTAGGCCACCACGAGGACGAACCGATTTCTGTGAGAACACACAAATGTTGAGTGTGTTCGAAAGGATGCCGAACAGATAGACGAACGGGAATAGGTAGGAGCGGAAGAGGAATTGCGCGTGTGTGAACTCGATCTCCTGGCACCGCTCGATGTCATCGTCCAATGACATGCCAGTCTGAAAATCACGAGAAGCTGAAATTGCAAATTGAAATTGAAATTGGAACTTCCGGCTGTCACAATTCAGACATCCAATCAGAGCGGTTGTCCAAGTACAAAAGGCGACTGGAAAGTGCGGGGATACAAAAAAGAGCAGAAGAAAACAAAAAAAAAAGAAAACAACAAGAATCCCCTCTGGATTTCCTGGAGCACAGAATAGAATATCAAGTCGATTATGGCCAGGAAATCGAATAAAAATCGAGTCTGACGTTGGCTGGAGCATAGATCTGACCACGGGGTACAGTGCTGGCCGAAAATCGCGAGAACCGAAAGAGCTATCAAAATAGTGTCAACTGCAAAGTTGTAGAGCACAAAAAGAGCTACAACTTTGTAGCTGACAACTTTTTGATTGATCTTATGGTTCTCGAGATACAAGGAGATAAAAGCAGAGTTTGTGAGGACCGGATTGGAAGGGATCCCCCTTGGGGACCCCCTTAACTACCAACAAACAGAAAACAAGAGAACAAACTGAGAACAGTCTGGCCGCTAGAAAAAAGAGCACAAAATTGCAGCTCGCCGGCCTCTTCGAGCCGTTTCTTATATAGAATAGGAGACAATCTTGTTCCACCTCCTTCTCCCCTCTTCCCAGCTTCTCCTTCTTGCATACACACACACAGACACAAACAAAAAGGAAACGCCCGGAAAAGGAGCCCCGGTGAACGAACAATGAGCTCCCTCCCCTCCGACCGACGCCTGCCTGTTTTCTTCTTCTCCTTTCTCTTCCTTCTGAAGACGTCAAGTTGGAGGAAAGAGGAGCAGGAGGATAACTGTGTCGGTGGGCTCTTTTTGGACTCGGTCGTCCCATCGAGCAATGCCTAATTGAGCCCAAATTGGGTTGGTAGGTTAGGGAGGAAGAAGGAGTATGCAAGTATGCACTAAAAGGTTTTGGAAGGAAGGGATGGAGGAAGTGCTCAGGACCCTTGACTTTAAGTTCGAGGCATTAAGGCCGATAGATGACAGTCTGGGGTTCTGGTGACTTCCTGACGCTTTTCCACACTTTTGGAGAATATTCTGTAGACAAGACTCTGCATCTAGACTTTAGGCCATGAGACTTGCAGTTCTAGGCTTGTAGACCGGAGGATTGAACTTTCAGGCCTTAAGGCCACAAAACCCGACAGACTGACAGCTAAGGCCAATGGACTACATTCTCTAGTTCTAGAGACTTCTTCAAACTTTCTCACACTTCTGGGCAAGATTCTGTATATCGGATTCAGATTCCAGGCCAAGTTGGATCTAGACCCCTGGACTTTTCGCCCAGGGCTTATGGGTCGACAGACGAAATGTTCAGGCTTCTGAACTACAGTCTAAGGCTAAAGGGACTTCTAGAAAGTTGTCCAAACTTCTAGCCAAGATTCTGTACACTGGATTTTGATTAAAGACCACTACATAGAATCTAGATCCATGGACTTTCAGTTCCAGGCCTTTGAGCCGACAGACTTACTGCTAAGCCTACTGGATTACATTCTATAGTTCTAGAGACTTCTGAAAACCTCTTCACACCTCTGGAAAACTTTTTGTATGCTAGAATCCTATCCCAGACTTCCAGACCCCTGGACGAGATTCCGGGCATCCAGGTGACACGACTACTTCCATCGAAAAGCGTCTCGCGATTTTCAGGCTTCCCGTTAAACTTCCCGACGCTTTCAGATTTCCGATCTTTTCCATCTGCCAACAAGGGGGGAAACAGAGAAGTTCAGCCAATGAATACGGGAACAAGGGGGCGACGACGACGGCGACGAAAAAGAAGCAGAAGCGAACGAGCGACGCCGTTCGTGTTCCCAGTGTGATTTTTGTTGTTTTCCTCTAGCTTTTCCGTTTTCCAGCGTCTCCAACTTTTCGCAGCCGGAAATGATGAAGAAGAAGCAAAAGTGACGACGAGTTCAAAAGAGAGGAGAAAAGAGCGAAGAGCACATCAAAGATGATCTAATTGGGTGCTCCCCGCACAGGCCGCCTCGAGGGGTTAGCAGAGGAAGGAGGAAATGAAAAAGAAGAAGAAGAAGAAAACGAACAGGTTCCGTATTGAGAGCAGAGAACAACGAGTCGAGACAAATTGAATGAAATTATTCAGGAAGAGAGATAGATGGAAATGGAGCCACGAATCGCGGCTCTTTCTTTTTGGCGCGCGGCTCTTTGTACAACGGAAAGTTCAAAGTGTGGGGAATTGGGTGGCCTAGGAATCCCAAAGCTGAACACCCCAAAAGCTAGGCCATACTAGGCCAGAAGGTATGGCCTGGAAATCCAAAACTTAAGAACAAGGGTCTTACGAGCGGGATGGCCTAGGAAACCAAAATACTGAGAAGCTAGGGGATACTAGGCCAGATGGAATGACCTAGAAATCCAAAGCTCAGGAACAAAGGTCATACTAGCGGGATGGCCTAGGAAAACAAAAATGAGGAGCTAGGTTAAACTAGGTCAGGTGAGATGGCCTGGAAATCCAAAGCTCAGGAACAAAGGTCACACGAGCAGGATGGCCTAGGAGATCAAATAATGAGGTGAGGCCAGATGGTATGACCTAGAAGTCCAACATTGCGACATCTCCCGACCTTCTCAAAGCTTCCAAACTTGACCAAAATGGCCTAGGTTACCAAATCCCGAAAAACTAGGCCAGATGGCTTCATAACTTAACCTAGGCCATGATCGAATAAGGATTCAGTAGGTGCAGTTAATCTGGGGAAGATCTGTGGCCTAGAAAACCGATTCTAGAGGTTCTAGGCCACGTAGAGATAAAGGGGGGGGGGGCTGAAAGTGACTATCCTCGCATTTTGTGTTTGTATTTGTCCTCGAGTACTCGCCGTCGCGCAACGAGTCTAGTCAGAAAAAGCACTCCCAAGTGTGTTCGGGATTCGGGAAAGACAGGGATAAAACGATCTGTATAGTTTGGTGTTGAGAATGACGGCAAACTATAGGTCAAAGGTCGGGTCGCGGTTTGTTTGGCGTGTTGCAAGTGCGCTCCACGGGTAATTTGATCTCGCCTAAACGTTTTTCGCGATAGCGGAACGGATCTCTGTTATTTGGAGTCCTTTTTCGCGAAAGTTCTTAAAAGTCAAGTCTAGAGGCAGACGGGGGGCTCAAAAGCGGGGAAAAAAATAAATACGTGGGTTAGGGGTGGGGGGAGCTTGAAAGTGCGTCCGGAAGGCCGTCGGCGGTCTAGCCGCGATTCGGGAGAAGAAGCAAATACGCTCCATTGATAATTGGGGACAAATGTGAACAGAAATAAACATTTCAAATTTCAACGATGCTCCGTTCGTAAGGGACAATCTCGCACTGTTTAGCCCCCACCCGTCGTAAATCGGAATCCAGCTCATTTCAAAATCATGAACAACACAGTAGGGCACCTATTTCGAGAACGCGTTGCGGTCGCGTCGCGGTTCATGCCAGCATGCTCTCAACTCGAAGATGGAGCCCGGAACCCCCCAGAACGTCCATCTGGAATACAGAGCTCAAAAAGCAACGAATTCAGTTCCCCCCCTCCCCGACGACACCTTTTTCTGTCTCGGGTGTGGTGTTCCGTTTCACTCGGGTTCCCGGAAATGAGTTTCTATTCTGGGAGCACACAAAAAAGAGCTCTAGCGAAGGAAGAGGCCAAAAAACTGAATGATGCGATTTTTGGGGTTGTTGTAACGCTGTATTTTGATCCGGGAAGTGTTGCCGCGAATTAGCCGCACTTTAGCGCGTTGGTCGTTGGTTTTGGCTCTCATTTTTATTTTCCCCCCTCTTGGCATCATGCCAAGAAATATGCGGACTTCCTTATAAAAGTTGTTTTGCGGCGATTCGCGATATCCACGGATGTGCGCGGAAAACAAGGTTTTCTTTGCAAAAAAAGATTTTTGCACTTTTCGAAATGGGCTTCTGAATAGAATTTCAGACGCACTTCCCATTGAAAATTGTGCAAATTTCGAGTAAAGGGGAACGTCTTCGACCAGACGACGACCGTGTTGACATTCCCAGATTTAGGCTTTCGAAATCCCGACGAAAATCCGCAAAACCCGCTTAGACAACGTGTTTACGGTGCTTCTTTGTACATATTTTCGAGTTTGTTCCCGTTTTTTTGTCGGGAGTTTTGAGTGTCGAACTGTCAGTGCCATTGTCAGTGGGGCGCACTTGCAGATGTGTGCGACTGGGGTGAGTTTCAGAGCTTATATCTCGAAAACTAGAAGCGATAGGAAAAAAGTGTCAACTGACAAAATGTTCCTTATTTTGTCAGGTTTATTTTTTTAATTGACAATTTTTTTCTATCTTTTCTAGTTTTCAAGATATGAACCTTGAAACCCTTAGTAATTTAGAAGTTCGCTCTAAATTTCAAAGTATAGTAAAAACGATGAAACAAAAGGTATAAAATGCGTAATTCGGACTGAAATAGGAAAATAGAGAAAAAAGGGGAAAAAAACGAAAAGAACAGGGAAGAAGGAAGAAAAGAAGGAAGCGTCGATTAATTAAAATCCGAGGGCGGCAAAAAAATAAAATGTTTTTTTTTCTAATTTTTTTTTTTGAAAAGCTTTAGAAAACAGTTTCTTTCCGCTCCTTTCACTTATTTTTATTTGTTGTGCCAGCGAAAAAAATGCGAATTTTCCCTTAAAATTCGCCGTTTTTGAAATTGACGACGTGCTGGTATGAATAACAAGTGGGGTTGGCAGTGGTGGTCGAAAATGATCATCTGGAGCACGACGCCTTCATTCAGAAGACGTCGTCGTGTTGAACTCCTCTTCCACTTCTACATATCTACGTAATCTTTGTTGTCATGTAGTAGCTGTTGTTCTGGGGCTTTTCGCGAAAATTAGGCGTGATTCACATTATTCTCCCAGGGGGAGCCTCGGACTTTGAGCCGTTGAGCCACGGAGCAGGAAAAGAGCAATTGGAGAAAGTTATTTACGTGTGGGCCCCGTCGTCGTCGTCAAATATAAGAGAGCCGATCAAAAATTCAAATTCCCGCGCACCCGGCCGAACACAAAGAGTCCAGCGAGCAGGACGAGGAAGTTCACACCCCCTGGTTGTTGGAAGGAAGTGAAGATAGGAATAACGACAACAACTGCCTATATCACAGAAACTACCGTAATCCCGGCTTGAGCGCCTCCCTTTGGGATCCAAGTAGGTCGGCATGTCTACGTAGAGCATAGGGAGAGAGAGAAAGCAAGGAAGAGGCACACAAATCAGAACTCTCAATGTTTTCTTGGAATGGGCACGAGGAAGAATGAAAGAGATCGGAAAGGATGGACGGACTAGAAACCTCTAGACCCTCCCACCATCTTTGTCTTCATATTTGGAATGGCTCGACTATCACAGAGACTGCCTTTTAAGTTGGAGTTGGAAAGGATGAACCTATGAATAGGCGGACTAGAAACATCTAAGCCGACGAGGCTCAAGACGGGAACGTTCTAGAGTCGGAAGTCGGTTTATTTTGAGATCAATCTATGTTCGGAAGTCGGCACGGACTCTATGGCACGATGACGTAACGGGCGGATCGGCTAGTAAGCGGATTTCGAGTTTCGGGCCAGTTGGCCTATATCGAGTTGCTAAGCCATCCTTAACATCTAGTGATGTTGTAGCTCAGTTTTGAGACCAAGACCAGGAAAAAGTTGAGGGCATAGAAATCACAAGTTCAGGCGAGATTCAAAGATCTCGGCCCTCTAAGCTATCCCTCCCTTTTTAGCCCGGTTCCAGTTCTGAGACCAAGAAGTTAGAGTCGAATTCATAATTTTAGGCCAGATGGACTAGAAACAAAAGATCTGGGGTCCCCTCACTTCTAGGCCTATTCTAGCCCGTCCATCTCCGGGACCATCAGAAACCTGAGAAGGATCCAGACCTTCAGGCCGGATGGCCTAGAAACAGAAGCTGTTTGGTTTCTCCCGCTCACCCATCTCTAAGACCAAAAAATCTGAAAATGAGAATCTAAAAAAGAGAATGAAAAACAAAAGTCAATTAGAGTTGAATGTAACCCGCCTGAGTTATCATCAAAACTCCGCCCCAGTTGAGCCGCGCGAACTTCGCGGACGCTCATTTTCACCCCTGGGACTGTCTCTTCGTGACTCTCTCTCTTCGCGATGAGTAATCATTTGCCTCGCGAAAAGTTATTTATGGATTAGGAATTGAGTCTGATGATGGCCTAAAAATCGCGGAGGAAGTTAGGCCATCCCCCTGTAAGGATGAGGCCCGTAAATCTACACTATAAATTATAGACGAACTTAAGATTTCAGTATCATCTATTGAGTCCGAGGGCTAGTTATTGAACCAGAGAGCCTAGGATGGGGGCTCGTAAATCTACACAACGTACCGTGGCCAAACTTACGATTTCTGTATCAGTTATTGAGTCTGAGGGTCTAGTTATTGAACCAGAGAGCCTAGGATGGGGGCTCGTAAATCTACACAACACATTGAGAACATGGCCGAAAAATTTCTAGGCCGCCGATTCGATTCGATTAGATGGAAGATAAACGGATAATTGAGTTCACGAGACTGGGACAAAGATCCAAACACACAGAGAGTGGGAGCTGGGAACGGGAGAAACGGGAACCGGAATCAGAATAACACGGTGAATTAATCAGTATTTCTTCTTGTGCCCCACCCCACGCCTTCATCACTCGTCGCGAGCCCAGATTAAGTTTTGCACCGTTCTTTGGAAAGCTGGCTCTGAATGTCTCTGTCTCAAGCCCCCACTGCTCCTAATTAGTTTTGTTGGGGGGCCTCCTTGAGAAGAACAAGAAATGGGGGCTAGCCACAGATGGGCTGAAATATTCAAATTGGGACTGTACTTTCGTTGGGAGGAGAAGCACACGATTTGTATTCGGGGTGAGCTACATAGTTTGGGCGATGAGCATCAAAACTATGCAAATGCTCGGCTTGGCTCGGAGAGCACACATTTGTATGTATCCACACGAGGTGCCACCACTTTTTTCATTTCCTGATCAATTTCTGATGATAGGCGACGGCAAAGACATTTGGGCCTCAAGATGGGTGCCATCATAAACGATTTCCCAGATTCACAGAGAGCAAAGACTTGTTTTGTCTTGGTTTGGAGTCCCTAGCCCCCTTTGAACATTTGATCTTCGCGGGAGAGAGAAAGAAAAGAAGAAAAATGGCTAATTGCTTTGAGCGGGGCAAGGAAAAGGGCAAAGAAATTTGAGATTGTCTAAGTGAAACTAAAGAGGCTAGGAGTGACCAATACTAGCTTTGACCTGACTTCTAGCTCTTAGCTTTCAGCTTTAAGCCCTACTATCTTGAAAACTAGAAGATATGGAAGAAAGTTGTCAACTATCAAAATATAGCCGACAACTCAAGGAACATTTTGTTAGTTGGCAATTTTTTCCTATCTCATCTAGTTTTCAAGATATAGCTTCTGAAACTGTTCTAGCATAGGAAGCATGTAAACCCTAACATTCCCTATTGAAAAAGTCAAGTTTGCCACAATTTGATAAGTCCAAACCAGGTACTAAATATGGTATCTTCTAGACTCGTAGTTTAAAGTCCCACGGCTAACATTTCATAATCTTCTTCATGAGCTTCCTCTCAGTATTAGAACCCTAACAGCTAGATACACACACAAAACACAAAAAAAAACGCAAGATTCGAGGAATTCATATAGAAAACACTCGTTTCATTGCACTGACTGGCTAGACTCCTCGATATTGTAGTGGGTAAACTCTCCAAACTATAAATCCAAGCAAAACATGTAATTTGGAATGGGGAACGGAGGGGAACCCGAAATAGTGCAGGAACTCAATGGCTGAGAACAGAATGCACCTGTCCGGAACAGAAGGGGGGCGGAAGCATGTTTGGAATTGAAATTAGACTGGCGTCGAGGTGACACGTCCAAATGTCTAGGTTGGGATCTAAATCAGGCCCTCAGCCCTGACCAAAGGTCCGGGTGACCTTCCTTCGTTATTAGCACACTTTGGATGGCTAGTGTCACACCACAACGTGACAGGGGGACATTCCTCTTTGCAAGAAATGAAACATGAAACATGAAAACTGCAAAACGGCTTGGTGGGCTTGGATGCGGATTTAGATTTATGACCGCCCGTTTGCCTAATCCCTCCCTAGGTGTGACACCGTGACCTTCCGGGTTTCCAGATATTTTCAACGGAAAAGCGGAGACTCACCCGTCGTAGAAATGCGCGATTCGAAGCCATTGTGTTCTCTGAGATCTCGAAGGGAAGAAGGGGGCCGGTTCTCTGAAAATTGGCTCAGTGTGTTGTAGAATCGAGAAATATCGAGATTCATTTGATGCGCGCGCGCCGCGGCAGATGCCTCCTCCTCATCTAATCGGACGCAACGATCACACACAGGCAATTTCGGGATTAGGAGCAAAAAACGAGCGAGAGCGTGAGTGCTCGCTCCGGAGGAAGTGAGGAGCAACAACGTTGAATTTGTGACGACGAGAAGGAAGCGCGCGGATCGAGGATAGAGAGAGAGAGGAGGGCAAAAACGGCAAAGAGGAAGAGGACACGATGTTGTATGTGAGAAGAGGGAGGAGGAAGATGTTTGGTACAAATTTGGAGGGGGGATTGGGACAGGACATATAGCTGTGGTTGCTGAAGATAGAGGGCTGAGTTGGGTGGAAGTGGATTTTGAGAATCCGGAAGTCGGAAGTCGGAACAATCTATGTTTAGCGCGAAAATTCCCGTTCAAAAACGGTCTTTTTCAAATTCAAAAAGTTTGAAAACATATTTTTGCTAAACAACGACGAACAGCGTCATTTCGGAGCATCGTTCTAATCGAGTTTGCGCCATCTTTTTCAGCAGGGCTAGGGCTAAAAGTGAAAAGAAGAACCTAAAACCGCAACAGAATTTGAATCTATTTGAAATTTTAGGAACATTTCATACTAAACAATGACGCCTCGAGAAAGCGCCATTTCGGAGCATCGTACTAAACGGAAACCGTCTAGAAGCTAAAAAACGAAACTAGACCACCACACACTTCTTTATGAGCCGCTAATCCGGTGTTTAGGAAGAATTGCGAGCCAGACACCGTCCTCAACTTATCTTATAAATGGCCATGTTATTCCCGCCTTCGTGTGTTCGTTTTCTGTTTTCTGTTTCATTTTTCATCATCATCATATTCAAAATGATTAGTGAGTTTGGCACAGAAACCAAAAAACATACACTTGAGAACCAATTCGAGAAGGTGTGACCGTGACAGTCACTCTTCCCTGTCCCAGAATAGCCACTTTTCAAATCACAACGTATATTTAGGTGAACGACGTCAGTGGCAATTAGCGGAGTGGAAAAGATAGAAAAACAGACAAACAGATGTGATTTTTATCACAAATAGTGCTAGTGCTGTTTTGGGGGCATGGGGAGAGCTCAAATAGCAAAATACGCAACAGAATTTGAATTTCAACGATGCTCCGTTTGTACGGGACAACTGCGCACTGTTTAGCCACACCGTAAATCGAAATCCAACTCAATTCGAAAGGAAGATAGAGTCCGTAAATCTACACCATTCTGCAAGGCCCATGAGGTTACGGTACATAGCTAGACGGTACGGCATCGCTCGTTTAAATAGGTGTGCAATAGAGCGTATCTGCTGTGACAATGGATTTATGTCAGAATCCGACTGAAATGGAAATGAAAATCGAAATCGAAATTGTATCTGGAAAAGGACACGTACACATCATCATCATTCTCATCATCATGATGTTATCTCCAGTATCACCTCACGACTACATTCCTGACTTCTTCTTCTTCCGGACGATGATGAATGGAATGGAAGGAAAACACTGAACTGACTGGTGGTGTGACACTTGCTAATAGGAACGAGTGATAGATGTGTGACACGTTTTGCAAAGATAAGTGGGGGGAAAATAAGAAAATAGGAAGAAAACAAGGAGGTCAAGTTTCAGGAAGGGTCCCGTAAAGAAAAAAAAGGGGGGGGGGAACTACGTAGGTTTTGAATAATTGACTTGCAAAAAGACAATGGGCAAGGATGGAACTGAACTTCAGCCGATGAAAGGCGCTCCCTCTTTGTGTGGGGGTGGTTTCGACTTTTGCCCCTAAATAGTATAGGAAGACAGACGATGATCTATAGAAGAAGACGAAGAAGTCACGACGCCGTAGTGTTTTGACTCACCACTTTTGAAGACATGAGTTGAGTCGAGTTTTTGCGAGTAATAGGGGAAGATGGAAATAAACAACGCGGGAACAAAACAACAACCTCGAAAAATTGGTTTGAGCCGAGTTTCGCAAAGCGAATTTTGGTGGAATTGGGCATGAGAAGTTTTGGCTGTGAATGTTGTTGATCTCATTGTACCTCGAGATCCAAGAGAGCTATCAAAAAGTTGTCAACTGCAAAGTTGTAGCTCTTTGTGTGCTCTACAAGTTTGTAATTGACCACTTTTTGATAGCTCTTTCGGTTCTGGCCGGATGATACCTTTTTGGCCAGATCTGGACCATGTCATTGGTAGAGCAAGCGTCAGTCCTCCAAAAAGGTGCCACGCGGGCAGAACCGAGTGAGCTATCAAAAAGTTGTCAACTGCAAAGTTGTAGAGCACAAAAAGAGCTACAACTTTGCCGTGGACAACTTTTTGATAGCTCTCTCGGTTCTCGAGATAGAACGGCCTCTGAAGCTTCGGATCTTGCGTGGAAACTGAAATCACTGGGAATCATTTTCCACTCGAGACCCACGAGAAGCTTCTATTTTTCAATTTTAACGAAGAACACCGCACAGTTGTAGAGCACAAAGAGATCTACACCTTTGTAGTTTACAACTTTTTGATAGCTCTCTCAGTGCTCGAGATAGGACAGCGTCTCTAAGCTTCGAAAATCATTTTCCACTCGAGACCCAAAGTCTCCCAGGAAGATTTTGACCAAACGGGAGGTCTCTATTTTTCAGTTTTAACGAAGAACGAAATTTTTTTCCGGGAACATGTGTATTTTGAGACAGAGAGAATAAGCGCTCGCTGATTTGTGATCAGAAGTGAGTGAGTGAGTGGGATGTGTGCCAATGTTCGAAAATCCGGCAGACTAATCCGTCGCCGAGATTACCGAATAGAGAGGGGGGGGGGGGGGGTTCAACCCCTTTTACTTTCTCAATGTCGAAATTTTGCGATGCGGTTCGAGCGATACGCGAAACACGTCAAAGGTCGAAATGCTCGGCGGAGCAGAAGAAAGAGGAAATCGGATTTTGGGCGGGTTGGAGCAGCAACTAGATCCCCCCTCTCTTGCTCTTTTTTTTGCAACGAAAGAGGGCGAATTCGTGATCTTGAGGGCAATGTTTCAAAAAAAAAGGCGAGCAGCAATGACTGATTTTTGTTCCTTCTTCTCTTTTTTGCCCGCAGGAAGGAAACTGGGACAATGGGTTGAGAGGAGGGAACTTTTCGAAGGACGGAGCAGGAGAGCAGGAAGACAAAGGGGACACGCGAGGTAGAGTTTCGATCGAAATTCAACGAATTGCTTGGATTTGGTGCGAAAAATTCGTGGTTTATGCGTGGAGCTGAGTTTTGGGAGCGGAAGTGTGATTTGAGGATTTGGAAGACGGAAGTCGGAAGCCGGAACTGACAAGTTTTAGAAGAAATACGGAATATGCGTTTTCGACGGAAGTCGGAAGTCGGAATTATTAATTTTTAGACGGAAGTCGGAATGACAGTTTTTGACGGTAGTCGGAAGTCAGAACCCGGAATATTTTTAGACAGAAGTCGGAACTCGAACTCAACATCCTTAGACGGAAGTCGGAAGTCGGAAGCGGAAATGTTTTAAACGAAAGAAATGACGCTGGAAACAAATTTTTGAAAAATAAATTCAAAAAAAAATTGGTGTAGAATATTTGCGATAAACAAAGTGCGGCGGCTACCGGAGCGTTGTTGTAAACACAAATTTTGATATAAAAAATATTGTTAGCGGAAGTCGGAACTCGGAAGTCGGCAGTCGGAATTCCGCCCAACTTCGGCCAGTTCAGGTTAATGATTGGAAACTTCGAGGGGCCATATCTTGAAAACTAGAAGAGATAGGGAAAAACTGTCAACTAACAAACAGATTCTCAACTTGTAGGCAATATTTCGACAGTTGACAACTTTCTCCTATCTCTTCTAGTAATCAAGATAAGAGAGCTGAAAGACAAGCTCGACTCCAAACCCAAGAACAACGCGCCTTTTATATGTCCACCCCACCTATTTACATCTTCTGTACATACACAAAAAGGCCCGAATGCACGCACTAGACCACAAGACACTGATCTAATTGACCTAATCAGCCTTTCGACTGGAGAGAGAAGGGGGCGGATCCAGACAGCCCAAAAGTCCGAAAATCCTAATGAATCGGGACGGAAAGGGGGGGGGGGGTGTATTCCGAGAAGTGTTCGCAATGTTTTTGTTTGAATAGGCTCGCCCCCCTTTCAGCGCGAGCTCATCGAGAAGCCTATTCGCGCTCTTATTTCCTCGTTTCCTCGTCAAAATAAGAAAGAGAACGAAGGGGCGGAGAAGGAAATGCGTTTGTCTCGATGGAGCGCACTTTCCGGACGGGACGTTCCTGCGCATAATGAATATATAGCGATGAAGGGCACGAAAATACGCCAGAGCACGTAATCAGGTGTTTATGGCTGATATCTTGAAAACTAGAAGAGATGGAGAAAAGTTGTCAACTAACAAAATGTTCCTTAACTTGTCAGCTACATTTTCCCAATTGACAACTTTTTTCCATCTCTTCTAGTTCCCGAGATACTGAACTGTAGTTTGTAGTCTCGCCCCTCATTCCAATTTCTTTTCCGGTGAAGTGAGATTGGGCAGAATAATTGATTGTTTTTCACCTGAAGTTGTTCGCCGCCGGTCTCAGCTCTCACCGAATTGGATTTAAGGGCGAGATTGGCCGAAAAACAAGGGTTTTAGAAGTTTCCGAGAGAAAAACAAAACAATTTGAACGAGTGAGTGCATTTTGTCGTCGATTACAGTGCCCACACAGTTCGCTGCACCCGAATTGACGCGAAAGCGCAGAAAAGCGTGCAAAATCGTGCCAATTGATGAATGAACATGAACTTGTCGGTGCCGGGGGAAGAAAAACAACAAAAAAAAACAAGAAATGCTCATCTTTTATTCAGCTCCCCAAAACACCGCCCCAAAAATTGGAATTTTTTCATAGAGCCATCAATTTGAATGGTGGATGGAGCGGCGTCGGAAAAATAAGGAAGAACATGGTATTTTGGGCTTCTAGCGCTGAAAAGAAACGCGAAAATCGACGAAATTGGTCAGTGGTCAGTGGTGAGCGAGAAAATAAGTTCCGCGATCCTTTTGTGCTAGGATTTCCGTTTCCCTTTTACATTTTGAAGGTCTTTTTAAAAATACATCCTTTTGAAAGCGGTAAAAGGGAAGAAAGAGGGGACAAAAAACAAAACCAATCTAATATTTTCCATTCGGGACCTCGCTTGCCGCCTTTTCTGTCGTGTTTCGTGTTTTTCATCGTTCTCACGTCTTCTAGAACTCGTGGAAGTTGGGCACGGACTGACGCCTTCAAGTTTCGGAACGATGCTGAAATTCCAGAATGTTGTATAGAAGATGTGTGAAGAAGGATGACGTCATCAGAAGAGTGTAGATGGTGGGATTAGAAAGGTGCGAGCCATCGCTAATTAGTCAATGCACTAGAAGATTTGTAAAGAGATAGCAAGCAATTATCGGATCGCCTATCGCACGCATCTACAGTAGCCAAAAAGTGCTCATTGAGCTCTTCCCTGTGCTCTCTTTGCAATGGAAACCTCAATATCGCCGTCACCCACGCAAAGTTCAGGAAACCAAACCGGTTGTGAAAAGAGTTGAATGGCAGCAGTGGATTGCTCCGATGCTCCGCATATTGCACGGAGTCAAACTGTGCTCATTGTGCTCGATTCGCATAAAACCGAGAGCCGGCGGCGAGACGATCATCGGAAACCGTTTCGCCAGTGAGAATGGTGAGTTTCATCAGAGCAGGGCCCCCCGAGAAAAGAAAGGTAACATTCTGGAATGATTCAGTTTCTGCGCGCCCTGCTCACGCTCGCCGTGCTCTACGCCGTCGCCGCCGTCACGCCGGAGGTGTGCCAGATCTACTGCTCGTCCGTCCAGGGCGGACTCTCGTACGACAACTGCTCGCCGTGGACGAGCTGGGCTCTCTACCAGAACCAGACGTGCTACAACATCTGCTACCACAACTGTCTGTCCAAGTACGACGGCAACTGCATGACTGGCAACGGATACAGGTGAGCGAGAGCAACTGCGCTCCATTGAGAAAGAGAGCCGACTTCATTCAGATGCTGTCTCCCGACGACGCCCACCAAGACGAACCAGTTCAAGAGGAGCGGCTGCAACTACCTCTACAATAACGTTCTGTAAAACTACAGGGGCAATAAATAATCGCTATTCCAATAGGAATTGTTCAGTTTCAAGCACAAACATTCATTCACATCATGACACAAATCTAGTAGATACAAGTACAGATCAAGTAATAATCGACGACGCCCTTCCTCATCTTCTTCCTTCTTCCGTCTCTTCACTCGTTCTCTCTCTCTTTTCCCTCTCCAACTGCTCCCATCCTTCGATCCGGATCAGCTTCACGAACAGGGTATCCAAGTCATAACTGGTGATCTTGCCGGGATCATACTCCGGTATACGATCCATTCGCTCCGCCTCTAGTTTTTCCCGAGCCTTTTCCTTGTTGGCCTCGTTCTGCTCTCTGGCGAACCGGTTCCACTGTTCCATGGCAAATGGTGACCGCATCTGCTGAAAATCAGAGTGAGCAATACTGAAACCAGCAATGGTTCATTGGTAAGTTTGAAATCACTTTTTGTAGACAATGGGACATCGACTAGACGGACATGGGACAACGACCAGGAGCTACAATGCGACGGATCGAGGGTGAGTTGCTTAGAATATAAAAGACTTGCAGTCAAGCTGAGCGATAGGGGCAGCGACAAGGACGAACGGCAGGCCGCGGCGGATCGAGGGTGAACACCGAGGGAAGGGTTGGAAGGTTGGCTGGTTTTGGAAGGGTAGATGGATTTGGTAGGGTTGCTGGATTTGGTAGGGTGGCTGGATTCAGAAGGTTGGGGGTGTTGACGCAGCAGCAGGAGTTCGAAATCCGCCGACGACGAGGAGCAAGGAATCGAAGGATGGATTTCTATGTGGCACTTGTGACTTGTTTTGTGTTTGCACTGTGTGTTTCTTGTCCACTTTTTACCCAGGTGCGATAAGGACAAAGAAGCAGGGAGCGACCAGCGTTCATTGGGAACGACCTGGACAAGATGATCTATGACCACGAGTATAGAAGACGTTTTGCAGGGGTGCGAAGGTTAGTGGTTTGGTAATTGCAGACAATTGCAGACTCGAGAGGGACTGCGACCAAGAAGGCGACGAAGGAGGAGCACCGGATCGACGACGACGAAGGAGGACCACATCACAGGACCACAGCACAGGATCAACGACGACGGAGGAGGAACACAGCACAGGATCGACGACGACGAAGGAGGACCACATCACAGGACCACAGCACAGGATCAACGACGACGAAGGAGGACCACAGCACAGGACCACAGCACAGGATCGACGACGACGGAGCACAGGACCGCATGATACTAGACTTTGGACTTACCCATTGGACTTACCCCCTTCCCAACCAGCGCTGGTTTCCCTTCACCCTTCCCTTCCTTTTCCCATTGGACTTACCCCCCCCCCCCCCTTCTCTATCACAGTACTTAGCCTCTTCGTGGCGATAGAAATCAAAGGATAGCTCTTTCTACAAAAACCTGAGGAGTTCGACACCTCGGGAGGAGCTATCTGGCTAATATGTAAGTACACCCCTCACGTAGGTCCTAGGCAGCGTCGAATGCTCTGGCTCTGTGTGAATGTGACTAGCGGACTTTTGATTTTTGACTTGCCCTATTTGACTTACCACTTGGACTTTGCCTTTTTCCCCGTTCGATGGACCACACCGTATAGAAACAAAGGATCGACAAGGAGGAACACAGGATCGACGATGAGGAAGTACTACTTTCTGGACATACTCATTCAGGCCACTGGACTTGGCTCTGTTTGAGTTTGACTAATGGACGCTTTGGTTTGGTCGATCACATCACTCCAAGGTATCCAAGAGGAACAAAACTAGCACAGACCACAAACCATGGGATCACGAAATTGGCGCTGCCGCGCAGTTAGTCGATGTCGTCTTCGTCCCAGATTTTCTGGAGATCGCTTTTTAATAAAAGATTTATCTTTCAAAACAATATTTCTGTACATCTTCTAATGGCTCTCGCACTTCTGTTCGTGCTTTGGTCAAACTTGAATCAGTGGCTTTATCCCTTTTTCTTTGTTTTACACGTGACCACTGTTATCTGGAACAATCCCCCCGCCCATCCGTTTGTTTCCGATTTTCGATTTCCGAGATCAGTTTCAGAATTTGATTGCATTCCCAAAAGCGGTGATTTGAGTGACAGTGAGTTTTGGCGTCTTTTCAGCAGCGATCTTGAAAACTAGACAAGATAGCGAAAAATTGTCAACTAACGAAATGTTCCTTGATTTGTCGGCTATTTTTGTTTTCAAGTTACGAGAGCTGGAAGAAACGAACCTATTACAGATCATGCAAGAGGAGGCTCACAATATGATCATCGATGTGTTGAACATGAGTTCGCACGAGAAGCCGATCAGCCAGGTGATCAGCGCGGGCCGCGTTAGCACTCTGTGTACGTTTGCGAGGGAGGTGCTCCACAACGAGCCGATGCTTGTCGAGATCGACGCGCCGGTCCGAGTGTGCGGCGACATCCACGCACAGTTTCCGGACCTGGTGCGTCTGTTCCATCGGGGCGGTTGGCCGCCGACCGCCAACTACCTCTTCTTGGGCGACTACATCGATCGCGGTCGCTTCAACCTGGAGACGATCCTGTTGCTTCTGGCGTACAAAGTGCGCTTCCCGAAGAACTTCTTCCTGTTGCGCGGCAATCACGAGTGTCAAAGCGTCAACTTCACCTACGGCTTCTACAACGAGATGCTCAAGCGCTATCCGGGTACGGGGTTGTACTCGGAGTTCCAGTCGGTGTTCGCCGAGCTCTCGTTGTGCGGCCTCATCGCCGACCGTATTCTGTGCATGCACGGCGGTCTGTCGCCGTCGCTGAAGTCGTTCGCCGACATCCGGAACATCAAGAAGCCGTGCGGTGGCACCGACGGGATCGAGGTGGACCTTCTGTGGGCCGATCCGGTGCTCGGGTTGAGCGGATTCATTGTGAGATCTATTTCCTTCGAAGGTGATGTACTTTGACGTCTTCTTTCAGCCGAACATGCGCGGAGCCGGCGTCGGATTCGGCAAAGACGTGGTTCTGAAGACGTGCGCCGACCTGAACCTTGACCTCATCTGTCGAGCCCATCAAGTCGTTCAAGACGGCTACGAGTTCTTCGCCGGACGGAAGCTAGTGGTAAGCCGCTCCCAAACCTCTGTCGAGCTCAAAACTGAAAGTGTTCCAGACAATCTTCTCGGCTCCCCACTACTGTGGACAGTTCGACAACTCGGCGGCGTTCATGATTTGCGACGAGAAACTGCAGTGCTCGTTCGAAGTGCTCCGCCCCACGACTGGTCGTCTGGAAGTGCGCGAGAAGCAGATCAAGGCGGAAGAGAATAACTAAAATGAACTTTGGTATACTTGTATCTACTAGATTTGTGTCATGATGTGAATGAATGTTTGTGCTTGAAACTGAACAATTCCTATTGGAATAGCGATTATTTATTGCCCCTGTAGTTTTACAGAACGTTATTGTAGAGGTAGTTGCAGCCGCTCCTCTTGAACTGATTCGTCTTGGTGGGCGTCGTCGGGAGGCAGCATCTGAATGAAGTCGGCTCTCTTTCTCAATGGAGCGCAGTTGCTCTGGTTCACCTGTATCCGTTGCCAGTCATGCAGTTGCCGTCGTACTTGGACAGACAGTTGTGGTAGCAGATGTTGTAGCACGTCTGGTTCTGGTAGAGAGCCCAGCTCGTCCACGGCGAGCAGTTGTCGTACGAGAGTCCGCCCTGGACGGACGAGCAGTAGATCTGGCACACCTCCGGCGTGACGGCGGCGACGGCGTAGAGCACGGCGAGCGTGAGCAGGGCGCGCAGAAACTGAATCATTTCGGATCGTTACCTTTCTTTTCTCGGGGGGCCCTGCTCTGATAAAACTCACCATTCTCACTGGCGAAACGGTTTCCGATGACCGCCTCACCGCCGGCTCTCGGTTTTATGCAAATCGAGCACAATGAGCACAGTTTGACTCCGTGCAATATGCTGAGCATCGGAGCAACCACTGCTGCCATTCAACTCTTTTCACAACCGTTTTGGTTTCATGAACTTTGCGTGGGTGACGGCGATATTGAGGTTTCCATTTCAAAGAGAGCACAAGGGAAGAGCTCAATGAGCACTTTTTTCCTACTGTAGATGCGTGCGATAGGCGATCAGATAATTGCTTGCTATCTCTTTACAAATCTTCTAGTGCATTGACTAATTAGCGATGGCTCGCACATTCATAATCCCATCATCTACAGTACAGGCCACAAAGATTGTTATCTCGAGAACCAAAGGAGCTATCAAAAAGTTGTCAACTGCAAAGTTGTAGAGCACAAAAAGAGCTACAACTTCGTAGTTGACAACTTTTTGATAGCTCTCTCGGTTCTCGATTTGAAATGAGATCTGAAGGACGCGTGCCACGTCGTCAAGTAGATGCGCATTCAAGAGTGAGAAATCGTTTATTTCAGTGTTAAAGCAAGCCAACTCTCGTGTATTTCACTTCACAATGGCAGACAGTTCAGAAGACGTCCACGTTGCGAATGATGATCTTCTGATCCGCCTTGCAGAGTCGGGCGATGGCGACGAGCGACACGTCGTCGGGAATCTGCGCGTCGCCGTCCGGCGTCGACAAGAACAGTCCGTACTTGGAGACGTCCTCGTACTTGCGATTCAACTGGAGCACAATGTGAATCGCCTCTTTGGCGGTCGTACGTGTCGAGAGCAGCAACGATTTGTAGTTGGACTGCGGCGAGATGTTGTGATCGTGCACGCGGACGAGAAAGCCCGTCGGATTCTGTAGCAGGATGAAGCGTGACATGCCGATCGGGTGACATCTCTGCAGCTCGTAGGGTCGCGCGTCGGGCTCGAGCTTCAGAAGTGTGACGACGGGCGCGCCGGCGGCTCGCGTCGTCAGCTCCATCCACAAATCGAACAGGTTCACGTCGCGAACGGTGAGCTTCAGCGTGTTCAGAAACTTTTCGACGACGTGCCGCGCCGTCGTCGAGTTCGTCACACGGATCGTTTTGTAGTCGGTGCACTGTTTCACGCTGCGAGTGTCCACTTTCAGCACGCCCTGCAGAACAACAAGATGTGAACAGGGTGGTGGCTGGAAGTGAAGGCGTCAATTACCACATCGGACGAATCCGAGAGATTACTGTCGTTCGAGTTGAGCGAGAGCAGCGAGTTGCTCCGCGAAGTGGTCGGGATGCCGAGGAGGAGCGTCTCGTCGAGCAACGAGTGCATCGAGACGGAGCACGGCGAGGAGGACGCTGAAGAGCACGAGAAAGTTGTAGAGCACAAAATGAGCTACAAGTTGGTAGTTGTCAGCTTTTTTCTATCTTGTTTAGTTTTCAAGTTATGACGCCTGACACTTGGCCTGATACGTGTTGTTCATCTTACTGTATCTCGAGAACCAAAATAGCAATCAAAAAGTTGTCAACTGCAAAGTTGAAGAGCACAAAAAGAGCTACAACTTTGCAGTTGACAACTTTTTGATAGCTCTTTTAGTTCTCGAGGTAATACAAAACGTTCCCCAAAACTCACCCGACGACGCCGTCCTCGTCGTCCGGTTCGCCGGTCGCAACGTCAATCCGGACGTCTTCACCTGATATTTCAGCATAACGACGACAATTTTGATTTCAGACACGTCGAGTGGGGGCTGAAAACGGGTGTGTGTACAGTGTTTGAACAGTCGGCAAAAAAACGAGGAAGAAGTGAAGTTTTCTCCGAAAAAGGGGAGGAATGAAATGGGAAATGGATTTGGGTGTGGTGGTAGAAGAGAGAGAGGGAGAACGGGTAGAAACCGTACGCGAAAGCGCTGGCGAGGAGGAAAAGGGAAGGGGGGGGGGACGAAATGTTCTGTTTGATCAAGCCTCCCAAGAGGGACGGTGGGGGATATTATCACTAGATATGATTGCCACGCGTCAAAAGCCGCGCGCGCGCGCAAGTAGATCATAAATATATCTTCGCCCGCTTTTATTTGCTCTTTTTTTGCCTTTTAGACCAGCGGCCCTCGCGCGCGCACCCCCCTTCCAAGCAATAGTAGTAGCCAGTGAGTGTTCGGTCTTTGTTGGATATTGGATATTGAATATCGTGGCGGATCACCCGGAGAGGGAGGGGAAGACCGGTAGATTACTATCACCTCGCAATCAATCAGTCAACCACTATGATGTATCGTTTACTACTTTTTTGTCTGATGATGGTAGTTTGCGGGCGGTCCGATCGGCGATGATGACAGAATTGTATTATCCGTTTTTCTTGAACTGGACCCGGGGACGAGAATCGGGGAATGGGCGGTCTAAGATTCGCCGGCCGGCGGCCGCAGCGGTGTGTGTCGATTCACGAGCGCTGGCTTTTCGAAATTGTGGAATTTCAAGCGGAAATCGTTCGTTTTCAACCATTTTTCTCGTTTTACGACGAAAAAATAGAAAAAATGGTTGAAAACGAGCGACTTTCGCTCGTTAATCGAAATACACCGCCGCGGCCGCCGCTGTCGGATCTTCGGCCGCCCATTTCCCGATTCTCGTCCCCGGGTCCAGTTCAAGAAAAACGGATAATACTTTGAATCGGAAGTGACCGTAGGGCGGCGTGGGTCTCGCAACGAAGAGCTGTGTGGATTTACGAGCAATGCCGAAAACAGCGCCGCTCGTAAATCTACATAGCTCTTCGCTGCGGGACCCGCGCTTTTACCGACTAGCCTTTTTTAGGCCTTAATCAAAACTGACAGACAATACTAGTCAGTTGGATTGTCGGTCCTAGTTCGGGGTGTAACGCGTCACGCTTTATGGCATCGGATTCAGGGCTCAAAGTTTCATACCTCTATCAATTTTGGTGACTATAACTTTAAAACTGGCGGAACGGTGCCAGAACTTTTGGAAAGGACCACCGCTCGTAAATCTACACAGCTCTTCGTTGCGGGACCCACGCTTCTACCGGCCAAGGATCAACTCAAAAATTGACACGACAGATAATAGTGGTCAGGCGGTTTGTCGGTCCGAGTGCCGAAGGTTGGTTGTTGCAACATACTATGTAGTGGCGAGGGGAGGTTTTCCAATTAATTCTTGACATACTACAAACTGACCGCCCCCTTTCCCGTCGGATGATTCGATTAGAAGACGTCGAAAAACGAAAATGAAAATGAAGAGAGGGGGGTTTCAAATCGGACGAGAAAGTCGAAGAAGATTTGAGGCGGGGAGGAGGCGGATAAGCTGTAAATGATCGCCTTTCCACACCCCGAAGACGTTGACGTAATCGTTTACGGCTTCTTCTTTTTGCCACGATCATGACTAACCGAGTACTTATGGGGCGGTGTTGCGTAATAAGCGAGGGAAAGGTGGACGAAAAGAAAGAGATGAGCAAGGAAGTGGCGGTGCTGATGAGGAGCATCAAAACAAATCGGAAGTGCTGCTCTGCCCACAACATGATGTGCGGGGAAGCCATTTTTAGAAACATTTGAAGAAAAAATGAGATTAGATAAGATCAGATATGAGGCTACTTTCGTGTTGCAAACGCGCTCCGCTGGACTTAAGTGGGGGGGGGGGGGGGGGTCAAGTTGTATTGCCAGCAAGTGCGCTCTATTACACACCAATGTACTGATTGAAACAAACATGGTGTAGATTTACGCACTGTTTCTCAATTTTGAAATGAGCCGGATGTGTCGATTTACGGAAGGAGGGGGTTGTGGGCTAAACAGTGCGCGGTTGTCCCGTCCCGTACCAAACGGAGCATCGTTGAAATCACACTTTTCGGCGAAAAAGTTAATTTTTCTTCAAAAAAATAGGGAAATTAGGCCGGAATTAATGAAAAATGAAAAATGTAAAACGACCAAAATCAGAGTGCAGCGGGGCGCGTTTGCGACACGAATCACGGTGACCGTATATGATTTGATTTGCAATCGCAGTGAGAGGAGAGTTTTCTCGCCTCACCGAACTTTAGAACACAAAAACGGAGGGGGATAACGTCGTCTTCGAAAAGCAGTCAAAGGCCTCGCGAACGAAGGCTTATGGGGCGTGATCAAATTGGTGTCTGTGTGTGTGTCCTGTTTGGTGGAGTGGGGCGAAAGGAGCCAAAGGTGGCCTTCAACAAGAGAGAGGACAGGTGTCGACTGTCGGAATTGTCGGGGGGAATCAACTCATCAAGTGACAGATGGTGTGTGCGAGATGAAAATCGGGGTGGACAGTACTATCTCGTTTTTTGATCTCCCTTTATCTCGAGATCCGAAAGAGCTATCAAAAAGTTGTCAACTGCAAACTTGTAGCTCTTTTCAAGCTCTACAACTTTGCCGTTGACAACTTTTCGGTAGCTCTTTTGGTTTTCGAGACGTGCGACATGGCCTCATGGCCAGTTCTGTGCGTTCGTGTCATCGTCAGCCCACAAAAACTGGGTAAATACTTTAGACGAGAATGGGGGGAGGGGGTGTGACCTACTTGAGACTCGTGAAAATAATCCCGAAAAGTGGAGGGGAGGGCGGGGAGATTCGCATATTAAACTCTCAAATCTTCCCTAACCACCCCTCACCAACTACCTCGAGGATGTTCGAAAAGTGTACAAACAGTGAAGAGGATGGGGAGGAGAAGGAGTAAAAGAGTGACAGGAGGGGGGAGTAGGAGGTGACAAAAACACATGTACGTTCAATTAATCTTGTTGCGCAGGAAGAGGAGGACGGATGGATGGCTGAGGAGGAGGAGGCGATGACACCTGATCGAGTGTCCCTCTCACAGCGGGACAGAAACCGGACGATTACAGTTTGAACTTGGATTGGAGACGTAAAGAAGAGGGAGGTGGGAAGTGCGCTCTATTGAGAAAACTTTCTAGCTGCCCTACAACGATTGCGCTAACCTTTTTCAGGAAATTGGCAAAGATAGAATAGAACTGTGCCGTTTTTAAAATCTCATTTTATCTCGAGAACCGGAAGAGCCATCAAAAAGTTGTTAACTACAAACTTGTAGAGCACAAAAAGAGCTACAACTTTGCAGTTGACAACTTTTTGATAGCTCTTTTGGTTCTCGAGATCAACAAGGTATGGTCGAACCTTACCATTCTCGGCCAGTACGGTACTGTGCGTAGATCAAATGTTTGCCACAATGTACAACTGGAACGACACTTTGCACCAAACCACGCCACGCCACACCTCAAGTATACACATACGCACGCACGCACATACAGATAGACAGAAGGGCGAAACGCACAACCCGCAAGAACTTTTTGAAATTCGATCCGTTCCCGCTCGTTCGGCGACTCGAGAGACAGCTGATGGGCAGCTGAATGTATGTGTATCTCTCCTTCCGGTCAGTGAAAAACGATACTGATACATACATCCTTCCATCTCTCTATCTCGCCAAACTTGGTCAGTGCCACGTCATAAGAAAGGCCTATGGGAAACCATGAAGAACGAGAAGGGCATGACGAAAACTCGAAAAACCCAACCAACCCAAACCGAGAATAAACATTTCTTGTGCGACGGCGGTGGCGACGAATAAACATTTCGAGAGAGAGAGAAAGACTACCGAGAGGGCAAATGTGTCAATCGAAAGTGAAACTGAGGAATGGAGATGGGGGGAGTACAAAATGTGTATATGTTTACGATGAGCCCGCCCCCTCCCTATAGTCTATTGACTGGAGCCAATAGATCTTCCATCTCAATTGGAGTCGGCTGTGCGGGGCCCCGGAACCCGAACCGGCAAGGCAAGGCAACATGTGTTTCGAATCGAATCGAATCGAGAGAAGCGAATTGCTGTAGTGTGGATTTGGGGCTATTGTTGGGAGGCCAGTGTATAGTCGGGATCACCTACTTTGCTGGAAGTGAGCAAGTTGGAAGCGTCCTAGGATCCCACCAGGGCCAGGGCCAGGGCCGGGGCCAGGGCCAGGGCCAGGGCCAGGGCCAGGGCCAGGGCCAGGGCCAGGGCCAGGGCCAGGGCCAGGGCCAGGGCCAGGGCCAGGGCCAGGGCCAGGGCCAGGGCCAGGGCCAGGGCCAGGGCCAGGGCCAGGGCCAGGGCCAGGGCCAGGGCCAGGGCCAGGGCCAGGGCCAGAGCAAGGGTCAGGGCCAGGGCCAGGGTCAGGGTCAGGGCCAGAGCAAGGGTCAGGGCCAGGGCCAGGGTCAGGGCCAGAGCAAGGGCCAGGGCCAGGGCCAGGGTCAGGGCCAGGGCAAGGGCCAGGGTCAGGGTCAGGGCCAGGGATAAGTTGAAGGTTAAGGCCTGCTGAGGTGAGCTGCCAGGCTACAAGTAATCTCCAGGATAAAGGTGCCGAGCTACAGGAGATTAGCGCAAGGTTAAGGCGCTCTGGATTGCTAGGTCATAAACTACAGTTTCCGGATCTCCCATCCAAAAGCGGGTCGAAGTCCGCTCATCTAGATTTTATTGGGTTTGCCAGACTAGAAACTACAGTGTAATTGTCTTCCGGATTAAATAGGCCGGTTCGGCGAGCTAGATTATAAGCTCGATCTAACGATCTGTTGGACTGATAGACTAAAAACAGCAGTTACCAGATCTTCTCGCCGCAGTCGGGAAAGCTCTGCAAGATTGGGATCGACGAACTAGAAGACTGGCTCAAGTTTAACGTCAACGTTTGGTCCGGCAGACTGAAAACTACACATGTGAACAGTGTTGTTCGGATCATCTGAACTGTCATCTGTAGACTCGTTCAGGCATCCAGATCCTCCTCCTTATCCTTTCCCTCTCATAACCGCCAAGACTACTACTGATTCGAGAGAAGCAAGAAGAAAAGCGATCGGCGGCTTCTTGGCGCGAAAGAAGAAAAAGAAAAAGAAATGAGAAAGGAACAACACATCTGGTTTCGATTCGAACCTCATTAAGCGAGAGAAGGGGCGGCGAAAGGAGAGGATAAGAAAAAAATATTGGCTATATGTCTAGAAATATATATTTATAATTCATTATTTATCTCTTCATCGAGTTATGTCGCCAGCCTCCAGTGCCACAAAGAGAGAATAGTGATTCATAATTGGGTGGAATCGGTTTTTCGGCTGTGAGAACAAAGAGGCAGTTATTTGTAAATGTGACTACTGTACTAAAGAGTGGTGATGCGAATTGGCATGACGTGGTGGTATGTACAAATATGTACAAATATCTATACCTCTTTTAGTCTCGACCAATCGAAATTTAAATGTCCGGGCGCGCGCGCGCGCAGATTATCCGGTTTAACCTTGCGCGAAACATTCGTTGGCAGTGGAAACGCCTCCAAAACAAAAAATCGAAAAAAAAAAGAAAAAACAGTTATATTCCCAGCATTTGTCAGTCAGAGAAAGGGAAAAACATCGTGATAAGGCGCACTTCCCCCATTCTTTATTGTTCGCGACGTTTCTTCCTTCTTCCCTTTCAACAATGGCCATTGGCAAACACAACTGTGGGAAAATGCGCATTCAGCGTTCCTTTCTTCGTTTTTTCCTTCAAAATCTATTCATTATCGTCGGAAAATGCGAAAAAATGTCGAAAAACGCGAAAAATTGCGAGTTTTTCCGAGATTTTTCACCACTGGAAACGTCCTTCGCGGCGAGACCCACCCGGCGAAAGAAGACCATGCGCCTTTAAATTTTCTATTGAAATCAACTGAAATTGACTGTTTTTTCCGTTGTAAATGACTGAAAATGACTGAAAATGTAAAAATAAATGTTGCGATTTAAAGGCGCATGAGCAAATTTCGCCGGGTGGGTCTCGCCGCGCGGAACGTTTTCTGCGGTAAAAATGCGGAAAATTCGCCATTTTCCTGCATTTTTCGACTTTTTTCGACAGAACCGAACGGATTTGAAATAAAAAACACAAAAACACAAAAATGCAGTTCATATGAAAATAGAAAATACGGACATTTAGAGTGAGGGAAAGAGAGGTTGATAAGGGAAGAGAGGGGGTGTAATTTGACGAACACGTTGGTTCGGGGTGTGTTTGCCCAAGAGCGAATGTTTATTTGATGAGGTGAAGGGGGGTACTACTACTACTGCTGATGGCGATGGCGGTGATAATGATAGTTACAACTGAACACTAGAGGTGGCCGAAGTTTCGTCGCGATGCGAAACCTAGGCCATCTGGTTTCTTTTTACACACACCATCGTCGAAAAGAGCACCCTCCTTCCGGCACCTTTGACTTTTTGCCTGCCAAATGACCAAATGACCAGATGCGCTGGGCTCTCTGCTCGCTAATTACTTTGGAATGTGTTTACACATCTGACTATTGTGAGCCGTGCGGTGTAGTGGACGTTGTAGAGGGGGATCGGCAGGGTTACTGTAACTATCAGGTTTGCAGGCTCCAACAGACGTCATTTGGAAGGAAGAAGTAGAATCCATGGAGCGAATACCTGAAAGTGACATCGAAGACAGTTTGTAATAAGCTGTCATTGTTTTTGTTTTGTTTTCTGTAATAAAATCTTTGTTACTCGAATTTCAGTACTCATGTCACAATTCCATTCAATTCACAGAGTTTGGTTGACAAAATAGCGCGCAGATCGATTTTGTGGTCAGTTTTGGTTTATTTTGATACATTTAAGCCCGGAAATCACTGAAAACAGTGAAAATGTTTAAGAAACGGCCTCGGAAGGGGCCACCCCCGTTAACGCGGACTAGTTTCCTCTTGCGCACACTCGGCCAGCGCACCGTGTAGTCCACACGGACAAGTTGCAAATATTTATTTTTGGTGCAATTTTCGTATTTTCTGCCTGCAATTGCTCGCTTTTTCCCACTAACCTTTCGAAAAATTGCAGGAAAGTCAAATTTGGTGTAATGAATGACACGAGGTGATGCAAACTTCGAAGATAATACAAAGAGGGCTCATATCACTCAATGCAGTTCTTCGTTTTCATTCAGAAGTGTAAGTGGCCTCAAAACTTTCTGATTTAGCTCACAAACGGTTATTTTCAGCTCGAAAAAGTTTTTATGCACCGCAGCTCAAATACCGTCGGTAGAAGTAGACAGTAAACTGGTGAGACGAGGTGATTTTCGAGGCGTTTCATCCGGAAAAGAAAAGGTTTACTTACCAGCGTGTTTCACATAAAAACGATGAAAAAAGTCATTTATAGGTCAGAAGCAGTAATCCAGATGTCGTTCTATCAAAAATGCAAGAACAGATTCGAAAAAACTACAGAGTTAGTGGAGAAACGATACTTTTCGATGTAGTCCGGCAATTGGAGGTTGGAAATGGTTTGAAAACTCAATTACTCGCAGTTTTCAAGTTCCAACTTTCAGAAGAGCTCAAAGAGCACATCTTCCGGTCTCCAGAACGATGGATTCCTCTTCTAATTTCCAGTTGTGGTCATCCTCTTTCGAACATTGACAATTCGGCAAAACTAGAGATTTTGGATCGATTATGGGCTCAATTAGCGGCGAAAAGTGACTTTTCCACATAGAATTTGCCAAAAAAACGTATCATCCAGTGTCTCCGATGCCGGACTACGCGTGGGATGCTCGTTTGCGAGTGCTCAACGAGAACGGCGCCGAGTGGGATCCGCTGAAAGAGTTGGACAACATGGAGCGAAGCGGCGTCGAGCCGACCATCCAGACGTTTCACGCCGTCGTCGAGAAGATCGCATCTTCCGGCGACGTCGACGGGTGCCGGAACATGGTGTACAACATGGCTCGGAAAGGGTTTCCGGTCGATGAGCACATCAACGCCGCCTCTGTGTTCGTGTTCGCCATCCGAGGGCACTACAAGAAAGCCGATTCTCTGTGCGAAGTGAGTTTCAGCGCCGACAAACGTTGCCATTACCCCCGCGTTTTCCAGCAGTCGGCCACAAAGTACGGAGAGCGCGGCTCCCAGTTGGCTCACGGAGCAGCAGTCCGCGCGGCGGCTTGTCGAGGCGACACTGACCGACTCCGTCAGATGCTCCGAAAGTGCGTTGTGGTGTCGACGAAGAAGCTGTCTCTGTCGTCGGACGACATCTTCGACACGATCTGGCACATGGCGGAGAAGAGCCGAGACGGCAGGGGAGCCGAGTGTTCGGAGCTCGTCGAGCAAATGCTCAACTGCACTAACCGGGAGTTCGGCTTCTTCAGAAGACTGGTGCGAGAAATCGAACGGCACATCTGCCATCGTCACTATTACACGGCACTTTCGCTGTTGGAGGACACGAAGCGGCTGTCGGATTGTCTCGAAAACCAGCGGAAAAACACGTTCCTCCATGAGATCATCGGTCGTCTGTCGACCCAGTTGATTCGGAATCAGGAGCCGGCGCATCTTATTCGCGATCTGGCGAATCGCATTCACTTCGCCTACAAGTCAGGAAAACAGCCGCAGATACGCATGTACGACGACCTGCTCTACGCGACGCTGATGCTCAAAGACATGGAGCTCGACGACCGATTCCAGTACTTTCGCAGCTTCATCGACGAAATCGATGCTCGACGAGAGCGAGTTCACATCGCGTTGCCGTTGCTGATGAGCGAGAAGACCCTGGATCAACGACTCGCAGTGATGTATCGGCTCACACGAGTCGGCTACAGGAGCTGGTCGACGATTGACATTGAGCCACTTGCCAGCAGTATCCTGCAACCGCTCTACGACAAGGGACGTCCTGTTCGCGACCTGTCACGCCTCGACAAAATGGCACGGATTCTGAAGAGCTACGGTATCCCGGACCGTCAGACGTGGCTCGTACTGCACAATTGGTCGAAGATGAAGGCGAAGGAGGAGAGGAAGCCGGAAGATCAGTGGAAAGCTCCCTATGGAAGGAATCTGAGAGGATGGTGTCGGGCTCACTACGAGAAGACGTTCGAGCAAGCGCAGACGGCGGCGGCGAAGAAGCCCGTGCACATTCCCTACGAGAAGTTGAAGTCGTGCGTCGATCAGGGAGACATCTCCAAAGTGGTATCGATTCTGACGAGTAGCGGATGGCCCAGTGATACAAAGTTCGAGGAGATCGTGCCGTCCACCGTTAACCTGTACCTGATGCACGAGTCGTGGAAGAACACGGAGAAGATGTTGGAAGAGTTGGCGACTTTTGCTCACGAATGGGATGAGGACGGCGAGAAGACGCCGCTGAAGAACTATCACCTCCTGAAGATGTTGCGACGAGTGGCCGAGGAGGAGAGCACCACGTCGATCCGACAAATCACCGACTACGCGTATGAGCTGCGAACGCTGTTCCCGCACGCCGTCAGCCACTACAACGGCTTCTTCGAGACGCAGTTCGAGTACAAGAAGCTGTTCGCCAAGTGCTTCGATCGATTCGGACGCCACGGACTCGCGACGTCGACGGTCGACGAGCTCATCGAGTTCCTCCGATGTCTGGTCAAGTTGGATCTGATCATGCTGCATCCGAGCGAGACCATCACTCCCTACTTTATGAAAATCATTCTGTCGCGAGCTGGATGGAATGAGGCGTTGAACACGTGGCAGAAGTTTCTGTCGTCACTCCACTGTCCGAACGGAACGATCGCGTTGTTGCGGCACTGTTTGTATTTGAATACCGACGAATCCAGAAAGAACATTCAGTTCAGTGAGTGGTTTTCGAGTACAGAAGACGTTGCATGTCACACCTTTTTCAGTCATCCATCGCGGCTCGACGTTCATGTCGCAGTCGCGAATCTCGGCGATGCACATCGCCGTGCTGATCTCAATGCGACACTTTGAGGACGCCGAGAAGGCGTGCGACGCGATGACCGTCAAAATCGAGCCGAACGATCTGGTGATGGTGATGCGGCTGGTGAACGCGTTGAAGACGCGCAGCTACAACGATCAGTTCATGCTCGACTTTGCCGCGTTGTGCCTTCGCAAACTCCGGCTCGCCGACGATCGCGACGCCGCGCAAAACATGCTCGCCGACCTGCTCCGCATCTGTGACAACGGACACATGGGTCCGACGGCTCTGCGCGTCTACGACCTCTTCTCGGAGTACGGTGTGGAGTTGAGAGAGGAGGAGAAGAATCGGCTCGCGACCGCCATCGAGAAGCATTCGAGTCTTTCGACGTAAGGCATCGTTCACGTCTTCTGAATCCCATTGGATGTCTTCCAGGAAGTGGATTTTCAAGCCCGACGGTTTCCTGAACATCTCCGCCGCCGACGACATCATCACTCAAAGCGAGGAGGCGCGAATCGAGCAGAAACTCAAGAAATCGGTCTCGACACCAGTTTAGTTGTTTTTTAAATTTCAAATTGTTATTTAGTATAGGATCTTCATTTTTGTTCCGTTTTGTTATCGTTTTCTCCTTCACATTTTCCCGTTGCCCTGCTCATAAAACCCGAGCCATTTACGACTTTTACAACCCGGCTGTCTTAAAATGTGAAGGGTTTTCTGCAAATGTGAGAGAAATTTGTCATCTTCCGCATTTGTCATCATCCTCAGTGGGCGTGGCCTGTCACCCAGCCCCGCCCCCTTGATCCCCCAAACAGATCTTCCGATCATTTCTCGATCAGTCATCAGACAATGAGCTCTTCCGCTATGTCGCCATCTCTCCTCGTCCCTCTTCTGACGCTACTCCTCATCCCGTCTTGCTATTCTGCCGGCCAACTCTACCTCGACATCACCGCCACCGATCACTCGATCCTCGTGCTCCGGCATCAGACGACGTCGGAAACCGTGCGCCTCTACCCGTACATCAACCACACGCACGTCTTCCATTTCACCGACTCGCCGCTCACACTCGACGTTCACATTCGCCTTCTGAACGTGACGCGTGGTGGCGCCGCTGAGGAGCTCTTCGGAAGTGCGCACGTCTTCGCGCTCAACAACGACGGCCGGTGGACGGAGACGTCGTGGTCCGCCGACGACGACGACGACGAGCGTGTGGCTCTTCACGTGCGCGCGCAGTTCTCGTGCAAGGACGGCTTCTTCGGTGATCACTGTCAGCACGTCTCCAGACCGAAGACCACCACCACCACCACGTCTACTACTACTACTACTACTCCAGAATCCATCACGACGTCGACTACTACAACGACTACATTCTCATCTGAATCTAACACCCTTGACCGGTAAGTTCTTCACTCCCTGCCCCCACCAGACGCCTTCAAACCTCATCTTCCTTTCAGACTCATCATCGTCGCCCAGCTCGTCGTCATCGCTCTTCTCCTGCTCATCGTCGTCTGGCTCATCTGGCTCAAGTGCTTCTCTGTGACGACGTCGCGAATCCACGTCTCCGCCGACACCGACGCTCACTCGATCGGCGAGCAATCATCGATCGACGAGGTGACGTTCCAGCTCACTTCCACCCCGTTCAAAATTGCTCGCTTCTCGTTCCACACGCCCACTTCTATGGTCTGAAACGCCTTCTTCTTTTTCGTTTTCGTTCTGTCTGTGAACTTTAATTGTAATTTCAATTGTAATCGATAATTTGTCCTTAATACCTTTAATCTTTATACCTAATAAACCCGTAAAGTACATAAAACCTCGTCAGCATGTGTTCTTTGAGCCCGGGGCTCGCGGAGCCCCAGCAATCAAATTTGGGAGCCACAACAATTCAATCAGCAGCCGAGCGTCAAAACTTCCGATTTCACCTGCTGCTCTCTGCACCGGCTCCGCGAGCCGCTCCTGTTCCCTCCACATTCAAGAACCAAGAGCCCTGCCACTTTGACTTTTATGCTCGCAGAACTCGAGCTCTACTACCGCAACAACTACACACGCTGCCGCCTCGACGACTCGTTCATCGCCGACTCGACGCATCTCTCGGCGGTGGCTCACTTTTTGAGCATGACCCTTTTGCCGTTCTACACGTTCGGCGGCTACTGTATTCTCGTCAAGACGCCCGTCTCGATGCGACAAGTCAAGTGGCCGCTGTTCACCGTCTACTTTTGGTCAGTGCCACGTCACGCCATTGCGTTTGGGCGGATACGATAGGTTATGCTAAACAACTACGCCGAGCGTCATTCTGGAGCATCGTACGCGGGGGGGGGGGGGGGGGGGGAATGGTTCTCTGGTTCTCGCAGCATGATGTAGATTTACGCACCCTTTCTTCCTTTTGAAACGACCTAGATGTGTCGATTTACGGGCAACTAAACAGTGCGCGGTTGTTCAAACGTAACAACGGAGCATCGTTGAAATCTGGCAACAATTTCAGGTCGACGTTCAACGACTTCCTCACAACTTCGCTGGTCACCCCCTACTTCTACTTCCCCTCGCTTTCCGGCTTCTGTCTCGGCATCCTGGGCCGTGTCGGCCCCACATCGTTTCTGGTCTACCTAGCAGCTGTTTGTATTTGGGGTCAGTTATCTCGACAACCAAAAGAGCTATCAAAAAGTTGTCAACTGCAAAGTTGTAGAGCACAACGAGAGCTACAACTTTGCAGTTAACAACTTTTTGATAGCTCTCGTTTCAGCGATGATATTCTCGATCAGCGCCCTATTCGAGAACCGCTTCAACTCGATACCGGGAAACGACTGGAAGATTCGCCGTCGCTCGCGACGCATTCTGTACCACGCCTCGCGCACCGTCGTCTGCCTCCTCTACCCGATCCCGATGCTCGTCTTCTCGCCGGACCAGGAGCGCGCCAAACTCGAAACGCTCAAAATTCTGCCGTGCCCGAGTCCCGACTTCTTCACGGCGCCCGTGTTCACGATGCAAACCGACGGCGTTCTGATCCACGCTTCCACCTACTTCACAATCTTCCTGGCATCGTTCGAGGCCGCCCAGACGGTGTTCTTCGGCACCTACTGCCTCTACTTTTTGTGCTTCTCGCCGACCCGTTTCGTTTCTGTCCGCACGCGACGCCTTCAAGCCTACTATTTCGTGAGCATCGTCATTCAGATCGGCGTGTCCGCCAGCTCGGTTATTCTTCCGTTCGCCTTCTTTGTGACCTCCGTCATCACCGGCTATCACAACCAGACGATCACAAACCTGTGCGTCCTCTTCTTCGCCATTCACGGATTCCTCTCGACGGTGGTTGTCGTGCTGGTTCATGCTCCGTATCGGAACTTTGTCAGATCATGTATTCTGAAAGCCACGTATGTTAAAGAGAGACATTCGGCTAAGCTGAGATCCACGACTCAGGCGAATCTTTTCTAGAACCTGAAGAACCCAATAAACGTGTACAACGCCAGAAACCAAGCATCACAGCCCAATTAACCAACACCAGGTGAAAAATTGGAAAACCGACCGCATGGAGAGAAATCAGCTATGACTTCCACATGACCACACAAGCCACCAGCCAGTTCTACGAATGATTTCCCTAGTCGAGTACTACCAAACCACCTACACCTTCTGCCCCAAAGATCAGAGCTTGATGGCGAGCTGGAAGGCTCTTGCCTACCCGTCACACCTCTTCATGATGGTCCTCACCCCGTTGTACCTGTTCGGCGGGTACTGTATCGTGTATCGGACGCCGGTGTCGATGAAGCCCGTCAAGTGGTCGCTGTTGAACTGGCATTGCTGGTGAGTGATCTTAGGTGTCATATGGCAAGAACCGAAAGAGCTATCGAAAAGTTGTCAACTGCAAAGTGGTAGCTCTTTTTGTGCTCTACAACTTTGCAGTTGACAACTTTTCGATTGCTCTTTTGGTTCATACCTTTTTACGAAACCACAGGTGTTGTATCTACGACATCACGGTCACTTCGCTGATGACGCCCTACTTCTTCTTCCCACTTCTGGCTGGATTTCCAGTCGGATTTCTTAGCTTCGTTGGAGTCACTACGGAAGTTCAACTCGTCATTTCTGCCGCAATTTGCTACGGTAAGAATTCAAAGACCATCTCGAGATCCAAGAGAGAGAGAGAGAGAGAGAGAGAGGGGTGTGACAGGTGTCACGTGACTCACAGGCAATAAAGATTAAGACAGAGAGCCATGCGACAGATTGTATCGGATCTGCGAACTCCTGGCAATTACCTAATTAGCGGATCTACAGTACTGGCCATAAACAATGTCGCGCGGCCGATCCTTATCTTGTTCCCTTGCGATCTCGAGAACCAAAAGAGCTATCAAAAAGTTCTCAACTGCAAAGTTGTAGCTCTTTTTGTGCTCTTCAACTTTGTAGTTGACAACTTTTTGCTAGCTCTCCTGGATCTCGAGATATCAAACCTCTTTCTCTCTCAGCCACAATCTTCTCGATGACGTTGGTTTTCGAGAACCGCTTCAACATTCTACCAATCAATAACTACGCCATCAAACGTCCGAGTACCCGGTGGATCTACTACGGAATTCGGATTCTAATATTCACCGCCAACATTCTAATCATCGGACTCAACTTCCCCGACCAAAATGAAGCCGTTCCACGCCTTCTGGACGAGCTGCCGTGCCCTGTGGAAGAGTTCTTCCACAATCCGATTTTTGTGATTTCCAGCGAGCTCCCCCCATGGAGACACGTCGCCATGGCGCTGACCATCTCGACGTTGCTCGGCGAGGCGGCTCAAATCGTCTTCTTCTGCTCGGCCTGCATGTACTTCCTCTTCTTCTCCACCAAATTCACAATCTCCCCGAAAACTCGTCACATGCAAGTCCGCTTCTTCTACATGGCGCTGGTCCAAATCGCGATTCCCATCGTCTTCCTGCTGATTCCATTCGTCTACTTCTGCTTCTCCATCCTAACCGGCTACTACAACCAATCGCTGAACAACTCGTTCATCCTCTTCCTGCCACTTCACGGGCTCTCGAGCACCGCGGTAATGTTGGCGATTCACAAGCCGTATCGAGACTTCATCCTCTCACTGAGCCCCTGGAGCTCGAGAAAGGACAAGGACAAACGGAGCTCGTCGATTTTCACTCACTCTTCGGCGGTCTCTCAATTGAATAAATCGATTTGAACAAGTTCATTCAATAGAAGAAGAACAGATCGTCACCACTCGTTGAACAGATTGTTCGTCGGCTGCCACGAGAAGACCTGCCGCTGCTGCGACTGCATCTTGTAGTCGTCCATGTTCTGCGGAGCCAGCGCCGAGCTGCCGACCACTTTGCTCGACTCGCCGTGTCCCCACAGATTCTGATAGCGTGGCGGCAGGAACGTCTTCTTGATGGCGCGCATCTCCTGTTGTGGCTGCAATCGTACAGAGCTCATATCTTGGAAACTGAAAGAGCTAGAGGAAAGTTGTCAACTGACAAAATAGAGCCAACAAGTCAAGGAGCATTTCGGCAGTTGACACTTTTCTCCTATGTCTTCTAGTTTCCGAGATATGCGTGCGCAAATAAACATAAACCACTTACGATTGAGCCGAGTCCACCGTGCCACTGCAAATTCCTCGTCTGCAGCCAATTCGCCTCCGTCACGCCGACGACGACGACGATCAGAAGTGTTACGGCCAAGACGACGCCGAACTTGGCAAACATTTTGGACCTAGAATATGTGGGAAGAGTGATGATGTGGGGTGGCAAAGATAGAGGCCGGAAAGAAGAAGACGTCGCGCCACTTCCGACGGCTCGCGGCGCGCGCGCGAAGACGACTCGTTAGACGAGAAGAGAAGACGTCAAGAAACGCGCTTGTGAAGAATAGAAATGGAATTAGAAAAACCCGAGTCGTTGACGTCGTCGTCGAGAGAAGAAGGAGGAGAAGAAGAAGAAGGCGTCAAGTGGTTTCAGGCTTGAAAGTGTCGGTGTTAGAGGAGTGCAGGAACCATAGTGTTTGAGACGCACACACACACACACACAAAAACAAGAGGATTACGCTTCAGCGGCGACGTGCTTGCGTGTTCGAAGAAATCTATGTACACGCTTCTCTCTTTCGTTCTGTGGAAACGGATGGGGTGGGCAGCGACCCAAACACACAGGTCACGACGTCTGAACTTGATTGATGACGATAGAATATGCAAGGAGGAGAAGAAGACGTTCTCTGGGGAGAAGACGTGCCGGGCGGAGATGAGATGCGATGAGATGAGCGATGGTTGTGTTAACACCCTCGGGGGAAGGTTCGGGGCTCGGCGAGCAAGACGACAGAATGGAATGCCGGGAATCTTACACCGGAAACCTCATGGTCGGAAGGAGCTCCCCCCCGCGTTCTCGAGGGCTCAACCTTCCGGTTGACCAGGCACACACAACCCTTCCCCCGTTTTGTTGGTGTTGTTGGAATCTGGGAGGCCAGTTTCAGCACAATTTCAGCCAAGACACTCGCTTCTTTTGTTTGGCCCCCCTCGAGCCCGCACACACACCTGACACCAAGGGGGGCTTTTGTTGTTCGGGTGTTGACAGGAGTCTCTTGGAATCAATTATTCAGAACAATGCACTAGACACACATAGGCTGACTGCTGACATAAATACTTGGAAAATAGTTGAGAAGGGGGGGGGGGGGGGCTCAAATGTTCACAAGAACAGCCGGGGTGGAGGGAACAGCTACTGGGTGCTGGGCATTGAGATGAACGAGATGTCGCGGATCGAGATGTTGTTAGCAGAGAACACAGCGAGGATCTTCTCCCTGGCGAGCTCGTACAACGGACGATTGAAGACGATCATCGCCAGGGTGCTCATTGCTCCGTGCAGCGAGGCCACCACGATCGCCAGATAGCCAACGTCTGAAAGCCCCACCACCTCTACTGAATGTGCTGGAAACTTCTCCCGCCCCTACCATTGACATCAAAACCGAAGGCGATCGAGATGACGTAGATGAGAATGGGAAAGCCCAACATGACGCCATGGACAAGGATCTGGCAGTAGAGACTGATCAGGAACGCTTTGTGCATCGCGACGGTCCGCATCGACACTTTGGTCTGTTGGACCATCTCGCGGAGCGCCAGAAGAGACACGACGCCGGTGGAGACGACGACAAAAGTGCCGACGAGGACGGTGAGGAGGGCGGAGATGTTGAACAGATGAATGGGTTTGATGCCGGTCTCGGTGGCCTTCGGGAGGATGATTGTGGACTGGCAGAGGATTTCCGGGTACGTTGTGACTATCTGAAAGTTCTAGAAGTGACTGGAATGTGATCGATTCCCACCGGTAAGCTCTTCTTGTGCGTTATCTGATCGAAAAGCCCAACCACACAGAGTGCGATGCAGCACACTGTCGTCATCGTCAACGTCATCGTCATCAGCCGCGCCACATTGATCGCGGCGCCGAACTTCTGCACCCAATCGGAGCACAGATTGCTGTCCGAGATGAGTTTGAAGCGGTAGTAGAAGAGCTCGACGATCGACCAACACGTGGCGACGACGATGAGCAGGAAGACGAAGAACGTGACGCCGGCGTTGATGAATCGGAGGAAGCCGACGCCGGTGAAGCGGATCATCGGATACGGGAGGTACAGCACCGGCTTCATCACTGCGGAGAGGTGAAGTTCGAAGAATAGATTGCTGGAATTGGAATTGGAATTGGATTTGCAGATACCAAAGAGAGCTCCGAAACCCAACCATATCGCGTGAGTGGCTAGATATCGTTTGTAGAACTTGAAGTTCGACGACTTCTCCGCGTACAGCGTGTAGAACGCAATCGCGTAGATCGGAGCCGCTATCAGATGAGCCGTCGTGAGGCTCACATTATAGACGAGCGGAGCCGGTTTGGAGCACATCGGACGGTCGTCGTAGAGCAGGCTCTTCCACTCGTCGGCCGACCTCGACAGGATCGACACCTCGGGGAAGAAGGGCATGACGAGAATAAAACTCTTGGCTTGGCTTTTCGGGTATCAGTTTTCGGATAGGAAAACTGGAGAGCCAGATTCGATTATCAACAACAACTTTCCTACTTTCTCACGCTGGAACTGCAAATCCAATTTGCGCCGCACACATTTTCCTGTTTAGAATTTAGAACTAGAACCGTGAACTCTGAACACCGGGGAAGACCATCGTTTCGCGCGCTTACACCGCCACATTTTCAATTTTTTCTTACTACCAAACCAGATGATTCGATTACTTCAGTTGCTGACTTGGATTTCAATTCTGAACGGTTTCTTGATTGCACGTCCGCGCATCCCGCTTGACGGCGCCAGGGCGCACTGGAACCGACGCGGCCACCTGGCGGACGCGGTCACCACGTTCAGCTTTAACACCGACGAGTGCGTTCTGCGTCCGGTGGGCGTTGAGCCGGTGCACTCGCGCTCCACCGCACACAAGCTGCTCGAGACGATGAGGGCCAATCAGTTTGACTCTCCGCAATGCTTCGTCTCGCCGAAGAAGTCGCACTGGTCGTTGGTCTCGTGCTACTGCGCGGCGAGCTTCTTCCACAAGTGCGTCACTGTCGACGCGATGGCCGAGTCAGTGTACGAGTGGCGGCGCGATCCGGAGAGTCGAGCGTTCGGCAGCCGCGACGGGAAAGTGCCGAGGAACATGAAGACGGTGGATTGTGTGCTCGACGCGTTTGAGAAGATACCGCCCGGTGAAGGATCCACGAGTTTCAGCTACAGCCTTACCGCCGGCAGCGTTTCACCGCAGAGCCGAACTCCGCCGGCTATGGCTCGAAGAGCCGGGAACGGCTCCATTCAACTCTCTGTTGAGTGTCTCGCCCAACCCACCCTGGCAAGAATCACGATTCACTGCAACGACGATCAGTGTCAACTGATGAGCCAACTCCAAGTGCAAGACGGATTGAAGACCTTCCACGTCCCTCTCCAAGTCTTTGTCAGTTACTGTTTTTACCGCCACCCTTCCATTCCAGATCTTCTTGTTTTCAGCTCCACATTCAAGAAGTCGTCGCGAACAATGACACCTTCAGCACGTCGAACTGCCCCAACCTGACGACGTCCAATGGGTTAGTCGGAGACGCCTTCTTCACAGCCCCACGCCGTCTAAGTTCTGGCTTTCAGATTTGTGTCGCGGCTGCGTTCCGAAATGTTCCACGTCATCGAGGAGCATCTTTCCCTGGCGCCTAGAGGCAACGACTCCTTGTTGGAGTTTGGGAAGAGCCGACTGACGTGGCGCGTCGAGGATCGCAATGAGAACGCCGCCGGCTCATCGCTGGCTCTCGCCTACTCGTTCGTGCTCGCCGTTCTCTTCCTGGCTCCCTACGTCTCCTTCTCCCTCATCGCCTTCCTCTCCCGCGGTGAGCGCTCCCAGCCCTCTTCCCAAAACTAGAAGACGTTCGCTTCCACTTCCAGGAGACGTCGATCGTGTCGCCTACCCGGCCGCAACCACCGACGACGTCAAACTCATCGAAGAGGTGCTCGCCGATCAGCAACGACCCGCCCACAACAGCTCCCAACGCAACAACAGGGACAACGACGACGAGCTGAATCCCGACGGGGCGGCGTCGGCGGCGGCGATGACGACCATGTCGCAGATGGGCAACATGACGGACCTGGGCTCCGAGTGCCTGACGGGCACCTCACAAAGTAGGTGCCGAGCCGCGAAACCTTTCAAAGTGTGGATTTTTGCAGAAACGCATCGGTTGAGGAGCAACGACGATGACCTCAAAATGTGAGGCGAGGAGTGACGTATGAGAGGCGAATAATAAACACATCCATTTCGCACGGGTTTCCGGTCGAAAAGGATTACTTTTTCTTCTTCTTTTGCTATTTCCAGCATCAATCTATGTGCTTAAGGGGGGGTGTGCTTTTCGCTTCGTCACGTCCTTCCTCTCTACACGTGGGAAACGTAGTAGCAACTTTATTTGTGACACACACAAACAAAAAGAGACATCATCAGTTCGGTTGCGTTTCGTGAGAGCTCGACTTTGAGTTCGATTTCGATTTTGACTTGCTACCCTTCTTGTGCTTCTTCGGATTCTTTGCCGCCTCGCCGGATCCTTTCCGAGCTTTGTTCGTCTCCATCACTGCCTTCTCTTCCTGAACCAGAAAAATCTCATTGTATCTCGAGATCCGGGAGAAATGTCAAAAAGTTGTCAATTGCAAAGTTGTGGAGCACAAAAAGAGCTACAAGTTTGTAGTTGACAACTTTTTGCTAGCTCTTTTGGTTCTCGAGATAAAGTGCGGCGGGGGATTACCTAAATAAGGGATCTACAGTACTGGACATAAACAACGTCGCACAGCCGATCCTATCTTGATCAGGCAAGGGGCAATTATCTAGTTAAACCACACCCCTTTTTTGTCGCACCTATTTTGAAAAATTACCTCGGTAAGCCCCGCCCCTTTTGTGTCGCACCTGCTCGAATTGCCTGGCCCCTATCTTGATCAGACAATTACCTCGATAAGTCCCGCCCCTTTTTCGCACCTCCTCAATCTGCCTGACCCCTATCTAGATCTTACCCTAATTAACGGCATAATTGTATTAGGGGTCGCACATATCACCTATCTTACATTGTTTGGTTCTGGTTAAGCCACGCCCCTTTTTCGCACCTACTGGAATTGCATGGCCCTTATTTTTACATTGATCGATCAATTGCCTAAGTATCGCCGATAGAGCTATCAAAAAATTGTCAACTGCAAAGTTGTAGAGCACAAAAAGAGCTGTGCAGTTGACAATTTTTCGATAGCTCTCACGGTCCTCGAGATAGGTACCTCCTTCGGTGTCATTGGCTGGGTGCGTTCGGCAACGATCGCCGTGACGGGAGCCGTCGAGATTTGCGCCGCGGTGCGCTCCATTCCGGTCGCCTCGCTTGGCTTCTCGAACGTTCCCTGATCGGTGCGCGAGGCGGGCTGCTGCTGCTGCTGCTGCTGTTGGGGAACGTTGTCGACGGCCGTCCGCGGCTCCGACGTCTTTTTCTCCACCACCACCACCTCCTTCTCTCTCGACACGTCCACAGGCGGTGGTGGCTTCTTGTTGTTGTTCTTCTTCTTGTTCAGCGATCCGAAATCCGACGAATCGTTGGGAAGCGGAAGCGATCGAGACGTGTGCACCGGCGGCGCGGGAGCTGTCGTCGAGTGCGCCGCCGGCTCTGGCGGCCGCAAATTCCCATTCCCGACATCGTCGCCGCGGCGAATTCGATCCAACGAGATTTGAACGGCGATCGTGTCCGAGCCGGGACATCCCGGCTTCCGCTTCTGCAGCCGCTTCTCTGCACTTTTCAATGTGAACCAGTCGAGTTTGAGCGCTTTTCGCTCCTCAATGTACTCGTACGAGCTCGCCGATCTGACGGTCACCAAGAGGACGGCGACGACGGTCAGGCTCATCAACCAGACGAAGACGACGCTTCCGACGCTTCTGTTCTTGTGGTTGTGGGTGTGAGGATTGTGCTCCGTCTTCCAGATGCCACGTGACTCGAGGATGGTGCGATCGACCGGTTTTTCGCGCAGCTGCTCTCGAGTTTGGACGGAGAGCGCTTTGAGGTACTCTGGCAGCAGCTTTTTGATTCCCGATACAGAGCACCGTTTCGGATGAGCCGGGCTTCGTGTGCAGTGGAATTGGGCGGTGCCGGAGTTGAGCTGCTGCATCAGTTTCGCTCTTATCGTGAGATCCTCCGAAAACCGGTTGGGACTGCTTAGACCTCTCCAGAAGAAGTCGACACAATGCTGAGTTCCCCACGTCTGCACTCGCATCGCGACGTCTCCACGATCGGAAAGGGTCTTCAACTCGTCAACGTCTACATTCATCACAGCTATTTGACTTTTCCCACCGCAAATTCGTGTGCCAAACAGTGTGACTTTGCTTTTCGTTTGGAGCGCTCGCGATTCAACCCAACTGAACATCGCCGTCAGAATGCAATCGTAGTCCTTCAGCGCGTCTGAAGTCGTTGTTCCGAGACCCAGGCTCTCATTTGTGGGGACTGATGCGACTTCTTTGTCACGTGGAATCATGTAGACGACGTTCTGAGAGCAACATCACGAAATGGCTTGAGTTTCAGAGCGCATTTCTTGAAAACTAGAAGAGATAGAGAGAAAATGTCAACTAACAAAATATAGCTGACAAGTCAAGGAACATTTCAATAGTTGACACCTTCCTCTTATCTCTTCTAGTTTTCAAGATAGAATGCTTCCACTCACCATCATCTCATTGAAATCACTCGTTGATGAATACTTTCGATAGCACACCACTTCCTCTTGTTTGATTTCGCACTGCGTCAAACTCGTATCCTCTCGCCTCTCCATCTGAAAATCTGATCCGTCTGCGACATGGTTGGGCGGAATTCCGTCTTCCGACTTCCGTCTTCGGTCTTCCGTCTTCCGACTTCCGACTTCCGACTTCCGTCTTCCGACTTCCGCCTTCCGGATTCTCAAAATCCACTTCCGCCCAACTCCATTTTGCACCCGAGTTGCGCGGAAATCGAGTTTTGGAATCCGGAAGACCGAAGACGGAATTCCGTCCAACTTACCCATTCGCTGACATTCTTATACGCATTGCGTGTCTCCAGCCCCTTCGCCTGACAATTCGAACGGTTGAAAGCAAAGTGGAGCTCTTCGTACCGCTGCTAAAATCAAGGAAAAATTTAGATGCAGCTGAAAATCTCTTGGGCTCACCGCGACAACGAAGACACTTTGAACGCTTATGAAAAGTAACGAATTGATAATAATATACATTGTCAAAAACGCCGAGTGAGAAAGAAGCGAGTTCAGAGGATTTGAGAAGTGATTCTCACTCCCTCTTACTCTTTCTGAAAGTGCACTGAAATAAAACTCATCATGGGGCCGTCATGCAGCACACCTCGCGTGAACTTTCCAACCTTTTCTCCCCTCCACTTTTTCAACGTTGCCATGAAGCAAATGAAGCTCTATTGGTGTAGATTTACGCCTTGTTTTCTTCCTTTGAAAATGAGCTGGATTTGAATTTACGGGCGGTTAAACAGTGGACGGCTGTACAACCGTACAAAACGGAGCATCGTTGAAATTTGGCCCAAATTATCTGTAGAGCGCATTTGCTTGGCAATCTAGGCCACGCTCTCGTCTGGAAAGCTTGAAGGATCGGTAAAAACTTTCAGTGGCCTAGGTTCGCAAAAACTCTTCCAGATGGTCCCACTCACTATTCAGAGGTCAATTGGAAATAACTCGAGAACTAGAAAAGATAGGCAAAAGTTGTCAACTGACAAAAAGTAGCCAACAAATCAAGGAATATTTTGTTAGTTGAAAACTTTTTCCTATCTCTTCTAGTTTTCAAGATATAGCCTTTGAAACTCAAACTACTGTGAATAGGTAGGAGAGTTGGGCGGAAGTGGATTTAAGAATCCGGAAGTCGGAAGTCGGAAGTCGGAAGTCGGAAGTCGGAAGTCGGAAGTCGGAAGTCGGAAGTCGGACGACGGAAGTCGGAAGTCGGAAGTCGGAAGTCGGAATTCCGCCCATCTCTGACAGGTAGTAACTTTCACCGCATGAATAACAAGTGCCAATACCAGGTAACCCAATTAGTCAACGGAATTCACGCCGCCACACGATTCCTGAAAAAGTCATCGTATATTTGGATATATAAATTCTCAAGCGACCGCAAATCACATCTGCCCCTCGCGGGCTCTGACTACGACTCGGCTCTTTTCTGATTTCTTTTTATTTTTCAATTAGCTCACACTTTAGAACTCTCAACAGAAATGCTCAACGATCGGAATCTAGCGATAATTGTGCACATCTGGCACTTGCTCTTCGGCATTTTCGGTGCTCTTTTGAACTTGTCGTTGGTGTTTCTGGCGCTTTTCAAGTCGCCAAAGATTATTCGCTTATACTCGACACTCATCATCAACTTCGCCGTCACCGATCTGCTCGCCTGTCTGCTCGACATGTTCATTGAAATTCGGTGAGTGTGGTCACAAGTGGTGTCGCGTGACGTGACAAATCGCTTGCAGGCTGCTACCATCTCCAAACGAGGCCACGATGACCTATATTCTAAACGGGTTTTGCACTTATTTCGGCTTGACCACATGCACAATTGGGTGGGTCCCACAGAAAGTCACCGGCACAATGTCATGCTCCATTTTCAGACTGAGCTTGTTCATTCACACACTGACCCACTCACTGTGGTCCCTATTCCTATCTTTCGTCTATCGGTACTACATCCTATTCAATGTCACCCTGGAGCGAAGACATGTAGTTCTGGCGTTGTTCCTGTTCTACATCCCCTCACTAGTCCAAGCTGTAAGTGCAAATTCAATTCCAGCTCAACAAGTTTCAGCCCGTTCCAGACCACCTACTGGACAAACTTTGTGGATCGCGAGACGATCCTGCCGATTGCTCGCCGCGTGTACCCCGAGTACGAGTTCGACGAGCACACCGGCATGTTGACCGGCATCACCAATCTGTGCTCGGTGTCCGCAATCTACGCGATTCTTCACATGACACTTCCCGTCACACCTGTCTACATCATCATTTTCGTCCTGCGTCGCCAGATTATGAGGACGCTTATGAAGAGCCACAATATTATGTCGAAGGAGACGAAGGCGGTTCATGGTCAGCTGCTCAAGGTTCGTCACTCGAGATCCAAGAGAGCTATCAAAAAGTTGTCAACTACAAACTTGTAGCTCTTTTTGTGCTCTACAACTTTGCAGTTGACAATTTTCCAATTGCTCTTTTGGTTCTCGAAATACAATGAGATAAGCATCAGTCTTCGTGGCCAGTACTGTAGATCCGTTAATTGGGTAATTGCCATGAGAACACAGATGATTTCAGGCGCTCACCTGTCAGTCTCTAATCCCAGCTGTCGCCTGGATCGCCGTCTGGATTTATATCGCCAGTGAGTCACGGGACACCTGTCACACACCTCCCCCAACGTGTTTTCAGTGCAATTCGGTGTGCTTCGCGGCGTGTTCTTCGAGTACATGATCTTCTCCACCGTCATCTTCATGCCCGTCCTCTCGCCAATCACCTATCTTCTGTTTGTGCGACCATACCGCACATTTTGTCTCAGGTACGTGTATGTACTTGATATTTACGGGGCACCACAAAAATGGCTAGTTTTGCGAGAAAGCACACAATTTTCAGAGTATTGTGCCGTAAATACGTCAGAAGCGCGGCGATTCAGGACAAAAGTAGAACGCGCTTCTATACAAATCACGAGAATTCGACGTTGACGGGCCGGAGGTTTTAGGAGACGTGACATGAATGTGATCTAATGATATCCGAGTGCAACACGATAATAAATAGGTTTATTTTGTGCATAGTTCGTCACAGCCTCAGCGATCTGACCGGAAGCGGCTTGCCGTCGGGACCTTGCGGGCCGACGGCGTCGTCCGCGTGGTACGGCGTTCCGTAGGCGATCATGTATCTGAAAATGGAGTTCCGAGCCAGATGGAGGGGGAGGGGACAGTGGCCCGGACGCACTGTTGCAGGGGTCCCGACCGAGGCTCCGGAAGCACTGTTGTAGGGATACTGACTAAGGCTCCCAACGCACTGTTGGAGGGGTCTCGACTAAGGCTGCGGGCTCACTGTTGGAAGGGGGTCCAACAGTGGCTCCGAATGTACTGTTGAAGGGGGACCCGACTACGGCCCTGGACGAACTGTTGGAGGGGTCCCGACTAAGGCTCCGGATGCTTTATTGGAGGGGGTCCCGACTAAGGCCCCGGACGCACTATTGGAGGGGTCCCGACTAAGGCCCCGAACGCACTATTTCAGGGGTTCCGACTAAGGCTCCACTAGCATCGGGAAAACTCACTTCCCATCAATCTCCAACTTGCACACCAAATCGCCAGCGAAATTAATGTTCTGCGCAAAGTCGGCGTGCGAAACGATGCTCTCAAACGGATGCTCGAACATCTTCTCGCTCGCCCGCTGCACTTTGTTGGCGATCACTTGCAGATTACACGGGTTAAAGTTCGGCTGCTCGCGAATCTCCTTGTAAGTGCTCTCGACAACGTTATTGAGCTCCAGGTTGCAGCAAACGTAGCCGGATGGGTTGTGGAAGCAGGTTTGAAGGGGAAGAGTGTCCTTCGGCGGATACGAGTACTTCACGTTCGGCTTGTTCGAGTACTTGGTCGGTTTCTCGGGCCCGTCCCGGATCTACAAGAATGGCTTCCAGAAAACACACTGGGAGCGCTGACGCCTACATTAGAAGCGAACTCCGACGTCTCCTCCTCAATCGGGTTGCCCTGCGCGTCGACTTTCCCGTCGCCGGCGGTGCCGTTCTTCGCGTACTTGTCGTTCTCCTCGGCGCCCAACTTCTTGCCACGATACACCGGAATTCGCATCAGCTTGTTTTGTTTGGCGCGCTCGACAAAGTCGATGATCGTCGGCGCCGAGACGGCTGTTATCGGCTGGAACAGTGAAGTTGGGCAAGGGGGTCTAGACAAGCCTCTTGGGAGGGGCAGATTGTCACCTGGAAAGTAGTCGTCGTGGTTGTTGACGCGTCTTCTGAATCTGAGTCATCTGAATCGCCGTCACCGTCACCGTCTTCATGATTTTCTTCATCATCATCACCGTCATCGTCATCGTCGTCACCCTTACCCTCCCGAGGATCCTGCGCTCCCTCGCCTTCTGGAGACTCGTCATCTTCCGATTCGTCTGAATTGTCGTCGTCGTCGTGGTCGTCCTTCGACGAATCCTCCTCCGACTTTTGCTTCTTCGAGTGTATCGGACGAACCTTCAGGGCCGTCTGCAGCAGTCCCTTCTCCTTCTCCTTCTCCTTCAACTTGTCCTTTCCGTGTTTCCGGCTCTTTGTCGACTTGTCACATACTGCAAAGAGCGCAATTCCGACTTCCGGCTTCCGACTTCCGTCAGAAAACAAATTATTCCGCCTTCCGACTTCCAACTTCTGTCTTCCGCCTCCGACTTCCGTTAGAAAACTTATAATTCCTCCTTCCAACTTCCGCCTTCCGTCTTCCGCCTTCCGACTTCCGCCTTCCGTCTTCCGCCTTCCGACTTCCACCTTTCGACTTCCGTCTTCCGACTTCCGACTTCCGACTTCCATCTTCGGACTTCCGCCTTCTGCCTTCCGCCTTCCGACTTCCGCCTTCCGACTTCGGCCTTCCTACTTCCGCCTTCCACCTTCCGTCTTCCGACTTCCATCTTCGGTCTTCCGCCTTCTGCCTTCCGCCTTCCGCCTTCCGCCTTCCGACTTCCGACTTCCGACTTCCGCCTTCCGACTTCCGTCTTCACAAAACCCACCCTCCCCCCTCCGTACTCACTCTCACACGCAATGTCCCTCTCCTCGCTGCTCTCCTCGGACGACAGCTCCTCGCACATCTTGCACATCTTCGATGTCTTCTCCTTTCTCTTCTTGTCCTTTCGCTTCTTGCTCTTCTCCTTCTCCTTCTTCTCCTTCTTCTTCTTCTTCTTGCTCTTTGACTTCTTGCTGCTCTTCTCGTTTCCCTGAATTGAGAATAGTCATTTGATATCCTGTTCGGTCTGTTCCGCCCACTCACACCCTTCTTCTCGACGTCGTTGCTCGCCGAGCCCTGCGATCCGGCCACTTGTTGTTGTTGTTGTGCTTGAGGTGTCTGTTGAACAATGGGAGTTGGAGGTGGAACCGTCTGGTAGATCGGCGCTGGTTGCGTCGCGTAGTTCGGAACCACAGGCGCAAGTGTCGGATAGGTCAGAGGTGGCGGTGGCGGAGGTGCTTGCGTCGGATAGGCCGGCGAGTGGACGGCCGTCGGATAGTTCTCCTGCCTCTTATACTTCCGCTGAACGAGCGCCGCTTGTTGGTGCGCAATGTTCGTCGAGAAAATCGAGGCCTGCACTTGTCGCTGAACCACGTGGCGTTGTACTGGAAGCGGCGCGTGCGAGTCGATCGGCTGGATCAGAGTGCTGTGTCGGACAGGTGGCATCGCCGCGTCATGCGTCTGCAAGTCTGAAAGCTAGCCCCAAAAAGGCTGAAAATGCTCCACTCTACCTTGGCGGCGTTCTGCGTGTACCGATGGATCTGGAACTGTCGTTGTGGGGGGCTCAGATTCCGGCCGGAAAAGTGGCTATTAGTCATGTGTGCCGTCGTCGTCGTATTCCCGCGAGCCACACTCTCAGCGCCTCGTTTCACTCGTCGTCCCAAGTGCGACGGCTCTTTGAGCAGCAAGTACTGCCACATCGGCACAATCTTGACACCGCCGCGAATTTGAAACTTCTCATCTTTGATGCGCTTGCACGACTTGCTCGGCACGCCGTACCGATGGTCTGTAAAGGGACTGGACGGGTTTCAGACAAAAGAGAAGGGGAACTGAAAACTGACCGTGACAGTTGGCGTCGACGCCGCCGCCGCCGGGAAGTGTGAGCAGCATCGTCGTGACGACGAACAGATGAAGCGGCAGTGGCAGCAACATAACAGCTGCTGCCAAAGGATCGTCGTTATCTGCCCCACCGCTCCCGATAATGACGATGATAAGTCATCGTCGTCACATCGCCGCGCCGCGCCAACACTGACCATCGCTCTCAACTGGTATCAGCTTATCACATTTCGACAGAAGCCTGTCCCTTCCCTTCTCTTCTCTTGGCGTGATTCAATTAGCGTCAGACTGATGACGACGACGACGATAACATTGGCATATAGATCGTATCGTATCGTATCGGATATGATTACATGAACGATTTATGCGTATGTGCAATAGCGGACAAAAATGGGAAGAAAGGGGAACCAGTTGGTTGAAACATTGGGATGGTTCTTGGCAAAAGTGGAGAGGAAACGCGGAAGTACCGTATTCACCGGGTTAGAGCGACCCCCCTTAGGCCTTGAGTTTCAGATCGCATATCTTGAAAACTAGAAGAGCTACGAGAAAGTTGTCAACTACCGAAACATAGCCCACATGTCAAGGATCATTTTGTTAGTTGACAACTTTTATCCATCTCTTCTAGTTTTCAAGATATGAGTGCTGAAACCTGGGATGCCGCTCAAGTCCAGTAAACCGGTGTATGAGGAGTTTAAGGTTTTGAGTATGTACAAAAAGTTAAAAAAGAAAGAAGGTAATAATGAAAATGCGTCAAAATTTACAAGCACCTTGATTTGAAGCGGAAACGGAAGCGAAGATGATAGAACTTGAGAAGTGGCTAATATCACTAGACGGCAATCTAATCTAAGTCGAATCCGAGGATCTCCTGAAGATCCTCGAGCATGTCCATGCTGTTGAACACCTGGATGTAGCGCATGCCGAGCACTGTCGCGCTCTCGCAGTTGATCTTCGAGTCGTCCACATAGATGACCTCTTCGGGCTGAAGATCCGCGCAGTCGAGCGCGATCTGGTAGAATCGCGGGTCGGGCTTCTTGACGCCTTCTTTGCACGACTCGATGACGTGGTCGAAGTACTTGTCCATGTTCGGAATGCGACGCCCGTTGCGCTTCTCGTCGACGTGATACGTGTCGAGCATCAGAATCGTCTTGACGCCCTTCTCGCGCAGCTTCCGGCACGCCGTCAGTACCGCTTCCTCCTGAAGACGTGGAACGTTGAGTTTGAAGTGTGAAGGCCAGAAGAGCAACTCACATAGACGGCGTCGTTGTCGTATTCAGTGGCCGAGAAGAACTTCAACGTCTCCACGCGCGATCCGTATTTCCGGTTGTAGGCGGAGAGGAACAGCCGGTCAAAGTCCTTCGCAGTGTAGATCCCGGTGAGAAGGTCCTCTTGAAATCCTTTCGGAAGGATCGCCGCCAGCTCCTTGCTCACCAGCGTCGGGATCAGCGAGTTGTCGAACAGCTCGTTGTCCTCTTCGATTTCTGAATCGTACCGTACTCACTTTCAGCTCTCACATCTCGACCCACTTCTGTAGACATGCACATTTCGCGACTGCATCCACATCACTTCGCCGTAGTCGAAGATCACCGCCTTGATCGGATTCTCGTCGTGGTTCAGCGAGTCGGCGTCCGAAGAGGCCGACGACGGAGCCGTGCTCGTGCTCATCTCTGCCGATTTCTGGAAGACAACACCTGTTAGAGGGGCGGCTAGAAGTACAAGGGTCGGGCGGGTAGACAGTAGGTGACAGATGATGATGTGATGTTCGGAAGGAAAACACACACACACACACACGCACACATACGCACATCTGATGCAGCTGATAACCGATAAACAAAAGAGAAGTGAGAGAAGACAATGTTTACCCACCACCTCCTCCTCTATAACGCTAATACGAAAATTTGAAATTCAATCGGCTAGTCACACGCCGTTTTTTCTCGTTCTGTTCGAAAAATTTCAAATTGTCTCTCCCAGCGCCCATTTTCAGGGACACTCAACCGAATCGCTTCTTGTCTTTGAAAATCGATCAAAATTGCTAGAGAGGAAAGATCAACTAAAGTACATATGTGTTGTACCGAATCTACCATACCTAGGTTTTATATCAAGTTGAACAGAGAGAGAGATGTATGAAAAATGGGTTGGACGGCGCCAAAGGGGGGGGGTCACTTTTGTTATTTTCGACAGAAAACGCGGCGCGAAAACGAAGGAAGGGGGAGAAAAAGAGGGAGAGAGAAAAGTTCTTTTTGCGTTCAAGTGGGAATTGGCGCCGACACGGACAAGCGCGGAGACTAGAGAGAGAGAGAGAGAGAGACGGGCGGTTGTTGAACTTCGAACAGTGCCGGGTTGTCGTCGGTTGGAGGTGATTAGAAATCAAAGAGTTACACACACTTAAGGTTAGGTAGATGCTCCCGATGGTATGGCGTGACGTGGCACTATGCGGACCTGGGTTCACCGGATGGTTCTACATAGATCATGTGGCATTATGTGGCACTATGACAAAGGGAGGGAGCTAGTTTGGATTCAAAAAGCAATTCTAGACCATGTGCCGTGACGTGGCACTACGGGGGGAGCTGTGAAGTAGGCGTTGTGGGACTGACTTGGTGTGACGTGGCATGATGAGAAACATGAGGGGGGAGGGGGATAGCTAAGCTTTACTGGACGATGCTAAGCCATGTGGCATGACGTGGCACTAGGGAGGGGGGGGGGGGGGGGGGGAGCTATGAAATATGAGTTGTGGACTGAATTGGCATGACATGGCACCAGGCGGAACGCCCGACTTCAATATAGTTGAGCGTATGTAGGTGCCACGGCGTCTACAACAACTGCAATAACGGCTGCAATAACGAAGGACACTCGCGGGACGAAGGGGCGGTACGAAAACAAACACAACCCGCCCTGCCCTCCGCTCCCCTCCCAACGACGAAAACGACCCGCTTGATGGGCGCATCCAATTTTTGCAAAAAAGAGAGGACAGCTGTCTCATGGACGGAGAGAAGAGGCTCCCTCCGAGCAGCAGAGCAGGGAGAAAATAGGAACTTGTCACGTGAATAGCGAAAGGGAGTCCTTTGCTCGAGCGGGGCTCCGCGAGGGCTCCGGGGCTCCGTCGAGAGAGAGAGCTCCCCATCCATGAAATGAATGTGTATGTATGCATGGAAGTAATAAGTAGGAAATGAGTTATTAGTTCCATTCCAATTCATGAACCCACCGCCCCATTGTTATTGTCATGCGTGGAAGGGGGGAGGGGGAAGGAAATGCAATATTTCAATGGAATTTGATCTATCGCATTCTGTGTGTCATCATCCGGAATTTCGAGAATACGTGACTTTCGAGTTTGGCAAAATGTTTCTGAATCGAACTGAAATTGACTCTATTCTACTGTGTACATTCTAATTTCCCGATGATTCGAACCACAAGGGAATTGCCGCCGCCGCCGCCTTTCAAATTTCCGGAGCAGCCATTCGAAACGGAGCAAAAAGAGCCGGAGCAGGAGCCGGAGCAGGAGCACAAAGATTGAATCGGCTACCTGACACCTTCGGGATGAATGGGCAAGCGGAGCAAGAGCACGACTACATTGAAGACGTGACTTTTTGCGACGAGAATCAATTGTTCTTTGTTTGCGCGTGTATGTTTCGCTTTTCGGGGAAGGGGGGCACCTCTAGAGACGTGGCCATAAAACGGGACGCCGCCGCCGCGACCTAGAAGACGTCGAGATTCTGGAGAAGACGAAGAAGAAGAAGAGAACCAAAGCTCGCTTGCTCGCTTGCTCTCCCCCTCGTTTAGATGGATGGATTACCAACGAGGGAAACGCGCGGTACATATGTCTCACCACGGCGGAAGCTTCGGGGAAAAGAGGAAGAAGACGTGGGGGAGAAGAGGGAGAAGGAGAAGTTTGCCTGACTCCGCAACGACTCAAGAGGCAACATGTGATTAGTGAAAGTTGCCTCGTCTCCCTATTTTGCAAACGTTTTCTGTTCCGAATCCAACAAATAAAACTTCCGGGATTGGAGTTCCTATGGCCTAGGATTATCCTAGGCCCCTAAGAAGATGAGGATCATTGATTAACCACCTGTTATGCCCCCCCCCCTCTCACCCTTCCAATATGGGTACGGCTCGTGATCGTCTGTCCTCTGCCCCATGACTAACACTAACGTCAATAACACTGAATGGCCTAGAAACTTCGATATCGGTTCCCAAGACACTGCGAGAGTCAGACAACGCCGCTGACCTAGAACTGATGGCCCTGAAACTTCAGCGCAGGTTCCTAGGCCAGATGGGTCTACAAAATGAATTGAGTCGAATTGAACAAAGAACCCCGTTGTCCGAGAGGAGTACACGGCGTTCGGCCTAGAACTGATGGCCTAGAAACTTCGGTATAGGTTTCTAGGCCAGATGAGTGTATTGTCCGAGAGGACTACACGGCCGAGAATAGAAAATTGGCCGCCTGACATTGGTGGCCTAGAAACTTCGACATAGGTTTCTAGGCCAGATGAGTGTATTGTCCGAGAGGACTACACGGCCGAGAATAGCAAATCGACCGCCTGACATTGCTGGCCTAGAAACTTCAACACAGGTTCCTAGGCCAGATGAGTGTATTGTCCGAGAGGACTACACGGCCGAGAATAGCAAATCGACCGCCTGACACTGCTGGCCTAGAAACTTCAACACAGGTTCCTAGGCCAGATGAGTGTATTGTCCGAGAGGACTACACGGCCGAGAATAGCAAATCGACCGCCTGACATTGCTGGCCTAGAAACTTCAACACAGGTTCTTAAGCCAGCTGAGTTTGTGGAATGTACGGCGGACTTAGGGGACCGAAGACGATGTCTGATTTGACACAATCCGCTGTAAAACGTAAACACACGTTCTTCGCAAGCGCGCGCACTTTTCCTAATACCTTTTTCCTCACTCACACATACACACGCATGGCTCACTGATCATCGTTGTTGTGTTTTTGTTGCGGGCGGCTCCCTTCCTCCCAGCTCTCAACGAGCGAAAAGAAAAAAGAAACAAAACGGAAGAGTTCTGAAACGGCGGCGGCGGCGGACGATGATGATGATGATGATCGTCTGGAACCTTCCCTCCCCGCGGGGTCTGGAAACTGGAAAACACACACACAAATTCTCGTTTTTTGGGGAGAAGGGGACGAGCGGCTCGCGCTGAGAGCAAATAATTGGGGGGTCGGGCTCGAAAACGGCGGAAGAGCAAGAAGGAGGAGGTGGAGGAAGGGAGCAATGATCGTTCACGGTCAGGGAATTCTGGAGACATCTACAGAAGACGGACAAAAAGTCAAAAGAGTTAAAGGGGGGATGAATGCGGCAAAACACCCCAATTTTGAGATTTTGGGAAAAAAGGGGAAGAAGGGGGGGGGGGGGGGGGGGGATTAAAAGTTCACGAATTCGCCAGTCTGAAGTGTGTCCGTCTGCCTGATGACGTGGCAAAACACTCCAGAAGACCGACCAGAAGAGGGTCCTCTTCAGAAGACGTCGTCACTCTCGAGAAGAGATCTTCGAGAGGGAAGGAGACATCAAGAATTCCGAACTGATCACTGAGCAAGAGAGGAAGAAGAGAACGTGGACGTGAATATTTCAAGCGAAACGATGAAGTGTTATCATCTTCAATTTTCAGATTTTCAGATCAAGACGAATTCCGCGAAACGCGCGCGTGAATGCGTCAGTGGGGGGGTGGGGGGGGGGGGGGGGAACAAAAACGGGCGTCGAGGGTGGACAGTGGAAATATAGATCGTTGGAACCATAAGCGGGTCGTAATCTCGCCAGCGGATTATCTGTTTTTCCGCCCTCTTTTTTGAGAATTCGAGGAAAGGAACCGCCCCCTGGAAAGTCGAGAACCGTGAGAGCTATCAAAAAGTTGTCAACTACAAAGTTGTTGCTCTTTTTGTGCTCTTTCACTTTGTAGTTGTCAACTTTTCGATAGCTCTTTTGGTTCTCGAGATACTGGGTCTCGACATTCTGCACATTCAGACGCGACGGAACGAACGAATAATACGTTCAATTCGTGTATCACACAATCGAGACAATAGGAAGAAAGAAGCAGAAACGGGGAAAAGGGGAAGGCAACTTTTATTGCAAATCAACGCGGCGGTGACACAAGACGGGGGAGAGTCGGGGCGGCGGGGGGTGAAGGAGAGAAAATGAAGAATGTGTGCTGCAGAGAACGGGCAGATTCCATTGAAAGAAAGCTGATAATGATATATGATCTATGTCATGGCCATCTGCACAGAACTTTCATGAAGTGGCAGCGGGAGAGAGAGAGAGAGAGAACTATGATGATAGTTGATAGTGGGTAGAGTTGGGCGGAAGTGGGTTTTGAGAATCCGGAAGGCGGAAGGCGGAAGTCGGAAGTCGGAAGATGGAATACGGAAGACGGAAGTCGGAAGTCGGAAAACGGAAGTCGGAAGTCGGAAGTCGGAAGGCGAAAGTCGGAAGTCGGAAGTCGGAAGTCGGAAGACGGAAGACGGAAGTCGGAAGACGGACGTCGAAAGTCGGAAGGCGGAAGGCGGAAGTCGGAAGACGGAATTCCGCCCATCTCGGCGGCTGTTACTGGAAAATTTGCCCCCTGGAAAGGAGAATTCCCTAGTCACGATGAGTTGTTCCGGGCGGTCCCTGAAGTGGCATATCTTGAAAACTAGTAGAGATAGGAAAAAGTTGTCAACTGCTGAAATGTAACCAACAAATCAAGAAACATTTTGTTAGTTGACAAATGTTCCCTATCTCCTCTAGTTTTCATGATACGACCCCTCAAAGTTTCTTTCGGATCGTCTTCTAGCTATCTATCAAGAAATCAGAAAAAAAACGGCACGGGTTGGACCGAAAAACGGGAAGCGCGGTATTGAATTGCCGTCGTTTTTTCCTCCCGAATGTTTATTTACACTGGAATGCTTTCATTGAGCCCCATCGCAAAACATTTCGGAACAATCCAGGGGGAAGACAGAGAGAATGAAATGAAAAACAGACGTCGTCGTCGTCTTCTTTTTCCAGAAAGAATCCAGAGAGAAAATCATGTGGAGCGGGCGGGTGTCGCGCCACCGCTAATCCAATCGGAGGTGGCGTGGCGTGGCATGGCATGGAATCGCGTTAGACCTGGATTCCGGCCCCCATAGACATTAATGTCATGTTTTTTGATTGGATTGGTTGAATGTGAGGACTCACACTCAAACTCAATTCGATTTGACATCCATCTACACTCGCCCACCACATTAATGTGTCATAGGATTACGGTATCCGGGAAGCGGGGATCAAAGAGATCACACATCGGGCGACGTGCAATTACGATGTTAATCACATGGCTAACCTAGAGACCTAGCACACGCTTTGTTCCCATACCATTGACGTCAATCAATCGGCCAGGTTCCCACGAGCGACCGGAAATCAGACATCCATCTGCGTGCCCAATTAACGGACATCTCCACATAACGTGGTGCCCCCCCCCCTGTGGAATTTCGAACTCGGCCGTTTGTTGTCATTAGCATTACAACGGTCCCCCTTTAAGTCAGTCTTCAACTTCAACAACAACAACATCCTCGTCGTTGCCATCGTCATCGTCGTCATGTGGCCGATGAGATCACTGAAACTAGCGATTCCCACGATACGTCGGCAATCTGGAGGTGCGTATAAAAGCGCGGCGCCTGAGCCCAAACCGCCCGTTTTCAGTTGTGAGCCGGTGGCTCTCGGCTCTCGACGTAGTGGAGGGTGGAGCCGCTCCTCCAACCGCTAATTAGTTCCCTCTAGCCACCTCAAAACAAACACCTATCCCTCTATCTTCACCTATATTTAGGCGCCGTCACACTGCACAGAATGATGTCCACTCGAAGCGAGCTCACCTGCGACGGGCCGACGGAGATGAAGAAGACGTTGGCGCCCTACTTTGCCGGATTCAACAAGACGACCGAGGCGGCCGACGCCGAGGGCTCGATGACGTTCATGCATCCGCAGGGCGTCATCGTTCAGAAGGACACCATGTCGACTTTCGGAAAAGAGGGTAGGTTCACTTACGACTGTCTCTCTTATCACCCACCTTGCAAAAACGGGCGCGCTTATCAGCTCCATACGTTTCCAGCACTCACTGATCTCTTCAAACGATGGTATGCCTTCACTGGCCCTTACTACTTCAACGTAAGAGAAAAGAGGAATCGACCGAAAACCGCGACTGATAAGAATTTCAGCGCTACGACGAGAAGTACAGCGGCGGCGGCGACTGGATCGTCGTCGAGGCGAAGATGCGGCTCGTGAAGGTGCACGGTGAGGAGCTCATCCTCAGCGGCGACGTCATGCACATCTGGAAGAAGGAGCAGGAGAAGTGGCTCATGTTCTACGAGCAGTACCACGTGGATGAGTCACAAGACAAGTGATCGCCCTATCTGGAAAACTGGAAGAGCTAGAAGAAAACTGTCAAGTGCAGAAATATAGCTAACAAGTTGAGCAACACTTTGTTAGTTGACATCTTTTCCCTATCTCATCTAGTTTTCAAGATATCGCACCAAAACAGTCGAGTCGGATTCTATTTCATTTATTCGCGATCCACCAAGTACATACATATAAAGTCATTCATTAATAGTCGAAATTTGATTTTCAGCACGGCGATCCGTAGATATTGTGCGGTATCATAATCTGGAACACGAAGCCTTGAGAGTCTCGCAGAAAACAAAAACAAACTTAAATTGAACTCGTTTATTTTCGGGCGTGGCAACAAAATATGTAGTTGGGAAGTCATTCAACGGTCGTGTTACGGTAGTCGGTAAGAATTACGGTCGCCGCCGGTTTCGCACTTACTTTTGGTTGCGGCGGACGGTAGGCGTGGTAGACGAAGTCGGGCTCGTGCTCTTTTTGCCGGAGGTGTTGGATCTGGAAGTACATCTTGCAGTTCGGGCAACTACCACGTTGTAGCTCTTTCTGACCTTTCTAAAGATGAACAGAATAGAGACGCATCCGAAGAAGAAGATCATCAGCGTCAACGTGATGAGCAGGATCGTCTCGTTGAACTGGCTCGTCGTCGACGACGACGACGACGACATCGGCTCCTCCGACAACGACGACGTGTTCATGTGATGACCGTTGGTGATGAAGCTGACCGGCAGTTTACAGCATCCCTTCTCGCAACACCCCGACGACAGCGGGCACGAAATGGTCACCGTCAGATCGTCGCCGTTGTGGTTGGCGTCGTAGACGCACAGATGAGCAGAACCTTTAAAGAGCACGCTTAGGCTGGAATTAGAGTGGCTCTCACTTACCATCGATGGTGGAGGACAGCAGCCGCTTGATGGTCAGCGAAGCGACCATGGGGGGAAGATGAGCTAGTGTGACAGAGAGCTCAGGCGAAGAATAAAGGTGCGAAGAATGACCTGAAAGATATATCCGAATCCGAAGGAGGGGGGACAGTGTTGTTTGTCGAGCGTTTTCATTTTGCACGATCTGTTCATTTCGCGCCTCCTCCTCCTTCTCTCTCGCACATGTGTCATCCGATCGCACGAATCTATGTACATATCGAAACATTCACCACCACCACACTTTATGTACATATTTTGATGAAGAGAGGAACGCGGGGGGTAACTTTGAAGGGAGTTAGAGCCAAAAAAACGAGGTGTGAAGTGAAAGGGGGGGGGGCACCGGTTCAAGTGAGTCTGGTGGAGCAAGAGAGTATTGAGCATGTGTGCGGGCGGAGAGCGTCATGAATAGAAGAAGACGGAAGGAAAAAAAAGGAAATGTTTGTGGACAGGGCTTTTAAGGGGGGCAGGAAGTCAAAATGGTCATGGAGCTGGTTGTGAGCGAAATGGCATGAAGGCCCGAAGTTCGAGCTGGAGCTGGAAACAGCCGCCATGTTTACTGTAGCAGTGCATTGTAACGCGTCACGTGACCTAAACGATGACTCACCGTTCTGGCATCGGATTCATCTAGGGCACAAAGTAACACAGTGGTTATGAAAGTTCATGTCTTTCTGGAATAGCTCCGTCAGTTTTAAAGTTATCATGACCAAAATTTGTGAGAATTAGTAACTTTGAGCCATGAATCCGATGCCTATAACGTCCAGTTATGGGGTTGGTCACGTGACGCGTTACGGTCATGAAACAAGGGTGGGGCTACACTTTTGCAGCACTCTGCTTTTGAGCGTTTCATATCTTGGCAACTAGAAGAGATAGGAGAAAGTTGTCAACTAAGAATATGTTTCTTGACATGTCAGCTAAATTCTGATAGTTGCTGGTTTTCAAGATATGGGTGCTAAAAGACAGACACAGTAACTGCGGAAGGCAAGAAAATGAGCCCAATACCAGAAATATGCAAGATCAATCTGAGATCCGATCTTTCTACGACTAGGCGAGCGTCCTCTGATTGCAAGATCGACCTGCCTAATGAACAAACATCTGTTCCTCCCTTCCTCCCTTCCTCCCCCTCGCCAATGTTAATCCAGCTTGATGGGTCATCCCATCTCGAGTCCCCCCACCCGTTCAGGATCTCTTTTCCGGGTGTACATACCCACTCCACTTTGTTCTTCCTTCCTTTGCTGGCTGCCGACATTTTTGATCCTTGCGCTTGATGAGATCCAGAGTGCTGAGTGGCCTAGAAAACGCTTCGGTTTGGAAGCTAGGCCATGACGATACCAATACCATTTGGTCTAGAGCCGCGAGCCAAGAGTCCAGAGTACACAAACACACGCATTGGGTGGGCTCTTTTTCTCTATCTCTATCTCTCTGTGCTCATTTCTATGCACAGGCCAGGTCTCATACCAGTGTGACTATCCACCCCCCTTTTGATATATGCACAAATATGATGTGGACTCGCACACACACCACATTATCGATTCTTCCAATTCGAGCTTCAATTTCAAACGAAATTCCAAACCCCCAAGAGAAAAGGGCAAACCTCTTTGCTCCCGAGATGGGGAAAGGAGGGCCCAAACCAAATCCGAAGCGTCAACACGCAACAACACTTCTCCCTCTCTCTCTTTGTTTTTTTGTTCTTCTGCCCCCTCGCAACGAACAACACTAGTTTCACTGCTTCTTCTTCTTCTCAATTGAGCACAACACGGAACTACTACACCCCTTTTGTGGAGCGCAGATTTGTGCGAGTTCGAGAGTGAGAGTTGTGTCTAACGGCTTGTTAAGTTTGTTGGTCAACACAACAAGTTGGCGCCCCCCCCCCCTTGGAGTGAGCGGTCATTTCGTTTTTCGTGCTCATTTCCTTTCCTCATTCCTTATTTTTCTACCCACACTCACAGCTTACTGTGTTAGTGTGGCGGCCTTTTGATTGAGAGCCCATATTTTGGGAAATAGAAGAGATAGGTGAAAAGTGTCAACTGAAGCTATGTTCCTTAACTTTTAAGCTACATTTTGCCAGTTGACAACTTTTCTCTATCTCTTCTAGTTTTCAAGATATGGGTGCTGAAAAATGGGTGCTCTTTTTTGTAGCCCAAAAGTTAGCTATCCAGGATTTGATTTGATCTGCTAATCTAAGATTTGATCTACATCTAATTATCTAGGTTTTGACCTTTTGATCGTTTTTTTTTTAAATCTTACTTTATCTCGAGAACCAAAAGAGCTACCGAAAAGTGGTCAACTGCAAAGTTGTAGAGCACAAAAAGAGCAACAACTTTGCAGTTGACAACTATTTGATAGCTCTCACGGTTATGTGACCACTACTCAAATTCTTCACCTTGCCAAAACATCCCAGACGCGGTATCTAAACAAATTGAGCCCACCCTTCTCTATTTTCTCTTTTTCGTCGCCGCCGCCGCCGAGCCGTCCCGTTCCGTCGCGGTGCCATGATCCTTCGCCTCGTTTCCTGACACCCAGGCCGGAATTTCGATTTTTGACACTCCCCCCCCCCCCCCCCCCCCCCCCCCCCAATACCCCATTCCCACCCAATTCGCTTTTTTTTCCATTCCAATTGAGGAGGCTCATTTTTTTTTCTCGGTCACACTGGTTGGCTTTCAAGTGAGAGCACTCTGTGCACAAAGTAATCACGCCCGCGAGCACATTGATACCTTCTATTGAGAGTGAGAATGCAAGAGAGCCCGCAAGTATCTACTCTCTCTCTCTTATTTATACACAGATATATATATATTGAACTGTGTCAATACTCGATGCGGACGGTTTCGCACCAAACTTGGGGAGGTCTAAAGGATGCTTTTCAAGAGGCCCCGCCGCCTTTTTGCTCACTTTTCCCCTTTCAATTTCAACAAACATGTATCGTTTCCATCGTTTTTGAGAGCATTTCATTTTCAGATTCTACTGCTCTAGATTCCGATTCAACTACATCCGTTCAAACTACTAGCGATCCATTGATCCTGCAGGTAAGTTATTAGGCCCCCCCCCCCCACTCCACCTCGGCGAATGAATGAACGAATGAACGAACTCGATCCTAGCCTCCTACTTACTACCAACACGCTCTTTCTGATCTTCGACTCGTTCCGCCGCAACAAGTCGGTCGGCAGGCGTCGTCTTCAGTTGGGGACGGGGGGGGGGGAACCAGTTCATGTAAAGTGTTTGCTCATGGTGGTGCCATTTCGCACCGCCGCCGGCGGCAGGCACAGATTTCTTTCCGCACCGAGTCTGACAGTCGGTCGTTGACTATCCGTCTGTACTTGACTTTACTATGCGTTTGTGTTGGAACTCCTTCTAGTTTCACGTTTTATTTTATACCATCGATTCGTACAAGTTTAAGAAGTTCCGGTAGTGCTCCCGAAGTTGTTTTCTATGTTTAGTGTACAGCGCGTTGTAAGGCTATAGGCCCGACACTGGTTCCATGGTGTAACGCGTCACGTGACCGAAACGATGTCTTGACATTTTGGAAATTGTATTCAAGGCTCAAAATTACATACCCCACAAATTTTGGTGAAGGTAACTTAGAAACTGACGGGATTGTTCCCGAAAGACATGGACTTTCATAACCGATGTGTAACTTTGAGCCCCGGATGAATCCGATGGCGAAAACGTCGAGTCATGGTTTCCGTCACGTGACGCGTTACACCATGATTCAGAGCGTCTTGCGAGAACAATTACGACAGTTTTAAAGTGTTACTTTGAGACTTGAATTCAATTTCCAAAATGTCGCCTTGTGGTTTTAGTCACGTGACGCGTTACGGGTAGACCTAGACGCTCCATATCTTGAAAGCTGAATTAGATCTCTTCTAGTTCCCCGAGATATGAGCTCGTCCAGTTTCGAACCGCGTCTTGCAACAAAAAGACGCGATTCCCATTGTTTGACATGAGAGACAAACTTGCGAAAGGTTGAGGTGGAAAAAGAAGAAGAAGAAGCGAATTAGCTGTACCCCCCCCCCCCGCATTTCTTCACCGCGTACAGTCTCTATTTCTCTCCTAGTCGTCCATGCGCCGCCGCCGTCGCTGCGTTCCATTGTTGAATGGTGTGCTCTCGGGGCAGCGGAGCACAGCCACTCGAGAGCAAGCAACTCGTCCGCGCGGAAAGCTTTCCGCGAGCTGTGCGCGCGCGCGCTCACCAATCCTTCGTCTTCTTGTGCTCTTTTTCCACCTTTCCTTTATGCCTTCTTGCTCCCCAAACTTATCGATTAGCCCTTGTCATTTGAGAACCCCCCACTAAAAGAGGAGTGACTCTGAGTAAGAGCAAGAGCTCTATGATATCCATCCCCCCCCCCCCCCCCCCCCCTCCGGTTACCAAATACCACCAGCGCCCCAACCAAACGAGCCCCCACACCTTTATTGACACGACGTTTTGACAACAAAAGTCAAATAGGAATGTCGGGCCCCGTCGATTGATTCATTCATCCGTTGAGGTGGAGCTGGGACATTTTATAGTACCAATACCTTTCCTAACGCACTTTTGTGCCATTTTCAGACGACTTTTCCCCTTCCGATTTCCAAGATTTCCGCTCAACAATTCGGAGCTCGTGGCAACCGGTGGGACGGTTTGCCGTCGAGCAATGGCGTCCAAAACAATCCCACCCTTTTTGCGTAGGCTCTCTTTTTCAACGACCCTGTTTACTGCACTCATATCTTGAAAACTAGAAGAGATAAGGGAAAGTTGTCAACTATTGAAATATAGCTGAAACATTAATAAATATTTTGATAGTTGACAACTTTCTTCTATCTCATCTAGTTTCCAAGATATGACGTCTGAAACTGAAACTCAAGCAACTTGAGAATCGCTCTCTTTTCTTCAACTTCCAACCCTCAAACCACTTCCCCTCATAAAAATTTTTGTGTTTCCAGCCAAAACGCGGCACTCGGTCCCGAACTAGTCATGTCGACGTCCTCCTCCAGCGGCAACGTGGCACAACTGCAACAGATCGGTCAGGTCGCCGGCACCGGACCCGACGAGGTCTTCCAGCACGGCACCATCGGCCGATTCATCAGAATGGAGTTGGAAGGTGAGTCAAGAAGAAGAAGAAGACACTCTCCCAGCAGCTTTCCCACAAATGAGATGGGCAAACACACAAGGGGGTGGAAAATGAGGCATGTTCGTGTAGCGGGTGCTGTTTCCTGTGCAAATAGCATACGAACTTCGTCTTCGCTCCTACTTCAGTACTTTTGATCGGATTTCATCTCGAAAACCAAAAGAGCTATCAAAAAATTGTCAACTACAAAGTTGTAGAACACAAAAAGAGCTACAAATTTGCCGTTGACAACTTTTCGACAGCTCTTTTAGTTGTCGAGATAGAATGAGATCTTTATGGAGTAGATGAGCTAACTTTGGCTCGCACCTATCTCAGTCAATTACCTCGGTAAGCTCCGCCCCTTTACGTCACATCTGTTCGACATGTCTGACCCCTATCTTGATCGAGCAATTATCTAGGTGATCCTCTTTGGGTCGCACCTATCTTAGTCAATTACCTCGGTAAGCCCCGCCCCTTTTGTGTCCCACCTGCTCGACCTTCCTAACCCCTATCTTGATCGATAAATTATCGAGATGAGCCTCTTTGTGTCACACCTATCTGGATCAAACACCTCGGTAAATAAGCCCCGCCCCCTTTGTGTCGCCTCCTATCTTGATCAACTACATATCTAGATTGACTGTAGAATGAGCCCACTTGACGTGGCACCTCGATTGATTGATAGATAATACGCCACCTTTGTATACGTCACCACCCATCTCGATAGGAGGCGGTGACGTGGTGTGACGTGGCTTTGGCGTCACGTGTTGGCTTGTCTTGCCAGAAATGAAGTGACAAAAGGCTTTAAAACTCTACCACTAAACACTCACTCAGGCGGCTTCTCGTCGTTCGTCCGCTGTATTTACGAGGCGAAACGGACGAACAACAACACGGTGACGTTGGTGTGTGAGCGAGATCAGGAGTGCTGCGAGCACGGATGCTGTCCCAAGGATCAGCATTGGATGGCCGGCGTCTACGTGCTGCTCGCGTTCGTGCTCCTCGTGTTCGTCGTCGGCACGTGCCTCATGATCTGCTGCTATCAGCGATCGAAGAATCGTCAACGGAAAGAGGAGTTGGAGGCGGCCGAGTACCGAAACGCCGGCTACGCTCCATCCCAGGTGAGACGCCGACGTCACGGTCACATGTGTCACAATGTCGCCGTTTCTTCAGGTCGGCGGAGGCGCCTACTCTTCCTACGGCGGCCCAACCTACTAGAATCGGATTTCTATTTATGACTTCCTCTCTCCCTCATTATCTGTATATAATCTAATCCCGCTTTTAAACTATTTCTAAACTATAAGTACATATACTTAAACCTATATTCTATTGTGTTTGACCTACCGTAACCTGTACTAGAGTGGCGGTTATCATATCTCGAAAACTAGATGAGATAGGAAGAAGGTGTCAACTAACAAAATGTTCCTTGATTTGTCACTTATATTTCATTAGTTGACAGCTTTTCCCTATCTCTTTTAGTTTTCAAGATATGACACTTGAAACTGAAACTTAAGGAGGGCCGTTCTAGCACAGTACAAACGGTACGTCGTATTCCATCAGCTTCTTCATCTGTGTTTGTCGTTTTTTGCTCAAACCAATCTGCGAACTGTTTCTATCTCCCTTTCACTCTCTCTCTCTCTCTCTCTCTCGCTGAATTCAAAGTCTCGTCGAATGAATCGTTTCGCCCTCTCCCTCCCGTCTGCCATTTTTTTACGACAATGATGATGATGATGATGCCCCGCCGTATTGGCGGCAGTTAATCCGAAAATTGTGTATACAAAACATGGTACTATCTCTATGCCGCGTGGCATGGCGTGGCATTGACCTTGTTTGTATACTTCATCTACAGACCACCATTTGCTAGAAAAGGCTTATCGATGAATAGGGTCGCATTTTTCTTTCTCTCTTTCTCTCTCTCTATGCTGAAAAGGCTTGGCTTGAGTTTCAGAGGTGGTATCTTGAAAACTAGACGAGATAGGGGAAAGTTGTCAACTAACAAAATGTTTCTCAACTTGTTGGCTACTTTTTGTCAGTTGACAACTTTTTCCTACCTCTTCTAGTTTTCAAGATATGGGTGAGGTTTCCTCTCTGGAATTTCAATTTCAATTTTCAATTCCAATCACCACCTGCCGAACCGTCCAATTATAAAACCACCTGCTGTTCCGACACCGATTACACAATTACCATTTTGTTTGTACATCACATCAGTTCATAATATGGCAGTTTGTAATCCTAATCCAACTCCTCTTTTTGCCCCTCTCTCTCTCTGTCTCGTTTCCCTTTTCCCCCCGTCAACAGCCATTTCATTCATTTTTCCAAAAGAAAAAAAGAAAAACAGAGTTCAAATGACGACATTCGCGGTGTTTGCCTCGCTATTTTTGGCCATCGTCGCCACGTCTTCAGCGGCAGTCATTCAGAGCCGGACACCGGCTCAGCCACAGGTGGGCTCATTGTGTGCTCTTCTCTCTTCTCTTCTCAATCAAAATGGGTTTAGGCCGACTCGGCGAGCACCGGCGCCACGTCGGTTGCTCCGTGGAGCTCGCTGAAGGAGGCGTCAGGCGAGCGCGTGCGACGGCAGTATCCCTACGGACTAGGCAACTATGGCTATGGTGGATACGGTGGTTACGGTGGTTACGGTGGATATGGGGGGTATCCGGTGAGTGTCAGATGAACTCTTATGTTCCCTTCAACGACGTCTTCCAGTACAACAACTACAACTACGCGGGCTACACCGGCTATCAGTACCCCTACACCAACGGCATCTTCCCCCTCCAGGGCGGCTACTATCCGGGCAGCATCGTCGGATCGGGATCGATATGGGCCGCTGGTGGTGGTCTCGTCGGAAATATGCTCTCTTTTCTGATCGGCTAGGAGGTGGTAGAAGTTTACTGTATTAGAGCACTCATATCTTGAAAACTAGAAGAAATAGGAAGAAGGCGTCAACTACTGAAATATAGCCGACAAATCAAGGAACATCGTTTTTGTTGACAACTTTTCCACAGCTCCTCTAGTTTTCAAGATATAACCCCTGAAATTCAAGCTGTCTGGGAGGGTGCACCTGTCAATCCCTGTGCTCACTGTACTAGAGCGACCCTCCCAAATGTCTTTTCCATCAGCTTTCAGCTTTCAGCACGCCTATCTTGAAAACTAGTAGAGATAGGCAAAAGTTGTCAACTGCTGAAATATAGCCGACAAGTCAAGGATCATTTTGTTAGTTGACAACTTTTCCCGATCTCATCTAGTTTTCAAGATATGACCTCTGAAACTGATATCGTCATGATTCGTGTTGCAAACGCGCCCCACTGTACTCAGTATCTCGCCTCGAGCGAAATAATTTTTGAGATTTCGTCAATTTTCGTCAAATTTTGCCAAACTAGCTCTATTTCATTGGAGCAAGAATTGAATGAAAGTGTTGAGGAGCTGCCGTGAAACCAAGATTTCAACTATTCGGCTTGCGTTCAACGGAGCGCGTTTCACACACGAATCAATCACGGCGACAGTATTCGGGGAACCCGCTCTAATACAGTAAATGTGGTGTATCCAACATAAATGAAAACGTTACATACCTCCTACTATGTATTCTCTCCCCTCTCATTTCTGCTGTTGAGAAGTGCCCCCCGTCAATCACTTCTTCTTCCTTCTGTTGCCTCCGGCGCTACTACTACTTTCAATTGTTGTCCCCGTGCGCGTCACCCCCCCCCCCCCCCCCCCCTGTCCCAAACATCTCAATTTCTCCCCCTAACAATTCCCAACTCGGTTTTTCTAATTTCCCGCCGCTCTCATAAAATGTCCCCCCCCCCCCTTTTGGCTCTTCCCTTTTCCCATTCCAAATTGGATGAGAATCGCTAATGAGAAAAAAAAGCGTTTACCCTTTTCCTTTATTTTCCGTTTCATTCATTTTCATCATATGATTTCGGTGCGTGGGAATGTTGAGATTGAGAAATAAAATGGGATTAAAAGATGGAAAAATCTACGTCTTCAGAATACGCCTCATAAGCCAAGAAGAAGAGTTTATGGCTTCCCTTCTTCTTCCTTGAATCCTTCTCGATGCCCTCTTCTCTTCCAGAAAACATCGAGGCGAGAAGAAGACGAAGAAGAAGGCGTTATTCATTTCCTCCCACGTCTTCTGCTCCTCCTCCACCCATGCCCTGCAGGCATTTGACCTTCATTTCTTCTTCCATTCCTTCTCATCAGAGCGAAACGGCGACGTCTTCTCCTCCGGAAATTAAACTGGCTACCGTAATCCTTCCGTCCCCCTCCGTTAACTGGCGCAACATCTGTCACACTTCTGAATCGTGTCCCCACATCTTCTACCCATCTCTTCTCTTCATTCATACCTATCAATCTTTAGGGATTCACTGCCCATGTACGTCTTCTTCTTTCCTCTCCTTGTAAAGAAGAAGAAGACATACACCCCCCCCCCCGCCTTTTTCGTTTTTTTTTTCTGCCAAGATTGAGACAATCTTGTGCAAAACATCACCTCTTCTTCTTCTTCCTCCTATTCGCTCCTGAATACCGATTTGATTAGAGGGTCTTCTTCTTTGTCGTCGTCGTCGTTTTGTTCCGCCCGCGACGACGACGACACCGAATTCAATTTGGCTGAAACGCTGAAAATCGCTGAAAGTAAGAAGTCTCCGGGAAAACGAGAAGAAAAACAAAAGAGAGATTTATTCGTTTTCCCCCGATTCCAGTCTTTTCAATGTTGCACACATGTTTTCCTTTCTTCCCCCAGTGCCACGTCACTTTGTCTGCAATTGGGTATCTAGAATCTAGAATCTCAAGTATTCGTCCGTCGCGCCAACCCTCCCAAAGTGCATGCTGGGCCATTCTGACTCCAAGATGTGTCTGGAACTCGTCTGGAATTCGTCTGGAATTCCCAAAACACAAATGAGCGTCCACGTGTTTACCTACGCAATTCGGGATCATCTTCCACGTGGATTCGGGCGGATTATGAGGCGTCGGATCCGGAAAGGGGTCGCGACAGCAAACATCGCGAGGCGACTTATAGTGCTTACTCGGAAAACTGAAAATGCGAATGAAAACGAGCACGAAAACGAGAAGGAATAAGAAATTGATGATTTTTGAGCACCTCATTATTTTCACACCCCCCTATCCCTTCTCTTCTCCCAGCGGTACGATACGTCGTCGTCGTCGTTGACGTCGTCGTCACAACAGAAGGCACAACAGAATCTAATTAGTCGGTGAGAATCGAGAATCGGAGAGTAGAGGGGAGGAGAAAATCTGAAAATGTGATGAAGACGTCGTCGTCATCGGCTCGTTCGTTACGCGCCATTTGCTCCTCCTCCCACATCTCCTCCTCCTCCAGTCGACGCATTCTCCCGGAGACGACGACGACGACGACGACTACTGAGAGGGAGGAGCATTAGCATTTTTGGTCTCATTACAATTCCGGCAATCGCTTTGCTCTCCGCCATGGGGCTCCGTGTGTGTGTGTGTGTGCTCCTCCCGCGGAGCCCTGGAATGGCTCCGTGAGCCCCGGCCGGAGAGGAGGAGGAGAGAGATTTCAAGGCGATTCGGGCGGACGCCATTCCATAACGCCCGTTCCCTTCTCTCATGCATTTCTAGGTTTCTTTTGCTTTTCGCTTTTTCTTTTTTTCTCCTCCTTGCTTCTTCGTTTTTTCTTGCTCACTGGCTCGAGAGAAAACACTAGAGAATATCTGGAAATTTTCAGCGCCGTTTTCCCACGTATCACTCTCTCTTTCACTCGCTGGAGCCGGAGCCGGAGCCGGAGCAGGAAGTAGTCTCGTTTCGGGATTTCTCGCCTTCTTCAGAGTTCCCCTCATATCATTAGCAATATTATTTACATATACAAACTGGGGCGGATAATGAGAAAAATAGAGGAGGGGCGGGGGGAAACGAGAAGAATAACAAGTAGATATAACACAAACCCCCCGCACAATACAAAACAGTGTGATTCATGGCACCATGACTGTAAGCGGACAATGATCGGAGTCCAGACGTCGTATCTTCTCCCGACGTCATCTGATCTACAGTACTACAGGCCATCCGGGATTTGACCTGCTAATCTAAGATTTGATCTACATAATTACTGACCATTAGGAATGTCGCCCGACTGTTTTTGATCTCTCCTTATCTCGATAACCAAAAGAGCTATCAAAAACTTGTCAGCTACAAACTTGTTGTTCTCTTTGTGCTCTACAACTTTGCAGTTGACAACTTTTCCATTGCTCCTCTAGTCTTTGAGATAAAATGGTATAAAGAAGCCCATGTGCCCTCCATCGACCCACACACCTCATTGACGGCTATAAATATGTACACTCTTGGTCGTTTCCTCTTCCTTTCCGTTTTCCCTTTCCCTCCCATTCCTCTCTTTTTTTTGGCTCCGTGAGCCATCAGGCTCGTCTCACCTTATTAGCCTGATTTGCGTATGCAAACATGTGTGTGTGTGTGTGTACATGACTACTTTCTCAATCGGAAATGTCACATCCACCCACCCCCTTTCCGATACAATGTGAGAGCTCACTCTCTTCTCGGCTCCTCCAATCCGATTCTCGTCTAAGAGTTCAACATGCGCACACACACACACTCAAACGAGCCTAATCTGGTTTGACGTGACGAATGCGTGACGAGCCGCTCTTCACTAATTTGCCCGCGGAGAAGTTACCGTATATCTTTTCCGGGAAGGAAGACGTCGTTTTGGAACGGCTCCAGTCACAACTTTTGGCTCAGCCACCTTCATTTGTGAAGATGAAAGAAGACGTCATTTTGGTAAAAAGAAGCTTGTTGGCTGGGTTTGGCTCGGCGAGCACCTTGGTTGTCCTTGTCTCTCGGCTAGACTTCCTGTTTTTCGAAATCTTCTGCCTTCTCCCATCTCGTAACAATCCGATCAGACTTGGGCGGAATTCCGCATTCCGACTTCCGACTTCCGACTTCCGTCTTTCGTCTAAAGGGTCGGCGCTCATAAATTCCGAAAGAGGCACACCGCCGCCGAATTCCATTTCGTTCGGCTCGGCCTTTGCGCCCAGTAGAAACCTCTCCAGAGACCCACCCATTCCAAAAAAAGGAGCCATTAATTGTGGCGCATGTCCTGCCTGCCTGCGAGCCCAATCAGGGAAAAACGAGAGATGTTGCTCTTTCTGCTGTTGTGGCGGGGCTCTTTGCTCTTGCTCTTTGCCACACAGTGTCACACTTTCGGAAGGGACCGCCTAACGTCTTTACGGCAAAGTGTGTTGTTGTTCCATAACGCCCCTGTCCGAGAGAGGCGAGCCAAACACACATGTTCATATTAGTTTACGTTTACCCATCTCTATATTCCCCTTTTTTCCTTTCCCTTCCCCTCCGTCGCCTTCTCAATTTTCTTCGCACATTCGCCGAGAAGCATGGAGAAAAACTGAAAATAAACATATTTACAGAAGGAAAGCCGCCAAGGAAGCCGCACACTTCTTTTTCCGTTCCGCTCGAGACTGAAACTCGATGTGAACTGAACCAATTTGGACTAATTTTGTGAACGAAAAAATAAGAAGAAGAAGAAGAAGAAGAAGAACACAACCAAGCATATCGAGGCGTCTACATTAGTTCAGGTCAGTGATCAGTTTAATCGCCGTTTATCTCAAGAACCAAAAGAGCTATCAAAAAGTTGTCAATGGCAAAGTTGTAGAGCACAAAAAGAGCTACAAGTTTGCAGGTGACAACTTTTTGGTAGCTTTCTTGGTTCTCGAGATAAAATTAGATTCTTATTGGCCACTAATGAAGGTCAAAGCCTAGATAATTAGGTGTAGATAAAATCTTAGATAGGTAGATCAAATCGTAGATTAACAGGTCAAATTGTGGATAGCTACTTTTTGGGTCACAGAAAAGAAATAACATGAGAGCAAAAAACGGTCAGCTGTAGTTACCGTTTTAATGTATTAGTTTGGAGCAACTACCCAAATTTTGAGCACGCGTATCTTGAGAACTAGAAGAGATAGAAAAAAGTTGTCAACTACTGTCAAATAGCTGACAAACTAAGGAACATGTTGTTAGTGGACAACTTTTCCCTATCTCGTCTAGTTTTCAAGGTATGACTTCTGAAACTCGAGCTAATTGAGAGCGATCCAACACGGTGTTAATAGATAACGAAGCGTGTTTCTCTAGAACCCGCCCGTTCCAGATGCTATCAGCAGCCATCGTGGAGCACGCGGCGCTCGGCTTCGCGTTCGCCGTCCTCTCGCTCTTCGTGCTCGCATTCGCCGTCATCGCCGTCGTTCTGCTCACCATCTCGCACTCATGTTGGTATCGATGTGGTTGGTTTTCACGTCTCTCTCTCTCTCAGTTCTGTTTACTCACACTTCTAACACCGTTCAATAACTAACTCACTGATTGGGCTTTCAAATCTTCGTCTGTGTATGTGTGTGGATGACTTAACTCCAGAGTTGGGCGGAAGTGGATTTTGAGAATCCGGAAGGTGGAAGGCGGAAGGCGGAAGTCGGAAGTCGGAAGTCGGTTGTCGGAAGTCGGAAGTCGGAAGTCGGAAGTCGGAAGACGGAAGACGGAAGACGGAAGTTAGAAGTCGGGAATCGGAAGTCGGTTGTCGGAAGTCGGTTGTCGGAAGTCGGTTGTCGGAAGTCGGAAGTCGGAACTCGGAAGGCGGTAGACGGAAGTCGGAAGACAGTAGTCGGAAGATGGAAGTCGGAAGATGGAAGTCGGAAGATGGAAGTCGGAAGATGGAAGTCGGAAGACGGTAGTCGGAAGTCGGAAGTCGGAAGTCGGAAGTCGGAAGTCGGAAGACGGAAGTCGAAAGACGGAAGGCGGAAATCCGAAGACGGAAGTCGGAATTCCGCCCATCTCTGCCCAACTCACAAACACCTCATCTCCCCCCCCCAATACGTGTACCGTCTACAGTTTCAGACGCCGAGGGCGATCCGCTGATGGAGGACTACAACGCGCTGTTCACCGACGCGAACCTCGAGTCGGCCGGCGAGCCGATCGACACCGTCGTCGGATACACACCGAAACATGCGGATATCGTGTGATCTCTCCCCCCTGAATAAACTTTTCGTGTTCGTTCCCCAATTTCCTCCTGCTTCCTACTGAGCACTGATCACAAAAACCCATTTACTGTACATGGCAGTGAGCAGAAACTCCAAAAACCCGAAACCAATCTCATTTCCGGTCCAACTCGGCACTTTGTCCCATGTCACGTAGACAGGTGGGTAGGCAGGCGTCTTCTTTCTATTCATCAGAATTCTCATCAGAAGATTAGTCGACCAGCTCTCCTCTGCCTCGTGACGTCACACTCGGCGTAAAACCCGCAAAATAAGAAGAAGAAGACGTAGTGGTATTTCGAAACGCCGACTCGTCAAAGATGAACCGAATCGTCGAGTTTGGTGGAATCCAGACGAATCCTTTGTACAACTGCAGTGGGCATTCTCCGGACGATTGGTCCCGATTGGCTGGTGTTCGGCATCCGTTCATCGGCGCCTTCGACATTCTGTACGGCGTCACTATCAATGTAAGATCTGAAACTGGGTGACTTCTGAAATTCCCCCTCTGTTCCAGATCCTCTACATCCCGATCTTGACCTTCATGATCCAATCGGACTTCTTCAAACACTCGTGCTTCAAAATCATGACGTTTCTCGGCATCGTCGACATGTTCGCGATCGCCGTCAACTCGATCATCACCGGCATCTTCTCGATCAAAGGCGCCGTCTTCTGCACCTATCCCGAGTTCATCTACATCGTCGGAATGGTCGTCTTGGGCTTCTGGTGCTGTTCGTGTATTCTGGCGCTGATGTTGGTGACGAACCGATTGTTGGATCTGACGCGACCGCGCATCGCACAGTTCCTCTTCGATGGGTGAGTCGATTGAGATACCCCGGGGAAGTGAAGACGTCACGTTTGTTCCGCAGAAATCGAACCTACCTGGCGATGACGCTCCCAGTGATCTATGGGACCTGCTTCAGTCTCTTCACGACGCCAGTCTGCTTCCACTCCAAATACATCACCTGGCTCTTCGACCCCATGATATTCGAGGGGAGATCGCATGAGGTATGATGTCTCGACGACGACTTCCGGCATTCTCATCATCCGGTTTTAGTACGTCAACATCCTGCACGGAGTGAATAACGTGCTGGTGGTGGCTGTCACGTGTGTGCTCTACGCCCTACTGTACTGCACGCTCGGCGAGAAGCTCAAGTCGATCGGTTGGAATAGCAACAACAACTCGACGCAGAACTTTGTGAGTGAGCATTGAGCATCATCATCATAATCATCGTAGTAAAGCTTCATCTGATCCGCTTCAGAGCCTCCAAATCCTCGTGCAGTCGGCCATGATATGCAGCATCAACATGGTGGCTTCCGTCATCTTCGTACTAATGAACTTTGTCACGATGCCCGTCTGGATCATCATCGTCGCGCACAAGGGATGGCAGCTGATTCACGGCGCGCCGGTGGTCATCTACTTGCTGCTCAACAAGACCATCCGGAAGGGGTTCTTCGAGCGGATGGGCTTCGAGGCCGCCAGTCAAGTCGGACATAGTTCGGTTGTGACGTGAACAGCGTTGAGAAGAATGAAGTCGTCGATCTTTTACTCGCTTGGTTTCGGAAACCGGAAACATGTTCTAGAGTTACATCCATTCAAGGGGGGGGGGGGGGGGGGGGTCTTAGTGCTCAAGTGGAAAAGGAAAGCGTTCCTAGAATCGAAGGGTATTGGGTTTCCCCCCGACTTCAAACTTTACGACTTCAAAATGGGGGGGGGGGGGTCCTTAACTACTCCATAGTCGGTTAAGTACCCCCCCCCCCTCGTCTTCTTCCGCTTTTGTATGATCCTCCTCCTCCTCCTCCACCTCGCCGCCCATTTCTTTCTTTGTCTGCTAGACCTAGACACATACATGCATATACGTACAGCTGAGTGCGTCTCGTCTCACGCGCAGACTTTGGAATTTTAAATTCTTCACCACCACCACCAGCAGCGACGCAAGCCCGGCCGCCCGTAAACGTTGTCTAGACTCTAGACCCAAGACGCCATGCTGTGAAGATGTGTGAAGCTTAGAAGCTATAAAGAAGCCCTCGGCCTACTCCAGATGAAAAAAGAAGCTAATCATGTATCAAGTCCTCCATACTAATCCCCTCTCCATATATCTACTTATTTCCTGCCCCGCCAGCCCCGAACCAAACCAACCGACCAATTTCAATTTCCGTCGTGTCACACCCCCCTCGGAACCATCTAATTCATCATTCTCGCCTTCTGTTCAGTTCCCCCTTGTGATGTGATGTGACACACAAATTCAATTCCTCGTTATGTACGTTTTGTGTATCGAAAGTTGGGAGGGTGGGTTTGAACTGAACTAATGGTAAGAATAGGAAGAACGAGTTTGGCGGTTCTCGGCAGCACCCCCGGGGAGGACAGAACAAAAAACAAAACAAAACAAAACAAAAATGAAAGAGAGAGAGAGAGAGTGAGAAGACAAAAGTCAATACTCAAAACTTTTTCCCGCCCTCAGTTTTCTCGGCGGTTTTCGTCCTCCTTCTCCTCCTCCTCCTTCCAACAAACATCTTTCGAATGGATGGGATGGGGTTGGCCTCTGACGCAAGTCCCCGTCGGAGAGGGCCAACAACCTCCTCCTCCTCTGTTCGCAGATGGTTTCGTAACCAATAACAATTATTTTTATTATTATTATTACTTTGCTCGCTCTTTCTTTTCGTTCTCTCTCTCTCCCCCGCTGTCCATATCCATCCCATTGTTTGATCTCTCAACCCATCTCTTTCTCTTCCCCCGATCCCCCGCCGTCCCAATCCTTTGTCTTTTGTCGTTTCTCTCTGTGTGTCACCAGTCCTTTGCGCGCCGCCCCGGGGTCAAGCCATTGGTTTTTTTGTTCCACGTCACAAGGCCAGAAGAGCCTAATTGACCCAAATGGCTTGTCTCTCAGCTTTCAGCTTCCAGCACTTATAGCTTCAAAACTGGAAGAGTTGGAAAGAAGGTGTCAACTGACAAAAAGTAGCCAACAGTTTGAGAAACATTTGGCTAGTTGACAACTTTCTCCTATCTCGTCTAGTTTTCAAGATATGGCCTCTGAAAGTGAAGCTATCGAAAGGGGGGGGGCTATAGTAACTCTTCAGAAGACGTGCAACGGGTGGAGCGGATTAGAGCTCGTTACGTCTTCCTCTTCACCACCCTTCACACAATAACATAAATATGAGCTCTCTCCCTCTCTATTGTTGCCCAACACGTGCCGCCACCGGTCCGTCATGATGAAGTGGGTGCTAATTGGAATCGGCCAAATTGGGCGTTGGTTGGTAATTGGAGAGAAGAGGAAATTTGAGAGATATACGGTACCGATTGTAGGCTACAAAAAAAGGAACAAAAATCTGTTTTGCAATTATGTAGTCAAGCTACATACCCCCACCTACATCTCGAGAACCACGAAAGCTATCAAAAAGGTGTCAACTACAGAGTTGTAGCTCTTTTTGTGCTCTACAACTTTGCAGTTGACAACTTTTTGATATCTCTCCCGGTTTGCATGGTAAAATTAGATGAAAAAACGGGCGATGCCTGTGTCGATTTAATCGTCGATCTTTGGAATATAAAATCGCCGGGAGGCGTCGGGAGGGGCCCACGATTCGTCCATAAACACACACACACACACTCGCATATTTGAAAAGTATATATTTCGGCGTCTTTTCCTCTCTTGGAGCTTCGACTCGTATTTATATGTGCATTGTGTGTGTGTGTGGCGTTTGCGTGTGAGTGTGTACATTCATATATATATATATATCTCTAGTTTGAGGGGTGGACTTATACTTTTGAAACGCACTGTATATTCTTGTTGCTCTCTCCGTGACTTTGGCTCACATTCAAACCATCCATCGTCTTCTTGACGATGAAAACTGAAAGCTGTGCTGCTGAAAATATAGCTAGCTTGAAAGTGGGGGAGCAGCAAAAAGTAAAGAAAACAACTGGAAGGGGCTCTCTGCGTTTCCGCTCTTCGTGTGCTCCCTCTCCGAAACAACAATCACCCGGCGGCACAGATGTGCTTCTTCAGCCTTCTTTCACACCACCATCAGGGCAAAAGATGTGTGTGCGTGCGTGTGCGCGCGCACCGAATAGCATAGAGAATAGAATGGAATAGACAATGAGAGAAGCTCCTTCTTCGAAAATGGGGTTTTAGTGCCACCCCGACGAGCAAAGACTCGGCCATGTAGAAGGAGAGCGCGCGCGCGCTTTCACCCTCCTGATTGCGTTGCTCGTCAGTCACACGACGTCTTCTTCTTCTTCTTCTTCGTCTTCTCTTGTTGAGCCGACGACGACGACGACGACGCCGACCGACGGCTGCTAGATTCCGACCATCAATCTTCGGGCCTCGTTATTTATATCCCTCTTCCCCCGAGCGGCTCTCCCTCCAAATCCTCCCTCCAAATCTTCGCCGTCGTCGTTTTTTCTCTCTTTTTTCAACGACATCGCAGCGCACTCTCGACCTCGGCCCTTCTGGCCACCACTCCAGATTGTGCGTGTGTGCTAAGCCGCGAAGACGGACGCAACAGCCGCCTTCAATCCGCCCCATAATACCACCACCACCATCGTTCTCCCACGTCATCTGCTCCTCCTCCTCTTATGATTATACCTTGCAGCTGGCCGCCGCCGCCACTTCTTGTATTACTACTGACTGGGCTGGCTGGCTGGGGCTGGCCGGGCCGGGCTGCGCAAATTGATTGCAAATCGACCCCCCTTCCGAAAAGCAATATTTACTTGTTTTTGTTGACTGACTCTTTCTCTCTCTCACTACCACAAGCCCACAAGTCACCTAGGCTTCAGGTTGGCGTGGTCTGACATGGCATGATGCCCCCCCCCCCGTGATCAGTGATCTTTTGAAATTTTGAGAACCGCGCATGTGTGGATGTATTTGTTTACCTCCCAGCGAGAGAGTCTCAGGTACAAGCTCTCAGGTGTCACATTACATTTTCCCCCTCTTAATATTGACTCCAAAAGCACAGAGAAAAAAGAACCAGCTTTGTACTCTCTCTCTCTCTCGCCCCAAAAAAGTGCTAACCATATGCTGTTTGCACCACCTCGCTTAATCTGAACCTTCTTCCGCGAGCAGTTATTATTTGTATATTTGCTCAAGCGTTCGCGCTTTTCTCACTTCCCCATGAACTTGTGCTTCTTCGTCTTCTTCGTCTTCTTGGTTTCGAGAAGACGAAAAAGAAAGAGAAAAAAGTAACATTTGTTGTTTTGCTTTGCTTTGAAACGAAAAAAGACGAAGGGGAAGAAGAAGAGGAAGACGAGAGGCATCTTTTTTTGCGTCCATGGCACGCCTCAATGCCTCCTTCTTCTTCTTCTTTTTCTTCACGCACCTCGTTTCCCTTTTCTTCTTCTTCTCGATTCTGTATGTAGCAGCAGCCAGCCTCCTCATTCCAATTGCCTTAAGGGGGGCCTACACTAAAACCAAACTTTGCACCAACTTTGCACAAACTTGTGACGTGGCGTAAAGAGAACCAGCTGATTTGTCCCCGATTGTCCCTTTCCTAGTCACGCTTCTAGCTAGCGCCCAGCCTCCTCCACTTGCCTTAAGGGGGGCCTACACCAAAACCAAACTTTGCACCAACTTTGCACAAACTTGGTGGCGTACAGAGAACCCGAATGACCATCATAACGATCAGCTGATCTGTCCCCGATTGTTCCGATGAGTCGTAAAAAGTTGTCGCCCCCTCGGCCGAATTTCGCATTTGCCTCTCCCTCTCTCTCCCAAAAACCGAACTGAACCGAACCCGAACCTGTTGTGTGTGTCAGGCGTTACAGTACGACAAAAAGAAGACGACGAAGAAGTGACCAGTCCTTTTTGAGAACGACTCCACCATCAACTGGTACATAGTTGTTACCAGTCGTCGGAACCTGCCCCCTCGCCTTCCTCTTCCTGCTACATTCTTCTGATGGTCATGATACTGTACCTGGTACCTCATACCTGGAACTAGGTCATCGTGCCATTTCATCATCTCCCCTCCCCGCTCTCCACAACACCTGTCGGTGTGTGTGTGTGTGTACAAACACAAACACACGTACATTGGTCAAGCCAATGATGCGTAACCACCACCACCACCAAGCGACTCCACAACATCTGCCACCATCCGACCCACTATAATTGGTGACCATCGTGACACACATACATACACATTCTCTCCGCTGTCCCCATCCTCCTCCCCCTCCTCCTCCTTCGACTTCTTCTTCTTCTTCCAACGATACTTCTCAACGACCACCCTCTCCGCCACACAAACACAAATGGCATATGGCCTCCTTCCCCACTACTCCAGCCTCCCCACGCAACATCAGCAGAAGCCGTCGGCGGTGTCCCGTTGTGACGATGATGATGATGATTCTCGACGTCTTCTCGACCAGGCTCCGCCCCCCTCTTCACTCCTCTTCAGATGGGGTGCCAACCAACACCTGGTGATCGGAGAAGATGATGCAATGGGGAAGAAGAAGAAGAAGAAGGAGGAGAAACGAAAAACGGCTGCCTCTCCTCTCTGTCACTTTCCTTGCCGCCCTCCTCTTCCGCGATCATCATCACATGACGACGATGACCCGGCCTCCTCTCGCTCTCTCGGCCCGCGGGAAGAGTGTACTCGAAAATAGACATAGAGAGCGATAGAGTCCTAGACAGTTTGTCGCTTCTTCTCCTCCTCCTTCCACTTCCAACACACACTCCCCCTTTCCCATTTCGTTTCGTCGCCGTTCAATTCCCCGGGGCGAGGGATGTGTGAGAGAGATGGAGAGAGAGAGAGAGAGAGAGTGGTGGCTGTGTGTGCCGCCCGCCTTTTCTCTTTCCAATGCTCCTTCCAACTCTCTCCCTCTCTCTCTGCTCGTGTCCCTCCTTTCCTCATCATCAAAACTCCTTTTGCTTCTCCCTTTTCCCCCCGTTTCCCCGTTTCCTTTTCCATCTCCATCTTCTTCACCTCTCTCCTTCTACCCAGTGTGTGCTCCATGCTCCATGCTCCATGCTCCGTGCTCCCCCCCATTCGTTCTCATTTCATATACATCAATCGTCTCCTTGTTTCAGGCTCAGCGCAGTCTCCCTCTTCCTCCTCTCCTGAAACGCAGCCTGCATGTCCGTCCAAGACAAGAATGTCGGATTTGAGCTCAAGTGAGTTTGTCTGTCTCTCCCGAAGATCCATGAATATCGAAAAGAGACACAGAAGAAGCGGAAATTGGTCACTCGTGACCACTTTCGCGGCATTGGTGCTGGTGGCGGTGGGGGACAGGAAATTGTTGCGGTTTTTCCCTAGCAATTGGAAGGGGGGACGACGACGACTAGATTTTACCACCACCACACTCGATTCTTCCATTCTCTCTTTCTCTTCAACTTTCAAATTGAAAGTAAAAGCACTAGGCGCCGCCAAATTTGGGCAGCAATGTTTGAAGAAGATGATAGGGGGGGGGGCAGGTGACTGCGTTCTGTTTTCTGGTCTCTCGCAACGAAACCGCAGCCACTTTCCTTGACACTGGTACACTTTTTCCTTTTCTTTTTTTGATAAGAAGAAGGAGAAGACAAAGTGCCGTTTTCTCTCTCTCTCTCTCTCTCTCTCTCTCTGTCCTTCTCTTATCTCGCTCGCTCGCTCGCATCGCTTTTTTGTGGCGATTGACGTGTACTTTGGTCGACGTCGGTGTCGAGCGAGCGCGCGCGCTCTCCCGGCCTCACTCGACATCGCTACACGGACGGAGCCAGGCCACAGTTCATTGTGGCGTGACGGGGACAAAGTTTACACCAACGTTGAGCAAAGTCTACTGGGGTGAGGAGCACAATATGCGGCATACACAGACATCTGGATTCATCATGGGACCAGGCGGGATTTTGGCTTTTGGTTTTTCGAGCGTAGAAAATTTCAAACTATTTTCTAAAAGCCAGTCAAACGCTCAAATTGTAGGTAATTTGATGGGCTATTTTATAAGATTGGTTAGAAGATTGTACCGATTTGGTCCGGCTTGGAAAATGCGAAAATGCTAGCTCGGGCCGGGGCCAGGCAGACCTGAACGAACTCTGAACGGGAAGAAAGGAAGGTACAATGATCCGGTAAGCCCTCCGAACCGTATGCTTCAAGTGGTTGAAAAGGAAGAACCGAAAGTTCCTAGATAGCAGAGTTGGGCGGAAGTGGATTTTGAGAATCCGGAAGGCGGAAGTCGGAAGTCGGAATTCCCGGTCACGGCCAACCCATTCTTCTTCTCGATCATCATGGTGTCACATCATCGTGATTCCGGAGAACGAATGTTTCAGTGATCAACACAGTTCAGTGTGTTTGCCTCTTACTCGATCCATCCAACAACAAACACCACTCGGAACGTGTAGACGCAGAGAGAGAGGCAGAGTGATCAGGCACGAGTTCTTCGCCTCCAATTGCCTCCTCCACCTCCTCAGCGCGCGCGCGCCTCGTTCTCTTCCTTCTCCTCGTGATGATGTCACTCCTGATCGCGGCGGTGCCACCACCACTACGACGACGACGAGTTGGGCGGTCTCTCTCTCTCTCTACGCCAAACGTGTTGTCACGTGGCGGCCAAAACATTCTCGTCGCGGTATAAATAGAGCTCGTCGGGCTGCGAGTCGGTGACTTACACACACAATGATCCACTACACAACTAGCGTTTCGATGTATCTGGCGACGATGCCGCCGTCAACTAGTCGTCAGTCTTGGTAATCTCCCACAACCCCCATATCTACTGACCACCACCTGAAACCCTGTGATCATCAACAACATCTCCCACCATTTTCAGCGACACGGATTTTCCGGAGTTGAGCGGCAAACTGACGGGCAGGAAGGAGAAGGGACGACGGAGCGCGGTGGCCAACCGCCATGCTCGCCAGGCCGCCAAGGCTGGCGCCTTCCTCGTCAAGACCATCGAGGATCCGAATCACGTGCTCGGCAAGAAGCGCAAGGAGCGCGTCGCTTCGGAGTGCCACGACGGCATCGCCACCAACGTCGTCTACTCGATGAACAAGAACAAGCGTTGGGAGGCGATGGAGGACGACGCCGCGTGGGACTTGAACACCAACGTCGTCTGCGGCGCCGGCGCCGGCAAGGTGGCGCTTCCGGTGCAGCTCGTCGAACGTGTGCTGACCGCTAAAGGTGAGGGTTACTGTAGGTATGTAGGTGAAGTTTGATCTATCAAACTATCACACCAATGTGTCAAGTGTCACATGTCTCCTCCCCCCATTATGCTTTTTCTCTCCTTCCGACGGACATTGCGAGAGGGGGAGAGAGAGAGAGATCGGAGAGTGTAGAGAAAAACTGACTAGATTCTATCTTCTCTCTTTCATACCCTCCACACAAAGTACACCACCACCGGCGAATTCAATGAATAGATGATCGCAAAACACATGACTTTCTCTCTCTCGCGCCCCGATAAGCAATAACTGACACTGACTGACTGCCTGACTGGCTCTTTGTGTCCGGGCGGCGGTGTCAGGAGTTTCTGAGGCGGTGGCGGGGCGCGCGCGCTCCCTCCCCCCTTTCGTTTTGTTGTCATGATCAAATGATCGCATCACACGACTTGTTTTTGCGGGCTATTCTATTCGCATCGATGTGTTGAATTGAAATGAGAGACTGACCGAACACTAGGCACTTGATCATAATGCCACGTCACACCACCGTCTCAGCAGACTACATACGCCCGCTTTTATTTGCATTAGAAGTACATGCATATAAGTGCGTGTACAATGAACATGGCAGTCACATGAATCGCACGTGCATCTTTTCAGACACGCTCGACAACGTGGTGTCGGTGAAGGAGGTGAACAAGAACGGTGAAGTTGTGCGCCACGAGACCGCCGGCGGAAAGGGCGCCAACATTCAGTCGTTGCTCGACGCGAAGAAAGGAGGACGCAAGGATCGCAAGCAGTCGGAGGCGTCGTCGGAGACGTCCGAGGCGGCGTCGGTCGACGAGAACGGCGAGCCGAAGGTGCAGTACACCATCTACAAGCCGCACAAGAATCACAAAGTGCTCGCCGGCAAACTGTTCAACCGCAACTACAACACACGAAAGGCCGGCAAGGTTCGGCAACACCTGAAGCGCGTCGAGATCGACGAGATGGAGAGCTCGACGGACGAGATGCACCAGAGTGTGCACGTCGACGAGGCGTCGTTGTACAAGCCGAGTCGCGACTTCCGCTTCTGTCTCGGCGACTACATCACGCCCGAGTCGTGCACCAGCCGTCCGGTCTACGTTCGTCGGCAGAGCATCGAGAGTGTGCAGCCGTCGGAGGCCACGTTCGATGACGTCGACGACGACGAGGAGGAGAGCAGCCAGCCGCTGAACGTGGTCGACATCTCCAAAGTGCTGCAGTCGCCGCAGACGTTCGAGTGGGCGCTGCTCGACATCTCCGAGTGGGCCGACAAGAAGCTCGAGTCGGAGGTCGAGACGCTCCAGAAGGACAAGAACATCTTCGTCCAATGGCTTGACACCGACCTCGTCCGCCTCTCCATCGACGCTTCCCGCCTTGTGCTCGGCGAGAAGCAGCCGAACGGGGCCCCAGTGCTGATGATCGTCGCCGAACGCGTGCTGATGGGCAAGAAGGAGCATCTGAAGGTGCTTCTCAACTCTGACATCGCGCCGACCGGCCCATTCTCGTGGCAAATTCTGCGCGGCATTCTGAAGCACGCCGACTCGCTCAAATCCGTCATCGCCATCCTCTCGAAGCTGGTCGGCGAGTGGCGAAAGGCCGACGACGCTCCGGAGTGTGTCGATCTGCACAAGGCGCAGAAGAGCCGATTCGATCTGAAACGCGATCTGTACCGCCCCGCATTCAACAGCTCGACACTCGCCCGACCGGCTCAGGTGATGAGCGCCGAGAAGATGGCGTCGATCCTTCGCGACGAGGCGAAGAACGAGTCCGAGGAGCGGTTCGAACGAATCGATTGTGAACTCGACGACTTCGAGTTCGAGGACGCCGACACATTCGAGGGAGCCGTGCCGCAGAAGCTAAAGTGCGCCACGTGCGACTGCACCAAGAACTCGGAGCTCTTCGAGCTCGACGACTGCTGGCAGTGCCGCGAGTGCCTCTGCAAGCACATCATCGACCAGATCCGCGCCAAGTGCATCCCGCTCGAGATTCCGTTCGTGCTCGGCGAGGAGCAGTCCGCCTACGACATCCTGCCCGCCATCATCCCGCTGCCGCTTCTCAACTTCTACACCAAGATCGCCGCCACCGAATCGTTGGCCAACGTGGCCGGCGGCGACATCGGCGAGTGTCCGTCGTGCAAGCAGCTCGTCCACATCGACCACGCCGCCAACGAGTTCGGCCACTCGGCGTGCTTCTCGTGCGGCATTCACTGGTGTCCCAAGTGCGAACACGAGCCGCACTTCCCGCTCACCTGCTCCGCCTACGCCACGTGGATCGAGAAGTGGGAGCGCGAGTACGAGCTGCACGTGCTCGAGACGACCGAGTTCATGAAGCGCATCAAATGCGTGTGCGGCTACTCGATGGAGGTGCGCGATCAGGCGTCGCGCGCCGAGTGCGGCGGATGCGGACGCCTCTTCTGTCCGCGCACCATGCAGATGCTCGACTTTGGCTACTGGTCACGTGACCCATCGACCGGCGAGCTCGAACGTTGCGTGCAGACGCAGCACGAGATGCAGACGCTCTCCGTCGAGCTGATCCCCGTCGGGAAGCAGATCAAGAAGGAGTTCACCGACGTGTGCGGCGAAGCGCGCCAACTTCGCTTCAGCCTCTCCAAGAAGGCCGACTTCGAGAAAGCGGTCCGTAAACTCAAGAACATTCACGCTGGCGTGGAGAAGTTGCGAGATATCCGAAAGGCGGTAGGTCATCCGAATTCGAATTTGACGACGATGCGCTCATCTTCCAGGTGTTGACCATCGTCGAGAACGGACTCGCGTTTGTATATATGGAGAAGACGCCCGCGGCGAACGCGATGAAGTCGCCGATTGTGCAGCTCTGGAAGCTGTGGCTCGAGATCGAGGCCGAGGTTCACCATCCAAGGTGAGTTCCCCCCGTTGAACCTTCAACTAAAACAAACGTCCATGTTTCCAGATGGGACTTCCCGTCGCGAATCGAGACCGTCGAGAAGAATCTGAACAAGTACCTCGGCATGTTCAAGCTGATTGCCTGAACGCTGTAAATACCCCCCGACGAATGTACTACACCCCCTCCCCCCTTTTCATTTTCATTTTGATTTTCATTTGCAAAAAAGCCAAAAGAAACAAAAACATTTATCATATTTCATTTCCCTCCGCCTCCTTTTCTCCCTTTTCCTTTCCCATTTTCCCCCCCCAATTAACTCCCTAACACAAAACTACCCATATTTTTTTCAATCAGCACGTCCATCTAGTGTCTGTGTGTGTCTAGCGTTTGTATGTGTTTTGCACACCTGTGCTTTTCCTATTTTTTTTTGTAAATAGTGCCACCCCCCCCCCCCCAAACAACAACAACAAAAAGAGCAACAAAAAAATGTAAAATTTCAAAAAATCACAAAAAAAAATTTTTTTGCATTTTTGACTGTGCTATCTTGAAAACTAGAAGAGATAGGGGAAAGTTGTCAACTAACAACATGTTCCTTATTTTGTCAGGTATATTTTACTAGTCGACAACTTTTTTCCAGCTCTTCCAGTTTTCGAGATACAGACCCCCCCCCCCCCCCTCTAGTACAGTGCATGTACTACAGTATGTATTATTTGTATCATATATTCACCTTCTCCTCCTCCTCCACCTTTCAATTTCTGTATTTTTTGTATATTATCCCCCATCCCTTTCCCAACAAGCAACAACAAAAAAAACCTGAAAAAAATTTAAATATGTGCTGGATCACGTACTCTAGGAATTGGCCCCCTTTTCAAATTTTGAAACTCAATTCCCCCCCCCCCCCCCCACCCAATTTTAGGCCTTCAATTTCTAATTTTCCACCCCCCCAAAAAAACATCACTCTTCTGCAAAAAAAATAAGAACACATGTAATAATGGAACGCAGGCGTTCTCTTTTTCAATTCAATTCAACTAGATTCGATTTGGATTCGAACCAAATTTTGCAAAAAAAGGAAAAACCAACCAACTGAAATCCTTGTTAACTGCCTTTTCGAAACCTAACACCTGCAAAAAAGGAAAGAAAACAAGTGATTTCCAAAAAAAAAATAACAGGACTCGTTTTTTATGTACTCTCGACTTGCCCGACACCTTTACGCTTAGACCCCCCTTCCCGTTTTACTTTACATTTTGGTATTTCTTTTCTTTTTTTTTTTTGGAAAATTTCAATTTCATTGTATGCTTTAGTGTATTTCTCTGCCAGCAGTGTGTGTATGTCTTCAAGTTTGTGAATAGCAATAAATTCATTCGAAGGGCAACCACAATGTTCTAGACAAAGACAACGAAGGCTCGGGCTTCCAGAGCTCATATCTCGAGAACTAATAAAGATAGGAGAAAGTTGTCAACTGTCAAAATATAGCTGACAGTTCAAGGAACATTTTGGCAGTTGACACCTTTTTCGTATCTCTTCTAGTTTTCATGATATGAGGGCTCAAAGACAAGCTGTTTGAGGACCGCTCTAATAAAGGTTTTACGATAGGTGGTGACGTAGGGAGTGTTTAATCTATCAATCGATCGGGGTGCCAGGCCAGATGGGCTCATTCTACAGTCAATCTAGATAATTGGGTCAGATAGGTACGACACAAAGGGGCGTGGCTTTTTGAGGTAATCAAGATCAAGACAGGGGTCAGGCAGGTCGAGTACACAAAAGGCGGCGGGGCTTATCGAGGTAATTGCTCAATCAAGATAGGAGTCGCCCAATTCGATCAGGTTTGGCACAAAAGAAGCGGGGCTTATTTAGATAAATGATTGATCAAGATAGGGCTCAGGCAGGTCGAGCAGGTGCGACACAAAAGGGGCGGGGCTTATCGAGGTAATTGACTGATCCAGATAGGTACGACAATCTGCTTATTTTGACCATTATGATGTTGATTCTGATAACAAAGCTCGAAAGAATAAGCGAGTGCCTGCTAGACTACAAACTACAATCGGTGGGCCTTCTAAACAATCCGACTTAGTTCCTTATTTTTCCGCTTTCATCGGTCTGTGTAGTATTAGAAAGCGTAGAATAACAGGAGAGCATGCCAGTTACTTCTCTGATTCTGATTCTGAGTCTGATTCTCACAATTATTATTATTATTCCATTGCACAATGCGGTTCGGTGATTCTGACGACGTTGGCGTCATTTCCTTCTACTACCACAACTCTTCGAGTTGGGCCAAAGACTGCGGTTTTCATTCCACGTGGCAATTCGTGTCGATCTCAACGCACTTGCTTCTTTTCGTCGAGGTGCACCGCGTTTTGTAATTTGCGAAAAACGCCCGAGGCGATGGAAAGCATGGAACACCTACATCGACGTGCTGTGCAGCGTCACTCCGTACCTCTTCCTGCCCACTATCTCGATCGGACTGTTCAGTTGGCTCGGCGTGGCGTTGTCTCGTTGAGCTTCATGTTCAACGCGATCTGTGCTCTTTTTGAGGACCGCAGCAGACCCGGCTCGTGTTTTTCCCCACCAACGGTGTCATCGTGTCGTGCCTTCTGATCCCGTTGTTTCTGGACCTTCCCGACCAGAACGCGGCGAGGATGCAGTGTCTAGAGGTCGGGGACTAGTTCTTACAGTTTGCCGATTTGTTTTCCTAGGCCACCGAGTTCTTCGCGTTTCCCGTCTTCGTCCTGCTGAACACCGACGCTTGGGGCCACTACATGATGATCCTCTTCTCAATTCAGGCGAGTTGTCATTGTCCGTCAAAACGCACAAACTTCAACGGATCTTCTTCATCGGCAGCATCGTCCAACTTGTCATTCCCACACTGTTCTGGGGATGTCCCGGATTGGCGGTACTTCTTTTCGCCTACTCCGGCTACTACAATCAATCGTTGATTAACGTCGGATTCGTTTTTGTGAACCTTCATGGAGTGGCATCGATGTTGGCTGTACTCGTGATACATCATCCTTACAGGAACTACATATCTCCGCAGAAGTCACGTCTTCTTCAATTCCGACTGTACTCGTTGGCTGACAAACGACGTCTTCTTCTTCTCCTTCTTCTTCTTCAAGTTGCAAGTGAAAAGGAAGAGGTTTTTGGTTTCCTTGACGTTTCCAATTAAACCCCTTCCTCTCCGTTCTTCTTATCAACATCTTCTTCTTCCTTCTTCTTCCTTCTAGAACTGGTTCTCGCTATTACACAAAACGCTAAGTGACCGTCGGTTTCCGGGGAGACGCAGATGTCGAGGAATTTCCAGAAAAAAAAGAAAAATGGAAGAGATATGGTTACCTGCGGAGAGGTTCAGATTACACAAGTAATCGGCCCTGGTATAAAAGGGCGGTGTGACGGCGGGGAAAGTCACTCTTGTCTTCGACTTGCAATCATGGGCAAGCTAATCTTGGTCGGATCGTCGGTCGCGCTCACCTGCTGCCTCGTCACCGTCTTCACGATGGGATCTCTCCTTCAGGAGATCTCCGACATGAAGATGGAGGTTGAGGAGGGCATGATGGAGTTCAGAGTGAGTCACCATCGCTCAACATCTTCCCGAATACCACATTCTTGTAGGAGATCCATCAGGACACCTGGTCGCGCGTGATGAACAAGCACACCAACCCGACGGGAGCCACTGACGCTCCGCCAAACTTCCAGACCCTCTTCGGCATCCGCAGATCGCGTCAGTCCGGCTTCCCGGAGCAGTGCAACTGCGGACCGCGCTCCGAGGGATGCCCGCCAGGACCACCAGGAACGCCGGGAGAGCAGGGACCACAGGGAGAGCCGGGACCGGACGGAGGCGACGGAAAGCCGGGACTCGCCGGCGAGATTGTCGCCATCGTGCACGATTTGCCAGGAGGCTGCATTCAGTGCCCACCAGGACGCCCGGGACCACGCGGACCACCAGGAGAGGTCGGACCAGCCGGACCATCCGGAGACAACGGACGCCCAGGACCACCAGGACCACCAGGAGGCCCAGGAGCCCCAGGAGAGGGAGGCGACTCCGGAAAGCCAGGAAACGCCGGCCGACCGGGACCACCAGGACCACGCGGAGAGCCAGGCACCGAGTACAAGCCAGGACAGCCAGGACGCCCAGGACCACCAGGACCACGCGGAGAGGCCGGACCAGCCGGAGGACCAGGAGCCGCCGGAAACGACGGAGAGGCCGGAAAGCCCGGAAACGCCGGACGCCCAGGACCACCGGGACCGCCAGGAAAGAACGGAACCCCGGGAGTCCGTGGAGAGGACGCCGCTCCGGGACCAGACGCCGGATACTGCCCGTGCCCGGCTCGCGCCACCTACAAGGCCTAATCGCTCCATTCTTGCCGTCAATAAAATTAGTCCAGCATTCAATCTTTGTATTGTTTATTAGGCATCAGTGAGGTTCTGAGAGATTGCGATACATATAATTAGAGCGCTAGAGTCAAACGTCTTGAAACACGAGCCCATCCGCCTGCTCGTGCTCCGCGAGCATCTCCATCGTCGTCGACTCGGTCGGCGGTGCCGCCTCCTTCGCCAGCGAGTTCCTTCTCGTCACATTCGGGTGTCCGAAGCAGAAGAAGTAGAAGATGGCGACGGAGATGAGGAGGAAGAAGACGAGCGACGCGACGAACCAGAACTTGAACGTCGCCTCGGTGATGTAGAAGACCTCATCGTCGGGCTCGGGCAGAAGATCCGGCTTGGCAGATGACGTGAAGATGTCGATGTCGTCGTCCACTTGCACATCCATCACGTTCGAATCGATGCTGTAAGTTACAGCCTGTAACAAATGCCAATGGAGAGCCGGCTGGGAAGAGGGGAAAGGGAAGAGCAAACAAGAAACAAGAAAGGAAGGCAGCGCCACCTTTCTTCGGGTTTGTGAATAAGAGAAAGTCGGTGAAGCAAAAAGGGGTGGGGGAGGGGGAGAAGGGGGGAAAACGGCTCTGTGCCGCTAATTGCGAGTTTCTCTACTTTCCGCTCTTTCGCCCCCCCGCCTCGCTCTCTTTTCCTCTCTATCTACTTCTCCCGAAAACCCGAAAAGCCCAGAAAGCCGCCTTACGTCTCCAGGTCCTTGTAGTCGTCGTCGTCGTCGACGAGATGAAATGTGATTGGCGGAGGATAGGGTGGCGACGGCATGTCAATTATCAACCGAGTATATCGACACAAAGTATGAATTGGGAGCGAAGAGGGGAGAAGCAAAGGAAAGAATAGACAATCGGGATTGTTTATCGCCCTATCAGAAGCGGGCCATTCCGGAAGACCCGCCGAGTGTAGTTTGTAGTCCAGCAGGCAATCGCTTATTCTTTCGAGCTTTGTTATCAGCAACAACATCAACAAAGTCCAAATAAGCAGATTGTCGCACCTATCTTGATTGAATACCTCGATAAGCCCCGCCCCCTTTGTGTAGCACCTGAGCCCTATCTTGATTGAACAATTATCTAAGTGAGCCCTTTTGTGTCGAACCTGCTCGAATTGACCTAATTCTATCTTGATCAATCAGTTGTCTAGTTAAGCCCCGCCCCCTTTTAGGACAATTAGCCCTTTTGGGTCGCACCTTGTATCTTGATTGATTATCTACATAGATTGACTGTAGAACGAGCCCACCTGGCCTGGCACCACGATCTATTGATAGATATTACCCTCCCTATGTTCGTCACCACCTACCGTATGTCTGTAGTTTTTGACTTCTAGAATTGGAAATAAGCCTTTTCAGCCATTTTCATACTTAAAAATAACATTTTGACTTCCAGCTGCCTATCTGTGCACTGAAAATGGCTAGAAAAAGAATTGAAGACCTTGCTGTAGTTTTCATATTTTCGTGTTCTCCAGCTCCTCCAGAATGACGAAATTGGCGATATTGGGGGTCGTTTTCAGTCATTTCAGCTAAACTTTATTACAAAAATCAACATGAACACCATGAAAAAAGGGGAAGATTAGCAGATTTTACAAGTCTTCGGACACTTGCTACTCATTATTTTCGCGTAACTGGGCGTAGTGCACAACGCCGCCGTGGCCAGGCACGATCTCGATGTGTCCGTACAATTGACATCCGGTGCCAGGCTCCCGGACCCTTCGACGTCTTCCGGTGTGACATCAGATGATGTGGTCGTATTGCCATCGAAAGTTTGGGCTGAAATTCAAGCGCAAAGTTTCAAAGTTTGAGGACTCAACAAAAAGACAAACAAACCGGGCGCCGCGAACAACACTCGACGACTTCTCATGGCGTCGTCCAGCGATAGATTGCACCAGTCGCACTTGCTCCGACAAACTTTGAACATGAGTCCCACATAGGCTGACACCCCGCACAACCTCTTCCGCTCCTCACACACCGTCGACAGGTCGTTGCATCTGGAAATGGAAGTGCGCTCCACCGCAGCACTTTTCTGAAATATGGACCCACCCGAACGTCGCCTGAAAAGCGACGAGCACCGAAAATAGGCGAAGGAGGACGGCGGCGAACGAACGCATTTCGTATTCCACGTGTGTGTTTTTGGCACCATTTTATACATATGCTTGCCGCTGTGTGATCAGCTGCGAGACGAGAACACGGACAATGACATGGCATGACATGGTAAATTGAAAACAACAAGAGGAAGGTGGATTCGAACAACTTCACGCAAAGTTCTTCATGTAGGCGTCCAGTTCGAAAAATCGAAATCGGCGGGGCAGGGTAAACAAGCTCACTAGGCCTTCCGAGTTGGACAGACAGGTGCGATTATGTCCGGCCCCCGTCTCGGCTCTCAAATTTCGAATCAGCCCCCCTTTCCCTCCACACCCATACTTTTTGCTCTGATTTCGAGAAGAACACAAGGTGAGGAGGGGAGAAACGGAAACAAATCAAAAATCGTCAAGTTTCCCCTCTCTCCCCCCCGCGGCGGTCGCCCCACCAACAGGTCTGATTACTTTTCCTGTTGTTTTCTGGTCTCCCCTCAACCGAGCTCTTCTATTTCGCTCGCTTCTCAGATTTTGGAACGTTCCTTATACTAATGGGACCTGTTCGGCCGCGTGTGGGTCTCGCAGCGAAGAGCTGTGTAGATTTACGAGCGATTTCGAAATTTTGAAGTTTCGCGCGAAAATCGCTGTTTTCTCGATAAAACAGAAGACGAAAAAGAATGAAAACAGCAATTTTCGCTTATAGTTAGAATTCCAAACTTTCGAAATTTCGAAATCGCCACCGCTCGTAAATCTACACAGCTCTTCGCTGCGAGACCCACGCGGTCATTTAAAAATAAACAGGTGATAATAGTCTTTTTATACCTATTCACTATCGGTACCGTTAGAAAAAAAAACTCCTACAGCACTGAAATCAGACATCGCGGCGAGACCCAGACGTCGAGAAAAGTGCATGTGCCTTTAAACTTTCCATTGAAATCCGCTGAAAACCGAAAAAAAAAGTCTATTCGGGTCTAGAACTATCAGAATTGGCGGGCAGGTAGCAGTAGCAGTAAATACATACGAAAAAGGATCGTCACGTCGTCGTTGTTTACCGTGCGGTGCTCTCTAGACGCACACACACACACCGTTTCCGGCTCCCACATCAATTCATTATACTTCGTACCCCTTTCCCTTTCCCTTGCGCCTCCGGTTTTTTAGTCAATTCTCGGGAATTCGAATTCCGGCCAACTTCTAGTTTTGGCTATACGAAGGGGATCAGGGTTCATATCCGAGATGTCCGGAATTCCGACTTCCGACTTCCGACTTCCGACTTCCGTCTTTCAAATTTTCGTTTCCATTTCCAATTCCTGACATCTCATCTCTGGCACACTCACGTCTTCTCGGGAAAAAGAAGGCGTCGTCGTCGCCGTCAAGTCGATATTCTGATTCTGATCGTCAGCCATCCGTCGTCGGTCGTCAAGCGGCAACCCTCTCATTAGACGCCTTCTTCTGCTTCTTCTTCTCGCGTTTTCTCGAGAATTCCTCCTTTCTCACTTCTCACATTTCATGTTTTGAGAAAGCGACGGCGAAGGCAAAGAAGACGAAGAAGGCGTCAAACAAGTTGAAAGAAGTTTGCTCTCGGCCTAATCACACGCCTTCTTCTTCTCTTATTATTCATCATTATCAACACCTTCTCCTCCACCTCCTCCTCCCCCTCGTATGCTCACTATTCAGTGAGCTACCGTAACCCATCATTTTCCACACCCTTTTCTCTTTTTTATTGAAACTCGCTTGATTTGTTTCGTCGAAATTCCATCAACCCGAAATCAGCTGCTGCTCTCTCTCTCGGCCGCCTAACGCTCAAATTCCAAACTGGCCAATCACCCCCCGCCGACAACTCGGCTCACTCCGATTTCTTGTGAAACCTGAAAACTTGCACGCCGAGAAAAAGTGACGTCTTCTTTCGCTTCCCTCTTGTTTTGTGGACTTTCATGCTTTTCTAGACTACAAACTGTGTATTCGTTCGTTCATTTCGTCTGGGGAGGGAAAATGTTCTCATGGTCAGAACACCACTCCCTCTCTTCGTTTGCCATGTCTCTCCGAGACTCAGATTCTTGGAAATGACGTACATATTTGATGCGGAAGGAAGGAAGGAAGAAGAAAACACAAGCGTCAGAAACAGATCCTTTCTGGCTGTGAAGCTCCGAAGCTCCGAAGCTCTGAAGTTCAGTGGTCTAATTGAATTTCCGGGCTGTGTGTGTGTGCAAGCTCTTCCGATCATTGAGCTACTCAAGTTATACTTAGAAGCGTACGTTTTATGGTCGCGAACGAGTCCAGAGTCCAAAGTCCAAAATCTGAGAGCACACAGTTCTACAAGTGCTACCGTACCATAAACGATCAAAATTTGAAAGTTGATGGCAATCTAGATTCTAGAATCGAATTCAAATTTTGTTTGGCTCGGCCAGAGTACGGTAGCACTTGTCTTCCTCACTTCATCTCGACAACCGAGAGAGCTATCAAAAAGTGGTCAACGACAAGGTTGAAGAGCACCACAAGAGCTAAAACTTTGCAGTTGATAAATTTTTGATAGCTCTTTTGATTCTCGAGGTTCTGGGTCTCGTCACGCGGCGACCGTGCGGCACAGTTGAAACAAGTGCTACCGTACTTTCCGACTTCACCCCTCCCCATCCGGATACGGTAAGTGAGAAAGAGAAAAAGCTCTTGTGTTTATCCGCTATTACCAAGGTGATGGCAGATAACCGCCAATTTAACTCTCGAGAGCCCGCTTAATGGGCAGGTATGTGCTCTATCTCTCTCTCTCTCTCTCTCACTGCTCTCTTGTGGTCATGCCAATTTCCACCGGCTCGCGAGCGCGAGCGCGCCGGCTCGCACCCCACCATTCCAATCCAATTACAACCCCCCCCTTTAGCTTTTTTTCGCATTTCTCACTCATGTTCACACTGATCTCTCTCTCTCTCTATCCAAGTTTTCATCAACTTCTCCGGAATCGCGTCATTCTCATTGCTCAGACGGTGTGTGTGCTCTGCCACGTCATCGCCGTCATCGTCATCGTCATCGACCAACTTTCGCGTGTTTTTTCAGACAATGGGCGCGTTGTGCTCGACGGAGACGTACATGCTCGACAAGGAGACGTTCAAGAAACAGGTGAGCGAGCACACTTTCTCAATCTGCTTTTCAACTTGCTCACACACAGGTGGAGCAGAATCGGAGCATCGAGCACGATTTGGAGAGGGACAAGAAGATCAAGATTCTCAAGTTGCTCATTCTAGGTGTGCTGTGTGCTCTTTCCTGTAAACCTTTGAAGCTCTGTGTTTTTGCAGGTCCCGGCGAGTCTGGGAAGAGCACAACGATAAAGCAGATCAAGTAGGCTCCGCCCCCCACTTTCAGCCCCCCCCCCCCCCCCACAAAAAAGCCGCTTTCAGAATCATCCACGACACCGGCTACACGACAGAAGAGAAAATGGTGCGACGGCACGGCATCTATATGAACATTCTGGAAGGCATCGAGGAGATCCACCTGTCCGTCGGCCGAGGCAATATGACGTACCGCAATGCCATGTCATTTGTAATGGGGTTACTGTAGTGCCTACTGTAGACTGTGATCCTTCAGGACCACATTCAAGAGGTGCGACAGTTTACGGAAAGTTTCAAGAAGGGCGACGACGGCGACAAAACACTAGGTGCCGAGGTTATCGACGCGATCGAGAAGTGCGTCGGGTTTTGGCTGGAAATGGCTGGAAATGGCTGAAACCATCTGAAAATTTGCAGATACGTCAAAGACGAGACAGTGGCCATTATGCTCCGTGACAAGACCGTCTACAACATCGACGACTCCACTATCTAGTCAGTGGGCCTGTCCAGGCGAAACAGTCTGAAACTCGACACTTTCAGCTTTTTGGACAACTTTCCGCGAATCATCGACAAAGACTATTTGCCGACGGAGGAGGACATTCTGAAGAGCCGAGTGCCGACGTCGGGCGTGATTCAGTACAAGATTGTGCTCAAAAACTTCAATTTTCGGTACGCACCCCTTTCCAACGTCGAACGTCTTCTTCCGAACGAATCCAATGTCTTCTTCAGAATCTTCGACGTCGGCGGTCAGCGGGCACAACGTCGCAAGTGGCTTCATGTCTTCGACGACGTGCAGGCGGTGCTGTTCATCACGTCGCTTTCCGAGTACGATCAGGTTCTGCGCGAGGACGCCACTGTGGTAACGTCTTCTTCTTCTTCTACTACTTTTACTTCTACAGTAACCACCCATGTTTCAGAATCGAATGAAGGAGTCGTTGAACTTGTTCGAGAAGATTTGCAACGGCAGGTACTTCTTCAACACCGCCATGATTCTGTTCCTCAACAAGATCGACCTGTTCGAGATCAAAATCAAGCACACAAACATCACAGTGGCACTGACGAGCTACAAAGGTAACTGATGTCCCGGTTTCACGTGACACCCCAACCTCATTTTGAGCTGTAGGTCCACAAGAGTGCGAGAGTGCGCTCGACTACATCCGCAAGCGGTTCGTGTCGCTGAACAAGAACAAGAAGCGCTCGATCTACGAGCACGTCACCTGCGCCACCGACACCGAACAGATTCAGGTACCGAAAGCTTTGAAGGCGTCGAGAAACGCTGAAGAAGACGTCGATTATTTGCAGGTGGTCATCGATTCGGTGATCGACGTCGTCATTCAGCACACTATGCAAAAAGTGGGCATTCAGTGATGATGACGGTGCAAATCGAGAGAAAAGTTCAGTCATTTCCGGGTGCTCTGCTCATTTTTTTTGTTTTTTTGGTGTCTTGAGCCTATTATCATTATCATTATCATTACTAACATTCCCGATCTACTGTATCTGAATAAAAATTTCATTCTCGATCTCATTCTCACTTTGATGATATTAACCGTATCGACAGAAGAAAAGTGGTTATCAGTGGATGCTCACGGAGCACAACTCGAGGCGGGGGAAGGCTTTGGTCGGGGATTGGGATGTTTAGGACGGCACGGCGAACTGCTCCATTCGGACGCCGCGATCTTTAACGCCGGCGGCGGCGATTTTCCGTTTGTACATGTTATCTGCAAAGAGTTATCGATAGATGACGACAGCTGTTCTCTGCGATGTGGTGTGATGTGTGTGTTTTAGAGAGGAAAGCGGATGGGGTCATCTTTTATCGGTCGGCCGGTCTCACTTATCAATCACGCCATGTTAGAGGAGGAAGGCAGAAGGGAGAAAGAGATCGAAAGATTGTCATACACTGACGGGTTTCCCCTCGATGTTTTGAATAAGGGGGGTGCGCGCGCGCACGCAGACCTAGACTGTTTGCCTGGTTTCTGTGTAGTGGATGGATGGATAGACATGGAGGCGATCGATTGAATCAAATCATCAGAAGGTGACCTACATACAGTTCTCTTGTTCTGCTCACCTTTTCCCTTATTGTTCTCCTCTTTGGCGGCGAAGATGGTGTCGAAGAGGAAGAGGACGAAAATGAACACGCTCAGCACACGCTCCATCATTTTGTTGAAAGTGATTCTGGAAAACGGAGCCGTTTTTTTCATTTTTGGGGGGAGCAGGAGGTTATTGGGATGGCAAAGAGGATAAGAAGGTGTTCAAATGAATTTGAACTGTATTAAATAGACTGAGCGGGGGAAAGGGGGTGGAGAAGAGGGAAGGAGGGTTGAAGGCGGCGGTCCCGCCCCGTTGAGGGGGGGGGGGGGGCGGGGGGGCTGATGTTTGCAAAGATCAGAGGACGAGGTGGAGACACAGACGGTTAGAGGCCAAGAGGATGGGTGCACATGGCGCATGTGCAAGGCACGTGAATGGGGCAAGGCGCAGGCAGGAAGGAAGGGAGGTCCGGATTCGGTTACGGTAGGTGATATCGTTCCTGGTCTATATCGCTTGCATTCCACAAGTCTAGGAATTTTCACAGTTCTCAGGAACTGAACTGAGCTCAAAAACATCATCAAGAAAGAGGCCGGCCCTGGCCTAGAAAACTCCATTTTTTGAAGTTCAGCCATTCTTCGGCTATCCAGAAGTTCACGTGAAACTCAGCACCTCTTATCTTCGCCAGGAGGATTCTAATGGATCACACTCGGATCTCTCCCCTGAGCTCTTTCTGTGTAACAAAAATCGCCGGCGGCCGCTCTGGTGCTGCTCGGAAGGGAGCAGAAAGAGAGAGGAAAAAAGTTTCATCGCTCGAGACGGGGGGGGTCAACCCGCCGCCTCGCATCGACGTGATTTCTGCAAAACGCGGCGATGAGGGAAGGAAACGAATCGACCAGAGAACCTCTCGGTTTTGGCAAGTGTAGAAACGCTATTTACTTCGGTCGCGTCCTTCTTCTTCTGCTGCAAAAACGGGAAAACGACGAGAGCGTGTTTGGCGGGAAATTGGTGAAATTTTGGACGAGAATGTGTTCTCAAGTGTGTCGTTTTGTGTGTTTTCAGCAGTTTCAGCCGCCATTTGTGGCTGTTTTCACGTGAACATTGAAAGTGATAGTGATAGTGATAATTACGTACAAACATACACTATGGGGGGAGGCCCCCTTCCTGGTCTCTATCAAAATACGAAATACGCAACGTTACGTTGATCTAGAGTCTAGACCAAATGGCCTAGAATCCGCTTGTGTGAAAAGTTAGGCCAACCTGACGTCGCCAAGAAGATCAAACAATCGGAACATTGCCGAGAACCTCGACTACGAATACCGATTGCGATTCGAAATTCCGCAGCGCAAGGTGAAACTAATCAAAGTGACCAAAAAAAATCGCATCGCTGTTCCGAGATCATCAGTCATCCGATCATCTCAGTCATTCACCGAGAAATCGTATTTTTGTGTCTGTGTGTGTGTGTGTGTGTGTGTGTGTGTGTGTGCCACCTTTGTCACATGGATCGGAAGATACATACAGTTGGGGGGTTCGGGCGGATGGACGGAAACATGTGATGTTTGCTGACCACGTGGGGAGGGATGGAAGAAAGATGGAAGGCCGACACAAAAAGAGACCAGGAACATTGCGCGCGTTGTTTTTCGAAAAACCGTCAATTTGGGTTAGGGTGTGGTGTTTCGCTCCACACAGAAGGGTGGAAGTTAAGGGAGTAGGGACTAGAATAGTCGAGTTGGGCTTTCTAGGCCGCCAGTCAGAGCAGGAAATGAACGGATCTGAAGACCCGGTTACTTCTTGAGCCGAGAGAATAGTCTAGAAAATTCCAGACTTCTAAGGCATTTTCCGCGCTTGTGCAGTGGAGCGCGTTTTCGTCTACCAAAGAACCGAGAAAACTGCTCGTTCTCTGTGCGGACGTCTTCTCCATTCTCCCCACCTCCCGCTCGTTCTCTGCTTGATAGTTCTTTGAGGCTTCTTGTTGAGCGTGAGCGCGCGCGCGCGCAAGAGCCCCGGCAGAAGAGTGAAGCATGTGAATTGCATATTTATCTTTTCCTCTCCTCCTCCTTCATCCCCACTGCCCACCACAACTTGTTTCGTTCGCCGGAGGCACGGACTTCTGATACAGAACAAGCGAAGAGGAGAGAGGGGGATTGTTGTTTGTTCATGAGCACATTTCGTCGCTTCTCTTCATGTCTGTGTGTGTGCTTGGAGCAACTCGCCGGCTCAAAGTGACAGTGTAGTTGGCAGCATTACAATCGGTGCTGGAAAGAAGCTGCGACTACTACGAGCTCAGCGATCATATCACACAAATGAAACGGAGAACCAAAATGATAGGGGATCTCAAATTTTCAGCTTATTCTAAGCGAGACGAACACTTATTCGCCTCTGAATTCAATTGTGAAGACGTTGAAAACAACAATCCACTTGACTTTCCGATCCTGGTCTCTCCATCTCAATTACCGTCCCTTTCCCTTATTTCCGTATGTAGTCTCGTCGAATCCGTCCGTTCTCACTCTTCTCCGTCCAAACCACTTTTGACGCACAGCATCGAGAGTCGAGTCGTTCGACTTTTTAATTGTTATTACCGAGTGTGACGTCGTTTGCCGTCAAAAGGCAACGGTCAATATTGAACCGATGTTTTCCATTTTTTGGCTGATAACAGGCTGCGTCGAAAAAAGAGCCGGTGGGGAATCAGAAATCAGAGATTCAGAATCAAATTGGACGGATTCAAGATTCGGCGTCACTTTCCTTTCCCTTCCGGGAACTGCAATCGCGTCTCCTCCGTTCTTCACGATGGCCCATCATCACGATATTGCCCGTGTTTTCACTGCTTGAAGAAAGCCGTTTTCCCTTCTGCAGATAGCTAACTACCTCGTTAGACTACAAGGGAGGGGGATAACGATGCCCTTCTTCTTCTTTTACGAGGCTAGATCTCGATCTGGCGCCCATGATCTTGTCTTTGACCCATCCGAAAAAGGGTTGGACCTTCTCGCCAGGGCCTTTAAAAGTGCGCGCTTTCTCTTGCAACACCTCTTTTCGTTCGTCTTTTCAAAAAAGATCCGAAACGGTTTTCGGGCGCAGCGGTCAAGAGTCAGTCGCTTCTTTGAAAGTCATTTTCTAATGTGTCATGCGATGGTTCGCACTTATTCTCTGCTTCCTTCTCGTCTGTTCTGAACTAATCATGCCGGTTGGCTCTTGTATGGCGGTGCAAGGAGGATCCGATGTTGTCGTGACGACTACTGAAGCGCCGACCACGACAACGACAGTCACTACAACCACGGAGCCAACGACGACAACGACTACGACGACTACAACCGAACCCACCACGACAACAACGACTACGGAGCCGACGACTACAACTACCACTACAGAGCCTACGACTACTACGACTACAACTGAGCCCACTACAACCACGACTACAACTGAGCCGACCACTACGACTACGACTACTGAGCCAACTACAACTACCACTACCACGGAGCCCACCACCACTACGACTACAACTGAACCAACGACTACAACCACAACTACTGAGCCTACAACTACTACGACTACAACAACAACTACTGAGCCAACTACCACCACTACCACAACAACCACTCCGGCCCCGACTACCACTACCACAACTACTACTACTACTACAACAGAGCCGACGACTACGACGACTACCACAGAGCCAACTACAACTACCACTACCACTGAGCCCACGACCACTACCACAACAACCACTCCGGCCCCGACTACCACTACCACAACTACAACTACGACTACTACGGAGCCCACTACGACTACGACTACGACCACAACAGCGCCGCCGACGACTACAACTACCACCACGACCACGACCACGACTGTAGCCACCACCACCACATCCAGTGAGTGAAAACATCCGCTTTTCTGACTAAAGAGTTTCCTTCAGACACCTGCCAACCAAACTCGATCGCTTATGGAACCGGAGGCAGCAGCAGTCCACAGCTGAACATTGCAGTGACCTATTCCAAGTGAGCCTCCTCCCGTGCTTTCCCAATTTCAACACTTTCAACACAAACTCTCTTCCAGCTACGTCACCGACGGCACTGACGCCAGCATGACGGTCTCGTGTGCGGCTATCAACGGCTACAACGCCTACATGCAATTCAACGGTGGCCAAGGCGGTCCGCTCGAGAATCAAGACTTGCCGCAATCAATCTCGATCACGCTGACTTGCAACGCCTCCAGTAACACGTGGAATTACGTGGTCGTGCTGAACGGAATCACTTATACGAGGGCGATCACCTCGGTGACGTGTCAACAGGCTTCGAACGCCGGATGAGATGTACATAAACAGTTTCAGACTTAATAAGTAATAAGGATGATCTTTCGATTCAATTGTTATTCTGCCACATCATCAATCTCTTCCAAAAAAAAAAAAACGTTGTCCCGTTAATAATAATAATAATAAACCCTCTCCACTTTCCGCATCCTCTTCCAGCGATCTCCGCAATAAAGTGAAAATGTCGAGGAGCGGAAAAAGATCAAGCGCGCGCGCGCGCACCCGGTCAAGAGTCATTATAACCGAATAGAGTGGGGGGTGGAGGAGGTGAGGGGGAGAAGCAGAAGAAGAAGAAGAAGCAACATCGTCGTTCATCATTCTCGGTAGTTCCATGCGTCATGAAATGGGTCTCGCCGCTCTTCCTCTGCCTTTTCTTCGCTACTAGACTAGAGGTCGGCGTGCCGTGTGCTGCCACGTCAGCTGTTGTCGAGCCCACAACGACGACGACGACCACGTCGACGACTACCGAAGAGCCGACGACGACGACGACTGCCGTTGACGATACGACGACGACTACTGAGCCGACTACTACAACGACTACAACTGAACCAACCACCACGACGACGACTACGGAGCCGACTACCACCACGACGACTACCGAGCCGACAACTACCACTACTACAACTGAGCCGACGACTAGTACCACTACGACGACGACGACGACGACTACTACTACTACTACCACGACTACTACCACCACCACGACAACTCCACGTAAGCTTCCCACCAACTTATCGAACTTATTGAACTCTTTGCAGTGCTTTGCAACCCGGACAGTATCGGCTATGGACAGGGAGATGGCGGAAGTCCGGAGGTGGCGATCGATGTGGACTACTCCAAGTGAGCCCCCGCTCAACTGCCAAAATATTCCCACAAACGATCTTTCAGCTACGCCACCGATGGTACGACTGCCACGATGACAGTCACTTGCGCGGCGATCACCGGCTACAACGCCTACATGCAGTTCAACGGCGGCCAGGGCGGTCCGCTCGAGAATCAGAATCAGCCGCAAACGATTGCGATCCAACTGAATTGCGACGTCGCCACGGGCGTTTGGAACTACGTGGCAGTGGTCAACGGAGTCACCTACACGAGAGCCGTCACTTCTGTGGCGTGCCAACAGGCCCCAAATACGGGATAGTCACTCTTAATAAGATGCCAAATTTTAATAAAATAGAAAAGCGAACTTATTGTCCGGCGCTCGACTTGAACTTTTTCGAGTGGAATATTTGAGCCTCGGGCGTCTCTGTTTCGTAGAACTTGGCGTCCGACGAAATTGTGACATCGTTGACGGCTTCAGAAGACCGATTGTGGACGGGATGCGAGAAGCGACACTTGTCGCCGAAACGGCACTTTCCTTTCAGATAGTTTCTGCGGGAAAGTAACTAGTCAACGGCGCCAATGGGAAGCATACTCACTTGCAGGTGAACTTTGACTTCTTCCGTTCTTTTTCCGCCGGTTTCTCCGTCAAATCCACGTGGCGACTGAGCATCCGAGCGTTCATCCGCTCTTCCCGAGCAAAATCGTTGTCAAAGATCGAACTTGTCTGAAAATTACGGTTTTTCGTCGGTAAAATCATTGAAAACGGGGAAGAACTCACGAATTCCTTGTCGAGCTCCGTCACCGACTCTCCGGGCTTCCACTTCTTTTTTGGCGCCGAACTACCGCCCTCATCGTCCGTATCACTCGATCCTTCGCCAGCGTCGTCGCCATCGGCGAAGAAAAATGAGGAAATTGGTGGCTTTTCAGCTTGTTCTGCCTGAAAACATGGAATTCGACGCTTAAACCGAAACAAAATCTTACAGATTCGTCAACTTTCGGTTCTTCTGGCTTATCCATGACATTTTCTTCAGTTTCTTCGTTTTTGTCCTCTTCTGTCGTCGATTTTCCGAAGAAATCCTCTTCTTCGCCTCCACTTTGATCGCTGTCGCTGCCATAGGCAACCAGGGATGTCATTCTGTAAAGAAAAAACTGATAAATGATCGAAAATAACAGATTTTTACGAAAAACGCGAGGAAATTTGAGGAAAAACCAAAGAAAATGAATAAAAAATTATTTTTTTTGAAACAAAAAACGGAATCGAAACAGCGTTACTTCGGAGCATCGTACTGTGCGATTTTCTGATTTTTTCTCAAAAAATTGAATTTTTCACTATTTTTCACAAAGTCTAAATAATTTTTGAATTTATAACTATTTTTAATTTTTGTATGTAATTAATCAATATTTCTTGTAACCCGTATTTGTTTTCCTCTCGTTTTTAGGTTCTCATTGATAAGAATTGCTTTCACTTGTTTTTTAGTATTTTTTCGTTCTTCTTTTCAATTTTTTGAATCAAATTTAATAACAGAATGATCCGCAGTGTCGTAGTTGCTCGAATAGCGAAGAAGGCGTTCGAAAATGCAGTGGAACGGAAGAATGTGGGTCATTTTCTGACGAAACTATAAAAACTCAACAATTTTCAGGCAGTTGCTGGTATCCAGAGCATCATCAGATGCAGCCTAACAGAATTCGACAAAGGAATCGCCGAGTATCGCATTTTCAGGTTTGCGCGTCGTTTTCGATGTATTCTACGCAATTCGCGGCGTTTCAGAGAAACCCACGATACACCAGACTGGGGAGTTGTGCGATTGAGCAGCATTGCGATGTCGCAGAATCGACCCGACGAGGCTGAAACGATTCTGAAAGAGCAAATGGAGGAGTGTGGTGGAGCCACTAGAAGACAAGGTGAACTCGCGCTCCTCTGCGAACGTCTCGAAAGAGCGCGTTTGCAGCTCGCCACGTGGACGTCTCCGACGAACAAATCGCGGCGGCAATTGAGAGAGTGCTGAAAAGAGACGAGTCCGCCGGATATCGATTCTTCGAGTTTCTGAAGACGTACAAATACTGCGCGAATCGTGATGTGTTTCTGAGCACACTCGTCAAGTTCACAGCTCAAAAGTGGGTCTGAAAGTCTGAAATTCTAATTTCAGATAAATTTCCAGACATGACTGGAAAACTGCAATCGCGAAGGTTCGGGAAGTGATGCAAAGTGATAAGCGGGCGAAAAGCATGAAGATGTGCGCCTACTTCATTCTGGAAGACGCGTGGAGACGTGGAAACGCGGAAGAGGCTGAAAATCAGCTGGCCGAGCTGAAAATCGTGAAGCCCAACACTCTACGAAGTCTTCAAGTCTTCATCCAGCTTTCCGAACTTCCAGTGCTCGAAATCGCGGACTACTGTGCGGTAGGTGACTCATTTTTAACGTCCACACTCGAAAACCGCAATTTTCAGAGGAATTCGCTGAAATTCCAACACGAAGACGTTCAAATTCTTATCGATTTAGCAGGGAAACTTAAATTCGTAAGCTTACTCAAATTCCTAGAGATCTGATCTAAAAAACGTCCAATTTTCAGCCTATGCCACTCCTGAATCTTCTCGAAATCGACATGTTCATAAAATTGCCGAAAACCGCCTTCTTTCCGATTTTCGACGAGCTTATCAAACTGGCCGGTATGAAAATGAGCATGACTGGAAATCCTTGGAAAATCAATTTTTTTTAAGGAAAATCGGCGAAATTCGAAAATCTGGAAGAGATGATGTGGAAAGTGAAGCGAAGTCGTGAGCTGGATGACGACCAGAAAGCGATCCTCTACGGGAAAATACGCCACTTCTACAAGTGCTTAAATGTGAAAGCACCCGAAAAGTTGTACATTTTGTTAGCGCTTAAAAAGTAATGAATGGTTAGATTGAACTGACAAACACAACTGTACAATATGAGTGTCTGAAAATGAGTTTCAGCGATTTTGGAACGAGTTGACTGAAATAAGCCTAAGTTCAACTTCAAACCCTGAAAATTGGCCTTAAACTTGATTTTCATAAAAAACACGCATAGACTTTTCGATTTGGTTTTTCAAGCTCTATCCATCCATGTGAATATCTCGAATCACTAAATTTGGGTCCAGCCCGACCCGAAAGTAGTCCGACGTTAAAATGTCGGAAAATTCATAAACTCCGATTTGCTTGAATTTAGTATCATTCGATTCAGCTCGTCTAGTAGTACATAAATGCACAATATGAGTGTCTGAAAATGAGTTTCAGCGATTTTGGAACGAGTTGACTGAAATAAGCCTAAGTTCAACTTCAAACCCTGAAAATTGGCCTTAAACTTGATTTTCGTAAAAAATGCGCAGAGACTTTTCGATTTGGTTTTTCAAGCTCTATCCATCCATGTGAATATCTCGAAGCACTAAATTTGGGTCCAGCTCGACCCAAAGTAGTCCGACGTTAAAATGTCGGAAAATTCATAATCTCCGATTTGCTTGATTTTGACATCATTTGATTCAGCTCGTCAAGTAGTACACAAATGTAGAATATGAATGTCTGAAAATGAGTTTCAGCGATTTTGGAACGAAAAGTCTACTATGCAAGCGCGCTCCATTGCGAAAGTTCGACCGCACCCAAAACCCAAACTCAACGAACAAAACAAAGAAGTTCGGAACAACGCGAAGTTGTTTATTACGCCAAAAAATAATAATGAGAGCAAAACAAAAACAAAGTGGCGAAACCGAGAGAACTCAATAGAAGACGGCGTCTCTGGCGACGATGGCGCCGTGCTCGGAGGTGATCACGAAGACGTCGCACGATGACGTGGCCACCGTTCTCCACTTGACGACGATGCGGGAGAGGACGCGATGAAGGGCGCGAAGTGCGACGACGAGAATAGAAGCGGCGACGGCGATGAGGAGGAGGGCGGGTAGAATCCAAAACGGTTGCATCTCACTTTCTTCTCGGAGCAGGTTTGACGACGACGACGACGACGAAGCGAGCGGTGGGTTTTGTGGCCGAGGAGGACATGCTCTGAAGAAGGCCTATGATTAGTGGCGGCGAGGTGGAGAGACAGGTGAAAATAGCGCGCGTGGAAGGGGGAGCGAGAGAGGAAGGAAGCTGTTGACAAGGAGACAACGACGGACGGACGATGATGATGATAGAAAACTTTTTATTTTATTTCAATTTTCGCTTCATTCTTGTCTTGTTATCTGTGTCTGAAGAGAAGCGAGAGAAAGAAAATGAGCACGCATTCATTATCCCTTCAAACCGCCGCAAAACTCGACGCACGCCTGTTTGTGGAGCTCGCCGAGCAGCGGGTAGAGCGGCTCCGGGTACTGATCCCAGAGGTTCATCGCGTCGACGAGGTCGCGACACGGCCAGATGATGTTCTTCTCGAGACGGTTGCAGCCAGCGCGCTTGAAGAAACGGACAGATTTTTTTGACGAATGTTCTAGTTTGTAGTCTAGCAGACCCGAATGTTATAGTTTGTAGTCTAGCAGACCCAAACACTCTATTTTGGAGTCTAGCAGTCCCAAACACTCTAGTTTGGAGTCTAGCAGACCCAAGTGTTCTAGTTTGTAGCCTAGCAGACCCAAAAGTTCTAGTTCGTAGTCTAGCAGACCCAAACGCTCTAGTTTGTAGCCTAGCAGACCCAAAAGTTCTAGTTTGTAGTCTAGCAGACCCGAATGTTATAGTTTGTAGTCTAGCAGACCCAAACACTCTATTTTGGAGTCTAGCAGTCCCAAACACTCTAGTTTGGAGTCTAGCAGACCCAAGTGTTCTAGTTTGTAGCCTAGCAGACCCAAAAGTTCTAGTTCGTAGTCTAGCAGACCCAAACGCTCTAGTTTGTAGCCTAGCAGACCCAAAAGTTCTAGTTTGTAGTCTAGCAGACCCGAATGTTATAGTTTGTAGTCTAGCAGACCCAAACACTCTATTTTGGAGTCTAGCAGTCCCAAACACTCTAGTTTGGAGTCTAGCAGACCCAAGTGTTCTAGTTTGTAGTCTAGCAGACCCAACTTTTGTAGTTTGTAGTCTAGCAAGCCCAAATTCTATAGTTTGTAGTCTAGCAGACCCAAAAGTTCTAGTTCGTAGTTTAGCAGGCCCAAGCTCTAGTTTGTAGCCTAGCAGACCCAAACGCTCTAGTTTGTAGTTTAGCAGACCCAATTGTTCTAGGGTGTATAAAGTCTAGCAGACCCAAGCGTTCTAGTTTGTAGTCAAGCAGACGCAAATTTTCTAGTTTGTAGTCTAGCAGACCCAAATGTTCTAGTTTGTAGTCTAGCAGACCCAACTGTTCCAGTTCGTAGTCTGATAGTCCCATTAACTCACCAAATACTTGGACAAGTTCTCCCAGTTGTCGGGCAGAATAAACCAATGATCGTCGCAAATGACGCACGGTTTCACGGCCGGAAGCTGAAGTTGAGCGTTACCGACGGCGAAAGTGAGAACGACGACGAAGAGAATAAGCAGTTTCATGGTGGAACTGACACAAACGGTTTGAAACTGTGTTTCCATGTGCACCCCCTTTTAGGGTGTCCGGGTTCCCATGGTCTTCTCTGGGAATGGGAACCGCGGAAGGGCCATGGGAAGCTTGCCGGTTCTCATGAGAGAGAAAAAAAAACGGCAAGAAGCCAGAGTTCGTGTCTTCTTTTTGCTCAAGTTCCGGTTCATTAGAGCGAGAAGCGGGTGCTCTCATTAATTCAGACGTGCATGTTAATCGTCCTCAAATGTCACTCCTCCTCCTCCTCCCACAAAAGTTCCCATTCGAGCTCACACAAGAGATGCTCGGCGAGCTCGACGCCTACTACAAGCACAACTACTCCAGGTGCGACGTGAGCCGATTCTCGTATTTCGATTCGCCCGAATTCCTCCAATCCGCTGGCCGATGCATTTCTCTGATCACGATCCCCATCAACTTGTTCGGGGTGTACTGTATTCTCGCGAAGACGTCGAAGAGCATGCGACACTTCAAGTGGTGTCTTCTGAACCTACAGATCTGGTACCTACAGTAATCCCGCAACCACCCCCTTTAACGTCGCTTTCAGGTCGTTGCTCTTCGACAGTTTTCACTCGTTGCTCTCAACACCCTACTACTTCCTTCCCGCCGTTGCGGGCGTTTCACTTGGTGTGCTCAGTGATTTAGGGTTCAGCACTGAAGTTCAGTTCTACTTGGGCGCCTGGATTCTAGGAGGTAAACCGAGGGAGCTATCAAACAGTTGTCAACTGCAAAGTTGTAGATCACAAGGAGAGCTACAAGTTTTCTGTGGCAATCTTTTTGATAGCTCTTTTGGTTCTCGAGATAAAGGAAGATTGGCCAATACTCTTCCATAGAATCATTGATTCAGGTTTCCTATCTGCGGTTGTCGCCTTGTTCGAGAATCGGCACCACCACATTCTGCCTCCCTCGGAGCCTCTGAGGATCGGATCTTCGCACCTGCGCGCCCTGCTCTCCGTCTTCAACTTCTTCCTCGGAAGCGCCTACGTCTTCGCTTCAAGAATCTATACTGACGACGTTGAAGTGATCAAACTCCACTACCTGCGCACCATTCTCCCGTGCCCACACCCTCGCTTCTTTTCGATGAAGACGTTCGCTGTGAAGACGGGCGACACCGCGAACTGGGTCACGATGGTGGCTCAGTTGTGCTACAATCTGATCATGGCGCAGATGGCGTTCTTCATCTGTCACACCTTCTGGTTTCTGCGCAAACAGGCGCGGAGCACAATGTCGAAGCGGCGGCTGCGGATGGAGAGGACGTTTTTCACGGCTTCACTGATCCAGGTCGCCACACCGATCCTTGTGATCTTCTTGCCGGCAATTGTGATGAACTACCTGACAATTGCTAAAATCTATAAACCAGGTGGATCTCTAATAACTAAAGATCTGAAAGATCTCAAAACTTCCAGCCATCATCAACGTGTGCATCCTTGTGCTGCCCTTTCACGGCGTCGCCTCCACCATCGCCCTCGTCAGCGTCAACAAGCCGTATCGTCGCTTCTTCAGAAGTCTCCTCACCTCTTCTGGACCCAAAAGAAGGTGTCCAGCGTCGGCGGATCTTATTCCACTTTCGAGCACATCGTGTGCAGTGTGACCGCTTCATTCGATAAAAGTATGATAGAGTGGAATCGGTTTAAAACATGGTTTGACGAGGAATTTGATATGAAAATGTAGTTCTAAGTTTGCGTGTTTTTCTTGACAAGCCTACGCGTCAAACCAACGCCACGTCACACCACGTCACCACCTGTATCGTAATGGGTGATGATGTAAATACATAGGGAGCGCATTATCTATCTATCTATCGATCGAGGTACCACGTCAGGTGGGCTCATTCTACAGTCAATCTAGAAAATTGAATAAAATAGGAGGCGACACAAAAGGGGGCGGGGCTTACCGAGGTAATTACTCAAGATAGATACGACACAAAGTGGCGGGGCTTATCGAGGTGATTAAAAACCATATTTATGAGAAAAATGGCTGCAACACTAGATTCCGCCATACAAAGTTCATTTTAGTTATTCTCTTCTGCCTTGATCTGCTTTTCGCGCACTTCCAGACGACCAGTCGTGGGGCGGAGCACTTCGAACGAGCACTGCAGTTTCTCGTCGCAAATCATGAACGCCGCCGAGTTGTCGAACTGCCCGCAGTAGTGGGGAGCCGAGAAGATTGTCTGGAACACTTTCAGTTTTGAGCTCGACAGAGGTTTGGGAGCGGCTCACAACTAGCTTCCGTCCGGCGAAAAACTCGTAGCCGTCTTGAACGACTTGATGGGCTCGACAGATGAGGTCAAGGTTCAGGTCGGCGCACGTCTTCAGAACCACGTCTTTGCCGAATCCGACGCCGGCTCCGCGCATGTTCGGCTGAAAGAAGACGTCAAAGTACATCACCTTAGAAGGAAATAGATCTCACAATGAATCCGCTCAACCCGAGCACCGGATCGGCCCACAGAAGGTCCACCTCGATCCCGTCGGTGCCACCGCACGGCTTCTTGATGTTCCGGATGTCGGCGAACGACTTCAGCGACGGCGACAGACCGCCGTGCATGCAAAGAATACGGTCGGCGATGAGGCCGCACAGCGAGAGCTCGGCGAACACCGTCTGGAACTCCGAGTACAACCCCGTACCCGGATAGCGCTTGAGCATCTCGTTGTAGAAGCCGTAGGTGAAGTTGACGCTTTGACACTCGTGATTGCCGCGCAACAGGAAGAAGTTCTTCGGGAAGCGCACTTTGTACGCCAGAAGCAACAGGATCGTCTCCAGGTTGAAGCGACCGCGATCGATGTAGTCGCCCAAGAAGAGGTAGTTGGCGGTCGGCGGCCAACCGCCCCGATGGAACAGACGCACCAGATCCGGAAACTGTGCGTGGATGTCGCCGCACACTCGGACCGGCGCGTCGATCTCGACAAGCATCGGCTCGTTGTGGAGCACCTCCCTCGCATTCTTACAGAGAGTGCTAACGCGGCCCGCGGTGATCACCTGACTGATCGGCTTCTCGTGCGAACTCATGTTCAACACATCGATGATCATATTGTGAGCCTCCTCTTGCATGATCTGTAATAGGTTCGTTTCTTCCAGCTCTCGTAACTTGAAAACAAAAACAGCCGACAAATCAAGGAACATTTCGTTAGTTGACAATTTTTCGCTATCTTGTCTAGTTTTCAAGATCGCTGCTGAAAAGACGGCAAAACTCACTGTCACTCAAATCACCGCTTTTGGGAATGCAATCAAATTCTGAAACTGATCTCGGAAATCGGAAATCGGAAACAAACGGATGGGCGGGAGGATTGTTCCAGATAACAGTGGTCACGTGTAAAACAAAGAAAAAGAGATAAAGCCACTGATTCAAGTTTGATCAAATCACGAACAGAAGTGCGAGAGCCATTAGAAGATTTACAGAAATATTGTTTTGAAAGATGACTCTTTTATTAAAAAGCGATCTCCAGAAAACCTGGAACGAAATTGACATCGAATAACTGCGCGGCAGCGCCAATTTCGTGATCCCATGGTTTGTGGTCTGTGCTAGTTTTGTTCCTCTTGGATACCTTGGAGTGATGTGATCGACCAAACCAAAGCGTCCATTAGTCAAACTCAAACAGAGCCAAGTCCAGTGGCTTGAATGAGTAGGTCCGGAAAGTAGTCCTTACTCATCGTCGATCCTGTGTTCCTCCTTGTCGATCCTTTGTTTTTATACGGTGTGGTCAATCGAACAGGGAAAAAGGCAAAGTCCAAGTGGTAAGTCAAATAGGGCAAGTCCAAAGTCAAAAGTCCGTTAGTCACATTCACACAGAGCCAGAGCATTCGACGCTGCCTAAGACCTGCGTGAGGGGTGTACTTATTAGCCGGATAGCTCCTCCCAAGGTGTCGAACTCCTCAGGTTTTTGTAGAAAGAGCTATCCGTTGATCTCTATCGCCACGAAGAGGCTAAGTACTGTGATAGAGAAGGGGGGGGGGGTAAGTCCAATGGGAAAAGGAAGGGAAGGGTGAAGGGAAACCAGCGCTGGTTGGGAAGGGGGTAAGTCCAATGGGTAAGTCCAAAGTCTAGTATCATGCGGTCCTGTGCTCCGTCGTCGTCGATCCTGTGCTGTGGTCCTGTGCTGTGGTCCTGTGCTGTGGTCCTGTGCTGTGGTCCTCCTTCGTCGTCGTTGATCCTGTGCTGTGGTCCTGTGATGTGGTCCTCCTTCGTCGTCGTCGATCCGGTGCTCCTCCTTCGTCGCCTTCTTGGTCGCAGTCCCTCTCGAGTCTGCAATTGTCTGCAATTACCAAACCACTAACCTTCGCACCCCTGCAAAACGTCTTCTATACTCGTGGTAATAGATCATCTTGTCCTGGTCGTTCCCAATGAACGCTGGTCGCTCCCTGCTTCTTTGTCCTTATCGCACCTGGGTAAAAAGTGGACAAGAAACACACAGTGCAAACACAAAACAAGTCACAAGTGGCACATAGAAATCCATCCTTCGATCCCTTGCTCCTCGTCGTCGGCGAACTTCGAACTGCTGCTACTGCGTGAACACCACCAACCTTCTAAATCCAGCCACCCTACCAAAACCATCTACCCTTCCAAAACCAGCCAACCTTCCAACCCTTCCCTCAGTGTTCACCCTCGATCCGCCGCGCCCTGCCGTTCGTCCTTGTCGCTGTCCCTATCGCTCAGCTTGACTGCAAGTCTTTTATATTCTAAACAACTCACCCTCTATCCGTCGCATTGTAGCTCCTGGTCGCTGTCTCACGTCCGTCGTCTCGGTCGCTGTCGCCGTCGTGCAGCTTGTCTGAAAGGGATTGTTTCAGTCAGTCTAGTCGATGTCCAATTGTCTACAAAAAATTAATTTAAACTTACCAACGAACCAGTGTTGCAGTCGATTGGTCCTTGTCGCTGTCACACGTCCGTCTAGTCGATGTCCCAGTGTCTAGAAAAAGTGATTTCAAACTTACCAACGAACCATTGCTTCCGTCGATTGGTCCTTGTCGCTGTCACACGTCCGTCTAGTCGATGTCCCAGTGTCTAGAAAAAGTGATTTCAAACTTACCAACGAACCATTGCTTCCGTCGATTGGTCCTTGTCGCTGTCCCACGTCCGTCTAGTCGATGTCCCAGTGTCTAGAAAAAGTGATTTCAAACTTACCAACGAACCATTGCTTCCGTCGATTGGTCCTTGTCGCTGTCACACGGCCGTCTAGTCGATGTCCCAGTGTCTAGAAATAGTGATTTCAAACTTACCAACGAACCATTTCTGCCGTCGATTGGTCCATGCCGCTGTCCCACGTCCGTCTAGTCGATGTCCCAGTGTCTACAAAAATTTTTTTGCAACTCACCTGCGATCCCTTTGTCGCTGCCAAAAGATGCTGGTCGCTCCCGGCTTCCTGTTGTCTTGTCGAACCTGGCAAGTGCAACCCAAACCGACACCGAAAACCCGACTGACGGAGAACCCCGGCTTCTCCCCATCAGATTGCTCCGAACCGAGTCGGACAATCAGGAGAAGCCGGACACCCAAACCGACACCGAAAACCCGACTGACGGAGAACCCCGGCTTCTCCCCATCAGATTGCTCCGAACCGAGTCGGACAATCAGGAGAAGCCGGACACCCAAACCGACACCGAAAACCCGACTGACGGAGAACCCCGGCTTCTCCCCATCAGATTGCTCCGAACCGAGTCGGACAATCAGGAGAAGCCGGACACCCAAACCGACACCGAAAACCCGACTGACGGAGAACCCCGGCTTCTCCCCATCAGATTGCTCCGAACGGAGTCGGACAATCAGGAGAAGCCGGACACCCAAACCGACACCGAAAACCCGACTGACGGAGAACCCCGGCTTCTCCCCATCAGATTGCTCCGAACCGAGTCGGACAATCAGGAGAAGCCGGACACCCAAACCGACACCGAAAACCCGACTGACGGAGAACCCCGGCTTCTCCCCATCAGATTGCTCCGAACGGAGTCGGACAATCAGGAGAAGCCGGACACCCAAACCGACACCGAAAACCCGACTGACGGAGAACCCCGGCTTCTCCCCATCAGATTGCTCCGAACGGAGTCGGACAATCAGGAGAAGCCGGACACCCAAACCGACACCGAAAACCCGACTGACGGAGAACCCCGGCTTCTCCCCATCAGATTGCTCCGAACGGAGTCGGACAATCAGGAGAAGCCGGACACCCAAACCGACACCGAAAACCCGACTGACGGAGAACCCCGGCTTCTCCCCATCAGATTGCTCCGAACCGAGTCGGACAATCAGGAGAAGCCGGACACCCAAACCGACACCGAAAACCCGACTGACGGAGAACCCCGGCTTCTCCCCATCAGATTGCTCCGAACCGAGTCGGACAATCAGGAGAAGCCGGACACCCAAACCGACACCGAAAACCCGACTGACGGAGAACCCCGGCTTCTCCCCATCAGATTGCTCCGAACCGAGTCGGACAATCAGGAGAAGCCGGACACCCAAACCGACACCGAAAACCCGACTGACGGAGAACCCCGGCTTCTCCCCATCAGATTGCTCCGAACCGAGTCGGACAATCAGGAGAAGCCGGACACCCAAACCGACACCGAAAACCCGACTGACGGAGAACCCCGGCTTCTCCCCATCAGATTGCTCCGAACCGAGTCGGACAATCAGGAGAAGCCGGACACCCAAACCGACACCGAAAACCCGACTGACGGAGAACCCCGGCTTCTCCCCATCAGATTGCTCCGAACCGAGTCGGACAATCAGGAGAAGCCGGACACCCAAACCGACACCGAAAACCCGACTGACGGAGAACCCCGGCTTCTCCCCATCAGATTGCTCCGAACGGAGTCGGACAATCAGGAGAAGCCGGACACCCAAACCGACACCGAAAACCCGACTGACGGAGAACCCCGGCTTCTCCCCATCAGATTGCTCCGAACGGAGTCGGACAATCAGGAGAAGCCGGACACCCAAACCGACACCGAAAACCCGACTGACGGAGAACCCCGGCTTCTCCCCATCAGATTGCTCCGAACGGAGTCGGACAATCAGGAGAAGCCGGACACCCAAACCGACACCGAAAACCCGACTGACGGAGAACCCCGGCTTCTCCCCATCAGATTGCTCCGAACGGAGTCGGACAATCAGGAGAAGCCGGACACCCAAACCGACACCGAAAACCCGACTGACGGAGAACCCCGGCTTCTCCCCATCAGATTGCTCCGAACCGAGTCGGACAATCAGGAGAAGCCGGACACCCAAACCGACACCGAAAACCCGACTGACGGAGAACCCCGGCTTCTCCCCATCAGATTGCTCCGAACGGAGTCGGACAATCAGGAGAAGCCGGACACCCAAACCGACACCGAAAACCCGACTGACGGAGAACCCCGGCTTCTCCCCATCAGATTGCTCCGAACCGAGTCGGACAATCAGGAGAAGCCGGACACCCAAACCGACACCGAAAACCCGACTGACGGAGAACCCCGGCTTCTCCCCATCAGATTGCTCCGAACGGAGTCGGACAATCAGGAGAAGCCGGACACCCAAACCGACACCGAAAACCCGACTAACGGAGAACCCCGGCTTCTCCCCATCAGATTGCTCCGAACGGAGTCGGACAATCAGGAGAAGCCGGACACCCAAACCGACACCGAAAACCCGACTGACGGAGAACCCCGGCTTCTCCCCATCAGATTGCTCCGAACCGAGTCGGACAATCAGGAGAAGCCGGACACCCAAACCGACACCGAAAACCCGACTGACGGAGAACCCCGGCTTCTCCCCATCAGATTGCTCCGAACCGAGTCGGACAATCAGGAGAAGCCGGACACCCAAACCGACACCGAAAACCCGACTGACGGAGAACCCCGGCTTCTCCCCATCAGATTGCTCCGAACCGAGTCGGACAATCAGGAGAAGCCGGACACCCAAACCGACACCGAAAACCCGACTGACGGAGAACCCCGGCTTCTCCCCATCAGATTGCTCCGAACCGAGTCGGACAATCAGGAGAAGCCGGACACCCAAACCGACACCGAAAACCCGACTGACGGAGAACCCCGGCTTCTCCCCATCAGATTGCTCCGAACGGAGTCGGACAATCAGGAGAAGCCGGACACCCAAACCGACACCGAAAACCCGACTGACGGAGAACCCCGGCTTCTCCCCATCAGATTGCTCCGAACGGAGTCGGACAATCAGGAGAAGCCGGACACCCAAACCGACACCGAAAACCCGACTGACGGAGAACCCCGGCTTCTCCCCATCAGATTGCTCCGAACGGAGTCGGACAATCAGGAGAAGCCGGACACCCAAACCGACACCGAAAACCCGACTGACGGAGAACCCCGGCTTCTCCCCATCAGATTGCTCCGAACCGAGTCGGACAATCAGGAGAAGCCGGACACCCAAACCGACACCGAAAACCCGACTGACGGAGAACCCCGGCTTCTCCCCATCAGATTGCTCCGAACGGAGTCGGACAATCAGGAGAAGCCGGACACCCAAACCGACACCGAAAACCCGACTGACGGAGAACCCCGGCTTCTCCCCATCAGATTGCTCCGAACCGAGTCGGACAATCAGGAGAAGCCGGACACCCAAACCGACACCGAAAACCCGACTGACGGAGAACCCCGGCTTCTCCCCATCAGATTGCTCCGAACGGAGTCGGACAATCAGGAGAAGCCGGACACCCAAACCGACACCGAAAACCCGACTGACGGAGAACCCCGGCTTCTCCCCATCAGATTGCTCCGAACCGAGTCGGACAATCAGGAGAAGCCGGACACCCAAACCGACACCGAAAACCCGACTGACGGAGAACCCCGGCTTCTCCCCATCAGATTGCTCCGAACCGAGTCGGACAATCAGGAGAAGCCGGACACCCAAACCGACACCGAAAACCCGACTGACGGAGAACCCCGGCTTCTCCCCATCAGATTGCTCCGAACGGAGTCGGACAATCAGGAGAAGCCGGACACCCAAACCGACACCGAAAACCCGACTGACGGAGAACCCCGGCTTCTCCCCATCAGATTGCTCCGAACGGAGTCGGACAATCAGGAGAAGCCGGACACCCAAACCGACACCGAAAACCCGACTGACGGAGAACCCCGGCTTCTCCCCATCAGATTGCTCCGAACCGAGTCGGACAATCAGGAGAAGCCGGACACCCAAACCGACACCGAAAACCCGACTGACGGAGAACCCCGGCTTCTCCCCATCAGATTGCTCCGAACCGAGTCGGACAATCAGGAGAAGCCGGACACCCAAACCGACACCGAAAACCCGACTGACGGAGAACCCCGGCTTCTCCCCATCAGATTGCTCCGAACGGAGTCGGACAATCAGGAGAAGCCGGACACCCAAACCGACACCGAAAACCCGACTAACGGAGAACCCCGGCTTCTCCCCATCAGATTGCTCCGAACCGAGTCGGACAATCAGGAGAAGCCGGACACCCAAACCGACACCGAAAACCCGACTGACGGAGAACCCCGGCTTCTCCCCATCAGATTGCTCCGAACCGAGTCGGACAATCAGGAGAAGCCGGACACCCAAACCGACACCGAAAACCCGACTAACGGAGAACCCCGGCTTCTCCCCATCAGATTGCTCCGAACCGAGTCGGACAATCAGGAGAAGCCGGACACCCAAACCGACACCGAAAACCCGACTGACGGAGAACCCCGGCTTCTCCCCATCAGATTGCTCCGAACCGAGTCGGACAATCAGGAGAAGCCGGACACCCAAACCGACACCGAAAACCCGACTAACGGAGAACCCCGGCTTCTCCCCATCAGATTGCTCCGAACCGAGTCGGACAATCCGGTGCCGCGGCAACGACGAAGAAAACCCAACGACGAAAAAACCCAACTGATGGAGAACCCCGGCTTCTCCCCAGGAGAAGCTCTTATAGTAAACCACGCCGAAGGACAAATCCCAAAAAGAAATAACCATGAAAATAAAAAATAAGTCTAGAAAAAAAAATGAACCGCTTGAAAAAGCGGTAACGCCATACGGGGCGGTTCTGTTAATCTTTTTCTTTCCTCTATCATATATTCATTCCCTCGTATTTGGACTGATAATTCTAATGTCTACTAAAGGGGCACACTAAAGGGACGGTTGAAAAGGGAACCCTTTTTTGTTAAAGAACACTTTGGTCAAGCTATACTATCGTTTCTAGGAAAGTCGTTGTTTTTTGAAATTAATTCAGCTTTTAAGACCCCCGCCCCCCCCCCCCCACCCCGTTTTTCTATACTTGTGCAAAACCACCGTCACCCATTTGACACCCCCCCCCCCCCTTCTAATTTCGTGTATCCCTTTTTGAAAACTAATTAACCCCTGTCCCCTCTACTCCACATCAAAAGTTGAATAGTAAAGATTTTTTCGGAAAAGTAGTTACTTAACTAGTTTCTAGTTTAGAACCCCAATTTTTCGTCGGAAAAATCCAAAAATACTTTTCTTACTTGTTCAATCCCTTTCCTGTGAAAAACTAACTCGTCAGCCTCTCGGTCGGCGATCCTTTGACTGTCTCCGAACGGTGCTCCAGTTGACCCGTTGAATCCAGCTCGTAGCCCTTCTGAAAACAAATTGGTTGAAAATTGTGATAAAAACAGACAACGTACTTGTGAGTCCATTGCAAGCGATTGCCTCCAGTTGTCTTACTGATTCCAAATAGGACCATCTCTGGAAACGAATCGATTGAAAACGGAAGGAAAGAGGAGAAAAGGACGGTAGGAAACAGGCGAACGGAGCGAATGAACGAGAAACACTCGAATGGTGTGTGGCATGGAGATCAGCAGGGAAAACAGCGCTAATTGTTTTTGGGGTCACCTGTCACAAGAGGGACACCTCCGCGGTTATCTGCTAGTTTCCCATCGCTTCCCAGGAGGAGATACCTTTTGGGGGGAAGGGGTGACACCGCGGGGGATAAAGAACAATTTCCTCCTTTTTTTGGGAAAAAATTGAATTAAAATGTTGAGGAGCTGCCCTTAAACCAAAGTTTCAACTTCTCTTGTCGAAAAAACGAAGAAAATCGGGTGAAAATCGAGAAAAACGGGTGAAAACATAGAAAAATTTCGCCGCCGCCACCTGCAAATTTGGCTTGCGTTCAATGGAGCGCGTTTGAAACACGAATCACGGCTATAGTAGAACTGCAATGTTTTGTGTAACCGTGCCTTCGCGGAAAAGTGGGCGGTGCCTATTTGGCCGTGCCGTCTCTTCGTCCATTTTTGATCTCCGGTGACAAGAATATTGAACGGACAATAACTCACAGAAAAATTGTCGCTGTCAAATTTTTTGAAGACGATTTTTGCGAAATGAAAATATCAGAGTCTCTCGATTTCAATTTTTCAGCAACTTATTCGTATGTAAATGGGTTTCAATACTTCATTTTTGGATTTTGGATAGTTTTTTTTTTGGATTTTGCAATTGAAAATGGCCTTTTCGGTCATTTTGGCCTCCAGTCTCCATTCTGTGTACTGAAATTGACTGGAGTTGCTGATTTGGGTGAAGGTCTCATTTTTCCAAAGTTTCAGAGGTGTGATTGAGTCAGTAGTGACGGAAATTTGTTCAGAGCAAATGAAACGACTTCACTGAATGAAAACGAAATCGATATAAACGAGGAATTAATATAATTTACTGTTAGACTCCAAAATCACATTGAAATCTGATGAGTCGCGAGTTAGTAGTCGATGTAGAACCCCTTCTGCGTCGGCTGCTGCTTCTCGTCCTGAATTTCCGTCGACGGCGGCGTCGTGAAGTTGGCGCGAATGATCTCCTCCACTGGCCTCAACACCGGCGTCACCGTCGCCGTCTTCTTCGCCTTCGCGCCCGTCGGCTTCGCGTCTGGAGTGCTGATCGAGTTGAACAACGCCTTCCAGACGTCGTTCACGATCACCGGCACCATCTTTTTGACCGCTGAAACGACCAGACATTTGAAGGTGCTGGAATACCGAAGTCTGAAGACGTACTCTTCATGACAGTCCCCTCCTCCTCATCGCCCTTGACCGAATCGTTCTTTGGCGGCGTATGGGCGGCGCAGTCACGGAACGACACACATTTGCCTTCAGAATTCCTGGCCAGACCGTTCTTGCACACGCATCCCTTGTTGCACTGCTCCTGAAGGTCAAGTTTCAGCAATAGTCAAGATACGATCGTTTTCAGTGTTAGAGTGTTAGAATGAGTTCACAACACGGCACAGCAGAGCACAGCACAGAGAGAAGAGCACACAAACATGTAATTCAGGCGGTGTCTACCTGCACACTACGCTGAACACGCGTGTCGCGAATTGTGAACACGGTGACGTAGGAGGGCCGTACCTTGCGGCATTTGGGCACCAAATTGTGGCACGTCGGCTCGCAGTCCAGACAGTTGTACATTTCGGTTTTGGAGCACGAGAACGTCTCTGAAACGCTGAAGACGTTGTGTGTGCGTCTGCGTCTGCGTCACTCACCGGGACCCCGCTTCAAGTTGCTCGGCAGCTCGTACCCAGCGCATTCGGGTCGTTCGGTCTTCAAATACTCATTCTGATTACCTACCTAGATGGGACATGGAAAAAGAACATTTGCTCGACGCCTCGGCACTCACTTTTTTACCAACCCGCGCCCAGTATTCACACCAGTCGATTGAGTTGGTGGCGAGTGTCGATGTGGCAGAGATCACGATCTGGAACGGGGGGTATGTTATTGAAAAGAGCCGGGAGCCGGAGCCCACCAGAAACACAAAACCGCCGAATCGGAGCATCATTTCTCCTTATGGTTATGGGAATGAGGGGAACTGAAAGCGAATGTGAAATGAGAGAAGAGAAGGGGGTTCTACTAGACGGTCAATTCCAATTCGAAACGCAAACTGATAGGTGATTAGTGCGCGCGCGCGCGCCGGAGCGGGAGCACCGAAGAGCCCAAATCGGGAGGTGTGAACTGACCCCCGGAGAAATAGTGCGGGAGGCGAGGAGACGCCGAGTGTTAAGACGCTCAAACAATGGACTCATCGTCGTCAGACACACCCGCACTAACTAATGGGAAATTGGAATTTGAATCGAAATAGAAGCCGGCCTCTGACCTTATTTGCAACATTTAAGTCGGGTGAATTGGGAAAGAAAGAACGGGGTGTTACGGCACCCGATCGGCTTGTCTTTGAGCACTCATATCTTGAAAACTAGAAGAGATAGAAAAAAGTTGTCAACTACTGAAATATAGCCGACAAATCAAGAAACACATTGCCAGTTTACATCTTGCCGTTCTCTTCTAGTTTTCATGATATGAGGGCTGATAGACAAGCTGTTTGAGTGCCGCTCATTGGTAGCGCATTATCTATCAATCGATCGAGGTGCCAGGCAGATGGGCTCATTCTACAGTCAGTCTAGATAATTGAACAAGATAGGAGGCGACACAAAGGGGCTCGATAATTGGTCAATCAAGATAAAGGGTCCGATAGGTCGAGCCGGTGTGACACAAAAGGGGCGGAGCTTACAGAGGTAGTTGATCAAGATATAGGTACGACACAAAGGGCTTGAGATAATTGATTGATCAAGATAGGTGTCATGCGGTTCGGCAGTGGGACACAAAAGGGGCGGGGCTTACCGAGGTAGTTGACCAAGATAAATGACACGAAAAGGGGCTCATCTCGATAATTGACCCGCTATTTTGCAAGAACCGGCAAATGCCCGAAAACAGCTGATTTCAACGACAGGTGACGCCAAACAAATACGAATTGGGAGTAGATTAGAACAAAGACAAAAAAAAGAAAAAAAGAGAAACGCGTGGGGTTGACATGAAGTCCTTCAATTCGCGATTATCCTTGCCTCCTACGCCTACATGCGTCTCTGGACTAGATTCGATTCCGATTTCAATTTCTAATGTTTCTTTCTTTATTTCAGTCAGTTTCAGCCAGTTGTCGTAAACTGAAACTTGTATAATTTGAACGATTTTATGCACTAATAGTAAACTAAAAAAGTAACGAAATGGCTGAAACATGGCTGAAAACGGGGTGACCCGTTTTCAGCATATTCTCAAAATTTCGAACGTCTTCTACATTTCTATCAAACTAGATACTAGAGAAAAGGTATAACAAGGTCCCGGCCCGGCAAGTTCCAACTCTGCTTGGAAGTGATTCCAGTGAACTTGACGTTTGCTGCAAAGTAGATGAACCGGATGCCGTCCATTTCCCGCGAGAATGTCTCTCTCTCTCTTTAGACACCAATGAATCACCCTCTTCATCCGCATCTTCTCCAACACATTTCGTGCCCACCAAAACGATGAAGACGTGAGCCGTGAAGACGTCCGCTTCTCAGAAGCGTATCTTTTCCAGTCTAGCAAGTTCGCTGAAACGTCTCCACCCAAAAACCATAGTCCATATTTACCATCGAACCACTGTTCTTTCTAGGTGGTCTCAGGGCTATAGCGTAGCTATATTATTATTATTATTGTTCAAGATGTGTGTATTAAAGGCTCTTCCCTTCGGCCCGGAAGTGAAGTGAATCGCGTTTCAGTTTGTTTGCAAATTCATTTCTTCCACGTCCCCTCTCTTCCACTCGCCCATTTTCAACACTTACATCATATGTTTGTCATCTCCTTCTCTTCTTCTTCTTCTCCTTCTACGTCTTCTGCTCATGAAGATGTGATGATGTGAGCCCATTCAAGACCGAAGAATTTCAGAGAGTGCAAAGAATGCCCTACTACTTTCAAATGTTGCCACTTTTACAAACCTACACTGTCGTCGTTTGTTGCATCGGACTTTTCGGCAACGTCAACCTCATCGTTGCCACGTGTCGGAAAAAGTCGCTTCGGACCAAAATGGGTAATTTTCAACTTTCTGCACGCACATCTTGAGAACTAGAAGAGATAGGAGAAAAGTGTCAACTGTTGAAATATAGCTGACAATGTGAAAAAAATTTTGTTAGTTGACAACTTTCCCCTACCTCGTCTAGTTTTCAAGATATAGCGTCTACAATGAATCATCAATTTCAGGATGCCTTCTGATGATCTCCACAATCTCCCACACGATATGTCTCATGTCAGAATTGCTGTCCGTCAAACTCAAACTTCGGTAGATTCTAATTCAACTTGAATTCATCTACATACAAGTTCCACGTCACTGTCAGATTCACACCATCCCATCGTGACGAGTGTTTCCGATTCGTGGCCGTCTACATGTTCGCCGTGCTCTTCCAATCTACACTCTTCCTAATGATGGCCATAGACTTGCTGCTCGCCGTCATTATGCCCATAAGGTTTGTTTTGGTAGTCGTTGTTTTCTGACCTTACTCTCTTCTCCCTTCAGGCACAAATTCTGGCAGCGAGGACCGTACCTTCTGGCGCTGTGCACGCCTCCGTTGATCTTCTCGGCGTTCGCCGTTTTCATCGAGCGCGTCTATCAGAATCACGACGATCTTCTGATTTGTACCGTCACCCTTGGTGAGTCATGGTTTCCGAGAACCCCCTGTGCTCATTTCAGACTTTCAGCCGCACCACGGAAAGTTCGATTCTGGGGAACGCTCATCACATTCTCCACCGTGCTCCTCGCGGTTCTTCTCATAATGCTGACGGCGTTGAAGGTTCATTTGAATGGTAGTTTTCAGAAATTTTCTAGAATATAAGCTATATTCGATTCCAGAACAAGCCACGTCATCCCCGTTCATCCGGCACTCGGTGAGCGTCACAAGTAAGCCAAAGTGCTCCGAGGTGAAACTGCTCAAGTCTCTATCCACACTGATCTTCGTGTTCATCTGCTCGTGGAGCATGTCGATTGTGCTCTTCCACGTGTCGCTCTACTTCGACACAAGTGTCACGTATCAAATTCACAAGTATACTGTGGGTTACTGTAGTACCATACGCCGCCAACTAGCAACTAGGTCGCTTTGCAGTTTCTCCTCCAACTGCCCACATTCTGCCAGAACTTCTTCGTGACCGCGTTACGGTCGCCGCGATACGCGAGAGCCTACCGAGAGCAGCTCTCGTTTCTGCCGTGCATTCGAAGAAGACGTGCGCTGAGGATACGTCAGAGCTCGTGCGTTTGTCTCCTTCTATTTTCTCTGTCTTCTTCGTCTCCTTATTTTTTGTGCGGGAAAAGAAGAGCTCGATCTCTTTTTCAGATACAGCGTCTGGAAGCCACACCATCAACAACAACAACAGAATTGCGATTTCTAATCGAATTATACCGGTTCGCTTGAAAATGCGGGTAAACCGAAGAAGCGTCCTCATTCCAAGTGTGAAATAGCTAATAAAGTGCTTTGCTCCTCCTAGACCTATTCCATCAGACCCCAAGTCAGTCATCAAACCAAAGTTCTCACATCAGGACTGCCCGCGTAATGCTCTTAATGTTTTCCTGAAAGACTGCACTAGGCAGGAAAGCGAAAAGGAAAACGAAAACGAAAACGAACAAGCGAGGAATTGGATTGGATTGTTTGTTCCTGTCTTTTTCTTGAGCCCCCTCCTCTCCGAGAAGAGCCCAGAAGTGAATGAGCTCATTTTTCGCGTCTAGAATTTCAAAACCAACGCCACCAATCGTCCCAGAATATTCGCCGTCAAAGATCGCCTTCCCGGGGTCCTCTCTTGGTGCTTCTTTGAGGCCGACGTCGTCTAGTACATAGTTGCGTGGGGTTGATTGTTCGGTGCAAAATGAGGAGTCTAGGCAAACAACACCATTGTCTTTCTCTTCTGGCTTGAGCTCCAGCTTGAGCTCCAGCTCCGGCACTCCAAAAACGTCACCCAGTGAGAGAGAAAGAGCCACTTCGCATGCCCTTTTCACATGCTCCATGTACATAGAAGTGGACGTTTTCAGCTTCCAGCATCGCGTTCATGTTCTTCTCAACCAGAGATCCGATTGTGAGGCTTCCCAGGTTTCCCGAAAAACCCTAATCAAAATCCCCATTGAATGCACACACACACACTTCCTCTCCCGTTTTTCTTCGTATCTCGATCTCCCACTCATGCACACGCGAGAAAAAAGTCACACGCGGTTTTCTCTGAAAATGAGTGTGATCCGCGCCCTCGACTATAAAAGTCAGATGTCCTCGCTGACTCACTCAACTCAACGTCTCCACACTCTAATTCAATCTAACCTCTTCTCATTTTCGGCAGCAGAAGCGCACCGCCTTCTCCCTTCATTTCCGTCCCCTTGAAGACGCGCGACGACGACAAGAAGTCCAACCAGATTGTTTTGATGATGCTCATTTAGTTCGGCTCCGCCCCCTTCCCCCCTTTGCTCTCATCGTTTGCCATCCATCTCCGTTTTTCCGCTTCAGAATCGAATCATCGAGACTCCTGACTGCTCCGTTCCGTTGAGCCCGGTTTTGGCTCCAAGAGTTGAGCTCCATTTGTTGTCGTGGCTTCATACGTGACTTTCCGGTCCTAATTAGTCAACCGTGCCCAACCCCCTCCTCCCCGCGTCACTTCGTTAGTTTTTTTAGTTTCGCTGTAATATCCACCTACATACACATGTGGTTTTGGCGCTTGGTCAACCCGTCCCTCCCGATCAGATTTTCCCACGCTAACACCCTCTCGGCTCTCGCCTCGACTTATGTGCATTTATTTATTGACTCACTAGACTCACTGGATTTCGGGCTCATCCCGCTTCTAATCGCCATTTCCTTCATCCAGCCAATTCCATTTTCCAGTCCCACTTCTAAAACTGAAGACGTTGCATGTAGTTGGTATCTCCAGAAAAAGTTCAGAATCCCCCCCCCCCATAAAATAACTAGGCCAATTGTGACGAGTCGCTGTGTAGTACCCCGATACACTTTCAGATGACGTTATTCGTGCGCGCGCGCGCACAACTTCCTATAGTATACTAATCGAATTGCGAATCCTTTTCCAGATGCCACTCAACTACTACGACCTGACGTTTGCACTTCAAACCTACACCGTCGTCGTTTGTCTCGTCGGCCTGTTCGGCAATGTGAATCTGATCGTTGCCACGTGTCGTCACAAGTCGCTCCGGACCAAAATGGGTGAGTATATGCGAACGTGCGGAAAGTCACGGGAAACCCCCGATTGGGAAGTGTTTTTTGCGGTTTTATATCGCTTATCTAATCCGTTCCAATGCGAACTCTGGAAAACTTGTAGGATGTCTTCTCATGATCTCCACAATAGCTCACACGATATGTCTCGTCTCGGAGTTGGTGTGCGTCAAGTTAAAGTTACGGTAAGTACCTACACCAGAGATGTCCGGAATTCCGACTTCCGACTTCCGACTTCCGCCAAAACGGCTCATTTTCCGGAATGAGGACAATATCAAATTTGAAGATTTCCGCCCGTAAAAACCGGAATTCCGCCTTCCAACTTCCGATTTCCGTTTTTTCCAAATGTTCACTTCCGGGCGACGGAAGACGGAAGACGGAAGTCGGAATTCCGTCCATCTCTGCTTCCTGTCAAACCTTCAAAGTTGCTCTTCAGATTCACCCAAACGCATCGCGACGAGTGCTTCCGCTCTGTAGTCGTCTACATGTTCGCCGTGCTCTTCCAATCCACACTCTTCCTCATGATGGCCATCGATCTGTTTCTGGCCGTCATAATGCCGATAAGGTGAGGGGTAGTAGAAGGGCTCGAAATTCGATGCGCTCTCCTTTGCTCTCAATATGCACTCGCAGTTTTGTCAACAAAACGGAAGTGTGTGTGTGGGAGCAAGCGAGCGCAATTATGAGGCAAAGAAGGAAGAAGCGAGGAAGATTATTTCGAGAGTCGAACTTTGCAGACACAAACTCTGGCGTCGTGGTCCCTACCTGCTCGTTCTTTGTGTGCCACCACTCGCCTTCTCGTCCTTTGCGCTCTTCATCGAGGAGATCTACATCAACCACGACGACCTGCTTATTTGCACGGTGACTCTGGGTGAGAGAGCTCCAAATCTGCGGCAAGTGCCGGAAATGCGATTTTCAGCCGCCCCGCCTACTGTCCGCTTTTGGGGCACTCTTATCACCTTCATCACCATCTTCCTGGCTGTTACGCTGATCATGGTCACGGCGTTCAAAGTTCACATCAATGGTATGACACATTCCCCCGAACTTATGTATCGAGTATCACTTCAGAACGAGAATCGGCGCGTCGGATACTGCGACACTCGAACAGTGTGACAAGTAACACAAAGTGCTCCGACGCGAAGCTCCTCAAATCGCTCTCCACACTGATGTTCGTGTTCGTGTGCTCGTGGAGCCTGTCGATTCTCCTCTCGCACATTTCACTCTACTTTCACAAGTCGGTGGCCTACGAGATACAAAAGTACAATGTAAGCGAACAGTTCGAGTTTTGCTGTTTATGTCGAGAATCAAAAGAGCTATCAAAAAGTTGTCAACTACAATTGTGTAGTTCTTTTTGTGATCTAATTGACAACTTTTCAATTGCTCTTTTTGTTCACGGGTTATTATAAGATAAGGATCGGCCGTGCGAGCGACAGTCTTAATGGCAAGTACTGTAGATCCATTAATTGGGTAATCCCCCGCACTTTATCTCAAGAATCAGATCAGCTATCAAAAAGGTGTCAACTATAAAGTGGTAGCTTTTCTTGTGATCTACAACTTTGTAGTTGACGATTTTCTTATTGCTCTTCTGGTTCTCAAGTTATTATGAGATAAGAATCGGCCGTGCGACATTCTTTATGGCAGGTACTGTAGATCCATTAATAAGGTAATCATATGCATCAGTACTGTAAATAGACATTTCCAGATTCTGCTCTCCTTGCCCACCTTCTGCCAAAACTTTTTTGTCACGGGACTCCGGTCGCCTCGGTATGCCAAAGCTTACGCGGAGCAACTCTCGTTCCTGCCATTCGTCACCAATCGAATATCGCAAATTCGACAAAACTCTTCCGTCAAATCGGCCTTCGTTTGATTATTTTTCACATTCTTCTCACTGACCAATCATTTTTGTTTCTAGCCGCCAAATTTTGAACTTTCACTTCCCCCGATAACGGTCCATTGTTCGCTTTTGTGATGTGATGTGTGTACGACGCAAATTGTGATGATTCATAGTCAGAAACACAAATATAAATATAAATATATACAAATAGAAGTGAAAGTAAAAGTACTTGTTGTCCATATCACTCGGCCTCTAATTGGCGCAACGGATGATGATGATAAGAAGAGGACTAGGCGCAGCTTACGCAAATAACATCATCACATGAGGTGCACACCTCCGGGCAAATGAGGAGAGTGCTCAATTGTTTATTTTCATTAGAATCTCGGCTCGTCACGTATTGATTGCCCCCCTATTGCTTAAACGAAGAATGAGAGGTGAACTGATGATCGGGTTCCCACCGAATTATTCCGTTGCATATTTGGTGTGCCAACGCGATGTGCGACTCGACGTTTGCCTCTGATAGCAGTTTGATAACGGTCTTCTCTCCCTACCTTCCCCCCTCTATACATTTTGCCCCCCATCTGAGTCATGCCCCGAATAACCACCTCACGTATCATAGTCGTCGCCTTCTTCTTCGCCTTCCTTTTCGTCTTCGTCTTTCTGCCGCCGTTTCCGAGCAACAACACCGACGGCTACTACGATGATGGTGGTGTCACTGACAGGTTTTGAAGGCGTGTTCCACCCATGGAAGCTTTACATTAGACTATTTCAGCGACGAGGCGTACGAGGAGAAGAACACTGGCAAGTATCGAACGGGTCGGAAAGTGTTCAAGGATGCGCCCAATTTGTCTGCGAATCGAGTGGCGTTCCGGAAGTTGGATGAGAACGGGTACGCGTTGTCGGCGTTCACCGACGACAGAAATGGCAACATGGGCTACAAGTTTGTGCGGGTTATGGTAAGCAATTCCACGTGTTCTGTCAAGCGGAGCCAGTTATATAGTACAATTCAGATGATCATCGGCGGAGAGGACAAGTTCGATTGTGAGCTGAACGGAAGAAAATCCGAAAGCGTCAAACTCTACGAGTTTTCCGAGAACCACGGAATGCACATGCAATTCTTCATTCTCAACTGCGAACTGCCCACCGACTTGGAGTTTGACGACGTGAAAAGCGTCAAGGTGACCAGGACGTCGTCGGGCGCTTCTGTAGACGTGCCGATCGACTATCGCGTGCAGGACGAGAAGAGGAGCACTCCGGATGAGTACGACTTGAAGATGTCGATTTGTGTGCCGGCGCTGTTCGGCGGCAAGTACAATGCGCGCAGGATTGTCGAGGTTTGTGGGAAGGCAGAGGGAATTTTCAGAAATGGGACCCTGAGTTTTCAGTTTGTAGAGCTGAACAGTCTTCAAGGAATTGAGCGCATTTTCATCTACTACGACCCCAACGAGGTCACCGATGACGGTGTGAACAAGGTTCTCAAATACTATTCGGACAATCAGTAAGCTTCGAAACCTTTTGTAGAACAAGTTGTGAATGCTGAAACGTTTTCAGCATTGTCCAACTGGTCGAGTTCCAGATCCCGTTCTATATTGGCGATATTTGGTATCATGGGCAGCTGGCCGCGGTGACAGGTGCACACTTTTTTTCATTTTTGCCCACCGTCTCTGGAAACTCTAAACTTTCAGACTGTTTGCTGAGAAATACGGGCGTCGCAAAGTACACGTTCTTCCACGACATCGACGAATTCTTTGTACCGGTGATTTCAGAAAACACCATGTTCGACACGCTTTCGAAGCTTTTCGACGATCCGACAGTCGGATCGCAGAGGACCGCATTGAAGTATATCAGCACAAAGTACGTTTGATGCCAAAAACGGCGAGTCATGGTCACGTGACGCGTTACACCCTGAAACACGGGTGGATCTATAAATTTGCACAGCCATGTGCCTAACAAATGCAAATCGACGGCCACGTGGGTCGCGCAACGAAAAGCTGTGTAGATTTACGAGCGCCCGCAGTTTTGATGCAAAATTTCGAAACTGCGATTTTGCCGCAGCTCGTAAATCTACACAGCTCTTCGCTGCGAGACCCCCGAGGTCAATTTAATATTTAAAAAAAAACAAAGTATTATCGATTTTTGCTCTTGCAGAAATGAAAAGGCACCGATCACCCTGACAAACGTGGTTAGCACAAAAGCTATTGAAACTCGTCTCACGAAGTGTGTCGTCCGCCCTGAGATGGTCTTCGAGCAGGTACCCCCCTCTCAAAGAAAAACTTCATGAAAGAACCAACGACTTCAGGGCATTCATCACACGAGCCGAGTAATACAGGACAACTATCAGACGGCGTCGCACGACGGCTCGCTTCTGCGCGTCTACCACTACAAGGAGCCAAAGTACTGTTGTGAAGACGAGAGTCTTCTTCGGAAGCGTCACGGTGACGCTCTCCAGAAGCAGTTTGACTTCGTCGTCGGGTTTTTGGACGTCTAATGCGTGTACGTTCCTTTAGATACATATTGATTCGAATTCAAGCATAAATAAACAACTTGTTAAGTCTAGACAGCAAGTAACCGATGTACACAACTACAGTAGTCCGCGGGAAATGAGAAGTAGGAGCATCGGTCCTCGGTTGCTCGGACACGTGGCGGAAACGCGATCGTGACGTCTTGTGTGGATTGAACGACCCGAAATTGGGAGAGCAGCTCGACTTGGGCACCAGTTTTAGAGTTCATATGACACGTCATGTAGGGGTAGATTATCTGAAACACCGAGAATAGAGGAATTCAGTTACAGCACAGAAAGAGTGGGAACTGACTGGGCTTGCTCTTGACTTCCTTCTGAGAACCTCACTATCGCTTATTTTGGTTCGAGCCCATACTTGAACGAAATTATTCGGCATCAGGGTTTCGGTCTGGAATTAGACATGATTACCGTTTTAGAGCGCATATCATGAAAACTAGAAGATAAAGGCTGGCCCTGGCCCTGGCCCTGGCCCTGGCCCTGGCCCTGGCCGAAGGTGCGACACAAAGGGGGCGGAGCTGATCTACTAACCTAATTGAATAAGATAGAGATAGGTGCGACACAACTGGGGGCTCATCTAGATAATTGACCCGCTAGTTTGCGAGAGCCGACAAATGCCCGAAAACGGTGTCAACTGTCATTGAAGTTTTCGAGATATTTCAAACTATTCACCACATTTCCACACGTCAGCGTTTCCAGTTGAAAACAGTCTTCCCAATTCGAGTCACCGATATAGTTTTCAAGAACTTCAGCGAGAATTTCTGGTTTTGGAACTTCTGAAACACTATCGATTTTTGGGAACAACTGTTAGTAGGTCACTTGAGAGATCTTGGGAAGCATCGACCATACAAAGGCAATGATTGCTGATCACTTTCTTGTCTTGACACGTTTTCTCGGTGCTTTGAGCCTCGAAAAGGCTCGTTCCACGGCTATCCAGATCAATTCCAGTCTTTTCGGGATCCATAAGAAATTTGAGTGTGGCATGAAGATCAAAGTTTCTGGAAACTCGCTGAATCCATTGTAGGCGTCGCTTTCGAAACAACTCACGAGACAAAGCTCTGAGCATTGGCTTGCAACGTCTGAAACTGTTCGGAAAACAGTCGACGAAATCGGGGTGGCGCCAGAATGCTCAGATACGGAGCACGCTCTTCTGAAGTTCGCAGAATTCGTTATTAGGAAAAAGGGTTCCAAGTTACGAGAAGCGAACCTATTTTCCCGGCGAACGTGTACCGATTCAGCGGATGGACTCGATTGCCGTGGTCTCCTAGAATGATCAGAATTGTGTTTTCCAGGCTTCCAGTCCTCTGAAAATGGGCTGAAAGGGTTTGGGAGAATGTGTTCTGAAGACTTACATTCAGATAGTCCAGTCTATGGAACAAAGTGTGATCTAGCATCTCCAGGTTGTTCGGATCATCGTGAGTCAAACTGGAGACAAAAGTGAACCCGAAATGGGGCACTTTCGCGAAGACCCTTTCAAATCGGAACCACGAGTCGATGAACGTTTCGGCGAGAAGCTCCCCGTCCAGACACTTTCGCCACCAGTTGCTGAGCTGACTGTACAGATGGTTGTAGTAGGGTCGGTAGTAGAATCTGGCGGGCGGCTCGGCGAATCCGCCCTGAAACGTGTCGGGCGGGTAGTGGAAGAGCCCGCGCGACGTGTGCATTATGTCGTCGTTGAACATTGTCACGTAGTCGGAAGACAAATGGTTCCAGATCCACGGAATGGTTTCCGGATCCAGTGCGGTTTTGGAGGGAAGGATCTTGTTCAGGTCGACGTCGCCGGTGGAGTCCAGGAAGCTCAAGTTGCGCGTTGCAGCCAGTTCGTCAGCGAGTATCGGCAAAAGATTGACCGCACTGTTGTCGCCGACCTCAACACTGCACGCCTACATTTTGAGGGACCTTGGGAACTGACTCACTTTATTGTACGCTTCAAAAACGACACTGCCCAAGCGTGACAGCAAGTCCGTGGTTTTTCGCATGTGCCTGACAAACTGCGCTCTCGACGTTGAATCCAATCCGAGGATTGAGATCGAGAATCTGGTCGAATTCGACGCTTTCAGACAGGGGTCCGGAATGTCGATGGGCCCATCGACGACGAGTTTCAGACTTTCCGACATCTTGAATCCCATGAACTGTTTTCGATAGATGACGAGTTCTTTGGAGAAACAAGTGATCATGAAGTTGTCGGCGTTGATCCAGAACCTTTTGTGCGTTCGTGGAATGAACTGCAAAGTCACACAAAAACGTGTTTTGTTAGGAAAAAGGTTGTAATTACAGTTTGAGTCTTTCCGAGCTGATAGGTGTGCGCTTCCGGTCGCAGGCCGCCTTTCAGAACTTGAGCCACACAGTCGAGCCGTCCCGTATAGTTTTTCGTTTTCAGCGAGAACTCGCCGGTCGCCGGGTATCGCTTGAACAAATCGATATTGTAGCGCTCACAACTCGCCCGCTTCGGGAATTTCAGACGGTTCTGGAACAGTAAATGCAAAACTTTTCAATATTAACTTGTGTAGTTTGTACCTTCAACGACGAGTCTAGCGGTTCTGTCCATGCGAACTTACACCAATTATCAAACAGGTGCGCTTGACGTGGCGTGGTCTGGTTTTCGAAAGTTGCGGTTTTTGTAAGGGAACGACGTGTGGTAATAGTGGCGAAATAGACAAAGCAGAGGAGGCTGAAGGTGAGGATGACCTGTCGAAAAGCAATCTTGAAAGCGAGAAAGGGATCTGCAGTACTGGAATCGCATTTTACCTCGTGAACCAGAGGATCTATCAAAAAGTTGTCAACTGCAAAGTTGAAGAGCACAAAGAGAGCTACAACTTTGTAGTTGACAACTTTTTGAAAGCTCTTTCGGTTCTCGAGATGAAGAAAGATCAAAAAACAGTACTAGAAGGTATCATACCTGTAGAAAAGTAGTCGTCGGACGTCGTCGTCGCATATCTCTGATTCAATCGAAACGGACAGAATTCATGTATGGTTTGCCGAGGCGACTAGTTGGCCGGTCGGACTAAAGGGTTAATCCTCTCATACTTATAGAACTGATGTTTCAATTCCAGCCTAATTGATTTCTACTTCTCAAACAGTTTTCAGCGAGCCAACTAGACTGATTCGGTTTCCAGACGACTTTCCAGACATCGTGATCTCTTCTGGAATTCGTAGCAACGTCTTCAGGAACGCTCGATAGGGGCTGTGGCTGAGCAGAAGAGCCAACGTGGCGACTGCGCCGTAGCAGTTGAAAATGAGCATCACCGAGTTGTTGGCTTCTGGAAATTCCAGTTTCAAATTGAGAGAGCTTGAAGTTAAAGCCAAAAACTCACTTTGACTATAATATCCAGTGAAAATGGAGTAGACGCTGTACGAGAAGGCGGGTGTCATGAAGACGTACGGGATTCCGACTTGCATCAGAATGCCCACGAAGAACTTTTTCTGACGATCACTGGTCACTTTGGACGTGCTCGTGCTTCTGGAGAACACCAAATAGTGAAGACACGTGGATGAGTAGAAGTTGAGTTGGGCCATCATGGCACTCATGCAAACAATCATCGAAATCGCGATGTACTGTCTTGACTCCGACGTCGTTGAGGCGGTGAAGACGGGAATAGTGAAGAAGTCTTCGTAGGGACATTTGATGTGGGTCAGAACGGCCATCTTGGCGGCGAACTGGTCGGGAACTTCGAGAAAGATCGGGAGGGAGTAGACTATCGAGTACAGATAGTTGAACCCGAGAAGGGTGTATCGAATCCACGGGTTTCGGATTCGCCACTTGTTCTGGCTTATCATCTGGTGTCGGTTTTCGAATAGGGAGATGATTGACGACATGGATACTGTAATTGGAGTTATATTCAACAAGTGCACATACCAGCAAATACGCCCTATCGCACACCAATGTACTTAAACTGGATTTCGAGTCCCGTACAAACGGAGCATCGTTGTGGCTTAAATTAGGCTTATGTTCATTTGCCCCAGATTATCGATAGAGCGCACTTGCTCAACTTTCTCGCCTTACATGTCATCACAGACATTGCCAGGTAGGCTTGTTCCACGTGGGGCACTCCCAAATACGACAAAAATCCCAGCATCGACGTGGAAATTGTCGGGAGCCAACAGATCGGCGTGATGAGCAGACTCACCGAAATGCTTTGGAATGACACCCTGAAAGAGGGTTATTCAACCATTGAGCACCTTGTTAAGGAAAAGAGAGCACCCCACCAAAAGTGCACATTGAGATAGACCCATTTCATCGAGAGCATCTGCTTCGGCGTTTTGAACAGGACCGCGTAGCCGGCTAGAATCGATAGTGGCAGGAAAACGATGTTTGTGTACTGAAGAGGATACACGACGTACGGCCAAGAGCTCAGGACGGGAGATTCGCGGGGACAGGTACTGTAGTAGTTTGACGAATGATAGGCGTCTAGCGGGTTCTCGGAGTTTGGCTCCATTGTTGTTAGTCACAAAGCCAATTCTTTCATTTCGGTTTGTCTCAGGCAAACGGATACGTGGAATGTAATTAGTGGGGGAATTCGAAAAACAAGGAAGGGAGGTAGATCAGAATCCACGTGGAATGTTGTTGGGGTTGACGGGGACCTGGGTCGTCCTTCCGAACGACTCGTTGACCACCAAGACCACAGGAGTCATGTTCTTCCGTCTGCACACCAACTGTTTCACATAATTCCGATAGGGCGCGTTGATATACAAAAACAGGAAGACGGAAGTGAAGCCGTGCATTGACATGAGGAGAGTCAGCGAGCAGTTCAGCTTCTGGTTGTAGTAGTGAAAGTTGATGATGAAGATCATGTAGGCGATGAGCGGGAGGAAAAATGTGGCGGGGACGAAGACCTGGGGTGTTTGAAGACGTGGGGGGAGCGAGACCTCGACAAACCTGGACGACGGACATGAAAAAGAACTGCCGTTGCATGGCTTGCGTCTTCTTCGAGGCGACGTTCGATGTGGTGTACACCAGATAGTAGAAGCAGACGGCGTTGTAGAATACCATTTGTGCGGCGATGACGCAGACGACGACGAAGATGACGAGAGAGAACGCCTGCCGGGTTGAGGACGACGTCGTCAAGACGAACACGTCGGTTTGAAAGAACAGCTCGGTGGGGCAGGGTATGAGCTGCAATAGAATCAGATGCCGGTTTCTAATCACATCTGGAGAGAAAGTCACGTCAAGTGTGGCCAGCCTTGCACCTGTCTGCTCGGGAATGTGGAAGAGGAAAGGGATGAAGTAGGTCACGCCGAGAATGTAGTTGAAGCTTATCAACGCGTATCTGAGTCTCGGATTGTTGACTCGGAACGCGTTGTTGATGATGAGATACTGTCGGTTTTCGAATAAAGCGATCATGGAAGATCCGACCACTGAAAACTCGGAAATTTCAAGTTTCAGGGTGCTCAAACTGACTTGTAACGGTAGTCAAACCCATATAAGTTTGATATTGTTCGGGAATTCCGAACAGCTGGAACAATCCCAACGAGACGCCGGACAGCGATGGAAGGAAGAAGTACGGGGTGATCAGAGTGCACATGAGAATGTCGAGGAATGAGACCCAAAAGTGCAAGTTGAAGTACACCCACTTCAGTGATTCCATCTGTTTCGGCGTCTTCCTGAGGATGCAGTAGCCGCCGAAGACGTAGAGTGGAAGAAGCGTGATCACGGTGAAATGGGCGGTATAGGCTTCGTATTGCCACGTTTGGAAGACGTCGAAGAAGGTGTCGTCTGGAGGACATCTCACCGAATAGTTGAGACGGTAGTACTCGTCGATTTTGGCGCTGGATTCGGTCGACATTGCTCATTGAGAGTGAATTCTACTAACGCGTTTTCCAGCTGCTCCTTCAGAGACTCGTTGACAAATTTCAGGAATTATTTACGTGAATTCCTTGGCAATGCAGGGCTTTCCACACACTTTCGCAAACATCAATAGTTCAATTCAGTTCAGTTTTCGTTGGATCGTTCCGGAGTTGACTTCTATGGGACTGCTGCTCAGCATCGTGGCGGAGAGCCGCTCACGATACGAAAAAGTGAGCCGGTATCTGGCTAAATCTCCGCGACCCAAAAGGCTTAGTGACTGTAGATTCCTCTTCCTAATGACCCCCCCCCCCCCCCCCCCCTCTTTGGGATAAACATCTCTGTTTCCCTAGGATAAACATCAATGGGCCACCTATTGCGATATGAATCAGCTCGTCTTCTTTGACGTCGGATTCGAGACCGGCGTGCCGATGGGACGCGTCGTCGTCGAGCTGAACAACGCCTACAATCCGCACCTGCCGGAGCTGTTCGTGAAGGTGGCGAGAGGCGAGTATGTGCAGCCGACGAACGGCAAACGCATCGAGTACACCGGCACCGTTCTCCATCACATTTCGACGTCGAAACGGATGGTGATGGGTGGCGATGTGCTGTTCAAGAACGGCTCGGGCGGCTGTGCGCCGACGTGCTCCCGCGTTTTTCAGGAGGCCGAATTGTCGTCGGCGGTTCCCAACATGTAAGTTTTTATTTTTTTTAATCTGTTTGCGTTTGTAAATACCGTCGAATAATGGCGAAAAATGCAAAAAAATGTGATTTTTTCGAATTTTTTACCGCTGAAAACGTTTAAAACGTACATCGTGCCGAGACCCACTCGCCGAAAAAATGCTATGCGCCTTTGAATCTTCTTTGGAATCACTTGAAAACTTAAAGACGCATGGACTTTTCCCACGCGTGGGTCTCGCCGCGAGATCCTCTTCGTCGGTAAAACTCGCTTTTTGTCCCAAATTTCGAATTTTTCCGCATTTTTTATCACTGAAACCGTAAATCGCGGCGATACCCACTCGCCGGAAAATAGTTAACTGAAAATTTAAAGGCGCATATACTTTTTCCCCGCGTGGGTCTCGCCACGTGGTATGCAAAAAAAACCACGCTGAAGTTGTCCATAAGCTTCCAAATTCAGGCGCGGAAAGCTGGTGCTGCTGCCACTCGATTACAACCCGACACTCTTCAACTCGACGTTCTACGTGCTTCTCGAAAAGTCGGGACCGTCTGTCGTCGACGGATGCGTCATCGGCGACGTCGTCGAGGGCATCGACATCCTCGACACCATCGTCAGCGAGTACGGCTCGGAGAACGGAAAACCGCGCAAGAAGATTGTGATCCACAATTGCGGCCATCTCTGAGAAAGAGGCACATCATAACGAAAAATGGAAGACAAGAAGCGAACGAATTCTGAACCCATTCAGTAAAATGGTTCATCACTTTTTTCCTCCAGAATCCTGGAATCCCGTTTTATTTTTCAAGCTTATACATGTGTTGAGCGCTCCAAAAGTGGATCATCCCGGACTCAGCTGACACTGAAAAACTAGAAAATAGCGAATGGCGAACCCCGAAATAACTTGCATAACTGAAAGTTATTTCAAAAAAAGAAGTTATTTGCTTACAACTTCCAACCAATGTCACATTGGTTTACTTGTTTGTGTCATATCGAGTAGGGGAGCAAGAGGTCTCGTGAGCAAAACTTCCGGACAAACGGAGCACTGTTTTTTTGTTGCAACCGGCTCACGAGTGACTAACCGACCACGTTTTCCACGTCAGACGGTAAGTAGGTGTGCTCACACTGGTATTAACAACTTAAAAAATATTTTTCACGGTGTTCCTGGTTTAATGGGAGTAGCTAGATTAACGGTAATAAGGAAGAGATTTCAGGCGACGCGTAAAAACTTTAAGCGGATCCGTAGTGGGGATGAGTTGAAGTCACGATTCCGAGACTAATCATGTCTGATCCGGTTCAACCCCTTCCTTCCGAATTCCCAATTTGCTGCTCCTTTGTTCTCTTATTGTTATTATTTCACTTGTTTTTTCTTGTGGTTTTTTAAATCACATTTCCAGATCCAATTCCGGTTTCAGACCGAGCCATGATATCACTTGGTCTGAGTTGTGAGGAAGCCTTTTTTGCTTATTTCTAGCCGAGAGCAGCACAAAACAAGTTTTTGCAGGTGTTGAGCTGAATAGGATTCAAATTGGAGGTGTGAGCTGAACGAAAGATCGAGAGTCTGGGCTTCTGGTGGTCTTTTGCGAACGAGGAGCACCGGATCTTAGAATTGGGAGAGTTGGCGTTGGAAATGGAAATGTCTGAATGTTGACAACGTTAGACGGGATCGAAGGATCGAAGCCAGGCAGTTACAATCTGAAGATCGGACCACAAGAACAAGAGCAGATCCATTCCTAAGGTCTGATAAATTGAGCAGTGGAAAGCGATGAAGAGGTGCGACGCCGTGAAGAATGGTTTTGAAGATTGGACTACCTACAGATAACTGCTGATTGTGTTCATGATTGCCCACCATCCTTGTCGGTATTTTGCTTGGGTTGATCGTCGAGCCAGCACTGCTCCTGTTAAGGCCCATCTCATCGGTGGCTAGATTCTGATTCTTGGCTTATCATTTTCCAGTACACCATCTTATACCCTGGTCAACTAGGCAGAGAAGGGCGAGAAAGGATCGCAGACATATAGTGTGGTTCTAAAGATCGGACCACAACTGCAGACCCTAAGTTTGAGCTTTACATTTTCAATCTTATATCCTGACCAAATTGAGAGCAGGGAAGTCTAAGGAAGGATCTACGAAATGCAGTATGGTTCCACGGATAGGACCACATGTAAATCCCTGTTCTGAGCTGATGCTTCTTCGCCGCTTCATGTCTTTTCTTTCATCCAGTTGAGTTTGGAAGGATCAACGCTCAACAGTATAGTTCCGAAGATCGGACCACATCTGGCTCAAGATCGTGATTCCGAGCTGTTTCTTCTTCCACTCGAATTCGAACACGTTCAACAGATTCATTGGTGCCACTGATTGGCTAGATCACAAACGCACACACACACACATACACAAATTAAAGAATTAAAACTTTTCATGTTGGGGGGGGAGTGGAAAGTCGGCGGGCAAATCGGACACGTATCACAGAGGATGGGATGCTGAGTTCAAGTGAAACCTAACAGGGAAAATGATAAATACTAGGATTTGAGAGGGAGAGCGAAATGATAGTAGTCAAATGAGGGGGGGGGGGGGGGGGGGTGAGATGAGATCAGTGGTTTTTCGAGATCGGGCGGTACGGATTGATAATGAGTTTTGAAAAAGAGGGGTAATCGTGGGGGGGAGGAAAAGAGACTAGCTCTCTAGGTCAAAACAACATGAGTAGGATGAAGGAAAAAGGATAAGTGTGGGGGGAAAAATAATAAGAATAATGATAATGATAATAATAGGGGGAAACACGAAGAATGAATGAAGAGGGTATGGGGATGGGGCGGTAGGAAGAATCTACCAACTGATGCTTCGACAGAAAACATTTCCTGTCAAAGAGGTCCAAGAAGAAGAAGAAGAAGAAGAAGTAGAAGAGTGACGATCTAATAGGTGGCGACCAGAGAGGTGAAGGCGGCGGCGGCGGTCATGGAGCCTACAGTACACATCACCGATTGGGGTCTCGCCACGAACTTGGCGTTTTTTACCAGATTTCGCTGTCGGATCGCCGCTCTTTTCACGGCGTTCTCCAGACAATTCGAGCGTATTGAGTCTGCTGAAAGGACGGAAGCCGGTTAGAAATGATGGAATGGATCTTCAGGTGGTTACCTATTGAATTGTCGAGGTCGGCGAGAAACGTAGTGGGCTCGGCGAGCCGCGGCACCGAAGTCGTGAACCCGAAGATGGGCGGCAACTGGCGCATTTGTGATTTGTAGAAGTCGGCGTCGACTGTCGGTAGTGGGAATTCTGGAACCATTCCCTCCGAATAGTGGACGAGGGGAATATGGCTCGAGAAGGAGACGGGGAAGAAGAAGTGTCAAAAGAGGCAAAATGAGGAGTGGCCTGATAACCAGAGACGGTTTTATAGAATGGGGCGGGGTCATGGAATGATAAGAGGCGATGGGAGAAGGGAGGAGAGGGGCGGGGCCTCTGGCGACGAAGACGATGATGATGCAGGGCGGACGAAGACGCACAGTGTCCCCCCTTCCCGCTAGGCGGCGAAAATACGCTAGGCTCCGCCCCCTTTTCTCGCCTAGAGACTATCGAGAGAGAGCGACGAATAGTTTCGAAATACGATAGTGTGTTCTGCAAAACGACGACGAAGAAGCTTGCCCCCGATTGTTGCGGGTGGTGCGAAACGTGTGGGCGGGGCTACCGGTTCGTCGTCACTTCTTGCGCAACACCCCCCTTAGTGCAAATATTTGAGTTTTGTGGCGGGGTGGTCTAGTAGGCGGGGTGATATGATGCAAATTTTTGTGACTTTGAACTTTCCGGGTGGCTGATGACACGTGTTGTACGTGTTCTTTGTGATGTGACGGTAATTGTGGGGGCGGGGCTTAGAGGGGACATGTGAACTTTCGCTTTTGGGATGTGAACTTGAACCTAGATTGGGGGTACTGTAGCTGGGGTAAGAGTTTGCACCAGGAAGATGAGAACACGACGACGAGACACTAGTTGTTCCCCAAACTGACCGTGACCATTCTCTGTGTGGCCCCTCCTTAACTCTATAAGGCGCATGGTAGGCGTCCATCATCCGCAAAAAGAAAGAAAAGCAAGAAGGAGAAAGGAAAACAAGAAAAGAATGGATCAAAACCCAACCGAATCACGTTGCGATTCGCCAGGGAATCTGCCAGATCATGTGCCCCCTCCGTCCGCACATTTGACGACGATGAGCCTGGCGTCATTGACGACGTCGTCGAGTCGCTTGTTTTTTTTTGCTGTCCCTCGCGCGCGCGCTGCAAATACCCTCCGAAAGGGGGAAGGGGGCGGCGAAAAAAACATTTTTCCCGCAAAATTGATAATCAGCTGGTCAGCTGTACGGCGGTGGCCAATTTCAAGGTTGACAAAACAACACAAGACGCTCTTTTCGTGAGGTGTCCCGAAAATCCAAAGATCTTGAAGTCTCGGTCGGGCGGGGAGAACTTGTTGATTTACATTTACGTAATGAGCGTGCGTATGGAAAGGGGGGGGGGGTGATGTTTTAAAAATAGCGATCCGGTTCTTTTTTGGTTCTCAATTTCCTAATTAAGACGAGAGACCCTGTAATAACTCGGAGATCGGGGAGGGGGGCGACAGAAGAGTCTTGCAGATGAGCAAGTGCGCTCCACCGAACATCCGCCGCGGGCCAGTCAGCAGACAACGGTTGCTTGTTGATTTCCGGTGTTCGGTCGAACATAATCAACTTATAGTTGTTGAAAATACGGAGAAGAAGCAAAGATGGTCTCTGGCCCAGTGACCAGCGCTTCCAAGTGAAAAAGAAAAAAGAGTGAGATGCCAGATGGCAGATGACGACGATGTGAATGAAGACGTCGTCGGCGATGATTTTGTTTTGAACAATGACGTACAATGTACACACACACACACACAAACAGATACACAAAGGGTATCGATGAGAGACGCAGAGATCAGAATTCACAATGCATACATGCATACATACGTACAGTTCGTGTGGTCGAACTCTCAAAGATTAAAAATAAAATCGAGGCAAGGGCGGCGGAATTCGTAAGAATCCCCGCCATTCTTCCAGTCTTCCAGTCTTCCAGTCTTCCGGAATGAAGTGAAAGTGTGTCTAATCGCCTTAGCATCGCTCACTTTCACCCGCACTCTCTCTCTGTTTCGTTTTTTTTTCCTCTTTTCGTCATCGATGATGGTGATCGGAGGGGGAGAGTACTATTATCTTCTCTACTATGCGCACACACCGTATTTTGTGATGGGTTCCGTCGTTGTGTGATTGTGTGTGTGTTTTCTGCCCGCGCCCCACGCTTGTTCACTTTTTGATCTTCCGGTCTTCCCATTGTGGAGTTTGTGTGTTTCTATTTCTGGATTGCACCTACGCGATGACTAAGGCTGCTTGAACCTGAACTCATGGAGTGATGAGTGAGAGCCCCCCCCCCTTTAGGCCAACATCGTACACTATAACACTACTATAACAAACAGTGCGGAATGTCCGGAATTCGAAAATCTCGACCTCGACCTTGTCTGACTCATTCGATTGTTCGGCGGGGTGGTTAGCCGAGGAGGGGTGGAGGGAACACATTATTACAGCGAAAAGCTTTGTTTCGGTTTGCATGCAAACTGCCACTTTTGGGTGGGGTCAAGCAACACCGTCACGCGTCACATTCAGAAGCTGTTATTCTGTATTCTTCTCCTTCTCCTCGTCATCATCATGTGGCTGAGAATCGCCTCACAAACCTCAAACACTTCTGAAACGGAATAAAAATAAAAAACACATTCACAAAATAATCGTCAGGGGTGGAGGATCAAAGGACGGAAGCTTGATGAGCCGAACGTCTTGCAGGGGGAGCGATTATCCGGTGTCAGCGCGGAGGGGAGAGGTGCCAAACAAGCCGGCCGGGAAGGATATGTAATGTGTTTTGATGAGGAGGTCCGATCGTCATGAATTTTCGGGATGAGTCAGTCGATGACCGGTGGCCACCGATCGGAGTGTATTTTGATGTTCTGGCCCCCCTTACCACCTCTTCTTTCCCGAGACACACGGTGTACTCGAGTTCCGAAATCACTGGCTCGAACATCCATTGATCAATCTCGCGAAGATGACGCGACATGACTGATTACATAATCGCTCCTGTCCGCCCGGCCTAGACGTGACGAGTTTCTCGAGCCGCTCAACAACACATCCGAGAAACTGCAAACATCAGTCTCAACCTCCTGTTAGAGGTGTCAAGACAAGAGAGGGGGGTCACACAGGAACCCAGCGAGAAACCAGAGAACCAGTTTCTCCTCCCGTTCACAGTTTACAGTTGCAGAAGAAGAGAAGAGGGGCCCTTCTCCTAGAAAATGTATGTGTGGTTTGTACATTTGCGATGTAACACTTAACATTGTATGTATAAAGAAGGGGGAAACCAGCTAGAAACCGTTTTTCTCTAGCCTGACTAGTGAGGAGCGGAGCACTTGTGTCCGATACCAATCCAAACATGTTGTTGTTTCATTCTTTGTAGTTGTCACATCGACCCCAAAAGGGCATCAGACAGGACGGAAACGTGAGCACGATCGGAATTTTGCCATGTGTATGTTTGTCTTGCCACTTTCCACTTCCCATTAAACGCGCGCCTGAAGGCAAGAGCACAAGAATCCGGGAACTTCACCGAATTGACGTCGGCGGCGGTAGCGCGGTGTGTGATGGGTAATGGGTGCAAAGTTGACTGGAAACCGAGAACTGATAAGGGGTTTTTACGACCGTTTCTCTTTCTTTCTCTCTCCCGTTTCATCTTCATGTCCTCCTGCTTCCTTCACTTTTACGAGAGAGGGGGTTTCGCCACGAAAACCTCTACATTTCGATCGACGTGCTCTCGTCGACACGGTGTGTTCTTTGTGATCTTTGCGAAACGCCGAAACGCATTCTAGTTTGACGCCTTCTGGATGGCTCCCACCTCGGTAATCGCGGCGGTGAGGTGACATCATCGATTCCTCCTAGTTCTTCGTTTTTTGGGAGTGGTGGCCGGGATGAGACACACCGGCGTCTGAAATACCGGCAGAGACGCCAGTGACGATGCGGTGAAGAGATAGAGGGGGCTGGAAACGGAAGTCATCAGTTTCAGCATGGAGCTGGCTGTAAAGTGATGCAAAAACTGTTCCGTGTCACTTTTTCCGGGTAGTCATCATTTCGTGTCGCCGACCCCCTTTTCGAGTCAATTACGTAAGTAGGTCAAACACTTTTATGGTTTTCGGGGAAGGGGAAGGCAGTGGGCTCCAGGAAGCCGGGAGACGTGACGTCATCAGGAATAGCTGATATTCCCCGAACAGCAGCAATCGACGAGTGTAACGGTGAGGAATCGAAGGGAAAGAACAAGGAGCCATAAATCTCGCAGGTCACCTTGACACTTTGACTCATCCCCATCACCTCTTCATCTCTGCAACCCGACCAGTTCGACTTTAACCTCCCCCCTTCTCATCACCCCACAAACTGAATCGTTCTGTGCTTGAAGCGGGGCGAGAAGATGAAGAAGAAGAAGAAGAAGAAAGAAGAAGAAAGTTTCTCCGATTCTGATAACGGCCCTCCTTCCCTTTCTCTCTCGTTTTCAGCGACCGACTCCATTTCGAGATTGGTGATAAGAGAAGCGTAGGCGAGCCGCCGCACTAAACCGTCGTATCAAAGTTCTGGAAATCGCCGCTTTTCGTGGAAATCATCGTGTGCGCTTCGTTTCGAGTTCATTTCGACGAAACGGTTTGAAGAAAGGGGGGGGGGAAGTGATAAGGGAGAAAAGAGCAAAAGTGACGAGGAAGGTGTGTCGCAAAACTAAAGGGGGGCTGAAAATCCAGAGTGTGTGCTCATCCACTTTCCGGCGGGTACAGTAATCCCATCCACACATCCTCTCTTGTCATCACATCATCTTCCGCTTACAGCGCGCGCGCGCACGCAGGAAGCGAGGAGGACACTAACAAACAAGTTTGCGCGTTTCACTGATGACAACGCCCCGGTCTATCTGAATGCGTCACGTCTTCTATCTCTCTTCCGGGGAGTACCGTAATCTCTATCTCTCTCCCCTCTCGGCCATCTAGACACATCGAAAAATGGGGGAATCCCCCGAAAACGACGTGGCGCGGGAGGAGAGGAAAGATTGCGAAATTTTTGATAAGAAGATGTGTTTTGTAGTTGAGAAGCGACGCTCTAGCTATGTGTATATGCCTGAAGACGTTGGAATGATGGGGAATCGAGAGTCACGCCAGAAACTACAAAGTACACACTGTAGGGTACGCCGTCTAGAAGTGAGAAGGGACGAGGGAAGTGCGCTCGACTGAAATGATGAACTCCTAACCCACAAATGACCGATCAAGAAGCGCCTACCGTAACCCAGTCCCCCCTCCCTTCCTCCTCTAAACTACTTTGTAGCCGGCCAGACTCCACTGATCGAACTGTGAATTCCGCATGAAAACCAGCACATTTGTGGTGCTGAATGCACGTTTTTGTGTGTCGTTTATGCGAAAATGTGTTTGTCTCGCTCGATTCGGAAAAACAGAAAAAAAAACCAAATGTGTCGTCGAAATGGGGTTCTTATCATCATCGCCGCCGCCTCGAGGAAGTGAAGGCGCGAAGGCAAAAGGGGAAACAGACTGGGTTACGGTAGTTCGGCACGTCGGTTTCTTTGTTGTTTACAGATTTTTTGGGCGAGAAGACGGAAGTCTTCACGTGAAACACGGCAAGCAGAAGTGGCAGACGGTCGATTCATGATGTTTATCCAACACACACACACACTTTGGATGGTGCCCTTCCGGTATTCGGGCTGAGCGAGACGGAAGGGGCGGGACGAAGAGTACGGTCGAAATGCGTTTCAAGTGCGCTCTATTGCACTCCGTTTTTGTTTCGCGTCTGCGTCTCGTACGCGAGCACACTCTCTTCTAGGCTTAAATTGAAAGTGCAATAGAGCGGATTTGCATTGGAGCCTTCACTAGCCTAATAGTGAGGACGATGGGGAAATATCGAGAAGGTGTGCAATGGAGCGAACATGCTTTTGAGTGAAACTCAAAAGAGAGAATCGGCACAAGAGACGATATGTAGCGATTTTGGTGAATATGCGCCCCCGGGCCCCCCCCCCCCCCCCCCAAGGATCATTAAGATCTACGGGGGGCGCCGGGGATGGTGTGCACTCAGGGGAGGGGGGTGCGAACTCGGGAGTCTCTTTACAAACAACGAGCCTCCTCCCGAGTGAACCATGAGTGCACATCTGTCGGCGTGGCACGCCTCCTTCAGATGATGTGAGCAGATAGAGAAAGCTGTATATAGAGAACGTCTTCAGTAGAATCGAAAGGAAGGAGGGAAGAAGGTGCAAGGACCGGGAATCTTTGCCAGTTTTGAAGACGTGCGTTTTTCAGGCCAATCTACTATTCGGACTCAGTTTGGACTATACTTTTGTTGGTCAAGCTTGTCAAACTTCGCAAAGTGGACTAGAACTCCCGAACTTCTGACGTCTTCTTCTTCTTCTTCTTCTTCTTCTCATCGCTCTCCTCGTCTCCCACTCCCACTCCCCACTCTCTTTCAATGAAGACGTTCTTCGTTCCCCATGAGGGGGGCTCCTGGTGGTTGACGTCCTTGTCCCCTCTCCCTCCCTCCCTCCCCCCTTCTTTCCTTGCTTCACAACACACAGCGCGGCCCGTAAATCTACATCAAATTAAAGGCGCTTGCCTGTTTATGTGCGACGGGTCTCGGCACGATGTCGCTGCGCTCTGGGGGTCGTTTTTTTGAATGGCGTTCTGACGTCGCGACGTCTTCTCATTATTGCGTGCGCGCTCCGACTGCTTCTTGTATCGCGTTTTTTTTTGGTTTTCTGGTGTTTTCTATTTAAAAATAGTTTGGTTTTGGTTTTGTATTTGCTAGGACGATGTTTGTTTCTCCTGCTCCATCCTAGAAAATGAAAAGTGCTCAAAAATCAATTCATATTGGGTTTTATATCTCTATCGTAAAGAGGATCTTATTCTTGACATCGTCTCTTTTCCCACTCCAATTTCCGAAATCGGTGCCTGGTGCGCGGCGCACGCTCGCGCGCCAACGTCCTCAGCGCCAGGCCATTTCGAATTTCTCCTCTCTCGCACCCTCGTCCCCCTACTCTCTCGCTCCCCTTACTCGCGCCGCTTCCGAGCAGTTTGTCTTCCGCCCAGTGTCCCCGCAGCGATGACGCTATTGGGACATTGTGCGGGACACATGTGTCCCCGCAACGATGGCGTTATTGGGACATAGCCAGGGACAGATGTGTCCCCGCGCTCTTTTTATCGAATTTTGTTGCCCTTCGCTCTTTTCTTGTGTTCCATTTCTATTGCCACCTCATTGTTTTTTTTTCAGTCGAATTTCCTCAAAAAACAAACCGAACATGTCTACCGAAGAAGACACCACGTTGCCCGATGGCGAAGAATCGATGGAGGACGAGTCGGTGACTCAAGACGCCACCGAAGACACCGAAGGTGACGACGAGCCGGAAGGCGACGATGAGCCCGGACCATCCGAGGGCAAGAAGAAGGGAAAAAAGAAGGGTCGCTTCCAAAAGAAGTCGCACAAGAAGGGAGCTGGTTCGTCGGCCAAGACCGAAATTCCGGATCCGTACAACTCGACGAGCGAGGAGATCGCTGCGGCGATCGGACTGGTTGACGTGGATGTCGATTACGAGCAGGAAGAGTTCCAATCGATAACCAATCTGAAGGTAAGAGGGAAAACGATAGAGTTCTAGGTCTTTAGCATTTACTTTTCAGGCTTTCTCGGCGCTCATCCGGCCAGCCATTCTCGAGGCGAACCCGACGGCGAACGTCTCCAAGATGTATCCGCTTTTCCAAGTGAAATACAAAGAGTTTCACGAGCACATGAAAGAGCAAGGAAAGCCGATCCAGAAGCTGACGAAGGGAGGAAAATCCATTTCCACCCCGGCTGCTTCAACGCCGACGCGCGAGAAGGCTGCTCCGCAGAAGACTCGGTCTTCTCGCCGCAAACGTCGCGATTCGGAAGCTCCGGACAGCGACCAAGAGTTCGAGGCGATGATAAAGCAGCACGAGCAGCAGGAGGACGATCGCGTTCGCGAGAAAGAAGAGCAGAAGGCGAAACGCGCTGTGGCGAAGAGCGAGAAGAAGAAAGCCGATCTGGAAGCTGCGCGTGCCTTCAAGAAGGCCCAGGAGGAGCAGGGCGAAGAAACGGAGCACAACGACAATTGCGAGGTTTGCAAGCAGCCCGGAGACCTTGTGATGTGCGACACTTGTCCTCGTGTCTACCACGCCGCCTGTATTGATCTGGAGTCAGCACCGGAGGGAGACTTCAGTTGTTCCCATTGCGAAGAGCACGGTCCTGAACTTCCGGTCAAGGCTGAACCGGCTGGACAACAGAACATGGAGTACTGTCGGATTTGCAAGGAGCCCGAGAACATCCTCTTGTGCGACACGTGCCCGAACTCTTTCCACGCCTACTGTCTCGATCCTCCAATCACCGAGGTGCCACCGGAGGGAGAGGATTGGTCGTGTCCGCGGTGCAAGATTCCTGCTCCGACGCAAAGAATAGAGAAGATTCTCTCGTGGCGCTGGAAGTTCATCGAGTATGGGGAGCCAGTCGAGAACGTAGCGGAGGCAACACCGGACGAGCTGCTCCTGAAGCCGACGCGGAAGATGGAGGCGAGACGTGAACGCGAGTTCTTCGTCAAGTGGAAGTACCTGTCCTACTGGCAGTGCGAATGGATCAACGAGCCATTTATGGAGCAATTTTTCTCGACTGTAAGTGGTTTTCGTTTAGGGGTCTGGTTGAGTTGGAGTTCTTTCAGCTGCTCCGTATGTACTGGCGGAAGATCGACCCGGAGAATCCGCCCGAGTTCGACGAGTCCACCTTCGCTCGTCATCACGTCGACAACGATCCGTACAAGCTTCGCGAGCGCTTCTATCAGTTCGGTGTGAAGCCCGAATGGATGCAAATCAGCCGCATCATCGCTCACCAGACGTACGCCAAGTCGCAACACGACTATCTCGTGAAGTGGAAGGAGCTGTCCTATGATCAGGCGACTTGGGAGCGCGACGACGCTGATATTGCCGACTACGAGGACGCAATCATCAAGTACTGGCAACACCGCGAGCGCATGATCCAAGACGATATTCCGAAGCGCGTCCAGAAGATGATCGCCAAGAGGCGCGAGGAGAAGGGACTTCCACCGAAGGAGGAGGAGTCTAGACGGCCGAAGAAGAAGGAGAAGGTCGACATCCGTAAGAAGTATGAGGTTCAGCCTGACTACATCAGCGAGACTGGTGGAAACCTTCACCCCTACCAGTTGGAGGGAATCAACTGGCTTCGCCATTGCTGGTCGAACGGAACCGACGCAATTCTTGCCGATGAAATGGGTCTCGGAAAGACTGTGCAGTCGCTCACCTTCCTATACACTCTCATGAAAGAGAACCACGCGAAAGGACCGTTCCTCATCGCTGCCCCACTCTCCACGATCATCAATTGGGAGCGCGAGGCTGAGCAGTGGTGTCCCGACTTCTACGTCGTCACCTACGTCGGAGATCGCGACTCTCGAATGGTCATCCGTGAGCACGAGTTCTCGTTCGTCGAGGGAGCCGTCAAGGGTGGTCCGAAGGCGAGTAGAATGAAGACGTTGGAGAACATGAAGTTCCACGTGCTTCTCACTTCCTACGAGACCATCAACATGGACAAGTCGATCCTTTCGTCGATCGATTGGGCGGCTCTCGTCGTCGACGAAGCTCATCGTCTGAAGAACAACCAGTCGACGTTCTTCAAGAACCTCACCGAGTACCGCATCCAATATCGTGTGCTTCTCACCGGAACTCCGCTCCAGAACAATCTGGAAGAACTGTTCCATCTGCTCAACTTCCTCGCACCGGACCGCTTCAACCAACTCGAGACGTTCACTGCCGAGTTCTCGGAAATCTCGAAAGAGGATCAGATTGAGAAGCTTCACAACCTGCTCGGACCTCACATGCTTCGTCGTCTCAAGGCCGACGTGCTCACCGGAATGCCATCCAAGCAGGAGCTGATCGTTCGTGTCGAGTTGAGTGCGATGCAGAAGAAGTACTACAAGAACATTCTCACTCGCAACTTTGACGCGTTAAATGTGAAGAACGGAGGAACTCAGATGTCGTTGATAAACATCCTCATGGAGTTGAAGAAGTGCTGCAACCATCCGTACCTCTTTGCGAAGGCTTCCCTCGAGGCGCCGAAGGAGGGAGAGCACGAACGATACGAAGGAGCCTCTCTCATCAAGAACGCTGGAAAGTTCGTTCTTCTCCAGAAGATGATGAGAAAGCTGAAGGATGGAGGACACAGAGTGCTGATATTCTCACAGATGACCATGATGCTTGACATATTGGAAGACTTCTGCGATGTCGAGGGATACCGTTACGAGAGAATCGACGGAGGTATAACAGGTCAGCAGAGACAGTGCGCCATCGATAGATTCAACGCTCCTGGCGCTGAGCAGTTCGTCTTCTTGCTCTCCACTCGTGCCGGAGGTCTCGGTATCAACTTGGCCACCGCCGACACCGTCATCATTTACGACTCCGACTGGAACCCCCACAACGACATCCAAGCGTTCTCGCGTGCCCATCGTCTCGGACAGAAGCACAAGGTGATGATCTATCGTTTCGTCACCAAAGGATCAGTCGAGGAGCGCATCACCACTGTTGCGAAGAAGAAGATGCTTCTCAACCACTTGGTCGTGCGTGCCGGTCTGGGCGGAAAGGAAGGAAAGAGTATGTCGAAGAGCGAGCTCGACGACGTGCTCCGATGGGGAACGGAAGAGTTGTTCAAAGAGGAGGAAACGGCAGCCACGACGGAGGGAGAGACCAGTGACAAGAAGAAGGCGGCCGAACACGAGATTGTGTGGGACGACGCTGCCGTCGATTTCCTACTCGACCGAAACAAGAAAGAAGACGGAGCTCCAGAAGAGGGAGAAGGAAAGGCCGACTGGCAGAACGAGTACTTGAGCTCGTTCAAGGTGGCCAGCTACTCGACGAAGGAGGCTCAGGGCCAGGAAGAGGAGGAGGAGGATGAGATGGAAGTCATCAAGGAGGGAGATAGCAAGGAACCCGATCCGGACTACTGGGAGAAACTTCTCAAGCACCACTACGAGCAAGATCAGGAGGTCGAGTTGCAGAAGCTCGGAAAAGGAAAACGTGTCCGCAAGCAAATCAACTATGCCAGCGAGAACATGGGAGCCGACTGGAACAAACAGGAAGTTCAGAAGCAAGAGGACGACGACGACGGTGACTCGTACAACGACTCGGACAACGGAGAGCCGCTGAACTCGGACGATGACGACTACGACGAGAAGAAGAAGCGTCGTCGCGACGAGAACTCGGAGAAGATGCCCCCACTTCTAGCAAAGATGAACGGACAGATCGAGGTGCTTGGTTTCAACACCCGCCAGCGAAAAGCCTTCTACACCTCAATCATGCGCTTCGGAATGCCACCGCAGGACTCTCATCCGTCTCAGTGGCTGGTTCGAGATCTTCGCAACAAGTCGGAGAAGGTGTACCGCGCCTACTGTTCCCTGTTCATGCGTCACTTGTGCGAGCCGGGATCCGATAACAGCGACACGTTCAATGATGGCGTTCCGAAAGAGGGACTGAACCGTCTGCACGTGCTCAGCCGAATCGGAGCGATGAGCTTGATTCGTCGCAAGGTTCAAGAGTTCGAAGACTTCAACGGACAATGGTCGATGCCTGAGCTTCAAGATCAAGTTCTCGCCGCTGCTGCCAATCCAGTTGCTGGATCCACTGCTGCTTCTGAAAAGTCGCAGAGTGTGGAGCCGAAGGAAGAGCCAATGGAAGTGTCTCAGGAGGGCGACGACGCCGTGAAGACCGAGGCAGGTGATGCAGTAGAAGCCCCGAAACCTGAAGTAAAGCCAAAGGCCGCACGGCCGCCGTTCAAATTCAACATCTGCGACGGAGCCTTCACCGAGCTTCACAGCCTGTGGTCCAACGAAGAGAAGGTGGCCAAGCAAGGCAAGGAGTACGAGATTTGGTACCGCCGTCACGACTACTGGCTTTTGGCTTCGGTTGCCGCTTTCGGCTACGGAAGATTCCAAGTGAACTTCCAAGAAGTCGTCAACGATCCTCGATTCGCCATTCTCAACGAGCCGTTCAAGGACGACGGTGTTGCTGCTCAGATGAGCGACTACAAGATCAAGTTCCTGCAGCGGCGTTTCAAGCTTCTCGAGCAGGCTCTCGTCATCGAGGAGCAGCTCCGACGCGCCGCTCACCTCAACAAGAAGGACGGACAAGACCAGGTCGGACCACTGGCTCAACGCTTCGCCGACTTGGAGAACCTTGCCGAGTCGCATCAGAACATATCGAAGGAGAGCACCTCTGGAAATCGCAACGCCAACGCGATACTTCACAAGTGCTTGTCGCAGCTCGACGAGATTCTCACCGACATGAAGACGGACATTTCGCGACTTCCGGCTACTTTCACTCAAATTCCAGCGGTCACAGAACGCCTCGGAATGACCGAGAGACAGTGAGTGCCCAAATTTCGGTAGATAATGTTAATGCATTCCTCGTCTTTCAGAATTCTGTCTCGCCTCACCACCAAGGACGAAGACGCCGTCACCGGACGGACTCCACTTCCGCCATCAGGACCATTCGTCACCCCGCTGCTCAACCAGCAGCTGGAAGGAATCCAGCCCCGATTTGCGGCTCTCTTCAAGGATTTCATGACCGAGAACGGTCTCTCCATGCCAATGGAAGAGGAAATGCCAGAGGCGCCCGTGAAGGAGGAAGATGTCGCATCCGGCGGAGACGCTCCACCAGTCCTTGAGTCAGGTAATCGACAATCCTTCCGGTCATCCGATATTCAAACAGTCGTTTTCAGAAGTCGCCCCTGAGGACCAACCAGGACCAAGCAGCGCCGGCGACTTTGTCCCCGCTCAACCAGCCCTGGAGGCCGAAGAGCCAATGGAGACCTAATTTATATTATTTTACACCCCAAAACCCCTCTACCCCCCACCTACACCACAATTGCTACTATGATCCCCTTGAATTTACATAACTTTCCATTTATTTATTTATTTATTTATGTATTTCTATCCCTGAGTATTCTTGTTCCTTTTCACTCCCCGCCACCACTACCACCCCACCCCACAAACTGCTTGATTTCTCAACTTTTGTACGAACTTGGATTCGTCTGTCATAAATTCATGAGATTCTGCTGTGGCTGCCGCGCTGTGACGTCATCATGATCGACGAGGCGCGCAGAGAGTTGTGATTGTTCTCTGATAAGTGATATGTTATTCTCTGTCCTCTTCCCTCCCTTCCTTCCTTCTTGTCGGGCGAAGACGGGCTATAAATCACTTGCACCGCGCTGAAGACGTGCGGTTCCGGCGTGGTCGAGGAGATATCGTTGCGAATTCCTTCTCGCTTTTTTCGCTTTGCTTTTTCGACAACATCTAGGGGAAGTTTCGCGATGGAGCGCACTTCCTCCTTCTAATGAGACGCCCACCTTTCACCGATCAAAATTCAAAGTTCGCTGAAAGTTGGCTGAAAGTTTGCGAGATAATTTCAATCAATTAAACGATTTGTTAAGTAATCAATCCAAAAAAATCACAAAAAAAGAATAGAAATCTGTATATAATTTTTGCAACAAAAAAAATGAATTTTGGTTCCACCAATATGGCTTACTTTTTGTGTTTGAAAGTTGAAAGTTGAAAGTTGAAAGACGAAAAGCAAAGAAAAAGAGGGAAAAAAGGAAGAAGAAATAGAAATTTTTGGAAACGGGACCCGAGAGTGGAAAGAAACGGAAGAGCGAAGAGCGAAACGAAACAAATATTCAAGTGGGGAAGGGATGAGACAGAGGGAGATGTCCCACTTTCTCTTCTTATTTGCCGGTGTTGGTCACGTAGTGGATCGAGTCGAACCAGCGATTCGGCTGGAATCGATTCCAGAAGCCCGGTCCGGAGACGTCCTCGTTCGGCTTCTGGTGCGCCAGCTCGGGCCCGATCGTCGGCACCGTGACGGGAATCGGCTTGAACGTGTGCTTCGGCGCCTCGCTCGACGCGCCGTCGCCGTTCGTCTTGTGCACTTTGGATTGGCTGAAACTGGTTGTGGTGAAGCGATTCGGCATCAGAATCGACGACTCACGTCACAACGACGTCCTCCTCGGGAATCGTGGAGGCCTCGACGTCTTCGGGCGTCGTCGCGTGCTCAACCTCCTCGGGCTCCTTCTCGAGCACCTCCGCCTGTGTGGACGCCTCCTCGACGAGCTCCTCGACCGGAGCGTCGGTGTTCGGCTCGCTTCCACCCTCGGGCATCTCGTCCTCAATCGGCTTCACCGTCGTCGACATCAACCGCTGCCAGAACGGAATGTACTTGGGCGTCGGCTTCGCCTTGTTTCCGATCGTGAATCTGTAATTCCTCATTTTCAGTTTATCACCATCATGTGTGCGTGATCGGCTCAAGTGTGCTCGAGCTCCCTCACTCGAGAGCTCCCAAAAGGAGAAAAAATGCGCGGCGCGGCGCGCGAGCCGGCTCCGGCCGCCTCTCGATGTTAGTGTTAGTGTTATCAAACACGAGATCCGTACATTGTTTTTGCACAAAAAGCGCCGAAAGATTCCAAAAAAAAAAGTTCACCCACTTGTCCCAAATGTTCGCCTTTGTCGTGGTCACTTCGGGCGCCGGAGTCGGCCGCTGACGGAGACTGTTGTTCACGATTTTCTGCAACAAAACAATGTTAAAGTGAGGATTTGGAAATCTGAAAGTGGCTATCGCTTCAAAAACAGAAAAAACAGTCGAAAACAGAGAAATAGTTGATTTTAACTGAAAACTCAAGAAAACGTTTCAAAAAACCTTCGCCGGCCGCGATCTTCTCGTCGTCGTGGTGACCTCTTCTTCCTCCTCTTCCGGCACCATCTCGTCTTCTGGAATCTCGTCCGGAAGACCCGGAGTCGTCGTCGTCGTCGTCGCCTTCGTCTTCAGCTTCATCAGCGACAGCGGGTTGCCGTTGCCGGACGGCTTTCGGGTGAGCAACTTCATACGACTCGCCTGCAAGGAAAGGGACGTGCCGAACCGAGAGAAAGGGGGCGAAAACTCAGAGAACTGATGGATTGGGATTTAGATGCAGAGATAAAAGGAGACAGGACATCGAGTTGCTTACCTTGGTGGTCTTCTCGACGGGCTCCGGATCCTCGTCGATGATCGTCGAGTTCAGAATTCCCGACTGTGTGTTGCAGACGGTTGTGGCGTAGCAACGCGAGATCATCTGAATGAGCACATCACCCGTCGCACTTCTTACTGCTGTACCTGATGAATGTACGCCTTCGCCTTGTATCCGTCCTTTCTGTACTTGGCCAGGAAGGTGTCGAAAGTACCGGACTGTTTGCAGTAGCTCGAGTCAGACGTGTCCTGACACTTGAACGACAGCTTCTCGCCTGGAACCCAAATGCGCTCCACTGTACTCGCTCGACATGTACATACCTCTTTCGTGACAATAGTTGAAGCACATGACGCCGAAGCCGAGCTGCTGACAAGCTCCGTGTCTAGCCTTGTAGATCGATGCACAAGTTTTCTTGTACTAAAAAAACCAGAATGGTTAGATAAAATGAGGAAAAGGGAGGAGTTACTTGGAAGTTGCTGCCGACGGGCTCCTTGGCTCCGGCCTTCGGAAGGATCCACGTCTTGTCGAGCGCGCGGATCAGTCTGTTCAGTTTGTCAACGTCGAGACTCTCCATTTTGCCGGGGCTCGACTAGAAACGTCCAACGGTTAGGTTTCGAATTAGGTCATTTCTGTGTGTGTGTGTGTGCTAGATTAGTCATGCCAAAAAATTAGGTTTGTCAATATGTATGAAACTTAATGTAAATGTAAATGTAAATTTAGTGATAGTAAGAGATAAACGCCTTTCCACCAATTGACCAATTTTAGAAACTAAGCATTTAATAACAAGTCCGCCACCATATGCAAATGCGCTCCACCGGACCGGGTCCATTGGAGCGCATTCCGGAAACAAATGTGAACTGAGTGAGCATCAAACCGAAAAACACAGGCGGCGGAAACCCGCGCGCGAATTTGATCTACTACGTGTGTCTGCTGCCTGATTTTCTGTGGCAGATCGAGAGATGAGGGGGCGGGGCAAGAGAGATCACTTTCTTTCTCAACAATGTATGTTTTTTGCAGTAGATCAAAAACAAGGCCGGTTACCGTGGTGAGTTGGTCGCCATTCAAACGCACGTTGGCTCGTTGCGGAACGCGCAACGGTGTCGCCGCCGGAGTTAGCCGCGATTTGGTCTGCTCGATGGCTCTGTTGACGGCAGCTTGTCGCGACGCTGAAAATAGACGACGACGGTCGGGCACATTGTTCCAGCGGATCATCTCTTCTCCCCCCGTTTTCTTCTTTTGTGCGCGAGACCGCCACCGCTATTGTCGTTCCCTTTATTTTTTTTGCTGCTTTTGATGCTCTGGGGAGTCGAGCTACCTGACACTGAGAAGGTGCGAAAACTGCGACAAGAAAGAAACTGAACAAATAGTTGATTTGAGGAGAGACTCTATTTGTTCTGCTCAACCACTGGTCATCATTTCATCCGGCTCACACACTCACACACACTATTATCAAAAACCCCTCGCCTTTTCCATTTCTTCAGTCTTCCCCCCCAGGAGGGGAGCCCGGAGCCGAGAGCAAAATGATTGGTATTTAGCATAGCGGGGGCGAGCACACGGACGCCGCAACATGAAACTGCGAGCAAACAGTGAGGACACGCACATGCATGTTTGTTGCGACGACGAGAAGAACACAAACATGTGTGTGTAGATGATGAAGAATAAGAAGAAGAAGAAGAAGGTGACGGCGGGCGGCAAAGGAAATTTGGGAATTGCATGACCGACGACTCGGGGCGAGGGGGTCAAGTGGGTTCGGCTCCTTCTTCTTCTTCTTCTTCTTCTTCACCCCCTCCTCTATATGGGTTACTGTAGCCGCGGCGCCCCGGGGAGACGACACTCACCTTGGCCTGCACTCGTCGTTGAGACGGCGACAGTGAGGAGCAGAATGAGTTGGGCAGTGAGCCGCATCGGAGCACAAGGAATGGAAACTGGAAGAGCCAGAGAGAGATAAACGGGTGCTCAGTATTTGAACGAGCTCTTCTTCTTCTTCCTCCAAAAACGCTGGATGTGGTGGGTAGGGGGGGAGGGGATGGATGGACAACAAAACCAAGTGTGTGTGATGAGATTGAGCACAGAAGCCGCGCCTCCTTCGAAACGAGCTCCCGAGGCCGAGAGCAAGGAGGGGGGAGAGGAAGGGGGTGGAGCAAATAGGTGGGGGAGGGAAGGGAAAGGGTAGAGCACAGCGGAAGAGATGAGAGGGTCACGAATAGAACGGCCAGGGGCGAGGGAGAGAGTTCGGTTTTCCGGCGCTGCTGCTCTTGAAGGAGCAAGGCAAGACAATACTGAAAAATATTGCCAAGGTGTGTAGTGGGGAGGGGATGGGTGGAGTTCGAGGGGAAGGGAGGCGGGAAGTGTCTCGGGGAGGGGGGAGGGAAGTATTTTGGGAAACGATCATGCGCAGCTCCGGCGCGGCTCAGCGCGGCGCACTCATTAGAAGCAGGGCGGGGCGAGTGGGACAAAGGCATGTGTGGCTCGATGACACATTGGCCTGTTTGTTTTTTGCATATTTCAGAGCGACAGGGAGGGATCCGGATCATATCTCGTCGGCCGATCTGCGAGTGTCAATAATCATCGCGAGGTCAAAGTGCCGGAAGCCGCCGCCGCTTCTTTCCCGGGCTTCTGGACCGGATCTCGATTGGCAAATCTTTCAGACCATCTGCAAGGCTAGAACATTGCCATTGGAAGACGAATTCCAAAATTCGTCACGTCACCTCACCTCACTCCGCCATCGTTGGAACCGAAACCCGTTCGTTCGCCGTGTGGCTTTCAAGTTCGTTGTTTCGGCGACGTCGTCGTCGCTGTCGTCGCTGCTAAAAGTTCAAATTGGATGCGTCTTCTTTCTTGCGTCCGCGCGCTCATCCGGATAACGCCATCCGCCGCCGCCGCCGACGAAGACGACGACGCCGCCTGAAATCAGTCGTCGGGGATCTCCGACGATGCTTCCATTCTTCCAAAAACGGATAACCATCTTCTTTCGCCGTCCTCTCTTTTGATGGCTGGTTCCTCCCTCCTAGTTCGTCGTTTCCTTCCTTCCTTCGCCCTTCTCTCTCCCGTCCTTCTATCCTTTCTGACGAGATGGTTCCCAGTAGTGAGAGTGAGAATGATTCAAAGTTCAAATACTTTGGTATCATTCTTCTCACCCTCCAGCAAGCCAGGTGAGCGTGTGCTTTTCAAGGCTTAACGTCCAATCTGTGTCGTTCAGTATGCCACTGATGGCGAGGTATTCGCGCGCGCGAGAGGACTCGAACGTCTTCTTCACCACCGTCAACGTCTTCATGATGGAGATTCTGAAGGTCACCATGTGCTCGGCAATCATGATCTACTCGAGCAAATCGGTTTCCAAGTGAGTTCGGATCTGTTGAACTGGACGCAAGAGTCGGGTTTCAGATACTTCTTCGAGCTGAAATCGACGATAGTGGATCAGAGGGGCGAAACGCTGAAGGTGTGCGTTCCGGCGCTGATCTACACCCTCCAGAACAACCTGTACTACATTGCCCTTTCGCATCTGGAGGCGACCACCTTCTGTGTAAGTGTGAGCGCGCGCGCGCAGCGCGGGAAGCCTATAGCTTCACAAGGAAAAGGAGGGGGGAATTTCCGAAGGCGGGCAAGCGCAGAAACAAAAAAGTCAAGTGTTTCGGCGACATGAAAAACAAACAGGGATCATTGAATTCTTCGGTGTGGTGGAACACATCTTGAGCAAATACACACGTCTCCTTCACTTTTCAGATCACCTATCAGATGAAGATCTTCACGACGGCCATCTTTATGTACTTCTTTCTCGGCAAAAAGTTGTCGTCGAAGCAGTGGTGGGCGCTGGTGCTGCTCGTTCTGGGCGTCGCCGACATTCAGTACATCTACTCGCCGCCGCCTGCCAGCGAGGATATCGAGCAGAATCCGATGTACGGCTTCATCGCCGTCCTCACGATGTGCTTCACATCCGCCTTCGCAGGTTCGGAACGGATCCTCTTCTCTGCTGAAGACGTCATGATCCCACTTCAGGAGTCTACCTGGAGAAGGTGCTGAAGGCGAGCAAGACGTCGATCTGGGTGCAAAACATTCGCCTGGCACTCATCGGCCTACCCATTTCGTTCCTCTCCATGTGGTACTACGACTGGGACAAGATCAACGAGCGTGAGTCGGTCGTCTCGAGTTTCGAGTTTCACTTCTCACCCCCACGGCCACAAATGGATCCGTTTCCCTTTTCTTCTTTCTCGCCTTTTGACTGACTGCACCGAACAAAAATGGACTGTACCGAAAGAGAAAGAAGAAGCAAGCAGGAACGAGGTGTCAATGAAACCGGAAAGATCATCGGTTAGAGCCCCCTCTCCCGAGTGTACAGTCCATTCACACCTCGAGCTTCTCCACCACCTCCTCCGGAACGCGAGGCCTCCATTGTCGGCGGGAGCGGCGAGAGGAGCACAATCGGCGGGGGCAGGCAGCAGCAGAGCACATGCTTGCCCCGTTTTTGTGCGCGCGGCGAGCATTCTATTTGCACACTGACCTCTCTCTCTCTCTCTCTTTCTCTCTCTGTCGCATGCAACGGGAAGCTTCTGCTGCTCCCGGACCGCTTGTGCATCAAGTGTTTCAAAACGGTCGGCGGATGAATAACAATGGTTTGTCTGCGCTCGCGCTCGCGCGCGCGCACCGCCGTTCGGGGTGAGAAGTGCCAAGGAGCCACCAGGATCCGGGGGGAAGGGCGCTGATCATCATGAAATGGGAACGACGGCAGCCGAGAGTGAGTGTGTGTAGGGTTTTGTTTGCAGAGGGCGCCTTCCGTGGATGGGACACCGTCGTCGTCTGTTTGACGGTCACCAATTCGATCGGCGGCATTCTGATCTCGGTGGTGATCAAGTATGCGGACAACATTCTCAAGTCGTACGCACAGGTAGGCGACCTGGAAATGCCATGTCACTCCACTCCACTCCACCTCCTCCACGTTTCAGAGCATGGCGATTATCGGCGCGGCGGTGGGCTCGTGGCTGTTGTTCGACTTCACGCCGGGCTCCCTGTTCCTGCTCGGAACCGCCATGGTCATCGTGTCGATCATAGTGTACACTGCGTTCCCCTACCAGGAGCCACCGTCGAAACTCACCGAGTATCTGAAATCTCGAGAAACCTCCTCACTTTTGATGATCAAGTCTACGAGGTAGCTCAAAGTCTAGGTGTCTATTTATTAACTAACTTACTCGTATTCGATAAATTCGCCATTAAAGCTTTAAAGTTAGAGCTCGGACTTGTTGTTATTATGACTAGTTTCCTCCTCGTCAACGAGATACTTTTGATATTCCATTCTTGGATCGATATCGGTGAATTTGTGGAAAGAGATCGGATGCCTCAGGTACTCTGGATCGTAGTCTTGCGGTCTGGCTTGATGCATCCGTGGCTCGTGGACGATCGGAATTCCTGAATTCACCGCGCACATTCCGATCGTCATGTCGTCTGGATCACTGTCAGCTGCACACTCGGGGCACGTCTTCAGAAGCGATTCGACTGCCGACCGCGAGAAGATCATTCCAGAACCACCGGTCGGGTAGTCGTAGCCACTTTCACCGTCGAGGCCGAATCCGAAGCCGTAGCGTTCGCCGATGATCAGCTGAAGGTTGAAGTTCGTTTTCTGACTTCTCCGTCTCTCTTACCTCATCTTGTGGATCATAGAGCTCTAGGAGATCCTTGAGCCGCTTCCAGCTCATCAGAGTGTCATCGTCAGCGACCAGAAGCCATTTGGCTCCTGTTCCAGAAACTTCGAGGAACCTCCGGAATATCGCCCACGTCTTGCCACAGTGTCCTCTGTCGGTGTTCACGACTCCCAAGTCTACAGTGGGAATCTTCGCATCGGCCTTGTCACTACAGTACTCGACACGTGGCAGATGGCGTGTCCACGTGTCTTTGAGGACTGACAATCGGCTCTGATGATGTCCCTCGAACGTCTTTATCATCACTTGAATGTCCGTATTTTTGAGAGTTCGATGTATTGGAGCTGGCGTGAAACTTCGAACGAGACACTCCGATTCTGACTGAAATTCAAACTCAGAGCAGAAGACGTTGGGAACGTGCTCCAAGTGAAGATTGAAGTGCTTGTGCAGGAGCAACGAGAACTCGTAGTAGGCGTCAATCGCGAATCCAGAAAACCGTTCTTTGTCGTCAAGTCTTCTGATCTTTTCAACGGCGCCTTTTGAAAGAACGAATCCTGCAGCTAGCAGGGGGTACAAGAAGCTGTCCGGAGCATCCAATCCGAAGTGATGGATGATTGTGGCGCTGAAATTTAAGGGAACTTCTGAAATTCTTGAGTTTCCAGGATGCTTACTCCCTGTCTCTAAGTCCAAATCCCAAAAAAGCCGGACTCTCCGCTGACTTTCCTTCCACGAATCGCCTCAGCCTCGTGACGTCCACTTCAGAAGTGTCTTCAGCGACGACAGTCCAGTCCGGCACGTCTTCTAGTCTTCTGACAGCCGGCACGATCGTCCACATCCCTTGTACGTCTTCCGCGTCCCCGGACATCCCGTTGAGCGCATCAATAACCGAGCACGAAATCTGCAAAACACGGAACATATCAAAAACACAGTTTGTACCCGCAAACTGTGTTTCGTCTGGGGTTTGTGTCAACAGTCGATAGGCACGAAAACAGACACAAACTACCATTTTTTCGTCTCCCCCACGGGGGTCACAATCTCTTCGCGCGCACCTCCTCCCTATCACAATCCGCCAAAATCTGCGATCGGTGTCCGCTGACACGCTGTTCTGTTAGTTTGGAGCGAGATCCGACGAGAAGCACGATGAGATCGTTGCCCGATTCGGCTACACCTAAGAACACCGCTAAGAAGACGAATAATCGCATCTGAAAGTGTATGCATTGAAGATTGACGCAATTTGAGTTCAGTGTAAAGTATAAGATTTGGACGCATCCGATTCGTTTTCAAATTAGCGATAGAGACTTTATGTTTTTTATGGTTTAGAGAAAGAGGAAATAAAACTCTGATATACTTATCTGGAATCACAGAATAACATCATAACAAGAGACGTTGAGAACGAGAGAGCACGCTGAAGAAGGCGGGGGGGGAAAGAACGGCACAAACACATCTTGGAGGTTTTCAGTGACAAATTCAATAAATAGACGCTACATTCTCGACACAACTCGTCCACTAGGCTTGCTTCGTGTAGGTGTAAACGGTGATCCAGGTGACCATGTAGGTGGCGAACGCCGCTCCGAAGCCCTCCTTCGACAGCTCCCAGAAGCCGCCGACGTCGTCTTCGTCGACTTTTTGGAACTTGGTTACGTAGTGTTGGGCGACGACCGACGAGATGACGACGTACGAGATGATGCCGAGGAGGCCGGTCATCGGCGTGAATCCGAAGACGAGTCCGACGAACAGCGAGAGGATCTGCAATTGTTTTCCGGGTGAACTTTTGATTCTTTTGTGTCGAATTGTTACAAAACAACAATAAATCACGGCACCGTGGGAACAATTTCAACAAAACACTTGAAAACTTCAAGTTTTTTCTTCATTCTCTTCTTCTCTTTCACGCCACGTCATTTCAGAATGTTTTTTTTTCTTTATTATTTTTCCAACGAAATTCTACCTGTTTTCCCCAGTAGATTACATCCAATAATTCGTCCTTATCGGGCCATTGTGACCGGGGCGCGAGAGCCTTGGCGAGCTGCAAAAATCGATATTAACTTTCGACGGCGAGTTCGAGCAGAAATCACGACTTACCGTACTCGTCCACGTTGGCTCGGCTGGCGACGACTTTGTGGGAGACATTCTATCTGGAAATTGTATATTTGATAACTTTATCAGCAAAATAGTCAAGTGTAGACACGAATCACACTTTTAATCATAGAAAATTGCACTCTGTCGGCAAACACGCCAGCGCACCGCACACGCGTCAGCAACGACCGCTGACCCGGATCCACCTTCGTTCTCGCTGGCGCCTTGCGTGTGGCCTCGTCTGCAGGCCTCCGTAGTCACGATTGTCGCGCCTTCGTGGTTTGTGGCCACAGTTCAAACATCGATCACACGTAGGGGCGGGAGAAGGGCGGGGACACAGAAGAAGAAATCAGAAGGAAGCAAAACGAATGGGGGTGGCGGGAGAGGGAAACTCCCCACCGCACAGGTGACAAAACCCGAGGAGTACCCTCATTTTCTGCCTTCTAACACTGTTGTTGTGTTGTGTTGTCGATTCCGATTCGAATCATCATAAAATACTTCCTTGACATGTGTAGAGAGGCGCGTGTACAAGGCACACACACACACAAACACACATTTCATCCCGTTTCGTTTCGTCCATTCTTTGGCAACATCACCTCTCTCCATGGCGATGCCCCATAAACGACGACGACACTCTGGCCTCGCCTGGCCTGTCAATATTTGTCACCTGTTGCCCCGAATTCCAATTCCAATTCCAATTCCAGTTTCACTTCACACAGTTGAAACTGAAACTGTGCGAAACCGAGACAACTCGACAAAAAGTGATAATAGTACGCGAATCAAATGGTCAAAGCTTTTCTCCCAATTATCTCTCCCTCCTTCTCTCTCTCTTATCACCGATATGATTCTGGTCACAATCGTGATTTGTAGCTGAACTCTTCGCCCAAGCTCCGCCCCCTTTCTCCCGCATTCGCCCCGCCCATCGTCATCTAACCGCATTAGATTCATTTTCGCGCACTGTCTCTAATATGGAGGTGTCACCTCCGATTCCGATTTTCTCCGACGCTTCCACAGCGCCTTCTGTTGAAGAGGTATACTTCTATTTCAAGAAGACGTCGTTTTAGTTTTGTCGATTTTGATCCAATTCATTCCTAGTTTCAGAGTCCCGCCATGCTTGAAATGTCGCCGTCCGGCTTCTCGGAGTCGACGAGTGTCGCTGAAAGTGTCGATATGGATCAAGTGAGTTGTTGATGCCACGTCACACCACGCCAAATGATGATGGTGATGATGATGACCTTTTGAAACAGCGGCGGTGATTGCATTATGACGCACTCTATTTCTACAATAAGAGACTCTTCCTGCGCACGAGCACACACACAATCGCCTCCTGCAGAGAAGGGGGAAGCAAGTGATGTTGGTCACGGTCACGGCGTCACACTAATCTTTTAATGGCGAGCGCTCAGAATGGAGGAAAACGGGGGGCTTTCCCTAAGAAGAAGAACACTTCAAGCATGCGCACAAACTCCAGTCCCACCCCCTTAATCCGATCCATGGTTTCGGCCCGCAGGGATCTATGATGCGAACGAGAAGATCTTTCTGAAAATCGCTTGCGAATTCAAGAAAAGTCTCTCTAGTTTCGTGCATTCACAAAAGCACGTAAATGATCACAAACTCCATCACCAGAATGGTGGGGGGCAAACACACTCGCCCCGTCAGGCCAACACAAATTGAAAATCTCTTTGACGTTCTGCGTCTCCACCTTTCTCTCTCTCTCTCGCTTCTCGTTTCCAACACATACGCACTACGAAGGCTACAAGTCACAGAATGGGGTGGAGGAGGTCACAAAATCGAACAATTTCAGCCGTCGTCGTCGTCGTCGTCGTCGAGCTACGAATGTCGGGTGTGCGCGCAATCCGCGCACGGCGTCCACTTCGGCGTGCTCTCGTGTCGCGCGTGCGCCGCGTTTTTCCGACGATCGGTGGTGATGAGCAAGAAGTACATGTGCCGGAAAGCGAATCAGGGATGCCTCATCGACAAGTCGGAGCGCTACCTGTGCCGGTTGTGCAGGTACAACAAGTGTCTTCATCTCGGAATGACCGCCGATAGTGAGTTTGTTTCCTGTTTTCTTGGGGTATGTCAGTCTCGGATCCTTCTAGACGTCCAGTGGAACCGCGACATGATCTCGTCGACGGATCGCAAACGGCACAGCGAGGAGGACTCGACCGACTACGAAGCGTATCCGGACAATCCGTACGGAAGTCCCGGCGCGAAGCGGAACCATCCGGACGGACCGCCGCTTTACGATCTTTCCAAGGTGCTCACCAAGATCCACAAGACGTTCGCCGAGGTTTGCACCGTAGTAGCGACACCTTCACCAACTGCTCCTGTTGTTTTGCAGTTCAAAGTGCCGGCGGAAGATCCAGTGTACCAGGGCAAGACGACGTTGGGCAAGATGGAGTGGGCGCTGAAGTTCCATCGGAGGCTACAGAAGAAACACGATATTCGAGTGAGTCGTCGTCGTCTTCTCAACTAGACTATAGTTTTCCCACCGCTTTGAAGATCGCCTCGACGATCCGATTGGATCAGCTGGTCGACATTTGGGGCGGCGAGATGCTGAAGGTCGCCGAGTGGATGATGCACTCCGAAGAGTTTCGGGGGCTGAACTCCGACGAGAAGTTCGCGATCTTCAAGATGGTCTGGCAAATTTGGCAGCGATTCGAGCGTCTGACAATGTCGCTGGAGGTGTTCGGAAAGCGGGCGGTGGAGGAGAAAGTGAGCATTTTCATTGGAAACCTGCAGAAAAGGTCCGCCTTCAGATTCTGATCACCTCGACGACTCACGCGGTCCGGATGAATCAGGTGGATGTGGATCTTTCGAAGATCACCGACTACACGTCGGCCGAGCTGCGCGCCATGTTCCACCCGTTCTGCTCGCGTCTGTTCGATGACGTGGCGAGGCCGTTGCTGGAGTTGGAGCCGTCGTCGATCGAGATCAGCTACATGTTGTGTCAGATCGTTTGGCACACTGCAGGTGCGCTTCGGAATGCGTTCTGAAGCTCTCATCTTCGGGCGGTTTGCAGGGAAAACGATGCAAGGCGATATTCTGGCGGCCGGCGAGAAGTTCATCGCGAAAATCGCCGACGATCTTCACGAGTACTACATGAAAGAGTTCAAAATGTCCAACTACGCAGCCAGACTCATCAAATTGATGGCCGTCGTGAACACTTTGCAGGTTTGGCGTTGATCGTATTCTATCTCGAGAACCAAAAGAGCAATCGAAAAGGTGTCAACTACAAAGTTGTAGAGCACAAAAAGAGCTCCAACTTTGCAGTTGACAACTTTTCGATAGCTCTTGTGGTTCTCGGGATAAAGGAGAACTTTCAGAAAATCCACCTGGACCGCCAGAAAATCCTGGAACTCGCAAAAGTGTTCGACGTGTTCAAGGTCAAAATCTCCGATCCGTGCATTTTCATGACTGGCGAAACTTGATACCGTTTTTTTTTACATTTTATTTTTCTGATTTACTGTGTTAGAGCAATCCTTCGACTTTCAGCACTCATATCTTGAAAACTAGAATAGATAGGAAGAAGTTGTCAACTAATGAAAAGTAGCCCATAAACTAAGGAGCATTTGGTCAGTTGACAACTTTTTCCAATCTCTTCTAGTTTTCAAGATTGATCAATCAGTAAATACGGTAGATGATACTCATTCGAAACATCGAAACTGTTAGAGCCTTCTCCAATGAACTGTTGATTTTTCGTTTTCCACTTACATAATATTACAAAGAAGATAGCCAATCGTTGATATGTGATGTCGTCGGAGATTATGCAAAACGGGGGGCCCGTGCGTCCACTGTACTTCTCCGGGTTTCCCCCCTTCCGCGCGAACGTCGTTTCACACACACACCGCGCCGACCGTCACGATGGCCGTCGTCACCATCGAGTCGGGATTCGCGTTCCCGGATGTGCGTCGAGTGTCGAGTTTTGTGTTTTGCGACAAGGCGCGCTTCTTCGTCATGATACTCTCGTGAGTTGGCGTCGGAATTCGTCCGAGTTCGAATTCAAGCCGTTCCAGACTTTTGTGTCTGACAGTGGGCCAGATGAATTCGTTGACGTTCAACTTCACGGTCATCTGTATGCAAGACGTGGTGCTCGAGCATCGCGAGACTAATCAGACCGGAACTCATTGGATGGAAGACCCCGGTCAGAAGTCGTTGATCTTCTCCGGCGCTGCGATTGGAGCCATCATCGGTCTGATTCCAGCTGTGCCGATGCTGGATAACATTGGATTACGGTATCTCGCAGCGTGTCCAAAGGATCTTACAACTCTTTCAGTGTGACGTTCACCATATTTGGGGTGATCTCTGCGGCCAGCTCGCTCCTCTTCCCACTCGCCGTCGCCGTGAACTTCTACGCGGTGTTCGTGGTGCGCGTCCTTCAGGGCATCGGAACCGCCATTCTCTACACCGTCGTCGCCTACATTCCGGGCATCTGGGCGCCCAAGAACGAGATGGGCACGTTCCTGGCGGTGCTCTCGTGCGGCTTCCAGCTCAGCAACATCATCTGCATGCCCGTCTCGGGAATCCTGTGCGAGTCGTCGTACGGTTGGCGTCCGATCTACTACATCTTCGGCGCACTGACGTTGCTCGTCTACGCGCTCTTCTTCGCGTTCTACTCGGACTCGCCCAAAACGCATCGCCACGTGTCGCAGAAGGAGCTCAACGCGATTTGTGCGGAGAAGAAGGTGAAGGAGGGCAAGGAGAGCGTTCCGTACCTCGCGATATGCTCCGATGTTTGCGTCCTGTCCACGTGGCTTGCGATGTGCGGACGGAACGTGGCGTTCTACGTTCTGGTGCTCTACGGACCCACCTACCTGCGAGAGGTGCTCCATTTCGATGTGAAGGGCACCGGATGGGCGGCCGCACTGCCGTTCGTTTCTTGTGCGGCGGTGAAGTTCGCTTCGGGGCAGCTCACCGATCGGCTCACCATGTTTTCGGAAAAAGTGAGCATTTTTTGAGATTCCTGGGTTTTTGATCGATTTTCAGACGAAATTCGTGACATGCACACTGATTTCGATGATCGGTTTGGCGGCAGGATTCGTGGTGATGTCTCTTGTAAGCCATTTCTCTTTCTTTTTTCAGATTTCTCGCGAAGGTGCAGTTTTTCAGACTTCTAGCAGAACCATCGCTCAAATATCGTACACACTCGCTGTAACTCTGTCGGGAATCACTATAATGGGCACTATAAAGTGTCTTCAACTGGTAAAAACATTAAAAATAATAGAGAAAACCTCTGATGACGAGGCGAATCGATAATTCCAGCGATGCCAACAGCACGTCCACTTCGCGACCACTGTCGTCGCATTCATGGCTTGTATCATGCAGTTCGTGGTGCCTCTGGGAGTAGGTTACCTGTGTCCGAACAATACTCCCGACGAATGGTCTCTTCTGTTCCTCGTCGTCTCCGGCATCGTCGTCGTCGTCAACATTCCGTTTCCGTTCTTGACGACTGCAAATTCTGCCGCTTATGCGAGAAGATGAGAAAGAATAAAGAAGAATCTTCGTTTTTCCACTCCGCTATCTCTTTTTTTCGTTATCGTCGTCCCGCTGAACCTATTCGTACACACCCCTGTCAGGCCTCGTGTTTCTCTTTGTTTCGCGGCGCATCGCGAGATAGGCCTTCCCCTGCCGGCCTACGCTCTCCGCGGTTCGCACACTCTCTCGTTGAGGCCCTACCAAATGGCGCGCGTCAGGCCCTGTTGCATCATCTGCTGCAACGCGCGCGTATAAAAGCGACGCGACGGGCCTATTTGCCTTACTCTCGTGCCTAACCTACCTATCCCTTCGACCCCTGCCTTTTCCCCATTGTCCGAACAATGCCTGTCGAGTTGCCGTGCGATATTTGGGAGAAGATCTCGTACACGCTCGCCGATCACCCGCCATCGCTCTGCGTTTTGACGAGGACCTCCGTGAAGCTTCGCGAGCTCGCCAACTTCGTCATCGGACACTACGAGGTGAGAATTCTTTCGCATTCTGTTAGAAGCCGTCGATTTGTCGCTTTCCGAGTGACACGCTCGAGTTTCAGCCCTTTTCACACTCCTCACTAACACTGCCAGTTGGGAAAGATGTTAGTAGGCGTTGTGGGAAGGGCGGAGATGACGAGAATGTTCTCTTCGACTCGCCTCATCAGTTTTTAGCTTCTTGGTTCGATTCCAATCGTTCCGATGTTTCCAGGCGCATCTTCATGTGACGTTTCCGAAGGAGGAATGCTGCGAAGCCGAGAAGACGTCCAAGGATCGCGTCCAGTTCGAGATGATTCTGAATCGCAAGGGAAAATATCGCCGCGGAAAGTGAGTTTTGAACCCCCAAGTCTCTCCTCACATGACCCTCGCTCGCCCCGCCGACGGGCCTTTCGCGAGATGACGAAATTCTCAGGCCTGGCTATGGCGTGCCTAACACGCAACACATGTCTAGGGGAGAAGACCTCAAAGAACATTTCTCTATTGTTGCAGGGCTCACTGCCACTCTGTCTTCACGTGCACGCGGAGCAAGATCAACGCCGCTGTCGACGATCTTCTGGAGCTGTTCGCCGGCGAGCTCATCACGCTCCGCTTCAACGACTTCCCGAACGACTGCGATTGTTTCACGGTCTTCAACAAGCACACGCTTCCAAAGTGCGAGGACATCTGCTTCAACGGCACGGTGCCGGTGCACAACGGCGTCTACGATATGTTCCAGTCGTGCCGCAACGCGAAGCGCCTAGTCATCAGCGGACAGTCCGACGACGCCGACTTCTCGCGCTTCTGGCCGCTGCTGAAGGGAAGCCGCATCGAGAATCTCGATCTGATGGTAACTTTGACTTGAAAGCGGGAGCATCTCGAATAATCGTTTCGTTTTTTGGGACATCGCGTCGTTCCGCCACACTTCCACGAGCGAGTTCAAGCTGCCGCCCAGCTTCAAACAACTGTTCTTCTCCCCAAAGCAAGACGCGTGCGAGCATGCTGAGCGGCTCGCCACTCTCCTCTACGCCGCCAACTGGCATCGTGTATATGTACGCGCTCCGGAATTCCAGACACGAAAATAACTGACCCATTTTCAGATCCACTCGGAAGTCGTGCTCGAGGCGCTCAACAAGAACTTGTACAAACAGCTGCGCACGGTGTCCGAGTTCTGCTACTCTTCGAAAGCGTTCACCGTCGACTACGTGACGACGTTCCTGAAAAAGTGCGACAGTGTCAAGTGCTTCAACTGGTACGGCCTTCACTCGTGCGTCGCACCGATCGTTATCGCACGCCTTCTGACCGACATTCCACGAAGCATCGTGTTTGGCGGTTGTGTGGCGTGCAAAAGCGGCGAGACGGTCGGCAACGGCGGCTTCATGGAGGTCGGCAACCGTGTCGCAGCCGTCCAAGTCACGCGACTCCTCGAGCGTCCCGAGTTCCGCGAGCTCTACGGCAAGCGGCTCGCCGACGCTGTGCTCTTCGAGCACCCGTCCAACACCGCCACCGTCATGTACATTCAGAAGAAGGATTCGGTGTGCGGTCCCAACTGCATTGACATCCACGAAATCTCCCAAAAGGCTGGCCTTCTGCTTTAAACTTTGTTTCCTCAATGCTTTCTTGCTTCTTTTTCCCTCTCTGTACAACTCAAGGAATTCAGTTCAAATTGTTTTCTTTCTTTTCTGTATGGGTCTCGTTTCCCCCTTTCTTTAATATTTTCCCCACATTTTCTAATTGTATATACATAAAAACCATTGGTTGTAAAGTTTCTTCCTCATTGTAAATATGATGTTTCGATTTGTTCATCTATCGATATATTCGCATTTCGAAGCAGACATTTGTTGATATTAAAAGCAGTAACCGCTCGCTATACAAATAACACCACGCTCCTCCATCACCTGGGGCTTTCTCGACGACGAGTCTACCTCTAATTGGACGCATTTCGTTCCGCGATTTCTAATCCCTCGCATTACCCGGGAAATTGAGAGAGCGGCTCCATAGTAACGGCCCACTTCGCCTCCCAAATCACTTTTCTATACGTTTTACGCGGCGAGTCAACTTTGCCGCTCTTTCGCCGAATGATCGGGCGCTCTCTTTCGCAACCCGTCTCTTTTTGTGCCGCTTCTTCAACAAAAGCTGCAATTTTCGGTCTCTTCTCTGTCGTTTCCTGTTGGGAGGAAGATGAAAACGAGAACGAAGAAGTGTTCAATTAAAGTTAATGAGAAATGCGCCGAGCCTTCTCGCGTCTTCCGGAGAAAAAACGCTTCGGTTCTCGGTTCTCACTCACACACAGGAGATGATCTTTGGCGTTCCAAGCCACAATTCTTGGAATCGCTATCATAATGATGACATTAATGTATACAAAGGTCATTAACATGTATAAAAGTCACAATGTATTGCAACGAAACTCTTTTTTTCGACGCTTTTTTGTCAAAAAATCGGCAAAAAGTTGCGAAAAATGTGTGCGGCCGAAGTTTTGCGTGCACTGATTTTCTAGTCCCCCGCCGAAATTTTCATCATTTTCGCACCCGAAAAGCAGTTTTGATCTAGTTTTCGACCGCAAAACTTTAAAATTTCGAAAATCAAGGCCTTTTTCAGAATGTCTTTATCACTGCTTTCAAAACTGCACCTAAGTAGCGTCTCGCCAGCCCTCGCCCAAATCACGAAAAGATCTTTTTCAAGCAGCAACTTCTCCCGCATTCTCAGGTTAGCCTTCCTGATCATACGTCCCCCTCTCCACGGTTCTCATGTGACATCACTCTCTTGTGATTCTGACCCTATTCGCATTCTCATCCTTCCTGCCTACTGCTGCCCGCTGTGTTTTTGCTGGTTATTCGAACGTGAACTGCCTTCCTGTGGAAGTGGCACACCAACAGAAAGAACAACGTTGCAGGAGGCCTCCGTCGTCGTATCGCCTTCGTTTAGTACGTCACATATCGAGTTCCAATCCGCTGCCAAAAATGACCGAGGGTGGAAAGAATATTGTCCTGAAGCGGCACGATATGATCGTCAAAGGAGCCCAGGATGTTCGAGAGGTAACCGATTTTTCGCTTTCATTGTCGAGCAAAAACTTCAACTGTTTTAGTACCGAGGACTTGAGCTCACTAACGGGCTCCGCGTGCTTCTCGTATCCGATCCCACGACGGACAAGTCTGCCGCTTCGATCGACGTCAAAGTCGGATACCTGATGGATCCGTGGGAGCTGCCCGGTCTGGCTCACTTCTGCGAGCACATGCTCTTCCTCGGAACTGCCAAGTATCCGTCGGAGAACGAATACTCGAAGTTTCTCGCTGCGCACGCCGGAAGTTCCAACGCCTTCACCTCCACCGATCACACCAATTACCACTTCGACGTGAAGCCGGAGCAACTGTCGGGAGCTCTCGACCGCTTCGTCCAGTTCTTCCTGGCCCCTCAGTTCACCGAGAGCGCCACGGAACGGGAGGTTTGCGCTGTCGACTCGGAGCATTCGAACAATCTGAACAATGACATGTGGCGCTTCTTGCAAGTCGATCGTTCCCGGTCTCGCCAAGGGCACGACTACGGAAAGTTCGGAACCGGCAACAAGCAGACGCTGCTCGTGGACGCACGGAAGAAGGGAATCGAGCCGCGAGACGCTCTTCTGCAGTTCCACAAGAAGTGGTACAGCTCGTCGATCATGTCGTGTTGCATCATCGGAAAGGAGCCGCTGGACGTGCTCGAGGGCTACCTCGGCACTCTGGAGTTTGACGCGATCGAGAATAAGAAGGTGGAGCGTCAGTCGTGGAACGAGTACCCGTACGGACCGGAGCAGCTCGGAAAGAAGGTCGAGGCGGTTCCGATCAAGGACACCCGAATGCTGACGATCACTTTCCCGTTCCCAGATCTCGATTCCGAGTATCTCTCCCAGCCGGGTCACTACATCAGTAAGATCCTTTTTCATCGACGTCAGCCGCAATCTCTCCATTTCAGCCCATTTGCTCGGTCACGAAGGACCCGGATCTCTGCTCTCCGAGCTCAAGCGTCTCGGATGGGTCAGCTCTCTGCAGTCGGGAAATCACACTCAGGCGAGCGGTTTCGGAGTCTTCGACGTGATCATGGATCTGAGTACGGAAGGATTGGAGCACGTCGACGATATAGTGCAGTTGGTGTTCAACTACATCGGAATGCTTCAAACCACTGGTCCGCAACAGTGGATTCACGACGAGCTGGCCGAGTTGTCGTCCGTCAAGTTCCGCTTCAAAGACAAGGAGACGCCGATCAACATGGCCACCAACGTCGCTTCGACACTTCAGACCATCCCGTTCGAGCACATCCTCTCCTCCAAGTACCTCCTCACCGAGTACAAACCGGAACGAATCAAGGAACTGCTCGCCATGCTCACACCGTCGAACATGTCGTACCGCGTCGTATCGCAAAAGTTCAAGGGACGCGAGGGAAACACGACGGAGCCGGTGTACGGAACCGAGATTCGAATCAGCGACATTGAGAAGTCGGCGATGGAGAAGTTCGAGAAGGCTCGCCAAACGAGCCATCCGGCTCTTCGTCTTCCCGAGAAGAACGAGTACATTGCCACGAAGTTCGAACAGAAGACGCGTGAAGCTGTCACGAACGAGCATCCGCGACTCATCAACGACGACGGATGGAGTCGTGTGTGGTTCAAACAAGACGACGAGTACAAGATGCCGAAGCAGGAGACGAAGCTCGCGCTCACCACTCCGATCGTCGCCCAGAATCCGCGCAACTCGCTCATTTCCAGCCTCTGGCTGTGGTGCCTCAGTGTAAACGCCTTCTTGTTCTTTCCTGATTCCAAATGAATTTTCTTGTTTAGGACACTCTTGCCGAGGAGACGTACAATGCGGACTTGGCCGGCCTCAAGTGCCAGCTCGAGTCGAGTCCGTTCGGTGTGCAATTGAGGGTAAGCCGACGAGAGCCGGAACGACACGCTTCATTCACATTGCATGTTTGTGTTTTGTCCTTGTTTTTTTTCTTAACACTATCAAGTCTCACACACGTTTGACACTGTCTCCAGTCTGTTTTGTTGTCTGATCACTCACCTCATTCTTCTTTGTGTGCACTTTGAGCATCCTTTCCGTGTTCCCGTCTTAATTTGACATTCTCTGTAGGTCTACGGATACGACGAGAAGCAGGCGCTGTTCGTGAAGCATCTGACGTCCCGCATGTCGAACTTCAAAATCGACCGTACCCGCTTCGATGTGCTCTTCGAGTCGCTGAAACGAGCGTTGATGAATCACGCCTTCTCGCAACCCTACTCACTCTCGCAACACTACGCCCAACTGCTTGTCCTCGACAAGGTGTGGAGCAAAGAGCAGCTGCTCGCCGTGTGCGACAGTGTGACGCTGGAAGACGTGCAAGGATTCGCGAAGGAGATGCTCCAGGCGTTCCACCTCGAGCTCTTCGTGCACGGAAACTCGACCGAGAAGGAGGCGATCGAACTGTCGAAAGATCTCACCAATATTCTGAAGGCGGTGTCGCCGAACTCGCGTCCGCTCTACCGCAACGAGTATTCGCCTCGCCGCGAGTTGCAGTTGAACAATGGAGACGAGTACGTCTACAGACATCTCCAGAGTACGCACGACGTTGGATGTGTCGAGGTGATGTACCAGATCGGAGTCCAGAACAATCGCGACAACGCCCTCGTTGGTCTCATCGATCAGCTCATTCGTGAGCCCGCGTTTAACACGTTGAGAACCACGGAGGCTCTTGGTAATGAAGTACCCGTCCTGTTCAACCTCAACTTAACATTTTCAGGTTACATCGTTTGGACCGGGTCGCGTCTTTCGGCTGGAACTGTCTCCTTGAACGTCATCGTGCAAGGGCCGAAGAGCGTCGATCACGTGCTCGAGCGCATCGAAGCATTCCTTGAAGCCGTGCAGAAGGAGATTGTCGACATGCCACAGGAGGAGTTCGAGAAGCAGATCGCTGGAATGATCGCGCGCCTCGAGGAGAAGCCGAAAACGTTGAGCTCCCGCTTCCGTCGCTTCTGGAACGAAATCGAGAGCCGTCAGTACAACTTCAAGCGGCGCGAGGAAGAGGTTGCCATCCTGAAGACGGTGAAGAAAGAAGATGTTCTCGAGGTTTTCAACAAGTAAGAAAGCGTCTGCCCATATCCCATTTCTTTAATTTCTCTACTTAAGAAAAGTCAAGAAGGACGCTGCCGAACGGCGGAAGCTGGCGGTCTTCGTGCACGGAAAGAACGAGGACAAGAAGACGGTCGACGAGATCATCAAGAAGAACGCGGAGGCCGGAAAGAAGGAGGTCGAGGTGGAGTACATGGACCAACTTCGCCAGTTCCTGCCGCTCTACGGTCGCCCGAAGGCATCGATCAATCTGAAACCGATCGGTGTCGACCCACTGGAGCACAAGGAGCCGGAGCCGAAGTCCAAGTACTAAGTGTGTGTCTGTGTCAGATTACTCGCATTTTACTAGCCTTTCATAAACCTTCCCCACCCGATTGATGTTGTTCCCCAGATCCTCCTCATCGCTTGTGAATTCATCTATTACCATTTCCTTTTTTTTGTCATTTTTTTAAGTAAGCATCGTATTTGACTGCAATAAATCGATAGGTCTTGTACAGCTTGTGTGGCTATCAAACCATTTCCCTCCCGATCATGTGATGCCTTTTCGAAAATTTTGTCGTTTGTCACAGATAAGAACGAAGATACGGTAACTTCAGAAAAAAGAGCGAATCAAAGAATATTTAGAATGCTCATCAATTTTATTGACTTTTTATATCAAATGAATTGTGTGGTGGGGGTGGTGAGTCGGCTTCAATATGAAGCATTAGTAATTTGAATCCGGGAAACGGTTCGGATTGTGTCGGTACAAAGAAATAGGGTGGGGGCGTGACAAGAGAAAATGGTATCTACATACACCGTATTGGCATTCGAAAGACACGTGAAGATTTGATCTACATTCGGTCCGGGACGAGCGCTCCGAGGCACGGAGCGACGTAATGCGGAATCATGTCCTCGCGCTCGTTCATCTGATTCTCGCGGATGTCCTCGATCTGGTGGCATCCGGACAGCACCAGCATCGTCTTCATTCCGTGGTCGCGGCCGAACTTGACGTCGGTGTTGGTTCTGCAAGAAGGAGAGGATGATTGACTGGTGGACGGAAGGGGGGAGGAGTGGGTTACCTGTCTCCGATCATCATGGTTCTGGAGGGATTGATGTTCCACTTCCTCTTGATGTAGTTGAATGCCGGAGTGCACGGCTTGCCGACCGTCAGCGGGTCTCTTCCGGAGGCGCACTTGATGGCGGCCACGATCGGTCCGGCGTCCGGAATGACGACTTCTGGGTTCGGTCCCGGGCACGTCTCGTCCTCGTTGGTGGCGACGAAGAGGACGTTCTCGTCTCTGAGATAGTTGGACGCCTTCATCATCTTCGAGTAGTCGAAGTGCTTCTCGTATCCGACGACGACGGCGCCGACGTTCTCCTCCAGCTCGATGTCGTAGATGAAGGCGGTGCCGCTGTCGGCCTCCGCAGTCTCGGGTCCGTGTCCGAAGTACTCGATGCCGAGCTCGTCCATCTCGTCACGAAGTCCCTGCTCTCCGATCAGATAGACTCGCTTTCCATCGATTCCCGACCGTTTCAGCGTGTCAGCCACCACCGCCGCCGGGTTCACCAGATTGTGTTTGTTCATCTTGGCGGCGTTGTAGCCGAGCTTGGCCAACTTCTTGGCGTACACGGCACGAGACTTGGTGGCGTTGTTGGTGAGCACGATGATCTGTTTGTCGTGCTTGACGAGGTAGTCGATGAGACGAGGCGATCCGGGCATCACCGACTCGCCGAGCCACAGGACACCGTCGGCGTCGAAGATGAACGTGTCGATGCTCTTCATCACCTTGGCGAACGAGGCGGGGCACAATGGAATGGTGGTGGGGCACTTCGGGTCGAGTCCGGTCTTCAGCGGTTGATCACGGAACAACTGTTGATTGTCGATGATAGTCGGGTACTTCATTCTCTGGAAAGTCGCACATGTTTAGAGGGAACTGTTTGGAGAGAGGCGAAACTGAGAAGTTGTGGTGATGGATGTACTTCGCTGCAGCCCTTTTATACGAGGGGGCAACCCCCCAAAAGTGGGCGGAGCTCGCGTCGGCAAAGAGCACGGAGTGAGATAGAGAGGGGGCGGGGCGTTTTTTTGGGGAAGAGACTCAGACGGGCAGAGATGTATCTTTGAAGATGTCGAACGGAGGGGCACACGGAATTCACGTGAACACCGCAGTCATCGGAAGGGGAGATTCCGACGATCTGTGGGGCTGGGAAAGATGACGCCGACGCCGTCGAAACGGCAAAAGGGAAGAACAGACGACGTCTATTTTTGGACTCTTCTTCTACCCCCTTCTAAAACAGGATCTGGTCGAGAGAGGGAGAGAGAGAGAAGGAACTTTAAGGACGGTGGGTCAAGGTTCCCGGATACCCGGGGGGTAGCTGAAACAACAGACTTGAAATCAAGAAGAAGAAGACGTCGGCGACGGAAACGAACGTGTTCGAAAACCTGTTGTTTGTTGTTTATCACTTTCCATTTCCGATTCGCGCGCCCCTTTCTCTCTCCCTTCGATTTGATCTACCATACCCCATCAAATGACGAGTCTGCTCGAAAAATGCTCTTGAGAAGTTCTTATCACCTCATTCCGTTTCCCAAATTTTAAAAAGTCATCGTCGTCACTGCGGCGGCGTCATCAACACATGACTACATTACTTTCTTGGAATTTCTTATCGAGATGGTCACGAGAGCCGGCGGGGCAGGAAGTTGAGCCAGCCTCCCACTCTCCCGCTTGCTCGGTAGTCAATGAGCAAAGAACGCGCAACAAAACAGCAGAGTGGAATGCTCCGATTCACATGCTCGAACAGTGCTCATCAGACTCTCGCCTATACAAATGATATCATTTTCAACCTATTAGGTTATGGTGGTTGGAAGTTGGAAGTGTTTTGACGCCAAAGGTCGATTTGCGAGACAGTGCAAATATGTGCGACAATCTGGAGCCCTGGCGCCCGGCACGTAAAAGTTGTCAACTGCAAAGTTGTGGAGCACAAAAAGAGCACTCTCTGGGATTTCGAGTTAGCATGAGCTCGAGAAGGGGCCTTACTGTAACCGTTTGATTCTGAAAACGACAAGCCGCAGAAGTTTTCATAGCTATTGACAACGACTTCTTGACCTTCTCGTCAACTTTTCGCACTGATGCCCCACACTTCCCGAATACATACAAACATACTTGGAGTACTGGTCTGGTAAACACTTCCTGAGACAACACCACTACCACCACCATCAAACCGACGACGACGACGACATCATTGAACATTTCGATCCGCTCTCTCTCTCGTCTTGGAGGCGCCTGGCGCCTTCGTGTGAAATTCACGTGATCGAGACGACTTTTAAAAGCGACGGCGCCGGCGATCTTTCTTGAAATAGCTGCGCCCCGCTCACTCACAGCCATCATCATACATCGGCGCGCTTCTCTGTCGTCTCCGCGCTACCAATGATCACTGCTTATCAGTCGTGTCTTTTGAAGAAGAAGAAGAAGAACGACACACGAGGGGTCTCTCTCTTTCTCTCTCACTGACCCGCTTATCTTTCTCCGCACACTTCTTTAAAGATTGGCCCCCCGCGGAGAGAGTGTGGCGAGCGAGGAGGGTGCAGACAGGGAGGCGGAAGACACGATTTTGCAGAAAAAGAAGCGAATCGAAGAATGTCACGTCGACTTGATCTTTTGGGATGTGACGCGACAGGAAGGAAGACGGGACAGGATGTAAAGGGGGGGGGGGGGGGGTTGGATACTGTAACTGCGAGGGGTTGTGTACAGTGACTTCTAAAGAAGACGACGAGGAAGACGACGATGACGAGGAAGAAGAAGCTGATGTAAACAAGAAGACGTTCTATGTTCTATTCTATTTTGGGAAAATCCACATTGCTACAGTATCCCCGGGAGAGAGTCCTTCCGATTGGGGGACAAGGGGCACCGATTACATCAGCGATCGCAATTTCGTGTCGATTCTTTGAAAATCACCACTGATCAAAGTCTCATCAATCTTTTTTCCTCCCGTTGCCATTTCAACTTGATAATCCCTGTCAAAAAGGTCGAAACCTCTCGTCTTTGACGTAATCAGGTGGTGCGCTCTGTGCGCGCTTATTGAAGTTTCAGTTTTCTCGACAATGTCAATGTCATACTGAAACTGGAACTGAAACTGAAAACGAAACTATTTGATCGATAGGATCAGTGCGGTCCGCTTCAAAGGGCTGACATGTGAAGAAGTGCACCGCGATTTGAGAACCCGGAAGGCGGAAGGCGGAATGTGGAAATCGGTAGTCGGAAGTCGGAAGTCGGAAGTCGGAAGTCGGAAGTCGGAAGTCGGAATTCCGCCAATCCCTGAACTCTAGTGCACGGCTCTTCAAACTGTTCCAGTGGACCTTCTCTGTGTGTGTCCACACCCCCCTCTAATTGCAGACCGGTCAAAGATCATGACGTAGACGGACCGAAAGGTCATCTTCTGGATGTATCGCAGGCCCGATTCTTATCTCTCTCTCTCTATCTAGTCCTAGTCCGTCCGTCCGTCCAAGAAGAAGGCCTTTGTCTTACATCTTATACTGGAAGGGGGGGGGGGGTCATCGAACATTCTAGATCAGAACACTTATCAACAAACCAACGGGGGCCCATTGGCAAGGAGAGATGTGGATGTTTTCGATTCGAAAACGACAAAACGAAGAACGCGCCGGATTCTTGATCAGCAAACCGCGTCAATGATCATTTCAGTGTCACTTTGGATCCCCCCTGGTCCTGGAGTCCCGGTCCAAAGAGCAGTTGGTACCAGGCCGATCAACTCTATCGTCATTAAATTTGTTATACACTCTCCCAACTCAACTCAAACATTTGTTTTTCAATTTCGTTATACATGTATAGTCGGAGCCGATGGGGGATGCGACGTTGATAAGAGAGAGAGAGAACTTTTGTGTATACTTTGACCAGTCACGATGATGTTCGACTTTTAAAAGTTGTTTGTGTGTATGAGTCGCGAAAAGCATTACACCCCCCTTCGAATCGACAATGTTTTCGTTTTCGTATTCGTTTTCGAATGCGGAACACACACACCTGGACGAGATCTTTGAACAGCGCGGCGAAGCTTCGCGAGACCGTCGGAGGCGTCATTGGGGAGGAGGGGCGTCTGGAAATGGTTGGCGGCAGATTTTCGGCAGATTTTCAGCAGATTTTCAGTCAAATGGTGGAGGTAACAGGGGAAAGTTGGAGTAAAGACCAATTGTTCGATTATAAGTAAAACTTGAATTTTGTTGTTTCCACCTTCTCCAACAAAAACGAAGCAGGAAGAGAAGCAGCCAATCGATATTTTCGGGTTAGATTACACAAAACAACAAGAAAAGCAGAGGGAGATAGAGAGAGAAAGAGAGCTTACATGATTGCTCTGAGAAAGTGCACAAAGTTGAACATGTCCGATCTCTGAAACGAGTGTGTGGCTTTGGCGGCTTGAAGCAGCATCGCTCGGTTAGGCGCGCGACGTGGCTTCGAAGCTTGTTCCGTCACGTGAAACGCCGTGTGGTTTCACGAAGCTGTTGTTTTGTTGAGTTGAGTTGAACCTTGATCCCGACGCTCACTTTGGATTTCCCATCTTTTGTGTGTTCACGTGAACGTCTTCTTCAGAGTGTTCCCCCCGGCCACACAAAGTCTATTTTTAGTCGCTTGCGATGAACAAAACCTTCCCTCTGCCCGTCGATCGTCTCTTCTCCATCGTCTTCGATGACGTCTTTGATACTGCCCTTTTCGTTTTCTGCTCTCCCCCTCCCCACCACCTCGCAAGTCTCCGCCCATTCGCGCTATCAAAACAGTTGGCACCCCTCTCGTATATAAAAGAGATCGGCGGCGAGGCTGGAAGACATCACTCGCTGATATTGACTTCCAATTGACTTCAAACCCCATTGACCAAAATGAAGATCCGTGTTTCGCCGCTCCCATCCCCGACTGAGCTCGTTGAGCACGACGAGAAGTCGTTCCTCGACTCGCCGATTCATTCTGGACTCGACCCGAAGTGCAGATCCACGCTTCCGCTGAACCCGAAGACGTTCGCCAAGGTCATGAAGAGCATCGACACGTTCATCTTCGACGCCGACGGTGTCCTGTGGCTCGGAGAGTCGGTGATGCCCGGATCGCCGGCTCTGATCGACTACCTCGTCAAGCACGACAAGCAGATCATCGTGCTCACCAACAACGCCACCAAGTCTCGTGCCGTGTACGCCAAGAAGTTGGCGAAGCTCGGCTACAACGCCGCCAAGATGAACAAACACAATCTGGTGAACCCGGCGGCGGTGGTGGCTGACACGCTGAAACGGTCGGGAATCGAAGGCAAACGCGTCTTTCTGATCGGAGAACAGGGACTTCGTGACGAGATGGACGAGCTCGGCATCGAGTACTTCGGACACGGACCCGAGAAGAAGCAGAAGGACGAGGGAGGCGCTTTCCTGTACGACATCAAGTTGGAGGAGAACGTCGGCGCCGTCGTCGTCGGATACGAGAAACACTTCGACTACACAAAGATGATGAAGGCGTCCAATTATCTGAGGGACGAAGACGTCCTCTTCGTCGCCACCAACGAGGACGAGACGTGCCCTGGACCGAACCCAGAAGTCGTCATTCCGGACGCCGGACCGATCGTGGCCGCCATCAAGTGCGCCTCCGGAAGAGACCCGCTGACGGTCGGCAAGCCGTGCACTCCGGCATTCAACTACATCAAGAGGAAGTGGAACATCAATCCCTCCAGAACCATGATGATCGGAGACAGGTAACCTACTCCTCCCCCCTTCCGATCACCAGTCAATCATCCTCTCCTTCTTGCAGAACCAACACCGACGTCAAGTTCGGTCGTGATCATGGATTGAAAACGATGCTGGTGCTTTCCGGATGTCATCAAGTCGAGGACATTGTCGAAAATCAGATGAACGAGCGCGATGACATGATTCCCGACTACGTCGCCCCATGCCTCGGAGCCCTCGTCCCGGAGACCACCAACCAAATCTACTACTGAAACCACGTCATGCCACGAATCAACTACGAGTATTTTCTGAAACCGCGTGTATATCTGCTACCCGTTTGCTACAGACGAACTTGTGTATAACAATGTGAATAAATTCTGAGAATTTCGCTTCTTTCTAACTTCTACGAGACAGTCGCACACTAGAAACTTACCTAATGGGAAGATTCCAAGTCCTCCCAAATCCTACTGAAGACGTCATCCATCTACAGTCCGGTCCACTCCCTCACATCATCTAAAGGAGATGTGCCACGCAGTCAGGTGTGCACTCATGGTTCACTCGGGAGGAGGCTCGTCGCTCGGAATGAGACTCCCGAGTTCGAGCCCCCAGCGTGAGTGCACATCAGAGTCGAAACTCCCCGATGCTTCCCCAAGATCTCAATGATCCTTGGGGAGCTTCGGGGCGACTCGAAAGGAAACTGGAAGCAAATCGATTCGAAAGGTGAGTCAGAAACAAGTGTAAATGAAAGAAGTTCTGCGAAAAATGAAGTGCATAAATTAATAAAGAAAAAAAAACATTTTTGGACCTACAAGAAGGGACAAATAATGTCGAAACAAACTATGGGGCCCCAACTAGTATCGATCGGTGGGGGAGTTTCGAGTGGAAAACGAAAGTTATGATATTCGAGCCATGTCGTGGGAAAATGAAACTTCCTGGGGTGTGAGACAAATCTTTCTCTTTTTTAGGAACTCATCTTCAATTTGACCTACCTTTCATCCCATCCTTTGAAGCGACTCTTTCTTTTTCTTGAGAATTGTCCCCGGAGCTCCATGGATCATTGAGATCTAAGGGAGAGCGTCGGAGATGCTGTGCACTCACGGACGGTGGGTTCGAACGCGGGAGTCTAATCACGAACAACGAGCCTCCTCCCGAGTGAACCGTGAGTGCACATCTGACTGCGTGGCAATCGTCCTCCAGATGATGTGAGCAGATAGAGAAAGCTGTAGATAGAGAGCGTATTAAGAAGAATGAGGGGGAGAATGAGAAGGAAATAATGAGTCAAGAAGAAGGGGAACGCCATATGAGACCGGACGGAGGTGTAGAAGGACAGATGCGAAGACTGGGATAACCAATCTTCCCACCGGCATGTCACTAGCCAATATATAGGCAGGTGTCATGTGAAATCAGCTCATTTACCACCAATCAATATGTTTTCTGAACCGATCCATGATCACCGTTCATGCAGGAGGTTCGATCCCTAAATGCCAAACATCAGTAGTGAAAACTGCGACCATGGGATTTCGAAACGTTCAATGGTGGGTCGTTCTCCTAGCAGCTGCTACAGTGTTGGCGTTCAACAATCTGTAAAGTGGGTTCAAACATCCAAAAAGGATCAGAGCAAAATCAATAATCTTGACCACGAACTGACTACATATTGCCTTTGGGAAGCGCCCTAGTCCTCGCACATTCATCCCTCCTCCCGAATCCTTCTGAAGACGCCCTCCATCTACAGTCCAATCCACCAAGCTCACATCATCTGAAGGAGATGTGCCACGCAGTCAGATGGTTCACTCGGGAGGAGGCTCGTCGTTCGTAATGAGCCTCCCGAGTTCGAACCAACTGGGTGCACATCAGAGCTGATCATCCCCGACGCTTCCCCAAGATCTCAATGTTCCAAGGGGGGCATCGGGACGATTCGGAGTCCGAAGAGTCGGGTAAGGACCAGAATAGTATTTTTATTCTTCCAGCTAAACATTTACAATCTGGATTTCAGATCGATCTTCGCAATCGTCTCCAGATGCACCGCATCAGGTCCGTCGGCCACTCGAAGTGATCTGGCCCACACGTAGAACGAGGAGAGAGGGGTGAAGGGCGTCAGTCCGCGGGCGCCCTGCTGCTGCATGGCACGATCCAAAACTGCGATCGCCATGTTCGGAGCGACCACCTTGATCATTGCGATCTCCGACTTCGCCTCCTTCGGTCCGACCGTGTCGATCATGTGAGCCGCTTTCAGGACCAGCAGCCTCGCCTGCTCCACCTCACACCTCGAAAGCGCCAGCTCTTTCCGCAAACTGTCATACTTCACGAGATGCCTGCCGAACGCGATTCTGGTCATCAGCTGAAAGATGAGGGTAGTTGTGTTTTCTCAAAACTCCTCTCACTCTGTCTTTCATGACGTCGATGGCTCTTTCGGCATGTCCGATGAGTCGCATTGCGTGATGAATTCTTCCTGGTCCAAGTCGTCCCTGCGCGATTTCGAATCCTCTTCCCTCTCCCACAAGCATGTTGTCGAGTGGGACACGGACGTTGGTGAAAGTGATCTCCGGATGGGCGCCCGGCGCGTCTTGCGATCCGAAGACATGTGGATTTCTGACGATCTTCACGCCTTCCGCTTGCATCGGAACGAGAATCATCGACTGCTGGAAGATCCGCGACCTCTTCGGACCGGCGACCTGACCCATGAAGATGCAGATGCGGCACTTCGGATGGGATCCGTTCGAGATGAACCATTTGCGAGCGTTGATGACGTACTCATCGCCGACGCGAACAATCGATCCCTGAATGTTCGTCGCGTCACTGCTCGCCACGTCGGGCTCAGTCATCGCGAAGCAACTCTTGATCTCGCCGGCCAGCAACGGCGTCAGCCACGTCTTCTTCTGCTCCTCGCTTCCGTACTTGATCAGCACTTCCATGTTTCCCGTGTCGGGCGCCTGACAGTTGAACACCTCCGGCGCGAAAATGCTACGACCCATCAGCTCACAAATGTGCGCGTACTCCACATTGGTGAGTCCCTTCCCGTACTTTTGCTCCGGATCGATGTGCTCCGAAATGAAGAGGTTCCACGCGCCCAGAGCTCTCGTCTTCTCCTTGATCTTCTCGAGTTTCGGATGGGGAATCGTCCAGCGATCCGGATGGCTCTCGTAGTACTCCATCAGCTCTAGCTCGAGAGGGATCACATCGTTGTGCACGACGTCACGGACGATTTCATAGAATCGCTGCGCTTTTGGAGACATGCCCGACGGAACAATCGTCAGTTGACCATAAGATTTAGAAGCATGAATCTTGGAAACCATCTGGTAACCCTCGTTGGCAAGCTTCCTGACCAGTGGTCCCAACATGGAAGCCTCTGTTGAGGACGCGTTCTTCAACTGCGATCGCATGTAAACTCCTTGAATGATACTGGCGAATCGGAACACCACGAACGCCATGTAGAACGTCCAAACTTCGGGATCGACGAGCTCGGTGTTCGTGTACTTCGCATACAACGCCAAACATTCCTTGATCGTCGGTATGCCGAGTCGACGAAGATCCGAGTCGGTGTAGTCGCCGATGCCCGGCAGAAGTCGCATTCTGTTCGGCACGTAGTAGATGAAGAGGAACGTGGCAAGATCGGAGAGCGGATCGCCGATCGTCGAAAGCTCCCAGTCGAGGACTCCCTTCACTTTGATCTCGTTCTCTTCATGGATCAAGTTATCAATCCGGAAGTCGCCGTGAACAATGGTAGCCTTCCCATTCGTCGGAAGGTTCTCTTTCAAGTAAGCCTGCAGCTTGTCCATTTCTGGAATCTCTTCGGTTTTCGACATTTCATAAGCATCCGACCAGCGCTTCAAGTTCCGAGCCATGTATCCGTCTCAAAATTGAAACTTTTATTATCTCGTTCCCAAAACTCTGTCACTGACCACTCCTACCGAAATCCTTCAATCCGACCTTCTCGTAGTCCACCGAGTGGATTCTCGCCAGCGTTCTCAACGCTTCCTCGTAAACCTGACGACGTTCGGGAGGCGTCAGTTCGGGTAGAGACGGGTTGAGGAAGATCCTTCCCTTCTGATACTCCATCAGGTAGAACGGTGTGTCCAGCGTTCTTAAAACAAACGTTCGTGCCACAGAAACGGGGGAATGTCTCACTTCTCATCGTAAACAAGTGTCTTCGGAAGTGGTACATGTGCCTGCAGCGAGTTCATGATCCGAAACTCGCGGTCCACCTGATGCGCTTTCGGCAAAAGACTTCCGCTCGGCTTCTTCCGCAGCACATACTGGCCTCCCTTCACCGTCCGAATGTAATACGTCGGGTTCGATTGACCGTGCCGAAACTTGCGAATAACGTCAACTTTGTTATCGGCAGAAGTGTGACGCGTGATAAGATCACTGACTTTCTGGAGAGGCAGAACTTCTCCTAAAAACTGAGTTGTTGTTAGGTGCAATGAGAACTATTTATGTTAGAGAAGTGTGAAGAAGAGTTTCAGTTACTTGGAATGCAATCGCGCGTCTCTGGCGGGTGCGAGAAGTCGATTTTGAGCACATTCTGGAGGTCTTGAATCGCTTGCTGGCTGCTGGTCACCTTGATTGTGGACATTCCCATCTCACGCGCTGGCTTGAGATTCGGACCCAGGTCGTCGAGAAACACACATTCCGACGGTTGAACCTAAACTTTTTGGTTCTTAAATTCAAGTTTGAACGCTTTCCTCCGCGAAAAAAACCTTGTTTCTCTCGCACGCCAGCGCGTAAATCTTGGCGTCCGGCTTCCGAATTCCGAGACGACACGACTCGAGAACGTCGTCGAACAGAGACGCGATTTGTGGCGGCACCGTCGGCAGAAGACGTGCACGATCCGTGTAGAAGTTGTTGGTGATGAGGACGGTTCGGTAACCGGCGAGACGGAGCGACTTCACCAGTTGAACCATCTCGGGAAGCAGCGTCGACTCGGCAATCTGATTGGTGACGGCGGTGAAGATCGGCAGAATGTCCCCGACTCGATTGTTCTGAAAGTTACGAATCTCTGAAGCAATTTGTGAAACATTGCTCCAACCTGGAAGTTGTAGATGTGCGTGAAAAGCGGATCGACGTCCTCCGAGGTGAGTTGTCCCATTTCGAAGGACTTGAAGTGCGGATAGAAGTCCTTGCTGAGCACAGTCTCCACGACCGATCCGTCTCGGAGCCCGAACTTGCTCTCAACTTCTGAAAACCAAAAAGAAACCACAACTACTTTTGGAGTGCCTAGAGGGGTCCGAACCTTTCCAATAGTGCATCGGAGCCGGCAAAAGGACGCCTCCCAAATCGAACACAACCGCTTTTATCGTCGTCATCTCCCACTGAAACCACGACGATGAATCTCACGAATTCAGAATTGGAAGTAAATAGAAAAAAAGCGGCAAACGTGCGTGCGATAGATGTTTTGTTGTGTGGCCGGCGTGGGGGGAAGGAAGACGGTCAAGAAGGCGATGATAACGATTAGTTGACGATGGCTACATTGTAGTCGTCCGGTGTGGCGTGCGAATGGACACGGAATGAAATCAAAAAGTCGGGTAGAAGTGGCTAGAATGTGGTGTTCAAGAGAAACTGGGGAATCGGACATACCGTATGACTACAAGAACTCATATCTTGAAAACTAGAAGAGCTAGCAGAAAGTTGTCAACTACTAAAATATAGCTGACAAGGTCAGAAACATTTTGTTAGTTGACAACTTTTTCCCATCTCCTCTATTTTCCAAGATATGACATCTGAAACTCGAGCTATCCGAGGGCCTTCGCATACAAAGAAGAACCCCTTCAAATTTGGCGCATCTTGCGCGACGACTCCTCAATTTATATTTAGAAGCCATCCGCCCTTCCCCCCATCTTTCCCGGCCGTTTAGCGTCGTCGTGGTCCGCGCTCATAATTAAATTTGCCCCCCCCCCCCTTATTCCACCCCAGTCGCCCTTCCCTTCCCATTCTTCCAATTTCGCCATTTACACATACATACATTTCCTATCTGGGACCCCCTTCTGCAATACTTATTGAATACTTTTCACGCTCTGAAACTTGCAACAAACCTTGTGACCATCGGGAAATTGGGCTCAAGAATCAACGCGAACATATCCATATCCGTATCGGCGGCGGCGGCGGCGGCTCGAATTTCTGATTTTCGAACTCTTCACGGGGTGCGGAAATTGAATGTGATCCCTTTTCACCCGCGCATTTTTCCGGTTATCTCGCTATTCTGTTTTTGGAGGAGGGAAAGATTTAGAAGAGGTGGAGGAGGAGGGGCACCACTCGACGAATAATTCATTGTTTTGATCACCATCACCTCGAGAATCGCGGTCCTCCATCCAAACGGCGTGAGAGTTCCCGAACATTCTCACCCGAAATGCATTCCAATTTCCCCCACTGCACTTGATGGGCTGATGTGTTGACTTTCAATGAATTCGCAAAACACTTTCTCTCTCTGTGACGTGGCAGCGTGTGCGTGATCTACTAGTTTGTGTCAAATGTGCTCTCTCATCGCAATTAACGTCGTCGACGTCGTCGACGACGTCTTCTCCATGCCTCAGACACGACGCGTCTCCATTTGATTCTTGATGCGTCTCTTCCGGCCCCGCTTCCCCTAATTTTAGACGGATGTTCCCCCACGCATCCAATAACACGCGGCCGGAGACGTCGTCGTCGTCATCATCATCAAGTCTCAGAGTTCACCCCGACTCTACCAGGTGTCCCCCGTGTCACGTTTTTTGTCCCTTTTCGGCAGATGGCCGGATATTCTGGAAATCAGGCGGTGTCGGCGAGCAGATGATGAAGATGATGATGTCAACGGGTGCATTTTTGAGCAGGTCGAGTTCTCAGGTTGCACAACACAAATCTGAATGCAAAGTTTATCACGCGACCCACCGTATTTACTTACTCTTGTCCTTCCGATTTCAGACTTCAGCTTTCAGCACTCATATCTGGAAAACTAGAATAGATAGGAGAAAGTTGTCAACTGCTGAAATATAGCTGGCAAAGCAAGAAACACTTTGTCAGTTGGCAACTTTCTCCTATCTCCACTACTTTTCAAGATATAGGGGGGACTGCTCTAAAGCAACCGTGTCCCCTTCCCCCAGCTCCCTATTCCTCGGGAAGTCGGTGTCATCGATATCACGCCGAACGTGCTAATCCGTTAATTGTGTGCTCTCCCTGCCCAGAGAATCTCTGGGCGGATTAGTCTCGCGAGCCGCCGCCGCCCATTGTCTGTGATCTCCCCCCTCCCAAGAAAAACGTGATATCGAACCTGTACCTTCTTTGTTCCTCCAACACAAAAAAAAAGTGAAGAGGTGGTGTCTCGATCAAACACCGCTCCGTCGCGAGCACTTTCTCTCTTCTTCTTTCAAAAAGTCTAACGTCCCTTTTGTCAAAAGATGGGCTCAATGAGCCCAATCATGAATGGTGGCGGGGATCTTCGGCTGCAGAAGCGAAAACGAAGAAAATTCCCAGTTCGAGGCCGATTATCCGGGAGATAAGAGCAATACTTACTGTAGGGAAGGGAAGTGAGGAATTGAAAAATGAAAAACAAGCCACGTGTGCCTGAACACCCGATTGTGGTGTGCTCCGCAATTCGGAGATCGCCTCTCTTTTTGGATTTCGTGCTTAATGAATCCTTATCGTTCTTGAATCGGCGCCTCATTGAATGGAATCGATGTTGATTTCTTCGCGCCGCGCGCGGAGGGCTCATCTCTTCTGAGAACTTCCCGGTTCTGAAGGTGTGCAGGCAAGAAGCCGTGCATGCGGTGAACGACGACATTTTGGGGGCAAATGGAGATTTTCTGGAAGAATTTTGGAAGACGTCAAAAATAATAATCTGGGTCTCGAATTTCATTTTGATTCCCACGCCTTCTTCTTATTATTCTTCTTCATCTTCATCTTCTTCCTCAAAGTTTCTCCATTTCCCTTTTCCACCCAATTCCAGCCGTGCAATCTAATAACGTATGTCCATTGTCTCCCACACACTACCACGTCACACCATGCCACATTGAAAATTCACATACATGTGTGATTTTTGCAATGGCACGCGCTAAATATAGAAGCAGAAGGAGAAGAAGAAAAAGAATCTATTCAGTTATGTATTTAATCTTTTTTTAGGAGGCGAGAGGAATTATTATATCACTCTCTCCTAACAAAAGTGTTTTGTGGCGGGGGGAGAGATGACGTGGGTTGGTTATCAGCCGGTGGGGGTAGGCGTCGTGGAAATAACACCGACGTCTTCTGAAAGTGTTGTACGTATCGTGAGAGCCGGACAACAACACTTTAACTCGATTAGATTAGAATTAGAGGGTCAACGATGGGACGTAATGAGCCCGAAACGGGCGCAAGGATATTCTATTCGAAAACATGTTGATACACTCACAAAAACACACACACACGTTTGACTCATTCACTTATCCATTTCTTCCTCCGAGCGCGGCTTTAATTGGATTTGACACACCACTGCACGTGCCATGTTTCTTCTTGTTTTCGGTCCCCCCCTTTACTAATCTCCACCGATCGCCCTCTGTGCTTTCTCTTGTTTTTGTTCCGGATGACACCGAGTGACCAAATGCTCTCTTCCGGATCGGGAATTTGTGTATATAAGGAAATTGGATAAGGATGTGCGGGATGTGAAGGAGATGAGCAGGTTGTCCAGCTGCTGCAAAAGTTGGGGAGTCATGTGGCTTCCACTTCCTCTTCACCTCCCCCTTCCGCCCGCCCGTCGACAAGGATCCGAAGATTTTGGTGGTGACTGTGTGAGATCTACCTTTCCTCCTCGTTCTCGGAACGAATTGTCGTACCGCCAGACACCGGCTCGCCACAATTTGGGGCTCCCCCCGTTGTTTTGTACCCTCCTCCTCCTCTTCCATCAAGTGCGACGTTTGGCGGCGGCGGTGGTGATGGTGGTGATGATGAATCATATCGTCTGAATGGAACAATGATCACACCGCTTTGGCTGAACTGAAACTGGAAATGGGACTGGAAATAAGCCTGGAAACTAAGAGGTCGTGCTGCACCCAGACGACATTTCACGTCTAGTCAGAACCCGGACGGAACGTGCCGAACCGCACGAAACGTAGTAGCATGATCTGACGGCTCAGTTGACAGGATCTCGCCCCGCCGAGAGCCGGTCTGATGTGGCGAAATCCGAATTGTGTGTGGCAAAATATGAACTTAGTCATCGTCGGCGCTCTGACACTTCCGCCACGCCATCACGACGTCGTCACTTATTGTTTCGACCCGCGTCTCAATCCTTATCCTTCCCACCCTTATCTCCCAAGTTTCTGGTGAATGCTCTTTTGTAGCCTCTTCTTGATCTCCGAGCCGAAGTGTGAAATGAGCGTGAAGAAGTGACAAATCCGACGACGTCCAGACTACCAGTGGGGAGCCACGGGGGGAAAAGAAAGAGGTGGACGGGTATTATCTAATGAGTACAATAATCTACTAGCTGATTCATGTCTCACGTCCCGTCCAGAATAGAAAGAAAAGTGACGAATCCGGTGTGTGTTTGCCTTAAGCTTTAGTCGCCTTCTCTCCCCAAAATAACCGACAATTATTGAGAGAGAGAACTTCGCACGTGGGAAAGGCCGCCCCTAATTGACGGCTGACCGTGGGGGACTAAATTTTTGAACCGAGAAACGTCCCAGCCAAGGAAGTCAGAAGACGTGCCAAGAAGACCCACAAAACACAAGGCTTTCAGATGATTCTTCGAGAGAGTATTTCGAGATTTACCCCCAGCTGAACCCCTCCCCCACGCCTTCAGCTCCGCTAATCTGACTCCCACCTCCCGCGAAAGTCACGTAAATCGACTCGATTAGGTTCAATTCACGGTGGGGGGACACCTCCGTATTCGCCTGATTTCGACGCCAATACGTGCCGTCTATTGTTGTTTTTTGTTTTGTTCGGCGGTCCCCTCCCCCATGAAGAGTATTTCGTTGTATGGCTTTTCCGCCGATGGGGCGCCCAAAACACTATTTTTTCCAGCCAAAATCAAATATCACAAGAATAGGAGAGCGGTATTGGTTCTCGAAACGAGCAGCGGGTGGGTGGCCGCGACAATGGGAAAATGGGATAAAGTGGAACGTGTCTGTCTCGTTAGCATGCCCAGGGCCACAATAACATGGAATCGAAAGGGCGTCCGAATCTGAAGTACTTCTCTCTTTCTCTCGTTTTCCGTTTTCTTCTTCTTCTTCTTCCACACCCACTATAATAAGACCGTTCTGGGTTGGTTTGTATTGTGACTATAGTACACATTCCCGTAGTGATTGGAAACAAGTCTTGAATCTTCTAGAATCCGGAATCTGCACTTTGTATTCAGTACAAACTCCATACACTATTCTCTCTCTCTCTGACAAGGATGCCACGTCACACCTACCAACACTCTTCTTCCACGGCTTCTTCTGTCTCTCCCTCTCTCCAATTGTGTTAATCATCATCGCCCCCTTCTCCCGTCTCAACTGATCTCTGTTCCTGCCATTTCCTCCTCAATCCCATATCCATCCATCCTCAAATCCCTCTCTCTCTCTCTCGCCACTCCCTCCACTCCTCCTGCTCCTGCTCATCGCGTCCCCCCACGTAAGCTCCGCCCACCGTTCCGCCCCAATTTTTTCATCGTCTGCTTCTTCTTCTTCTTCTTCTCCGACGACGACGACGACGACGTCTTCGTCGTTGCCACTGCCACTGCCCCGCCGAAACCAGATTACAAAACCCTCCCCCCTTCTTGCCACCCCGATCGGAAGAGAGAAGAAAAGTGTAGTGTTGTAACAAAAACTACTACTATTGGCCCCTCAATTAGGCGTGCTTCTCCCTCTTCTCCTCCTTCTTCACCTTGTTTGATTTTGATTTGTAGTTCCATTTGATATAGTGGTACCCTTTTAAGGAGGGTGTGATTCATTGTCGTCCCCCCCCCCCCCCCTTTGGGAAATGAAAATTGTCAGCGTTTCCGACGAGACCTGGACGGCCAGAAACAGCGCCTGGAATCGAGAGAAAATGAGACAGCGTGTGAACATTTCACTAGTGTGATACTCTCTAGTTTTGTTTTGCACTTACTCACCCGCCCTCCTCGGTCTCTCCCGGCTCCTCGTTATAATTCATTCGCGTTTTCTCCGTTCCACCTTCTTCTTCTTCTTCTTCTTCTTCTTCTCCTTCTGAACCATCCGTGCTCTCTCTTCAGAATCCGCATCCCTCTCAAAATGACTCTTCTGTTCGCCAAAATGACTGGAAACTCGCCACAAACGAACGGCACCGCGCTCGGCGTGCGCATCATCGGCGGCTCGTTCCTGTGCCTGTCGATCATCTCGAGCGTCATCGCGTGCGCTCTCTGGAACGCCGAGAATCACACCGTCGGCAACAACGTCTTCTACTATGGTAGGGTAGATCGCTCCAACTCCGATCAAAACACACCTCTTTGCAGTCGGGCTGTTCGCCACTCAGATGCTCAACATCTTGATTGTGTACCTGATGAATCGCGGCATCACTCTTCAGAAGGCCCACTATCTGCAGCCATTCATCATCTGCGCACTTCTCCATCTCATAATATGGTTAGTTAACCACCACTTCTGCTGCTCATTTCTATTCCGGGCCATCTTCCTTCTTCTTCTTGGAAGTGAGCAAAGGGGGGTTAAGCAGATATGGTCTATTTTCGCGCCTCGAGTACTGTCCTTTGTGGGGCGAGCGGATTATCGCGCAGAAAGACGCGATTTCCATTTTTCCTCAGCCTGAAAATATATAAAAAATATTATCAACTACATGTGACGTCGTTTGCAGCATTCTCCTCTCCGCCATCTTCTTCCTCTACGTCGTCACACGTGCCACGTTCTACTCCGCCTGGTCGGATCTCGGCTTCTTCTTCGTCTTCGTCATCCTCACCGGCTTCTGGATCATTGCGATCTCGTTGGCACGCGAGTACCGCGACTACGTACGTCTCGTTTCGTTCTCCCACTCCCCGTTGCGTAACGAAGAAGAAGAAGAAGAAAGGGCGGATTCGCCGTGAACACAAGTGTTTCTTTTGTCCTACACCAAAACCACACACATACGCATACTAATCGCCGAATAACAACGTCTTCCGTTTTTTTTAGATCATTTACGACGATTTCCTACACGAGACTCTGCCAAGCTTTGTGTGAATCTAACCGGGCTTCTTCTGTTCTCCATCCATCCATCGGCATCATCAACACGGGTCTTCCTCCTCGACTTCGTTCTCAGTTATTTTTCCGTTGCTTTCTGTTTATTATTTGCTCTTCGTTTCTCGTTTTCCCTCACACTATGACAAGCTTCTTTTCCTTCTTTTTCTTATTGTTTCTGCTCGTCCCCCGGGTCTGCGCCGTTCCTCGTTCTCCAGTTCCAGTCTCTTGTTTCGCTTGTAAATAGTTTGGGGCGGACTTATCCTCCCCGCTTCCCCGCTCAGATATAAATAAACCTCTTATTATTATTATTATTTTCTCGCTTCTGCCTCGTTTTTCATCATAAGTCGGAATCAAAAAACTTTGGACGAGATGTTGATCGAGACCAGTCGCGACGGCGTCGAACGCCGTTTCAGCCAATGCGGATGGATGTCACGATTGTAAATGAGCATGACGAATCTGAGAATCTCGATTGGAAAACGAGTTCCGCGGGGCGGCCGTCTCACCCGTCAAAAACATGAATCGTGAGCCAAACGACGGACATGCAAATGAACTGGAACCAGAGAGCGTCGTTGAACTTGTAAATGACCTGGCACGCGAGCATGTCGATCACGTGCAAGCAGTCTTGGGTGACGCTCTGCAAAGTTATGAAGTGGTCAGCCAATGAGACCACCCTCTTCCAACGGGGAGTGCCACGGAATAGAAGTTGCATGGAACGGAACTGGCCCCGAATGGAACTGGCCCGGAATGGAACTGGCCTGGGATGGAACTGGCCCGGAATGGAACTGGCCCGGAATGGAACTGGCCCGGAATGGAACTGGCCCGAAAGAGAACTGGCCCAGAATAGAACTGGCCCGGAATGGAACTGGCCCGGAACTGAACGGGCCCCAAAGAGAACTAGCCCAGAATAGAACTGGCCCAAACTAAAACTGGCCCGGAAAGGAACTTACCGGCAATCTGAACATAAATGAAAATGTTTCCGGGCTAGTTCCATTCCGGAAAGTTCTATTCCGTGTTACTCCCCCCTGCAAAGCACCTGCGCAAACATCAAACGACTCCGACGAGTGCGGCTCCCTTGGTTTAATGCTCCCGTGTGAGAGCGAGTCTGAAAGAAAGTTTGTTTTCCTTTTTCCTTTTTCCATTTCCCATTTCCCATTTTCTGTTTTGATCTTCTGTTTTCGCCATCTTCCAATCGCTCGCTTACCGCTTTAACGAGCTTCAGAAAAGTGGCCAGATTGGACGAGTTGGAGACAAAGGCGACCGTGAGAATGAAGTGAAAAAGTTGATCGGCATGCCTGGCCGCACACGCTGAATCCTCCTCGGGCATCCAGGAAACGAGTTGAATGGAGTAGATGTAGCCGCAACCTTCTGGAGAAGTACTTCCGTGATGGCGAATTGAAAGAGGACGTGACTACCTGGGAAGCCGTAGCAAGTGGCGAATACGAACAAGAGCACGAGACTCGCAAGGCAGTTCTGGAAAGAAACTAGGGGGATTCTTACTGTAGCTGGAAATGGGTCTAACCTCAATGTTCACAAATTTTCCATGATTTCCATTGGATGCTAATGGAAAGTAGGTTACTGTGAATCTGTTTAGAGATAGGCAAAGTTGAATTGCAATTCCTGAACTCAAAAGATTCTCATCGCCTAACTTCAAATCGAACCTGTCACATAGGCACCCCAGCCGGCCAGTTGACCCCAAAAAATATTGACCCAGTAGGGGAGATAATAGAATCCTCTGTAAACAAACACTTGATCTTATCCGGTAATTGCGCTAATTGCGGTAATTACATAATTGTGCAAGGTGCCGACCAGACCAGAAACGCGAGGCAGGTGATCAGATTGCAGATGGTTTTCGAGATACACAGCTTGTAAAACACGCTCAAATGGTTTTTCCGTTTGCCGAGCGCGTAGAAGACGTAGGTGTTCACCAGAATTCCGACGCTCGACACCTGAATTGATGTGAAGATGTGAAATGTTGGCAGAAGAGGTGCCAAAGGTTTACCGAGGCCATGACGGTCGCCGACGTCATTTGGAGGATTCCATTCATACTTGAGTGGTGGATAGAAGACGTCTGCAACAGAAAACACACACACATATCGTTCCGATTTTCAGATTGCTTTCACTAGTCGTCGTGGGGGGTACGGGGAAACTTTTCATTGCAATTTCCCGCTCCCACCCGTTCAAAGAATCAAGATTTCATGCGCGAGGGGAGAGAAACGATATTATAATTCTTGACGAATACAAACGAGAATAAGTAGGGTAGAGGGAAAAAACGACGTCGTCATGAAACACGAACACGTTGTCGTTGGCGTCGTCGACGGTGTAGAAGAGAAGGTGGAGGAGAGGTTTTCAAGACAATACAACTATACAGTACGTCCGGTAGGAGGAGGGGGTGGATACAAAAGAGTGAGCGAAGCGATCAGTCGCGCGCGCGCGCAGCCCGAGACACAGCCATGCACCTGCGACTTTTACTTCTGGAAGCCGTCCTCCTCTTTTCGTTCTCGATTCTGACGGTCGAGTCACGTAAGTTCGGAAGTTCGGAAGGAAAGAATGCGTGCTCTAGGCGAGTGGATTTCAGAGTTTTATAGAGGAGAGCTCGAGCCGCGGTACAGCCGAAAAACACCGTTCAGACAGCAGACGGACATTCCTCAGGCGGTTTTTGGAATCGGCCACGGCGCCCGAAGGTGCGTTAATCTCATTTTCACCGCTCTGTTGATTGGCTTAGGCCATAGCAGAACACACAAACTCTGACGTTCAGATTCACTGGCGACAAGTCACGCGAAGAGCCGTTGAGCCCTCCTTTTTTTGGGGAACGAAGAGAGCCCGGAAGATCAAGTTCTGGAAGGGAGGATGGACGAGACTACGAGGAGAATGGTGAGGACGATCATCGGTTCGGTGGGAGACCTCATCGCGGATTCGGAAGGCGTGGTGAGGACGAGGAGGAGTTCGAGCCGGCGAGAGGGGGGCACGACTTCAAAAGGCCCAGTCTGCCGGACTCATCGGAAGTCCGAGAGCGATTCGACAAGGATCGCGAAAGTCGGAAGAGAGGCGGGGACGACGAGGAGGAGGGCGAGACTCGGCACCCGGCAAGAGATCGAAGACCGGAAGGTCGGAGGCCACCTCCGGACGATCGGAAGCGTGAAGACGAGGAAGAGGAGGAAGAAGGTCCGCGACGACCGAGACCGAGAGATCGATTCGAGGAGGACGAGGATCGCCGAGGGCACCGGCACCCGAGCCACGAGGAGAGAGAGCCCGAGACTGAGAAAATTGCCGAGACGCCTTCGAAAGTGGTCGGTTTGAACATGCAGATGGTGGCGGGCGTGTATCCGAAGGAGAAGAAGGGGCCCGAGGTAGAGGACGTGGAGGACCGAGGCGGACGATTTGTCGAGAAGCCCGACGAGAAGCAGGAGAAGAAGAAGTTTTTTCGGGGTTCCGAATCGCAGGAGAGAAGTGGAGAAGGCCAAGGCGACAAGCGACACGAGCAGCAGCGAGGAGGAGATCGACGTCCAGCTCGAGGAGATTCTGGAGAGGCTGAGAAGAGAGGAGGAGGAGAGGGTGAGGAAGGACGGCGGCGAGGCGAAGAAGAACGCGAAGAACGACCTCATCGAGGAAGTCGAGAAGATGAGCGAGAAGGTTCGGGAAAGCAGAGACAGCAGCCCCCGCAACAGCAGCAGCAGCAAGCTCCACCGCCTCCCAAACCGCAAATCCCTCCTTTCCCTCCTTTCCCCAAGTTCCCAGGTAACCCCGTTCCCCTTATCGATTGCTTCTAGCATCCCAATTTCCAGGATTCGGAGGCTTCCAACCTTTCCAACCTGACTTCCCGACTCGACAGTTCGGTGGTAATGGCGGTTTTGCGGGTGGTCCTTGGAACCAATCTGGAGGAGCTGCCGGACGCGAGCCAACGCCTGGCGACGACGTTGGCTCAGGTGAAGACCGATCTGGCGCGGACCGACGACGTGTTCACCAACCGAACCCATCTTCTGCTTCATCCGACGATTCGCGTGCCGATGATGGATCTGCCGAGCGGCGAGATTCCGGCGCCCGTCACAGCAAGGAGGATGAGAGAGCAGGAGGAGGAGGCTCTCGCGAAAGATCGCAAGAAGAGCCACAATCGAGACACGGACCAGAAGGGGAAAGCGAAGAGGGTGGTCCTCAAAAGAAGAAGAAGATAAGTGGCGACGTCTACCCGGTGCCCGCCGCATCCGAGCCACCGAAGCGGGAGTTCCCAGTCCCCGCGCGCTTCGTGACCAACATCCGAACCAAAAAGTCCGGATCCGGGGAGTCGCACGACGCCACCACGACCTCCACCACCTCCACCTCGACGCTTCCAACCACAATGCCAACCACCACCACCGCGCCCGCTGCTCAAAATGTGCTGCCCACCGAGTCGATCGTCACCAAACTTCGATCAATTGTCAATCAGAAAATCAAAGTCGCATAATAATTGGCGTATTTATACCTACAATCTATTGTAATATACTTGCATTTCGAATCAAAATAAAGCAAAGAAGACGTTGATTTTTGAGCAAGAGGCCAAGAAAACGAAAAACGGCAAAGAAAACTTATTCTGAGAATGCGAATTCCAGATCGAATTAGCAAAATGAAATCAGTGTTTGCTTGTTTTTTTTTCTCGATTAGCTTTGCAAATTTCCCACGGATTGCTTTTTTTTCTCTCAACCGACGTACACCGTCCGTTTCTTCGATGATCCACTATTATTTTTGTGTATATTCATATATCACCGTCGGGTATACACATACACTTCCACTTTTTCGACTTCTCCGACTTCTTCTACTACTGGCGCCGTCGGCATGTGTCATGAGTGTACTTCTTCCCGGAGGCGACACAAAAAGTGGGCGGAGTGTCGAGTGGTATGGGAGGAAATTGTGGAAGCGGACAGTTGAACACGAATACATAGTCGTCGTCGTCGTCGTCGTCGGACGAAGCAAGCAAGCCAAACTGACTACATGCCGACGACAGCTGCTAACCTCATTGTTTGGGCGCTATGCTCGTTGATCGGCTCGATTGGTGAGTCGTCGCGACTTTGATCAGTTTTCAATTTGAATACTTCAGAACCGCGAGCTTTCGGGCAACGAGTCGAGTATCGGTACGAGTACGATCCGAAACGAGACACGCAGCCGCGCGTTCATGTGAAGTTTGGTGAGCGAATCGGAGGTGGACGTTTGAAGGAAACGCAACGTGTCACTCATTCAGACGACGTCACCGACGAGACGGAACTCATGCGCATCTTCAATCATCGTAAATCGGCCGACGTTCGCAAGTCGCCGTCGAGATACGAGGTAACCAAACATCGGTCCTTTCTTGAATTCCAGCACGATTCCAGTAGTTCCATTACTATTACAGTACTCGCCGCCGGCGCCGTTTTTCGACGAACACGACGAGGACGAGGACAATGAGCGTCACTTCAACGTGCCATTCAGAGAAATGGATCGTGGCAACCGGGAGGCCGGGTGAGAGTTGAAAGAACCAGGCAGTGTGGCGGTGAAACAAAAAGTGTTCAGGTGGCGGAACATGCCATTTGCGGAGACCCAGGAGTGGCATCGGGAATTCCTGAACCTGCCGATACACAAGTTCGTGCAGCCCGAATCGCAGGACAACCTTGCCGAACAGATGGCGTCGTTCCTTCGCCGTCAGTCGGAATCCATTCTCGCTCGTCACTTTCCCTCCATTCCACGTCATCGCTTCTCGGATCCGCCCGAGTTTATGGTGACGCCGATGGTGCCGCCCAAGTTCAACTTTTGACTCGCCCTAATTTATGTTCGTATGTTATTTGTGTACTCGAGAACTGAAAAAAGAGGATATGCATGTGCTAAGTTATATAATGGATTCCCTACTCAAAAACAAGACTACAATACACGTCGCGGGGTGGGAAGTGAGAGAAAGAGGATCCTCGGAACTACTTCTTTCCAGTATAATAATTGGTCGGAACGAATGGCATCTTGACGACTTCGACCGCCGACTGCTTGGCGCCGAAGTCGACGACGAACTTTCTGCCCTCCTTTGAGTGCGACTTGTCGACGTAGGCGATTGCGATGTTTTTGCCGAGAGTCGGGGACGGGCATCCCGAGGTGACGAATCCGATGGCGCACTTGTCGAGAGGATCAATTAGTGGCAGATGGGATCGGGGGCACCGTCCGGGCTGGGCGAGCAGTCCTACTCGGCGCTTCGGCCAGCTCTTCTCCTTCAGCTGCTTCACGATCTTCTCGGCTCCGGGGAAATCGAGGGTCTCGCGACGTCGCTTAGCTGGAATCTTTGGGATTGAATTCAGAATGAGCATATAACAATTCTCTCTTACCGACGACAAAGGCGAGTCCCGCCTCGATCGGAGTGGTGTTCTCGTCGATATCAGATCCGTAGAGACACAGTCCTGCCTCGAGGCGAAGTGCATCGCGAGCTCCCAATCCGGCCAACTTCACATTTCCGGCGTTGGAAGAGAGAAGTTTCTCAACGAGAACTCCAGCCTTCGCGGGATCCACGGAAATTTCGACGCCGTCCTCTCCAGTGTATCCACATCTCGTCACGCGGCACCCTTCGATTCCGAACACGCTTCCGACGATGGTCCTCATGAAGGTCAGCTTCTCGAGGTCGATGTCAGTTCCTTCTTGCAGTACCTTGGCCATCTCGGGTCCCTGCACAGCGACGAGCCCGCGGTTATCGAGAGTCTGAATCTGCACATCCTTGCCCTTCGCTCTCCACGCAGCCGCGTTCTCCAGAAGGTACGGAAGATCCTTATCGATGCATCCGGCGTTTGTGACGAGGAAGAGGAAGTCTTTGTCGGTCTTCATAATGATCAGATCATCCTTAATTCCTCCCTTCTCGTTCGTGAACACTGACAGTGTCCCGCTGTTCTCCTTGAGTCCCTGGACGTCGGCCGTCGTCAGACTTTCAATAAAAGCCACTCTAAATGAAAAAGTGGACTTTGTCCCCGATCGTCTTTTTGTTTGAAAGCGCACCTGTCGTTTCCAGTGATGTGCGTTTGAAGCATGTGAGACACGTCGAACACACTCACGTGCTTTCTCGTGTGGATGGTTGACTCCTTGATCGACAGATCCGCGTATTGGGTCGGCATATCGTAGCCGGCGAACTCGACGAGTTTTCCTCCATACTTCTTATGAGTGTCGATGAGACACGTCTGTTTCCTGTAAGCTCATGTTTAGAAACTTTGCTTTACCCTTCCAACCCACGCTGAAACCTCGGCGGAGAGCGAAAAACAGCGTGCGGCGCTGAGAACCGATGATCGTGACAAAAATCGATTCATCGCAAGTCGGTCTGCAAAATAACTGTGTAGGAAAAGGCGAGTGCGTGGTTTATCAGAAGAAGATAGACATTCGCGTTGCCCGAGAAGCGATAAAAGCGGTAGATAGTTGATAAAACCGAAAACAGGCCAGGTTTCTCGGTGCGCGTGTATACGTACTAAACACAAAGGCACTGGGTTCTCCAATTGGCGTTTGATTTTCAACTTCTCACTTGTGACGTGATAAGAATCGAATGACTTTTGGCGTCTGCCCGTTGATTGCAACTAGTTGTTTAAATGGAGCGGAAGGAACATGTTTACAAAAATCAACCAGGATTCAAAATGAACGGACAGAACATGAATATTTATCAGTTTTAAAAATTAAAATTGACCAAAAATGATGGGGGTCGCGAAAAATTCGCGAGCGGCCTAGAAAACCCACTGTGGCCGAACTGTTTATTTGATTTTTTCCAAACATTTTCCCACTGTTTTTGAGCATTTTCGAGCTTAAATTCCTTCTTTTCGAACCAAATTCTCTTGTTTCATATTTCGAAATTGTCGTAATCGACACGCCTGGCCCCCATACGTAAACAATGAACCATAACATCGCGTTCGAGCCTGATAAGATGAATCCATTGCAACAAACCCGTCAGTACTTAATCGCCACATGTCCAGCGATATGATTCACTTGCGAAAGAGCCGATGAAACTGCTCGTGCGCCGTCGCATTTGTTTTCCACTTGGTCAATTGATCTTCTCGCGCTTAAATCCTTTCGATCTTTCCAGAAAACTACGAATAGAGCTCGGTTCTGTCCTGTTGTTTGAAAGCTACAAAATCTTGTTTTCCACTATTGAACATTAAAAGTTGTTTTTGTGGTCTCTACCGATTTCACTTTCGCTGTTCAAATACGAAATCACTCTCTTTCTCGCTCCTCCTTCCCCTCAAATGACTCACGAGACGAGATAGCGTCTACTTTAGAGAGGTCTGCTAGGCAGCGAAGATCGATAAACAACATGCACGCCATTCTCATTCTTTTTGTTTGTGCTGCAGTTACTGTGAACGCCGACATGGTTGGAGGATTTACCGAGCAGGACGCTTCTAAGGCCGAGTATAAGGTGAGTTTTTGTGAATCAGTGAGTTCCTTATTTTTATTCTTGTTTTCTCCAGGAGCTTTCGTGGAAGGCCGTCAAGGGAATCAACGACCAGGCTTCTAACAACGGACCCTACTACTACGTGCCAATCAAGGTATGTCTGATTTTTTAGAGCAACTTTATTATGTACAAAACGCAGCGCAACAAGAGTTAGTGTCCTTTCGGTGTTGTAGTCGGGGCAGTTGAAGTTGAGGTGCTCGTGACGTCGTGGTTGTTGAGCACAATGATAAGGATGGAGCCAGCGAGGAGCGCTGCCCAAATCGTCCAAAACAGCGCGATGGCTCCGTATCTAAACAAAATCTGTTTATTTGAAATACGATCTTCATTTCCACCTCATGACACGCCACTTCGGCTCATTCCTCTTCGCGTTGAGCTCATCGAGATTGTACCCGATTTGAGGAACTTCGTCGACAACCTAGCAAAGAAATAAGAAATTATAAAACCACGCCGAACCGCATTTTGCATACCTTTCGTTGACGTGGTGATTCGTCAGAGTACTCCGAAGTCGTGTAGGCTGATGTCTCGGTCTCGGTTCTCATTTTTGCCACTCTTCAACAGCGAAAGTTGGGAATGATTTGGCGCAGAAAGGGAAGAATTGAAATGAAGAATGTGATTGCAATTTGAAAAGACACGATAAGGCGCGGGGCAAACAATTCAACATGCATTGGAAGAGGGGGGGGGGGGGGGGGGCAAAAAGTTTGATCAGGCCGCCAGTCGCTGGCAGCGGGAAGGGAACGGGCGAAAGAGGATTACCGTCTCGAATCGTCGGCGACCAACATTAACCGGATATTGTGATATTGTTTTCAGGTCGTCAAGGCGCATACCCAGGTCGTCGCCGGACTCAACACCAAGCTCGAGGTGCTCGTCGGCGAGTCGTCGTGCAAGAAGGGCGACCTCCAAGCTCACGAGATCACCGCCGCCAACTGTGCGGTCAAGGACGGCGGAAGCCGTGCTCTCTACCAGGTCTCGATCTGGGAGAAGCCGTGGGAGAACTTCGAGCAGTTCACCGTCGAGAAGATCCGCGACGTGGGTGCCGACGAGCAAGTCTAATTGTCCAACACCTCTGTGTTCGTTCTGTAAAATTTACAACTCACCTAACCCCGACACTTTTTTTGTGTACTTATTTCTGCGTAATTCTCTCCTTTTCAAGCTTTTTCATGTCGCATTCCGCCCGTTCGAGTTGTATATAAATACAAAAAACATAATTCACAAGATCAGTTCATTTTTTTTCGAAAAGCATCTATTAAAGTCAGGACACAGTTGGCCAGCAGCGGGGTGGGAAGTGAAGATCACATGAATTCGTATAGTTACATGAAGCGGGATAGGGTTATTACGTATTAGACTATTATAATTATTAGAATGGGAAATATTTATAAGAGGAGGGCCGCTTAGGCGATCTTCAACGGCTCCTTGACGGTCTTCGGGAACTGCGCCTCGTGCATCGACTCGAGGTACTGAGCCCACCAGATCGGAATCGGGATTGTTGCGAGATGGAAGAGCGCGTGCGAGTCGATGAGCCAGAAAACCGGCGAGAAGTCGAGCAGATCGAGACCGGTGGCCATGTTAGTCCAGACGATCATGAAGATCAGTTGCCAGTCCGAATGGTTCAGCTCTCCGTGGTACTTCCTCTTGCGGTACAAATAGCGAATGTAGAGGGAGGAGGTCAGAAGGGACATCACGATGCAGCATCCCATGTTGTAGCCGTAGTCAAAGTCTTGCTGAAAGTTCGCATTTTCAGATCATCTTTCGTTTTTTTTTCCCATTTCCTTACCGTCATCACCTTGACGTGGTAGGCGTAGGCGAAGATGTGCAGGTACTTCAGCACACATTTCAGCCATCTTCCCGGTCTCAGATTGGTCAAATCGGGCATCGAGAAGACGACGGAGCAGTAGTTGGCCGTCAAAATGAATCCGAACGCGGCGAAGTAGTCGAGCTTCTCCGTCAGATCACAGTCGGCCATGTGGAAGACGGTGGAGCAGAGCCATGTGACGAGCCCGATCGCCGAGTAGGTCAGCCACATTCGTCGATTCGTCAGACCCTGGATGCGGTAGATGCGTTTTCCCATCGCGTAGAACGAGATGAGGTTGAAGAGGGAGGCGAGCGTCGACGCCGGATCCTGAATGATGAAGCCGAACGGGAGTGGGATCGCGAAGAACGGCCATTTTCCGTGAAACTGCGGCACGATGCCGATGTTGGTCTCGAAGAACTCGACGGCCGTCCACATGCAATCGTAGCGGCACCAGAAACAGTCGCCGTGGACCCAGTCGAACGTGGTGAGACGCTTCGAGCAGTTGAGTTTGAGGGCGCACTTCTGAATGCATTCCGTGTAGTCGATGCTTCTGAAAAGGTGAGAGTTGAGGATCGGAACTGAGGAAGTAGCTCGGCTCACTGATCTCCCCGGGATCCCAGGACCACTTCAGCGAGTGCGATGCACAGCACGACTCCGAGAACCGCCCATTTCGTGGCCATCGATTCAGCCGACCCGCCGATGTCTGAATTCTTATTAGGTTTTTAAAAATTTCGTTTGGAATACGAGCTGCCACGTCAGGCCACGTCGGTATAAAGGTATTTAAAGGATTTCCGTGATTGAAAACAAGAAATTAGAGAAATGAGTGGCGGATAAAAGGACAAATCGAAGTTTTATACCTGAAGACTTAGAAAACATTTCAATTTGCGTACGAAAATGGAATAAAATGAGGAACAAATTCGGTGGCCCCCGACCCGTCACGAGGAGGGACAATTGTCATAGGAGGGTACTTCTTCATAGAAGGGAGAGGGGGGAAACAGGGGGCGATCTTTGGATGGTGACGACAGGGTGAAGGATGGCAATTGTGATCACACACAAACGAGCACAAGCAGCAGACAGGGAAGAACGGGAAGGTGTGGTGGGGAAAGACCGGAGAGAGAGAGAAGGGGCGGGTAAAATCATGGAAAACGTATCGGACGGGTAATCGTAATGAATCGACGACTTGGGGAGGAGGAGTAAAACAGAGCTACAGTTCGTGTGATAAGAAGAAATCGGGCGGAATGAATGATAATATTACATGAAATGACTACTTAGAATATATCACTAGACGAGCTTAGATCATCACGATACTAATAGCCAATTAACGCAGCCGCATGGTCGTCGTCGGATTGCTGAACGGTATTGTCAGAAGGTAGAAGACGAGCGGTATCGGCACTAGGGAGAGGAACGTCCAACGGTAGGCAAGGTCTCTGGAACGTCACTGGGATCGATGGAAAGCTTTGCGAACAAAAGGTTGAATGATTCGCTGGGGGGGAAGGTATGATGGCAGATTTTTATCAAAGTGCAGAGAAGTGCAGCTTTGACTGCTCTTTTACGACCTGATACGGCCTCTTTTTCGTTGAAAAACTAAAACTGTACGTCTCACAGCGATAAGTTTTGCTCGGAATGGTAGAGGGTTGACATTGGGGTGTGACAAGAGGGAAGAACTCACAGTGGTGTGACAATGGCAACAACGGAAAAGGAGAGCAACAACATGGTTATCGAGAGGAACACCAAATGCGATGGTGATGTTACCAGGCGAACTGCAAAGGTGGATAGTGAGAGTTAGGCGACGGAACGTCCGCGAATGTTACCGATCATCTCCTTCACCGGCCGCTTTCCTTCGTGTGCCAGGTGGAACACCATCGCCCAGAGGGATCCCATCAGCATGATCCATGGGAACGAGTAGAAGAGGACGCCCGACTGGAAAACGGAACTTTCTGGGAATAAATCGAGAATCATACCAAGACAGAGTGCATCACCGCTAGAAGTGGGACCGTGATGACCGCGTAGTAAAACGGCTTCCCGTTGTAGGCCTTGTACAGAACGATGCAGTACAATGAGGTGCGGAGCACGAGAATAGCGGCGACCAGAACAAGATGATGTGTGAATGTTATCGAATATCTGGAAATGATTGTAGTTTCTGTTTTCGCTCATTATATTTGACTTACAATGGAAAAACAACTTCATACGTACACCGCATAGTTTTCGTATATCCTATCCGTGGATTATAGTACGCCGGATACCTACAAGGGTATAGGATTGACTTGAATCAGTCGTATCCGTGAAACTGACCATTCTTTTATAGTGTGCTTAGCACAACCGTTTAGAAAGAAGGAGAAGCGGGGTGGATACAGCAGCACCGATACAATGCACGCAATGATGTTCTCGAGGATGACGCACAGAATCTCGATGACCTGGTAGTAGCGTGTCGGACTGCTGAAACTCAGTCTGGCTGGTTTCGCGCAAAGTTTTCGCTAAAGATCCACTCACTACTTGCGAGCAGTTCTGATGAATTGCATGTGGAGGAGGAGCGGCAGAAGTGCGACGAACAGCAGATACATCCAGTCGTACGACTGGAGCGGCTCGTCGCACGGCTCGCATATCGAGTTGGCACTGTTCCGGTAGCCGAACGGACAAGGTCCGCACCCGGAGAGCTCCGTCGTCGTTTCCACGCCTCGCAAGTCTCGAGAATAGTTGACGATGGCGTTCCGACCGCAGAAACCGAGACATGCTGGCTGCTGCTGTGTGGACGACGCGTGGCCAGACAACAATGACATGGCGACGCTGACATTACCACATACTAAACTGCAAAACTTTAAAAATTGAGAACACAATTGAAATGGGGGAAAAGGTGGCGCCGGCGCGGGGGGCCGAAAGTCGTAAACAAAAAAAGTAAAAGTATTGAACAATGGTAACAAAACCATGTGTCAGGAGCAATTAAAACGGTTCGAAACGGGGAATAAATCAAAACGAAGAGTTTATGTCCAATGTAAATGCAATGTGAAAATAGAGGAGGCACTGGATGATTAGAGATAACCGAGGAAATAACCGATGATCTGAACCTGTTCTTGTTTCATGTCTCTCGCCTTGAAACGCTGAAGCGGCGCTCTTATTTTCTCTTCCTAATAGAAGCCGTCGATTCAACAGCGGGTTCTTCCTGTGGCGGTTCCTGTTTCACTTCTGCCTTGGGCTCTTCGATCTGAAAAGTTACACGGAATCTACTAACGCCAAAAGAAACACACCTCTTTCTTCACTTCCTTTTTGATTTTTTTCGGCGTCGTCCTCTTCAAAATCTCCTCCTTTTCTTTCTCCAAAAGAGCCTGGCCTCTTGCTATATAGCTTTGATATCCGAGTTTCGCGGTGATCAGAATGGCTCCGAGAAAGAAAACGAAGAGGAACATGACGCCGAAAGAAAAAGTGGGCCAATAGTAGAGAAGGTGTCGGATGAGCCCGAATCTCGCTGTTACGACCAGCTCGGCGTCCTCAATCTGAAATTTAGTTGTTGACTTAAAGCTGAAGCGTCAATTTTGCTCTACATTCGCGAATTTGTCTTGAATTGTGAATACAATCTTCGTCGACGGCCGTTGAGAGCTTTCAAGGTAGTCGGCGCACATTGGAATCGTCAAAGTGCTATAGTCGTGGAAGAAGCCGAGGAAGTAAAGTGGAAAGAAGAAAACTTGAGACGCCTGCAACGTTTTTTCCATGGCAATTCGCGTATTCACCGCGGAAATCTCACCTTGACGACCAATCCGGGATCTTTTACGTACGCCGACCTCGTGTACTGCTTCAGCACCTTTCCTTCTTCGTCCGACATCGTGATTACGTTTTGAAAAAGGCCCAACATCTTCGAGTTGGCGACGTCGGCGAATTTGAGATTGATATTGAGGTAGTAGGCGACGTTTGGCGAGAAGAGTGAGTTCTAGAAGATGTTTGGTGCGATACGAGCGAGCAGCGTAACAAAGGAAACCTTCTCATACTCGAGAGTGGCGGCTGGGAACGAGCAGACGCTGTGCAAGTCATGGTCACATGTGTGGAAGACGACGTTGAGCGGGTATTGATGGTGAACGGCCGTCGGGAGCACCAAATAGCTGAAACGCGGAAGGAATTGAAAAGAAAAGCGGGAAGCTTTGCGAAATAGTGGGGTTAGTCGAAATGTGCGCGTGTGTGGGAAGGCGGAAACGAACCGGATTAGCAACGGAGCCAAGACGGCGATGAGGAGGACAGCGGAGAGCTCGGCGAGAATTGATAAAAGGCACTCTTTTCCGGGCCTCATCGCGGTCGTTTCTCTGTGTGGAAGAGAGTGTAATAGCATTTATCATTATTAGAATGAGGTGTATAGTGCTCGACGACGAACATAATTAGAAGTGTGGCGTCGGAGGGAGGGAGAAGAGAGGAAGGAGGGAGAAGACGACGCAGAGCCAGCTGCGTGATGAACAGAGAAGGCACGACGGAGACGGCGGGCGGACGAAGAAGCATGAGGAAGGAGGGCACATTGAGCCGAGAGATGACGAGAAGTTGCGAGACGAAGATGTGCACAAACACTCTCACTCACTCCACAACCGCACCGGAAAGCGGCGAAATAACACTGCAGTGCGGCGGGGCGCACTTGCATCACGGTGGAGGAGGCGGAGAGAGGAGAGACGCAGCGTGCGGGACAAAGTGGCGCGCGCGCGCGCGACTGTCGTTGAGCTTTTGATAACAGAACTGTGTAATACTCAAACATTTATTAAAAGCTTTTGTTTTACAGATTGAAAATGAGTGATGAAAGCTGAGCCCGTTTTGGGAGTTATGCAGTGAAGTCACAGTTATAAATACAGAGAAGGAGGGGAGTTGTTAAAGCTTTCCGTTTGTACTTCTTCTATCCACTTCTAGTCGAAAGCGTGCGTTTGTTGGGAAGATCTCATGACATGAGGAACGACGAGTGGCACATTTCGCAATATCTGTAATTGTGTGGAAGGTTGACCTTCTGAACGCATTCAAAACGCCAGTCACTCACCTATCAAAGTATCCCGCCATACACCCGCTCTTCGTTCCGTCCACCACGAACGGGTACGATTTCCGAATGTCGTACTGGTCCCTGAGATTGTGCTTGAACTGCCCGTAGACGTTCACGAAGAACTGAAATCGAAACTTATTTACATTCTTCTGGCAATTATTTACATTCTTATGGCGAGCAGTGTCCTTCGAGTAGACGCGAAGTGTGAAGTAGAGGAACTCCACGTAGTCCTCGGTTCCATTCAGCACTTTCTCGTTCAAATTGTAAACCATCGTGTAGTTCCGCTCGTCGACCCACGTCGTCTCCTGGACGCACGAGTTGTTGGCCAGAATTTCAGCCTCCATCTTTTCGTACAATCGCGCTGCCATTTCGAATGTTCTGAAAACCGGCGGGCGATTAGAAATTCTCACAAATCTCGTGAAAACGCACTTATTGTAGGACTGCTCGACGTCCACTTTGTTCTCCATACAAAGACAGAACTCGTCGGGAATCGCCGCGTGGTAGCACGTTCGGTTGTTGGGAATTAGCGTCTGCCACAGTGAGATGCCTCGCTCGTGCTTCCTCTTGTGCTCCATGAACTCTTCGTCGGCCACCACGATCGCCTGATCTTTGGAGAGTCGCGCGAAGCTGTTCATCAGATCGAACACGTCTTTGTGGGTGATCAGTCTGAAACTCCTTTAAGAACACTTTCAGCGTTTGTCGACTCACTTGTTCTGGTTCTGTTCCATGTGGAAGATGTGGTCCGGATAGATCTTTCTGAGCTTTTCCGGGATGTGAGCCATCAGAATCGGATTCCGCTCCTCAACTCGTCCAGTGTAGGTGTTTCCGAACTGTCCGACAGGGATTCCCTCTGCCGACACCACCACAACCAACGTCTTCTTGAACACCTCGTTCAACTGGAACTGCTCGAGAACATTGCTGAAAACAGCGATTCGCATTAGAGCGCATTTGCCGAGCGGAGCGATGATCATCCACCAAACCTCAATGTGTCATCCAGAGACTTGGACCAGATCGTGTTATTGACGAAGATGTGCGAGAGATAGCAGTTCTGTGTGTTTTCCATCGAAAACCTAGCCCACTCTTCAATAAGCCTCTCAGCGACCGTCTAAAAACAGAGAGAACACTAGTGCGATACGATCTTCGACGCATCAGGATACATACATTCTCGTCAGAGCAGGAATCCGATGCCAAGCTTTGCATCCAGTGTGAAAGATCGTAATCCGACGCGACGCCCGACAGATTGGTGTTGCTGTACACATTACAGTACCGCTCGTCTGAAAATGAGACGATTGGCCTGCGAACGCCACCACGCCTTCCCCACTCTTCATGTACTGTCCGAGAGTGTGCTTGACTTGTTTGTGGAAGAAGGTGCCGTTGACGACGTCGGTGATGTTGTCGGACATCTTGTTGAACATTGAGAACGAGTAGAAGCCAAATCGTCGCGACGACCTCAACGTCTTCGGGAACTCGCGTTGAAGCTGTGCATGGGAGATCGATTTGAAGTACAAGACGGCGATCGAGGGGCTCGTCTGAAACAGCTCAACAGTTCAGATGAGGTTCCAACCGAAGGCCAAGAGGTACCGGTGTCGATTCCATCGCCTCGAAGTCGCGGTTCTCCTTCTTGTAGTTGTAGAACGACTTCCGATACACAATCTTCGCATTCTGCTCACACTCGACGACAAAGTTGGTGTACGGTATCTCCAGTTTCAAATCGGGTTCCAGCCGTATCGGCGGTGAGACGTCTGGTGTAGCGGGGAAACCGCTCACGTCCGACGCGACACAACTACAAACACTCGTTTTTGCGCGTCCAGTTTGCCGTCGCCGGCCACATCTTGACCCACCTGATTGAACTGTTGGACTTGAGCGAAATGAGAATTTTCGAATCCTCCCAATCCACGTCGATTTCGGGCGTCGCGCGGCACGCCAATCGCCGTCTGCAAGAACCGAATCGAATCGAGTTGAACCGAACCGTTTTCTCTAAGAGCGATTCGTCAATCAAAGTTGCATCAGAGACATTACGCCGCCTCCGAACGAACAAAAGCTTGTTGTTATCGTTTTCTTCTTTTTTTTTCTTCGGTGTCGGATGAGAGATAAGCTGTTATGGAATGCGATCTTATGCCCTTTAGAAGAGAGCGACGAGGAAGTGAAATCGGAAATCGGAACTAGAAGTGGAAGAAGAAGGAGGAGGAGTAGGAGAAGAAGCAGTTTGAAATTGATAGGCCTACGATGCGAAAAGTCGGTGATTCGTTTTGAAGTTCTTCTTGAAAGCTAGGTTCGCCGGCGTTCTTCTCCCCCCCTTGATGCATCAGAGTACAGTTGCGACTGGAAAACCTGCGTCTCCTTGGAAACCACACTCTCTCACTTTCAGTGCCCTGGAGCGCTCCGGCGATACCATCTCATAAGCGAGAAGCATCTTGAGACTAAACACGACGAGTGCGTGTGTATACCCCTATCCGGCTTCCATCCATCCACACCTGCCTTCTCTCTGAACGAACAACACACACTCACAAACAGAGACACAGTGTGACGAAGATCAAAATCACCATTTTTGCGACAAGCAGGCTAGATCTACATAATATCCTCGGTGCGTCGCAAGGTGAAATTTTGATACGTGCTATTAGGTGGCTATCGGCGCCGCCGGCGAAACTGGAAATGATGGGATCATGTCACATCACACACAACCCAACCCAGCCAGCAACAGCACTCACGAACAAAACGAACCCAAAGAATGGGTTTGAGACCGGTCCGTTCGAGACATAATTGACCTACTTTAAAGTGGTTTACGTTTAACAGGTTGTGGAAGGGGATTAAAGTCACCGGAACTCGCGGATCTTTGGATCTTTGAGAACGATTCGAGTCGACAGGCCACCCGAACACGGCGAAGTCGAATTCCAAAGATCCACTACATTGCGGTCTGGCTTCCAGCTTCTTCCTAGCTTCCGAGGTTTCAACCTCCACTTTCAGCAAAAAAGCGTCGCGCGCGCGCGTTGCGATATCTCCCTTCGTTTTTCGCAACTGATGTTAGGATGAGCGGATGACAGGCCGTGTCTCGTCCCAAGAAGCGCCGATAATCGAAACACGGCAAAAACAAAAGTTGCGTTGTGTTCCTGTTCTTCCTATTCGTCTTCTTCGCCCCCCGCCATCTGTGGTTCTCTATCTCTCTGCCTATCTCACTTGCGCGCGCGCGCTCTCCCGTTCGTACTAACAAGTTCATATTTTCTGTGCTCGTCGTCTGGATCTGTCTGGGAATGGCCGCCTCCGACTAGAAAGCCGCCCGCCGACGACGCCAAAGTCGGAAGAGGACGGACGCCCGGCGGCGGTCGGGCGGTTTTTATCGCGCAAGCGAAAGGGGGGCTTCCGAAATGAAAATGCTAATGTGTGACGGGGGTGCTAGCCGACGGGTGAAGTCTGTGTTGTGATCTTTCGCTCAACGCCGCTTACTTTCTTTTCCGCAGGTACTTCTGAATGTCCACCTCGTTCGGCTCGAGGATCGGCCACGCGCAAGTGTTGTAGAGGATCGGATGCGGTTCTGGAACAGATCTTGGGGAATTCTAGCCGTAATCCGACGCGACAGGCGTAATTGGATCTTTGAACTCACCATACTTCGGAACCATCAAATCGTTGGGATTGACCGAGTCGAGCGTCTGCACGTACGACCATTCCTTGTTGTGCTGCCAATAGTAGACGGAGGCTCCGAGCACTGAAGCCAGCAGAAGCAGTGCTTGAATCATGCCGGCCCGACTGCAATTCCGAATGTTCTAGCGGTTCGAAAGCGATCCCTTTAAAGCCGGCCGATAGTGATCGAATCGATTCTGAACTCGGCAAAAAACTGCCAAAAAGTGGTCCAAAATGGAATACAGATCGGCGGAAGAAGGGGGGAGGAGAGGGATGAAACTAAAAAGATGGCATCTGAATACGAAATGGGGGCGGAGACTTATCAAAAGGCCAAGGAAAAATGAGAAATGGAGTGGCGGGAGGTGGAAGCGAAGAAAAAAGGGGAGGAATCATGATGAAAGTGCAGAGACAAAGATGGGAGAAGCTGGTGGAGACGACGACGACCGACGAGGCGGAGGGAGGCGCGGCGGCGTCGGCGCGCGGAAGAAGACACGGCAATTCGCGTTTTATGCGGGACGATGAGTCTGTGTCCGATACGTTCGGTGGGCGCTTCTAGGGGCGAAGCCTGAAATCCTTGTCTTGTCCCTTCGAACCGGGCCCAGAAGGTGTCAGCTATTCAACAACCTGTGACCTTTCCCTTTTCTGCCTGTGACCATCTCGGGGCGGAACTCCTTTAATGCGCCGATTCGTGTAAACATAAACAGAATCATGTTTTTGTGTTGACTTTTTCTCTGGTTGAAAGACCCAATTGAGCTTTGGCATGAAAGCACAAATAATGCCTTCGCAACTCTAGGAGGCGAATGAGCGATCGAAAACTGTATAACTGAAAAGGGACATACAGAGAAGAGCTTTGGGATTCCAAGAAAAAGGGAGGGAGGGAGGGGGGGGGGGCATTACAAACCGTATAAAAGGTGGGATTTGAAATTTTAATAAATAGAATGGCCGTTATAATTTGAAAAGGGAGGGGGAGAAGAAAGAAAATACAGGATAAGGGAGAGAGCTCGGTTTGAAGATCGAATTGAAGGCGTCGCAGAAGTCTTCCTTTCTTAGTTCGAAGTAACCAGGGTGTAGATCATGCTGAAAAGTACAAATGCGGAACCATTTCTGAAAGCGATGGCTTACGCGTAGAGGTAGTAGAAGAACGAGACGAGGTAGAAGGCCAGCTTGATCCACGAGATGCGGAGAGTCGAGGAGAGAGTCGAGCGGTTGAGAATGGTGGTCGGATCGTAGATTCCTGGTCCCGACATAACCGGACGGTTGACGTAGGTGTAGATGTGGTAGAAGACGAGCGGAAGGTTGGAGAGAATCGCGATGAGTTGCCAGCTGAAGATGAAGAGAACCGTGAACGTGCCGTGGATGAGGTACTCCGGAAGGATCAGTTGATTCAGGTTGCGACACTGCTCGATCGGGTTTTTGTAGTCGGTGCGGAGCTCATCGACGCAGATGACCTGGAAAATCGCATTATTGATTGATTTTTAGATATGTGAAACTCCTACCGTGTAGATTGCAAAAAAGATGCAGAAGCCGACTGCGATGAGCGCGAGAAGGTAGCAAAAAGCGGCGAACGTGAACGCCATCACTTCTGCAATTTGTTTCGATGAGTGCGAGTAATTAGAGATACGAATAGCTATGACAACGTGGCATAAACGACCATCAAACGGGTTCCAGAGAAGAGAGTGTGGAACGAGGTGGCGAACGACACAGCGGACGAGATGATAGAGAGACAGCTAGCGTACCAGCGGGGAAAATTTATTCGCCAGCGAACGATGATGATGATGGTGATGACAATAATGAAATTGAATTTTATTTGCGATAAAGTATACAGGAACAGACAGATTGGACAACTGTTCCACTTCTAAACCGACCGCATCGCTTTGAGCTCTCATCGGAAAAAATTTAAAGAAGCCCCTTTCCTCTTCATTTTACTACAATTTGTCTGCTTTTGCAGTCAGATCGATGTTAATTTCCAGCGGAAAATACGACAGAAGCACTTCTTAGCAGATTTAACGAAGAAACAGCATGTAAAAATGAGCAAAACTTGAGAAAAAGCTCGCGAAAAATGCTTCAGAAATTCCATGACGACAACGCCACGCCCCTTTTGCAAACGCCCCGCACGCATTTTCGCAATGCGGGCGCGCGCTCGCTCCGCAATTTCTATGCGCCAAATTGAAAAGCTTGTGTGCTCTATTCCCACGCAAACAGATGCGTCAGCGCGGTTCTTCTACTTTTTTCTTCCAATTTCATCACAAAATTGTTTTGTATAGTTGTAAAATGCAATAAACTTAAGCTAAGCTATGAGAATTGCGCCACAACGTCGGAAGTGGTTCCAAATGACGAAACGCGCGCACAGTCCCTCCGAGTCAAGCCGAAATCGCTAAGCAATCCATGTTTGGCAATTTCCAAAACAAGATCTTTTGAAGAGTTTTAGAGTTCTGTAATACTTTTAAAGTACTGGGCAGACTATTTCAGCCCAATTTTGCAAAATAAAACCACTTTTCCGTTGGTTCCCCAGCATTGCGCGCCGCGCATGGCCAATGAGGTCTCTGTCTCGGTCTCTCTTCCGTTCGCGCGCCCTCATCGCTATCTGTCAATCAATATGTCCGGACGTGTCCCTCGTTGCGCTCGCGCACTCTGCGCTCTTCTTATTATGTTTCACAAGCGCGCCGCTCAGCGGGTAACACAAGAGTCACCGCGCAGGTGGCGACTCATTCGTTTTCTGCCACTTCTCTTCTCGAAATTCGCCTCATTTTCGCCGTTTCTGTTGCATTTCCGATTTGAGCGCGCAATTTTCAGACGGAAAGACAGAATCGCTGGCGAGGATGTCTGAAATGTCGCAAGACGACGTGGCGACAAATCTTCGCACTGTGCAACAAGTAATCGAGGCGTTGCGCGATGAGCATTCGGCAATTTCGATTACGCTGGAGACGAGTGTCCGTGGCGTCCGAGATGACGAGGCGCCGTTGCCAAAGGAGAAGCTGAACCAGATCAATGGGAATCTGGACAAACTTGTATGCGGATTCGACGAGACAACTCTGATGTTGAAAGTGTTCCAACTGCTTCAAATAAACGAGGGTCAGCATCAGAAGGCACAGACCCAAATCCGACGACTCTACCAAGAGAACGCGTGGCTTCGCGATGAGCTGAGTGCCACGCAAACGAAACTGCAAGAATCGGAACAAGTCGTCGCTCAGCTCGAAGAAGAGAACAAGCATCTCAAGTACATGGCTTCGATAAAGGAGTTCGTCTCGGATGCTGTAAGTTCATCGACGATTCCAGACGTACGTCTATACGCATTTAGATTTTTGCCCATTTTCAGCCGAATGATACGAAAAATTCGATTGATTCCGGCGCCCCTGTCACGAGCGAAACACTCCAAGATCTTGGCTTTGGACCAGAAGACGAGGAGGACTTGAATGCTCCTCGTCAACCGAGCCAGCCAACTCCCGCTCACGTCATGGCTGCGTCTGCCAACGGTGGCTACGAAGTCCCAGCTCGTCTTCGAACTCTTCACAATCTCGTCGTGCAGTACGCAGCACAAGGCCGCTACGAGGTAGCCGTGCCTCTGTGCAAGCAGGCGTTGGAGGACTTGGAGAAGACGAGTGGGCACGATCATCCCGACGTCGCCACCATGCTCAACATTCTCGCTCTAGTCTATCGAGACCAGAAGAAGTATCCCGAGGCCGCCGAGTTGTTGAAGGAAGCGTTGAGTATTCGCGAGAAGTGCCTGGGAGAAGACGATCCAGCTGTCGCCGCCACTCTCAACAATCTCGCAGTTCTCTATGGAAAGCGCTCCAAGTTCAAGGATGCCGAACCACTGTGCAAACGTGCTCTCGAAATCCGCGAGAAAGTGCTCGGTGCCGATCATCCGGACGTTGCCAAGCAACTGAACAATCTTGCCCTTCTCTGCCAAAACCAAGGAAAGTACGAGGAAGTTGAGCAGTACTACAAGAGAGCTCTGGAAATCTACGAAAGCAAACTGGGACCTGATGATCCGAACGTCTCCAAGACGAAGAACAACTTGTCGTCGGCCTATCTGAAGCAGGGAAAGTACGGAGAGGCAGAAGAGCTGTACAAGCAGATATTGTCTCGTGCGCACGAAAGAGAGTTCGGCAAGATAAGGTGGCAGTTACCAATTATAAAAGTACATATTTTGAACCGGTTTATTTTCAGTGGAGACAACAAACCGATATGGAGAACGGCCGAAGAGAAGGAAGAGAACAAGGAAGTCAGCGCCGATGAGCTCGACCGCTGGGCGAAGGCCGCCAACATGGACAACTCGACCGTCACCACCCTCAAGAACCTGGGAGCCTTGTACCGACGACAAGGGAAGTACCAAGCTGCCGAGCTTCTCGAAGACGTCGCTCTCCGTTCCAGAATTCGGGTACGTTTCAAATCCAATAAACAGTGCACGCAAGGACTGCTTGCCCCGATTTCGTTCAACTCACATCACCACTGCGATCGCTATGCTTTTTTTGTTGTTAACATCGTGCTCTTGTATTGTTTGCTCTTTCTTTCAGCCAGATCCGAACAGGACCGGAGGACTCGAAGAGCTGAACCAGTCGATGATCTCGTCCGTCGGAAACACGCCGCAAAGAACGCATTTAACGCGGGCACCAAGTGTCCCCCAACTCTCCCTCAAAGTCAAGCTCCTGACGGCGTTCGGATTCACTCCAAACTAAAGCATTCCTAGCACAAATCTTTTTTCTGTTGTAAATGCACGTATTCTATCCACTTTGTATTTCTGTAATGTGTAATTATGCTTCTCGTTCTTATTTCTAGCACTTTGTTTCTGTTTTGCATGCACCCCATAATGTGTCTAAATCTCAAGTAAGATCCCCGTTTCTATTAAGCTCAGCTTTATTTACAAAACCCGATTTCGCTTTGTTTTCACCGGTAACATGTTAAGTAAAGTATTTGTAAACCTTTAAGCTGCTTAAACTCATTCAAAAGCTGTTTCAGATATCCGAAGCGCGAAGAAACGACCGCTAACTTAAGTTCGACTGCTGAAATATGAGCACCAACAGCCATTCCGAATGCTTCGACCAAACTTAAATAGCATAATTAGCTTTTTAATAATCTTGTATATAAAGCATACAAGCCCGCCTCCCGTTCTATTTTTTGCACTTTCTGAAGAAGATGGTGATAACAACTCAACTTTTTCAAGAAAAAGGTTACAGACAACACCGTTGAACAGAAAAATTGCAACTGTAGAAAAATTATGCCTCAGTTCGGCCAAATTGCAACTTTTCGAAAATCATTACAAAATGAGCTGATTACTGCTCCTGATGAACAACTCGCCCGTGCCCGGGCATATTATTATGATCCTCGTAGACTATGCACTCTTCCTCCACAATCTCTCCTTCCGCCATTGTGACTGTTTCTTCGGGTCCGAATATTTCAGGCATGTCGTCGTAGTATCCGCGCTCTTGCATTTGCGGAGTCTTCTTACGCTTTTCGCGCCGATCTCTTTGCGCCACGTCGTGCCGAGTGAAGTTCAGCTCGTTCTCGATCTGTAAATCAAAGTTTACTTGAGGCGGATCTCGAGATCAACTGAACAAACCTCGATCATGCGGTCCTTTCCGAGAAACTCGGAGACCTGGTCGTAGTCCAGTGGTTTGAACTCGTCGCTGTCGAATTCGGCAAGGATCAGTGGATGGTACAGTGGCTGTTGCTTGCTCAAGTCCCACACTTCCTGACGCTCTTCTTCTGTGGTGCACGCGAGGACTGGCGTCGCCGACGCTTTCCGCCACAATCCGAGGCCCGAGTGATAGCGGAGCGAGTTGCGATTGAAGTGAGATGAGCACAGATAGTGCCGACCTTTCTTCTCGAGCCGATTCGACAGGTAGCGATAGATCCACGGCTCTCGGCACATCGCATTGATCCACTTGGTGCGTGTCTTCTCTTCGTTGTGTCCCGGGAACGGTATCATCGTCGTACAGTCGTTTTCGTGCGCGCAGAGCACACATTCAGTGTGCACTCCGAACATGATTCGACGTTCCGCAATGATGCTGAACGGATCCATGTTGTCCGGGAAGTGATTGCTGCAGATGAGCGCCGATCGATCAACTTTCGCAAGTGTCCCGAGCGCCTTCTTCACCACGATCTTCTCTGTCTGAGTGAGAGTGTCAATGAGGAAGTTCCTCTCGGCGTCGGTGGTCGGATTGCGAAGATTCACCATCTCCTCTACTTTCTTCCAATCGTCACAAAGAAGGCACTTGCACACGGAGTTCGGTCCCCGTGGTGTCAGGTCGAAATCGTCCGACTCCATCGGCAAAGGAACTGCGTCTGGTGCCAGAACCATTTTGCCTTCAATGTCGGCGACGAACGCCTTTCGGCTGAAGTGATAGACACAAATACGATAGCGTGTCGGCTTCGGGCGCATGAGACGTCTTCGGAGCTGAAATTTCCGAAGTATTTAGCTTTGAATCGAAAAAAACACCAGAACTCACCCAATGAATTTTTTTGATGTGAAATTTGCTGGATTCGTCGTACGGAAACAGACTGTCCACCCATTTTCTACGGGTTTCCAAATCGTGCGGCAGTTCGACTAGCAGGCTCTTCTCGCTCATGCACGAGTCACAGAGCACGCAAAACGTGAGATGCCACTCTTCCATTCGCTCCGAAAGTTGACGGTAATCGAGATGAGACTGACAGACGTTGATCGGACAGAAGTGGTAGGCGTCGGTGAGAGAGCCTTCCGTCTTTCTCTTTCGCCACAACGTCTTCATTGACTCCTCGAACTCGGGGGGCCAATCCATGATTTCGAGCCATTTTTTGTGACGGTACTCGTCGAAAGGCCAAGTGCGAATGCTGAACTTGAATGGGAAGTGAATAGAGAGCTCGTTTCCGACTGGCTCCACGGCACTGCACACTTGGCAGAGTCGCTTCGAGTAAGGGATGTCGCCCATCTTCTCGATCATTTCGCTCTCCTCGTCAGAATCATCAGAATACTCCACACTGTTGCCTTCAACCGGCTTCATATCCATTACGTAGGACGAGCATCCCGGCTGCGGCTCGGTTTCATTATCCTTCACCGTGACACTCTTAACATTCGCGGTGTTGTTTACTGCAAAGATACACAGTGGAAAAGAAATACTTAAACGAATGGACTTACATAGTACAGCATTTTGGTTTCCAGCTATCGGTGGTGGCTCCATGTACTGCGTCATACCATTGTCTATCAGGATCTCTTCGGCTTCAATGCTTTCTTCTACGTCTTCGAAATCATTCATTCTGTCCACATTTCTCCATAGTTCTTGGTCCCAGAATACTTCGTCACGACATTTGTCGACGAGATAGACTCGAAGTCCCCGTTTGTCGGAAGACACCAGCATCGGATCGGGCAGCGCGTTTCGTAGAAGACGCCACTCGCCGAATCCATTGATTTCGAAACTGCTGTCGGCAACGTGGAAGTCGCAGAGAAATTTGGTCACTCCGCCTTTGAGCGCTGTCGAAAGCTCTTTCTTGAACTCGACGTTTCCGGCTGCCAGTGTGTCGATCCAGCGACTACGCTTTGCACGATTCTGGAAGCGATTTCGGACGTTTTTTTTTCAGTCAGTTTCAAGCGTTTTTACTCTAATGAACGGCAGCATTGACGAAAGCGAGCCTTCGCGTCTGCAGAACACACATTGAAGAACAATCGAATCGAACTCGAACTGAATGTCCTCTTCCACAGAGTGTCTCCCTTCCTGCGATAATAAAACGGCATAAAGCTTCGGAAAAATTCAACTCACATTGGGCCGAACATCCAGAGGCATCAGCTGGCTTCCTTTCATAGCCGCCGAGCCGGGTGGGAAGTGAATCTCACAGAACTCGCCTCCGTGCGAACCCTCGCACGCTAATTCACGAAGCCACAGCTCAGCGGAGCGTTCCTCGTCGAGATTTGAGCGCAGAATCCAGATTTTCCGCATTCGCAGGTCGCCAGGCAACACTCGAAGTTTTCCGACGGTTTTCTTGCGACACACGTGGCAGTACTTCATGTAATCGTTGCGACGCGTGTATTCCTGCTGCTTGTAACGATCATAATAGCGCGCCTGTGAATGATCTATGAATCCGACCAACTGAGTGCGTGGACGTTTTCTGCAGATATCTTTCATCGACATATTCGGATTGTTGTGTTGCAAATATTGCAAATGAGTCTGCATGTAGGACGATGGCTGTAAAATAGACAAATGAATCTTGTCAAGCATGACTTTCTACTCACTCCTTCCTGATTTGCGTCTTCGTATTGCTCTATTTCTTGATATTCACATTCTTCTTCATGCACCACCTTGCCCGAATGATCCAGAATCAATTCTTCACCATCTTCCTGAAGTTTTTTAGTGATTACAAACGTTTTTTCCGTTGCTTGACTTACTTCGATTTCTATTTTCGTTGTCGACGGTCGTTTCGACATCCGGCTGCAACAAACTAGAGTTTAAAAGCATAAAAGTCGCTATGAATTCGATAAAACAACTTTCTCGAAGAAAAATACAAATTTTGAAGAGAAAAACAACACTTGAAGCACGTAACTTAACGCGTAAATCGTACAGCGAGCGCTGGTGACTTCAAAGAGAAAACACGACGGCCCGCCCACTTTGCAAGCTGCGGCGCGCATTTTTGCAATGTGTGCGCACACCCCTCTTCCCAAGTTGCGGCGCCAAATTTAAATTTGCTTTTCTGTGGCTGCTGTTGTGCACAGTCTTTAAGCTAAATACAAGCCTCGAAATCGCAATTTTTGCTGAAACGAGAGGATAGAAAACAGTACACTTGCAAATATTATTCACATTCATTTCTTTTTTCCCGGTTTTGCCGGCCAGAGTTCATTCATCAGAAATGATATGGAGGAAAGGAGCCAGAAATGATTGGGATTGCTGACATGGAGACATAAAGTTGAATGGAGAGCTTGATTAGTACAACGAGAAATACGAGGGGCTACTTGGGGACGGAGAGGGGGGAGGAGAGGATTGAGAGGAATACCGCGTAATGAAGAATGGGTCGAAAAGGTGGGACGGGTGCAGTGTTTCGATTGGAGGAGGGGGGAAGAGAAAGGAAGAGTGTCACACAGAAGAATCAGAAGGCACAAAGGTGAAATGCACAGTCGGGTATCTTATTTGACACGAGACGAGACGTCCTCAGCACACACACACCGATTTCTTAAAGAGAGAGGTGGGAGCTCTTGCATTAATGAGAACTATAGTACAATTGAATACGAGCAGAACGTGATTAAAACTACAAGAGATGGTTGGGTGCAGACGTTTTTTTCTTTTATTAATTACTGCACACGGCACACGTCTCGATCGCCCTCTCCCTCGGCGCTGGTCTGTCCGTGCCAATCGGCGAGCTGGCAGCGGATTGTGTCGAGATCTTTGTCCAGATCGGCGAGCTTCTCGCACTGCTTTCCGAGCTGAAAACATCTTTTGTTGGAAAAGGGAAACGTTTGGAGGAGCGAACTCACCGCCGATTCGGCAGACATCATCGAGAAGGGTTTCGACTCATCGGCCTCCACATCCTCATCGTCTTCCATCTCACTCTCCGACGGCACGTTCAACTTGACGCCGAGCAGACGAGCGACGTCCGGATTCTCTCCGCGAGCCATGCGATCGACCGTATCCTTGAGACAGACGACCATCGCGCGACACATGGTGATGTGTCGGTTCTGCTTTCGGATCGTTCGGCTCATCATCGGTGTGATGTCGTCGCGTTTCGTCGAGTTGAGCGCGAAGTTCGAGAAGCTCTTCGCGAGTCCGCTCGCCTTCGAGTGAGACAGTGGTGACATGTGAGAGCCCATCGTGGAGTGAGCCTTGGTGTACGGACGAGCCAACGAGGGACGGATGTCTGACATAGTCTCGATCTCGTCGGCAAGTGGCGTCGATCCGGAAGAGCAAGACTGCTGGCAGATCGTCTGCTCCATGCGAAGCGAGGAGACACTTCTCTCCAGCTCCTCGACGGCCTTCTTCTTCGCTTCCAGCTTCTTGTTGAGATTTTCGTTCTTCAACTCCAGATACCCTTTCTCTGAACGCATTCTCTCGAAGTCGGCCTCTTTCTCGCGAAGGCGCGTGAGCAGGGTTCGGTTCTCCTGCAGCTCTCGCTCTTGCTTCCAGATCTTGTCTCGCAGCTCATGATAGTGCTGCTCGTTGGCGTGATCTCCGCTCTGCGCGACGGCTCTCGTCTCGTCCAGCTCATGCTCCAGCTGGTTGATCTTGTCCACACAACGCGTCAAGTCGTCTCTCGCGCGCTCTCCGTCATAGATCAACCCCTTGATCTTTCCATCGTATTCCTCGTTGAGTCGCTCGATTCTCTGGTAGGCTTTCAACAGCTTCGATTCGAGTCCGGCGACCTTCTTCTCTTTGCTCATCAGTTCATCGTTCATTTCCTGAAGGCGCAGTTGGTCGCTCGGTGACATGCTTCCCGTGAAATGCGACAGTTTGGATTCTGTAAGAATTGCGCGATAAATGTAGAAATGCATGTCACATTATCCATCTTGTCCTATCAAAAGCGATTATCTCACTTGCGACTTTCACTATCGCGGATCGCTTTTATCACATCAGACAGCCGACCTCATGCTGTTTTGCGATTGCGATAAGGCGAAAACCTAATTTGAAACAGAGGATACACTTACGTCTCGTCTGATTGTTGGACTGCAAGCTCTGCTCTTTCTGGTTCATCTCGAGCTCTCTGATTCGCTTCTCCAAATAGGCGATTCGAGCATCACTGGCATTGGTGACTGGTCCGTCAACTGCAAGAAGGCGTCAATTTAGAACAGTTTCAGACACTTTCAGACACTCACCAAGACGCTCTTCTCCCGCGTGTCTCATCAAGTAGTTGGTGTAGGCGGGCAGGTTGAGTTGTCCTCCACCGCCACTTCCACGACGTTCAGATCGCATCTCATCGCGCGACTCGCTCAGATGGCGGCTTTTGTGAGCCAACGGAGCAACAGCGATCTGAAATCGGTTGGTTGAAGAAGATGTACTCTTGATTCGGGACATTTTTTGAGCCATCTACCTCTGGTCGTTTCTTTCGGTTCAGCGCAGGACTGCCCGATTGTGCTCGGAGTTTAGCAGCGTTACTGAACGGATCCACAGGTGTGGGTCTGTTGGAAGTGGGCGTGTGATGGTGGGAACTATTTCCGTTTGAGTCGGACGTTGGCGACGAGCCGCCCGTCAACCGTTCTATCATTTTCGTATAGAATCTGCCCATTGCTCCGCCACAACAACAGATATTCATCCGCAGACGCCACCGTTACAGTCAAACACTTTTCGTGGTATCGAAAATGTGTGCGTTCGCTATTCTCGCACTATATTGTCTCTCTCTATTTATATGTACAGATGCGACTAGCTGGGGGCAAGGTTCGTTTCGCTGAAACACTCGGTGTTTTGGGAAGGAGGAGAAGAAGAAGACGAGAAAGGAATTCGAAGCATGAGAAACTAGGGAAGGAAGTGGTGGCGGCGAACATCAAAATGAGAATGGAGAAGCCGTCAGTCGAAAAAGGAACGGAGACGGGGATGGATGGACGACTGATAGCAACACCAGTCATGGATCCGGTGGTATTCGGAAGCAGGAGGCGGCGACGAAGAAGGCGGCGGCGGCGGCACCGTCAAAGAAGTGACCATGGTGGTCATAAATCCCTTCGCTAACTGCCTTCCACCAGTAGCACCCACCCGATGAGATACCTAGATGTGGGGGGAGGAATAGAGAGAAAAAACGGAGAAGTGACCCGAAAGACTGTGGGAATTATCACTTCGAACGCCCTTTCGCACAGTCAATGTGGGCGGCGACGGCGGCGAGCGATGAGAAAAGTTGTGTGTGTGTGGGGATCCCAGAGATAAGAAGAAAAAAAGCATGGGAATGGGTGGAAGTACAAGAAAGACCGCTACAATCTGCCCTGCTTCTTGCGATCGCAAAAACTCGTATAATTGAGAAAGGGATGTGGAAAACTGTGCCTTGCGAATTGGTAGCAAGTGGGATGTCCTTCGGATTGTAACCGAGATAAGGATCAATTCGCGACTAGTCACAGAGGCGAAGCGATGTGTGGGTGGGAAACTTTCAAGCGACAGCTCCTAACTTCTTCCCGCTTCAGTCGAATCGGAAACAATGCTGGCTGGGAAGAATGGGACGAGGAAAGTTTTTAAAAACAAAGGAGAAGGACGGAAGAGACGGATGTGAGTCAGCAGACAGAACGAAGAAGGCCGTCCCGGTAGTTTCAAATCCGAGGAAGAAATCACATAAACGACTCACGCTGGAGTGCCGGAGGCGGGTGGGGGGAGATGACGAATGAAATGGGAAATCGAGAAAAAAGAGGCCCTATTATCCTTGGCGATTTCTAGGTCAGTATCACAAGTTTGGAAGAATTGCGAGTAGTGGACGAACACAACAGTAGGATCCAGGTGTGAAGACTCGAAAGTGATAAACTGGGTGTATTCGTGTCTCGTTTCCATGTTTCTATGTTCCCGCAAGGCGCCATAAAACACATTTTTCCTACCTACGTCTCTGTTTCTCTGGAAGCATACAAAAATGGAACAGAGAGAGGGAGAGAAAGGGAGAGAACAAGAAAAAGACATGCGGTAGGTGTGTGTGTGGGCCGAAACAATGCAGAAAACAAAACCACCACGCTTCTTATGATGACAACCATCATCATGGAAGGAGAAGAGCGTAAGCGCGGACGGGCGCGCGGAAAAAAGCAAACAAGCCTCTTTCTCTCCACTTTTCTGGGTGCAGACCTTACGGATGGACAGACGCCGGACGGCATTTGCACGAGGAGAGCCTCCTGTGCTTTGCGCTTGAGAGCCAACAGAAAAAAAAAAAACAACGATGAGCACACAATAGCTAGTGATACGGAGGATAGAGTCTATGCCGGAAGGTGGAGAAATAATACTCTCAGTATGAGGAGTGGCCAAGGAACTGCGAACCACCATCACCATCATCATTAAGATCTTGAGATCAAGATGTGCGCGTGGGGGACGAACTCTCGCCATTGTCTGATGTGTCATCAGGCGGTGCGAATGCGATAATCAAAGACTATTAAGTCTATTAGTAGTCTTTTAATGGATTACGGTGATAAGTTCTATGAAGTAAAGTAAACGGCTTATATTCTCCGAGGTCACACAAAAGCAGTAACCATCTATTCGCCCTAATCAGAAGCAGAAACAGAATGGACTAGGAAAATTAGCATTTCATGATGAAACTCGATTCGGAATTAGCAAATTAGCCACTGGTGGTGGTAGGGGGATGAATGAAACGGGTCTTCATAATTCCATTCATTTTTTGTGGCGCACCTGGAAGGCTTGCGAAGGAATTTTTGAGGACTTTCGGGTCGGTTCCGGGGGGCGCGGTTTTAATTAAAAAGTCCAAAGATGATTATCCATGAAATGGGGGGGGGGGGGAAGATGAAGAAGAGGATGAAGACAATCGTCGGCGGGGAAATGAAGCAGGAAAAAGACATAAAACGGTTTCGGGAGCGGGAAGATAGAAAGTGAACGAACGGATGACAGTCATACGGATGGGCAGAGGATAAAAATCAACAAGCCGACAAGAGGATGCGGCCTCCCTATTGTTTATGGAAATGGTTCTCTCTCGGTTCGCTTCTCCATTTGATACTGCACATTTGGCACAATCGAGATGAGAGAGAGGCGTAATACGATACATTCGGCCCCGGCAGAGGTGACACAGTTAACGATTTATTTCCCCAATCGCGTTCTGTGCCACATGTCTTCGAGGGACGAGGGGCGGAAAAGAGACGTTTCGGAAAGGCCTTTGCGATTTCTAATTGCTATGAACATCCATCTCTGTATCAAAAAGTTGAGTTGAGCACAATGGCGGACAGCGGGAAAGCACAGAAGAGACGGAAAAAAACTTGACACTATTTACCCATTCATCGCGAGGACGGCCCGCAGGAGGAGGAGGTAAAAACGAACTTCGTGATTGAAGAGGGAAGAATGGAAATTGAAAGAGGAGGGGGGAGGGGGGATTGTGTGATGGAAACGCTGAAATGGGAAAGTCGTGGGTCGGGGAGAGATGGAAGGAAACACAACAATCAATCAGAAGGAGTAGAGGAGAGGAAAAACTGTGTTCGAACGTGTTCTAGTCGTTAATTAATGGAAGGAGGGATGGAAAAATGCCTGGCATTCTATTTCCAGGCTAATCGTTTGGAATCTGCCGTCACATGACAAACGACTAACTCGAAGCCACTCTCTTTCGTTTGGCGAAAGGTCATCTCACGGCGAATGGAAGATGCGGATGGACGGACCAGGCGACGAGGAGTATGAAGAAGAGGAGGAGGGACGGAGTATCTGGCGACATCTGTTTTCAACTCGCCACTTCTTCGCTTCACACACTCGAAATTATAGTCACTATACGTACGACGAAATCAAAGGGTGCATACGCGAGTAAAGTGGCACATCGCCGGCCTTCTGCTCGCAGCTTTTGTCATATGGCCGGGAGAACGATTCATATGCAACTCTTAATGTAGCGGAGGAGAGGAGACCCAGACGTGCTTTATTTGTACAGTTTGCTAAGTAAAGATGGGCGAAAAGAGCCCAGGCCCTAGAAGGAGGAGAATCGCTCATTCTAGACCACCATGATTCGAGAGAAATCAGAAAGTTTGTTTGTTAAACGATGGAAAACAAAGCAATCAAGACGACAGGCAGGAGGGCCAGCATGGAACAAAAAAAAACGCGCGCCGTCGAAAAAACAAGCAGTGTCGAGAAAAGAGAAAAGGCGAAAGGGGGAGATAAAAAGAGAAGAGATAGAAGTTGTTAGAGGGACCGCAACACGACGCAGGATGCGAAACAGAATTCGAACGCATCTCGCATGGACGGCGAGGATGAAAAACGCGGTGTGGTGCGGTGAGAAAGGACTGCAGGAAGAGTGGGGGGAGACGGATGCCTATGCAAAACACATAGAGGGTAGAAGAACAAGTAGAACGGAGAGGAGTGCGCGGAGGGGAAGTGCGTGCACACCGCCAGCAATTCCGAAGAATAATTGGCGTATGCATTGTTCGGGTGGCGCAGAAGTGGAGGTGTGAGTGTGTGACACACGGCACGGAAGATGGATATCCTCCGGGTAAATACTATAAATACAAACGAAGGCGAAGAAGAAGACGTCTGCTGCTTGGAGAAGCAATATTTAGGAAACCAGACTGTTTTCAGCAATGTTTGCGAGTCAAGAACGAAAGGAGTGGTGAAGGGGAACGGCCTCGAGATTCGAAAACAAGCATTCCAAAACAAGCAGCTTATGTGTCACCCCGATTAACACCAATTGAAAGAAAGAAGAAAGAAAAAGTCGCCGGCGCCAATTCGACATGTCGGAAACAGGGCTTTTTGCAAGCGAAGACCGATAAATGAGGCGTTCTGTGTGGGAGGGGGAGAGGCTAGCGAAAAAAGTGTGTAAACGGCGCGATGATTCGAAAAAAGGAACCCACGGCGCCTTATTCTTCAAACTTTGACACTTTGCTTGCCAAGGCCAGGAGAACTTGAATTCGAATTCAAATTTAGATTAAACGTTTAGATACGAGCTTTTGATGTTAGATTAACACTAACAAGACGTTTCGCCTCGACATTTCCGACAAAAAAAGCCGCTGAGCACACAAAAGATCCTCGCTAGCGCGATGTTTCTGATGAGACCAGTGGTAGGTAGATGACTCGAGTTTCAAACAGAAAACGAAAGAACTTACGTGTCTCTTCGGTGTCGAGGTGGTCTTTATTCCGTCGAGGAACGAATTCTGGCCTTGTTGCGGGAGACCGATGTTGTGGACACTTCGACGTTGGCTGTAATACAAAAACACGTTTATCGAAAGGGAAACTTCAGACTTTGGATATGCCCTTTTTTGGAATTTTAACAAAATCAACCTTTTCTTCCAGCTATGCCTCTCTTTTCGTCTCTGATCGGCTTCAATCTCTGAGCATTCTGTGTCGGATATCGTGAACAGCGAATCGTTACACGAGCACGATGGTCGCACCGACCAACGCGCCGAGTTATCCGTTTTTCCAGACACTAACGACATTGGGCCACAAGACAAGAATTCAAATTGTCATAGCTAAAATGAGCGATTCGACGGGTCACTGAGGATATTTAATTGGATAAAGAGAGAAACGGAGACGGAGAGCGGAAAAAGAACAACATCCAGCACCTGCCCCTGTCTGGGTCGAGCGAAGTTTTGCAGGTTGAAGGTCACAATTTTGAATATGCATTCAGCGTTTGAATTTTTTTCAAACATTGTTACACTTCATCTGCACAACGCCAATCGCACATCTAAAGTTTTTCTCGACGCAGTTACGACTACGAGTAAGATGGGAAAAAAATAGTGGGGAGAAAGGAGAAGAAGAAGAAGAAGAAGAAGCGACGGCGACGGCAACAAAAAAGAATGAGAATGAGACGACGCAGGAAGGAATGAAATGACCGGCTCAAGTTCTTTTTTCAAGCAGTCAGCTGGTCACTCAATTGGTTGGCTCCTTGGCTCCAGTAAGAGAAAGGGGGAGAGATAGTGAGTGAGCATGAGATCATCATCAAAATACAAGAAAGATCGACGACGACGTAGTTGACGGATGGGCGAGATGGGAGCCAATTTGGGAGACGGGAAGGAAGGAGCACGAGGGTCTTGAGGACGCGAAGATGTGCTCCTTGTGAAGGAGGCGAAGAGGACAACAGCCCCCAAACACCCAACACCCAACACACATGAATTAACTGGGATTTGTGTGCCGGCACATCTATCTTATTCTCTAAACATTCTCTCAACCCTCATTGCTCTCGCCATCAGAAGAAACTTTCGAATCGAACGCTGGGAACCTAAATGCCGCGAGGGTGACTAGCCCTGAACAAACTGACCAGTCAGTGGCAGAAAGAAACGAACGGGAAAAGGACAGCCTGTCACCACCACCACTACCACCTCTTTCTTCCCTCCTTTTCCTTCTTTTACGACTACGAAGACATCCCCATCCGTTCGTCACCCGCTGTGTGGTTCCCCCGTTTCGGGATGGTTGTATGTGCATGCAATATGCGCATTTTATATCGTTTTACCAACCCTCCCCAGAAGGGAACCTCCCATAATTTATCAGCGATTTGAGATGAAAGGAAGGAAAGAGCGACTATTCGCCGTGAATGAAGAGAGGGGAGTCTCTCGTGTGGAACAGGACGATCGAGTGAGGCGCGAACGGAACGAAGCTTCGGATTAAACCGCACCGCCGCTTTTGATTTGATTTCAGAAGAAAGGCCGGACCGGAGGGGCAGGAAGCAAAGCAAATATCGATCTGCGAATCGCGAATCTAATGCCCACGACAAATATTGCCTTCTTTTGACAGAAACGAATCGAAACTGTGAACGTGAAAGGCCGTGGGGTGGTGTCAAGAAGACGCAATGAAGCTCCCAGAATGACACCACGACGTGCACAAGAGGATGGGGGGGAGTGTTCATAGAAGGGGAAAGAATGAGGAGGACCACGATATGAATAATGAGACATGAAGAGCCCCAATTAGACAGCATGTCACTCGCAACACAGTAGGAGGTCCTTCAGTAGAAAACATCTTGAGAATACTACAATGAGCTCTTCCTTTCTGGCGTTATTTCAGAAAGGAAACATCGAAACTGCATTGAAATTCAGATGAGGGTGACGGGTGGACGGACGGACGGATGCAATGTGCATATGGGCTCCAATTCTCACGATTCGTCCTTCTCGCGACATTCGCAACATATGACAAATTCGACAAGCGCGAGCAGAGGAAGGGGAGAGATGGAGAAAAGTGTCATTTCTCGATCTCAATCTTTTCCTCCAAGTTGAGAGAAAGCTTTTCATAGACAACTGGCGCGGAGAATGAATACCAAATTTGGTAGGTCTCAAGAGGTCGGAGCAGTTGAAATAAAGTATTTTGGTGGTCGTGCCGCCCGAGTCGTAAAACTTTCGGATGGAGTTCTGCGGGATGTGACAAGGGAGGAAAGCTCCCGCCAATTTGAATATCCCGACTAAATCAAATTTGCTAATGGTCTTCTTCTTCTTCTCCTGCTCCTCGCCCTCTTGCCTCATAAAAGAGCACCTCCCTAACCGTCAATTCACTTGATTGCTCATCGAGCTTTGGATAAATGAAGAGCGCGTGTACCACCAATTGTCCTGTTCGGCCAGTGTGCGCGTGCGCGCGAATACGATGAAATTACTACGTGCCAAAAACATCGTGGAGAAGGGGGATAGACGAAGCCACCGGGAGAGATTGATGGTGAAATCCGATTCTTCGCCGTAGGCGATGGAGGACGGAAGACGAGCGGGAAAGCGGCTCGACGAAAACAGAAGGAGAATAAGTAAAATAAAAGAAACTCGTGGGCAGCGGCCGAATCGTCAGAAACTACTTTATACCATCGTCATGAAGTTTTGATGGATAGTTGAAACATCTGGAGATCTAGAGAGGTGGAGGGGTCCACACACAAAAAAAAAACAATCTCAACGCTTCGCTGCTGCTTGAGAATGTAGAAAAAGGGAACCGCCCAAGGGGGAATGGGGGAAGGATGAATGGTAAAACCGGATTTACTATACCGTTTTGCCGGCAGTGAGAGGGATAGAGGAGAAATCGGCGCAGATTTACGGTCTATCATCTTTTTTTTTCGTTCATTTTTTGTGTGATTTTTGGTTGGAGAAAAGTAGGCGAAAGACTCACTCGATACTGAACTGCGGGGTGCTCGTCGAGTCGCAAATCTGGTTGGAACTGTGCACACGAACTCGCGAGCTGACTCGATGGACTGGCGCAGCGTTGACGGCCAGGTCAGAAGGCGAGAACTGCGATCTTCCGTTCGGCGTGGATCCTCCGCCAGATCCGTTCGTCATCTGGTACAGCGACGAGGCTGAAATCTCATTGTCCGGCGTGATTCGATTCCGTCGCCACGTGCTGGCGCGACCATGTGAAATTGATCGCAGGAACTTGTTATTGCTCCGGGGAAGCTCTATACTTCGCGGCTCTCGTACTGACTGCATTGTGACAGGGGAAGAGGGGGTCTTGTACTCGCGTGATAGTCACAGGAAGAAAGTGAAGCAGGAGAAGTACTTGAAACCGACACACAAACAGAGTGTGTCGAAGTCCTCCTCCTTCTTTTCACTGCTCTTTCTCTTCTTTTGGAAGTGATAGTCAAATATACTGCTGATAAAACCGGGGCGAAGAAGGAAATATAATGCCGTCAGCGAGTCTGTATGTTTGTATGTGTGCTCGCTTCGATTCGATCGCCGATTCACACAAACCTCCCCCCGCCTGCCCAATGTGCTCACTGTTTCTGTTTCACTCTTCCGCACTCTACGTCTCTAACTCTTTCCCCTGCGCTGAGCACACCCCGCCCGCCTTATCACAGTGTACGCGACAGTAGCGTCCGCGCGACAAATGAACAAACACGAAAGTAACACTCTACCAACCTCCAGTCAGCGCTTGAATGCTGTGACGACGGTCACCGACGTCGTGGTTCATCATGTCCTTCTCGTAGCTCTGATGATGCAACTGACGACTGTGTTGTTGTTGTAGTCGGTGATTCGAGTGAGCCGGGTTGACGATCGCCATCGGAGCGACACTTCCGCTTGAGCTGTCACAAGCGGCGAGAATTCGACCGTTCGGGTCCAGCGAGAGATCACTGGCCTGTAAAGCAAAGGATAAACAATCGAACGTACACCATGAAATGAAACCTGGAACTGGGAATTACTGTACGCTTTGACACGCTGAACATCTCTCAGCGATTGGGTGGAATGGCATCTCGGAACTCCGTCTCGTGGCTCGAATCCGGCTTCGAGAGCGTCGCGACGAGTCGCATCGCCTCTCTTGCGAAGACGTACTGCAATATTGAAGTTGTTTTTAATGGTATATGATTCATTCTTTTTCAATAGAACTGAATTGCTCTAGGCCCCCAGGGCAGCCGGCCACAATCTCCCTCCCGGTGTGTAATCCCTCAGAAGATGCCGCTGATTGGTGATAAAACAACACCGAATGGCCACTTCAGAACGCTGACCATAAGCCACAAAACTAATACGATTTAACGATTGGTATACACACTCGAGAATCGGAATATCCGAATTTACGACAGACGTTACTCATTCGGTTCCTGCTATTTATCATTGATCGCTTAATTCCGAGGTGACTCACAATGTCCATGGCTTTTCCGCCGTATCGGCTTCTCTTCATTATACTTATCATTCGGCACATAGAGTTCCGGAATGACGCGATTGATGGCATCGGATGACAGCGATGTCGTCGCCTTTGGCGCAATAATTACAGTAATGTTAGGCATAAATCCAGTACAATATGCTCGTAATGTGGTCAACACCTTACATCCGGCACAGACTAGACACATTTTCGTTCGCTTAAAAGCATCTAAGCAGGAGAAAAAATTACACAGAATAGGCGTTCGAATAGTTAGGAATAAAAAGGTCGTCGTATATCACATATATCATAACTCTCGACTCATGCGTCGGCGGTGTGTGAGGGAGGTCGTTTTGTTGTCTCTTGTTGATTTCAGTAATCAATCACCGGGCATGAGGAGTGTTATCGACAAGCTAAAAAGCTAGGCTTGCGAGCAGCGAGCTCGACAAGAGGTTCGAAACGAAATGATATTGAGACCTCGCCAGGATATGCTCTCATATCATCACAAGCCCGAGTCGCGGCGTCCGCCTTCTCGCAAAAAGATGAGCAGCGAGAGGATCCCGACACCGAGAAAGAGGGATAGAAAGAGAACCTGCTAAAATTGAAAGTGGTGTCACTCTCATCTCTTTCTCTCTGTGCGAGCTCTAACTACTTTCCGTTGTCTTTTTCCATCGGATAATTGGTTCTCGCCGGGGTCGTGTCGCTCTTTCCTTTCCAAATAAATATTGAGTTATGGGCTCGATCCGGGCGGTTGATCACTAACACATGTCAAAGAAGCTTTCCCGCTTTCCTTCTCCTTGTGCTCTCTCATCCGCGGTCTCATCAATTTCGGTCCTTTTCAACCGGACCTCTCTTTCCGACCGGACACCGGGCACTCAGGAACACCATCTGCTATTGCGCAATTTGATGACAGGCGGCCTCGGTCGCTTCAACCGAGAGGTTACCTATCATTAATGCCGAAAAGAGTCGAATGAAGACGAGAGTGGTCTTTTTGTGGGAGATGGTTTGATCAGGACGAAACTGATCAGAAACATTGAGTAATCTAGCGGAAACTTCCAATTAGCTACATCAAGAAGCCCCGTTTCGTTTCACAAAGTCTGTACGTACTCTTCCGGTGTTGTTTTATTAGGGTTCACCGCACTTCTGCCCGTTCCGCAATGTAATTCCCATTTCTACCAAATTACGACATTCACACCATAAAAACACCGTCAGGTAAAGGAGTCAAGGACATGTAAGGCGAATGGCCAATATTTACCACCTCGTCTTTCTTAGTACACTCCCTAGTCTTCTGGTACCTCAAACATCTGATTCATTGAACTTGCACACACACACAAATAACTCGGTATGAAACAATGGATCGTGTTGTTGCTCCCTTCGTCTTGGTGTCAAAACATCGGAGATGGCGAAGAGAGAAGAGGGAAGAGGAGAGCTTTTCCGACGCGTTCCAACCGAGATGAGAGGTCAAGATAAGAGAAGCGTCAGCATGTGAAAATGGGAAGAGCGCCTCGCTAATCGCCGAAGAACATCCTGTGGATCCCCGCTCGTGAAATGACCACAAGAAGCCTGAGGAGGCAAGAAATGTGACACGCAGATTTTTGGCGACCGATAAACCTTTTCGAAATTTGTTGAAATTCGCACAGCGAACAAAACATAATGGAATAGAGAAACCACCTACGATTCAAGCAGAACGTCGGCGACAACGATTTACCCATCGAGGAAAGAAGTGGCGGCAGTCGTACTGGGAAGATGAGGACAGCAACAACAACAATTGAGGAAAGTCTTGGCGTTTTTCGAAGCTCCGCCCACATTTCAACGATTACCCATTAAAGACTTTGGACGTCGTCGTCGTCGTCGTCGTCGGTTAACCGAGATTCATACCGCCGCCGTCTCATAATGACTGAGTGTTCGTTAGGGAAGAGAAGGCAAAATGCGTTCATAACGAGGCTAGTTCTTTTGTGACGAAGATAACCGCCCGTGTCAGGGGGGCGTTTAATAAGCGTACGACCGACATGTGCAACATGTGGAGAGAGACAACAAAAACCACTGTGCGGAGAGGAAGAAGGGGGAAGAAAGAAAGGGCATAATCTATTCAGATTGATTGGCAGGCCGCCACCTTTTCACTCAATTATTCAGTAGGGCTCCGGGAGGACGGCTCTCTGATCGAGCGTTATTTGAATTTGGAAGATGAGTACTAAACATGCTACAGTAGGAATGAATCAGCCAATTTGAATGATGGAATCATTGTCGTTTTCAAATTTTGAATATGGGAATTTCCGATGTTTGAGAAGATAAGCAGATTGTGGAAAAGAGCAAACTCGATTCGGGCAACCAGTTTCTGGCTCCACAACTCACCTTGATCGTTTTTTATCCACCCGAGTAAACTACTGCAGAGTGAAGCCATAAATGGGCGGATGGGGTTGTGAGGAGGGAAAGCAGTGTGGAACCAAAAAGTATTCGTATTCCCTTTCGGAATACTAGTAATACTCTTGGATCGGATACAGCACCAATCTCTCCTGAATATATAATCAGCAATTGGGAGGAGAATCTACTCGCGATGAACGGTGATTAGAACGCATTCGAAATCGAGAGTTGTTCGGGTATAAATCAGGCGGTGAACAGGAAGAAAGGAAGGAAGACAATCGAAAGGAGGAGAAGAAGAAGATCCGCAGTGTCGCAGAGACACGTACGGCGGTTTGTAAACTATTATTCAGATATGAGGATAATATCTTTGCGGTCTTGGAGAACAAGACGCAGAGGAGAAAGAAGGAAGAATACGGTTGCGGATATGCACCGGTGCGATGCGCAACGATGCAACGCGTGGATAGAAGGAGGAGGAGGCAGCAGAGACTCACTCCGCGTGTGAATGCGTTCTGACGACGGACGCAGACAAAAAAGGCGTGGTCAACACAACGCACTGCTTAGGATCTCCTGTGTGTTGTGGGTGTGTGTGCTTCACAGAGGGCATGCTAGGTTAGGAGGGCAGGAGAGGTAAAGAAAGGATGACGAATCGAATGAGACGGACAGGTCCCGTGTGCGGTGCCGAATGGGAACGCACAGGTGGGCCAGCTATGCAAAAGCGCCATTAGTGACCCTCTTTTGAGAAGCACGTGCTGACCGTTGGTCTCAATTTCACACGGAAACCATTGAGAGAGCTTCTCCTGAAAGCTTCCGGTTATGGACCCGTTTTGACTTTCTCAATGGGCAGATCATCCAATCCCATTTGGTTATGAATGGACGGCAACGATGCCATTCATTCGTGAAATTTCGGTCCAAAACATTGCAGACAATGGCAGATGAGGACTCTCACTGAAACATTCGAATGATTTACAACTGGCGACGGCTGTTGCGCACCGCACTTTCGGCCCGTCTTCGCTCGCAATGAACGTATCGCTGTATAGGAGTTTTCGCTACGCTCTCGACTGCCTCAATCGAACGACAGATGCACCGTCTTCGAGAGTTTCGATAGAATGTGTAAAGCGGAGAAAAAATAAGAAATTCAGTGTGACAGCTGCATCGCTGTTACGAGAAAATCGAGCGGATTGAACAGTCCTTCCTCAATCTTTTTCTCTTGCTGTTCATGAGCAGATGGCCGGATGCAGCTGTCGCTGACTTCTTTTTTGAAATGTGTGTGTGCGCGCGCGCGTGATGGAATCTCATTTCGAGTAATGTGTTGAAAAAAAGCTGTCCAAACTTTCGCCAAAGTTTTTGTTCCAAAGTGACCATGAAAAGCTACACATAAACTTTGTAATTGAGCGACATTGAGGATCTCAGTCCAAGGACAGTTAGTGATATACATAGCTGATCTGTTGATAACGAACGAACCCGTCACGCATTTGATGATGTTCTTCTTCTGTGCACGTGGAGACGGTGGCTTCAGCAATGGGGCACTGACGGCGGATTCCATCTTACGAATACTAGTAATAACGAATGGCAGGATGGCAAACAAGTTGTGTGTGAGAGAGAGGAAGGGACGGTAGAATGCCGCAAAGGAGCACCCAGCCCAGCTGCAAGGCGACGAGTGGAAGAAGAGGACAATCGAGGCGCGGGGTGTGGCTTTATCTTCCTCTTCTTCTTCTGCTTCTTCCACTTCCCCGCTGTTCTTCCCTCCACATTCTGCACGTTTCAATCGGAGCTTCATAATTCAACTTGTGCGACGAGGAGGACGCACAGCCTTTCGGTTTTTTGTCCCCTCTCAAACTCATTAGCGGGCGTCCTGAACCCGAGATAACGCATGAAATCCGGAGGGACCGACGGCGTCGCCTGTCGGTCGGATGGGATGGGGCCACACACAAGCGCCGACGCCACTTTATGAGCAGCCATTTGTCAGAAAATTATAATAAACGTGTGCTTCGCACGCACTTGAGGGGGGAGAGCAGCCGCTTGAGCAACACATCGCTCGCGGCCTTTTCACTTGGGAATAACTTTCGGAACTCTACTTTCACAATTCACACACGGCATGCGGAATAAATCGAACCTGGCGAATTGAGGAACTGCCGAAGAGACTGATTCTTTTGGTACTTTGACGACATTCTGCGATCTACGGAGAACAGCCGACTAGTTGAAGCAGATGAGACGACCGATTTGACGTCATCGTTGTCGAACTCGAAATCCTCATCGAACATGTCATCGTCGTTGGTCATCATGAAGTCTTTGAGCGTTGTGAGGCTGGGCGATGAAGGAATCCACGTCTCCGACGAATCCTCGCAATATATTCTTGATCTTGACGAAGAATGCTTGCGTTCGTCGGCGAACGTTCCGGGAGACTGTACATACATGCTTTGTGACATGAGCGGGTTGAGAGGCTCGAAGCTTTTGCGATGAGACATTGGCGGTAGATGGCTGAGACTTCCGAATCCGGACGAAGACGTCGTCTGTCGGACACGACGAGGAGTACTCGAATTGGAGCGAGACGACTGCTCGCTGCTAGTGTTGCTGAAGTAGATTCTCGCGCAGTCCTGAGAATTCGACAAGTTTTTTTTTCAGATTGTTTCAGTTACTCGTTACCTTGCTCGAGAACTTCCTTTGCCTCGGCGAGTCACAGTCAGTGCTCTCCGAGCTTCTCTCTTCAGAAGACGGTGTTCGTGACGTCATCGCAGTGAGGGCGGTTCCAAATTTTGGATGATCCGGCATGGCCTTCCGTTCGACGGAAGACGTTCGCCCTAATGTAGACCGGATGGCTTTTGCCAACGTCTCGCGGACAGAGCCTCTAGTGCTCCTCGTTCGGAGCATCAACCTTTCCCCCACAGAGCCCGTTGACACTCGCTCATGGCTCATTTTCAGACCAATTACCGCAAGTCTGGAAATCTTGGGAGTTACGAGAAACGAAGACGAAGATCGGGAAAAAGAACGAAAAGAAGAAGAAGAAGCAGCAATTGAAGAAATGTTCCGAAAAACAGCAAGTATTGATACTAGCCGGACGCATGTTTTACACTTACAAGATAGATGAGCGAAAACTTGACAGATAGTTGGGAAGATGGAAGTTATCCGAGGGGGAAAAGAGACAAGTGGATCGGAGAAATCAGAGAGAAAGTTTCAAGTCGACTTCAATTTCAAGCGAATCGGAGACGGATCCGCCTAATGGTTCGCGCGATTCACACAGTAGGATCGTAATCAAATTCAAACAAAAAATGGCGCCAAACGACAGGTGGCGGCGTCGGCGGCGTCGTCCTGAGAAAACGATGATGACAAGAGGAGAAGATGTGAGAATGTGTGGAAGGGCACATTCTCAATGCATTCTATACAACTATTCTCTCATTCATAACATTATGGGGGTGCTAAAACCAATGTTTCGATGTCAGCGACACAAAACATCTGGAGGAACCACAAGAAAATTTCGGTTTTCATTGCGGAAAACTCTTGAAACCGAACCGAAATGCAGAAAACCCGCAGTCTTCTCGTCGAACAACGAGAAGAGAAAGAGGAGACACAGCGAGGAGACAATGGAAACATTGACCGGTGTGTGATTGTGTAGGGGAAGGAGGATAGGTGAGTCGTCGAGCAGGCGTCTTCCTCCAGGAGCCGGAGAGGGAGGAGCAGACGGCTCGAGTGACCGGGACAATCGGGTGACAAGCGGCTGATAAATGACCGCGACAGGCGACGATGCTGACCAACAGATATCGAGAGAGAAGAGGGGAGATGTTCGTCTCTGCGAGCCAAAAGGACAATCACACCTGACGCTCGGCTTTTTATGAACGACCTCTTTTCGTGTATAAAAACGAAAGAGCGCGTTGGAATGGGTACACGAGTAAACCGCTTATCCGCGGCGATTACGTTATACAACAGAGGGAGACGGCAGTCCGCACCGCCCGCTTCCTATTATCATTTGTCAACATTCCTAAGTGGGCTTTCGGTGTTCCTTCCCCCCGTTTGCTCCCTACTCAAACAAACATCATGTAATAAGAATAATAAGAGAATAATAAGAGTTCGGCGAGCAGAATGTGCTCGGCGGGTGGAAACAAAAGCAAAAGAATGTACTCACGGTGGCCAGATTGCGAGTTTGGATCGACGATCGTGTCGACGGAGAATATTCTGGCGATTTTGGGGTCAAAAATGGACGTTCTTCGCGGATGATGATGGTATGCGGAGCGAAGAGACCCTCCGACGAGGTCTGAGTTTCGTCTGTTTCTGTGGATGTTATTGTTGGCCGATCTGGATACTCGGGCGCGGACTCTCTGAAAAAAGTTCCAGTTTGACATTCAAAGTCGATCCGAAGAACTCACATTGATGCGGGTGCTGTCTTCGTTCGACGAAGAAGACGCACTCAAGGAAGAGTTGTTCGAGTGGTACACACGCGCCAACTTTCTCGCCTTGACGGGCGGAGCGGAGTTTCGAGTAGGCGGCGCCTCAAAAATGGTGTGATCTCCGGAAGCGGGTGTGTCGGCGTTCAGCTCGGTGAGATTGTCCTCCGTCTCTTCGGGAATCGGAGACGACGCCGTGAGCGGGGAAATTCGCTGACGGGGCGGGTTGCTGTACAAATCGTCGTCCATCGTCACTTCTCGCGTGTTGAAGTCTATCGGCGTGGACCGATTCTGACGAGTGGCGGTGTCCAGTGAGACGTCGGCCAGAACTTTTGAAATGAACGGAGGATCAATGGAGGATGTGTTCTGTAACAGAATTGTCAGTGATAGAGGCTTTCTATCAAAAAAAAGATACCTTCATCGGAATGGCAACACTTTTTTCGAGCGAATCGTCGGTCCCCTCATCTCCAGATGACGTCGACGACGTTCCTACTTTCGGCGGCTTAGCAGATGTCTCTTCGAGCGACGCGGCAGTTATCGCAAGCCGTTTTTCCTTTTCTTTTTTATTCATACATGAAATGGAACGGAAGAGTTTGATAGAGAAATTCATTCTGTAAAAAGATTTAGTTTTGGAATGCAACAGTTGAACGTTTCAATCAGGGTGTGCATCCGGTTACGTAACCGGAAACCGGTTATAACCGGTTTTTTTTAACTTACGTAACCGGTTGCACACACTGGTTTCAATTCATAGAAACTTTACTGTGCTTTGATACAAAGCATCACATTTTATTTGTCAGAAGAAACTTCTTCAAAAAAAGAGCGATTCAGAAACCAAAAAAAAATATAACAGAGAAAAAAACAAATTTCCCGCAAAATCGGCGGAAAAACAATCATCGACGACGGGAGTCAGCAAAGGCGCTCTACTGGACAAACTCGGGCGGCAGTTCAAATCGACGGTGTAAAACACGGCGTTCATTTTTCGACCTTTGGAAGAGTGAGAGCTAGTCCGCGACGTGCGCTTGCTAGGCCATGGCCATTTTTTGGTGGTTTATCGGGTTTTTCTCGAGAAACAAAACAAAATTCGAAAAAATAGCACACAAATTTTTGAAGAAGACCGATACGCATCTTTTAAAAAAAAGAGCGCAAAAAAATATGGATTTTCCTCGGAGGAGTAGGGATTTGAAAATGCGTGGCCGAGCTGATTTTTCTCTTCCATGCGAGGTTATTTGGAGATATCTGGACTTCTAGCACGAAATTCGAAAAAATAGCACACAACTTTTTAGAGGAGCTCGATACGCATCTTTTAAAAAAAAGAGCGCAAAAAAATATGGATTTTCCTCGGAGGAGTAGGGATTTGAGTGGAGCTAGCTGGTTTAACAAGACGGAACACATGATTTTGGGGGAATTTGTTTTTAAGGCAATATAATACGCATTTTTTAGTCGATTACAAACATTTAATGCCGATTTTATCAAAAAACTGCTTCAAAAAAGCTTGTAAAAATTAAACCGCAAAACCTGAAAACCGCGCCGCAGGTTTGCAGAATCGCGTGCGCAAGTTGCGGTGGGCGGAGTCATGCGCGCTGATTGGCGGCCGCGCTTTTCTACTGCAGGTCGTGAAAAAAACACCGTGTAAAACTGAAATACCGTACTTACTCTATTATAACGCTTTAAGAATACCTAAAACTAAAATAATACCTAAAGACACTACTGCCCAATATGAGTGTCTGAAAATGAGTTTCAGCGATTTTGGAACGAGTTGACTGAAATAAGCCTAAGTTCAACTTCAAACCCTGAAAATTGGCCTTAAACTTGATTTTCATAAAAAACACGCATAGACTTTTCGATTCAGTTTTTTGAGCTCTATCCAATCATGCAATTATCTCGAATCACTAAATTTGGGTCCAGCCCAACCCAAAGTAGTCCGACGTTAAAATGTCGGAAAATTCATAATCTCCGATTTGCTTGAATTTAGTATCATTCGATTCAGCTCGTCGAGTAGTACACAATTGTACAATATGAGTGTCTGAAAATGAGTTTCAGCGATTTTGGAACGAGTTGACTGAAATAAGCCTAAGTTCAACTTCAAACCCTGAAAACTGGCCTTAAACTTGATTTTCATAAAAAACACGCATAGACTTTTCGATTCAGTTTTTTGAGCTCTATCCAACCATGCAATTATCTCGAATCACTAAATTTGGGTCCAGCCCGACCCAAAGTAGTCCGACGTTAAAATGTCGGAAAATTCATAATCTCCGATTTGCTTGAATTTAGTATCATTCGATTCAGCTCGTCGAGTAGTACACAATTGTACAATATGAGTGTCTGAAAATGAGTTTCAGCGATTTTGGAACGAGTTGACTGAAATAAGCCTAAGTTCAACTTCAAACCCTGAAAATTGGCCTTAAACTTGATTTTCATAAAAAACACGCATAGACTTTTTGATTCAGTTTTTTGAGCTCTATCCAACCATGCAATTATCTCGAATCACTAAATTTGGGTCCAGCCCGACCCAAAGTAGTCCGACGTTAAAATGTCGGAAAATTCATAATCTCCGATTTGCTTGAATTTAGTATCATTCGATTCAGCTCGTCGAGTAGTACACAATTGTACAATATGAGTGTCTGAAAATGAGTTTCAGCGATTTTGGAACGAGTTGACTGAAATAAGCCTAAGTTCAACTTTAAACCCTGAAAATAGGCCTCAAACTTGATTTTCATAAAAAACGCGCATAGACTTTTCGATTTAGTTTTTTGAGCTCTATCCAACCATGCAATTATCTCGAATCACTAAGTTTGGGTCCAGCTCGACCCGAAAGTAGTCCGACGTTAAAATGTCGGAAAACTCCTTTTCTCGGATTTGCTTGAATTTAGTATCATTCGATTCAGCTCGTCGAGTAGTACACAATTGTACAATATGAGTGTCTGAAAATGAGTTTCAGCGATTTTGGAACGAGTTGACTGAAATAAGCCTAAGTTCAACTTCAAACCCTGAAAATTGGCCTTAAACTTGATTTTCATAAAAAACACGCATAGACTTTTTGATTCAGTTTTTTGAGCTCTATCCAACCATGCAATTATCTCGAATCACTAAATTTGGGTCCAGCCCGACCCAAAGTAGTCCGACGTTAAAATGTCGGAAAATTCATAATCTCCGATTTGCTTGAATTTAGTATCATTCGATTCAGCTCGTCGAGTAGTACACAATTGTACAATATGAGTGTCTGAAAATGAGTTTCAGCGATTTTGGAACGAGTTGACTGAAATAAGCCTAAGTTCAACTTCAAACCCTGAAAATAGGCCTCAAACTTGATTTTCATAAAAAACGCGCATAGACTTTTCGATTTAGTTTTTTGAGCTCTATCCAACCATGCAATTATCTCGAATCACTAAATTTGGGTCCAGCCCGACCCAAAGTAGTCCGACGTTAAAATGTCGGAAAATTCATAATCTCCGATTTGCTTGAATTTAGTATCATTCGATTCAGCTCGTCGAGTAGTACACAATTGTACAATATGAGTGTCTGAAAATGAGTTTCAGCGATTTTGGAACGAGTTGACTGAAATAAGCCTAAGTTCAACTTCAAACCCTGAAAATTGGCCTTAAACTTGATTTTCATAAAAAACACGCATAGACTTTTTGATTCAGTTTTTTGAGCTCTATCCAATCATGCAATTATCTCGAATCACTAAATTTGGGTCCAGCCCGACCCAAAGTAGTCCGACGTTAAAATGTCGGAAAATTCATAATCTCCGATTTGCTTGAATTTAGTATCATTCGATTCAGCTCGTCGAGTAGTACACAATTGTACAATATGAGTGTCTGAAAATGAGTTTCAGCGATTTTGGAACGAAGAATCATAAATACTTGTGGGATGACGGGAAGGGCCGGACTGGGTTGTTATCGGACCGGTCCGCTTCAAGTATGAAAAAAAGGAAACCGATCAGTACAAAATATTTTATCAATAGAAAGCATAAAAGTTTCTCTAATTTGCCGAACTAATTGTTTTAGCTGTGGTCACAAAAGCGCCTCGGAGTTGCCAGTGAGAGATCGGAAACTGTGAATGAAAGGAAATTGCAGCCACACTGTTTCCAGTTTTCGGACAGATAAACGGCAAACTTCGGGGGTTCGAGGCTCCTGTTCGTTTCAAAGTTTTCAGCAGAACCGATAAATGCTGGTTTTGTCGGTTGTGCGGTTCCTGGAAATGGTGCGGGTTACTGTAGCGGTGGAGGATTCTTAATGATTACTTTAATTTCCCCTTGAGCATAGTGAGCCGAAATCAAAGTGCAGTGATTGATTTTCACCGTCGGACTGTCCTCGAACTCCTTTTTCTGAACTTCCCGCTGATCGTGGACGAACTCGGCGCCTACCGAAACCTGGAAGCTGTCAGATGAACTTCGACCTTTTTGAATAATGAAAGTCACCTCGGCAACACTAATTTTGTACTTCAAAGCGAATTTTATCTTCAAATAGGCGGCCATTTCGGTCAGACTACCCAATTGCCGCCCATCAAATTCCGTCTGTCCACCTTCAAGTTCCGCGAGCCAACTTCGGGGTCTGAGTTGAAAATGTTTCAGAATGAACCAATTTTCATCAGAAACTCACTTAACTGGAACATGATCAATTCCAGACTGTTTTGTTCCAGCTTCAAAGAGACTTCTCATTTTCAGAATCAACTTCCGGTCGAGAGCCGCGCGGCATTCTCGCGAGTTGCGGGCGTTGAAGCCACAAAGGATGCTCTCGTCGCGAGATTGCATGTAGTGCGCAAAGTCCTCCTGTAAGTGAAGGATGAACTAAAAACTTTCAAATCTCGTCCAATCTCACAAAGTTATTGTTCTCCTCCTTGATGATCGTCTTCAGCACCGTGTCGGCCGGAATCGAGAGGTTCGCCTCGACGATCCACTGAACCATCGAAACGATGATGCTCCGTTGCACCGGGCATCGCGTTTTCATCAGGTAGATCGGCTCAATCACGTTCATCTTCACTTTCATCACATCTTGAACGTCGTTGGGCTGATCGCTGAGATTGCGAAGCTCCTTGTAGAGCTTCATCGCAGCCAGCAGATCGGCGTCGTCCACCGAAACGTGGAACTCCGGATCGAACGATCGTTTCAGTTTGAGTCCATAATGAAAGGAGATCAGTCTGATGATCTGGATGCGTTGTCTCTCTTCGGATTTGTCGAAAGAGCTGCGGAGCGAGAGATTGGCGAGGAGTCGTCGAGTTTGTTGAGCCAAAGAAGCCGCGGCGGAGAAGTAGAAGCGGTGGGAGGTAAGGGAAATCATCTGGAAACCGAGAAGACGTTCAGAAGACCTCTCCCATTTCTGACCTCATCTGAACCCTCAACTTCATCTGAATACGCCATAATCATTCGAAAAGACAAGTGCACCACAGGCAGCTCCGTCAGTTTTTCCATAATTCTCTTCAGAAGACCCACTGTTGCCTGGTCACACCTGTTCACATTCAGCAGAAGCCAAATCGGCTCGTCGGTCAGTTTCTCGAGTTTTCTGAAACAATCCTCGGCTAGTAATTAGTCGATACGGCTGAAATTACAGTAAGACATGTTCCAGAATGGAGTAGACTCGCCAATCGGCATTCCTAGTCACTTGTCCGAACTGTAAAAGTGTCGCGTACGCTTCCGAATCGTATTTCAGAAGGATCGGGCGCTTGGGCTCGGATTTCAAAACGAACGCCGAAAAGTTCATGAAGCTGTCCGAACTGATGCGCTCTTTCAGTCCCACTTCAAGCTTCTCCACTTTGTAGCTGAAAATATTGACTGAAAATGAATCATCGTCCCTTAGAAGTGACAAACTTCAGGTTTTGGAAGAGTAAATGATGCGCAATCAACATGTCATTCCACGACAAAAAACTGTGAAAGTAGTTCCAGTACAGGTCGGAAATGCTTCTACTGATCTCCTTGAACTTCACAGTCGCTATGTTTTCGACGAGCTTCTGAAATTTTCGGGTTTCAGGTGTCTGATAAAAGTAGGCGTACCGTTTGAAGAACGTCAACTAGCGAGTGCAAACTGACTCTGTAGAACGGATCGAAGCGGTGAAGCGAATAACACATCTTGATGACTTTCATCGCGTAGTCTATCGATTCCGACATTCGGTTTTCGATCGATCGAAGTGATTGCTCAATCTGAATGGGCTCATTTCAATTCACGGTGCTCATTTAGTTCACCTCAGCGATTTCCTTGTTTCTCGCCGTAACCGACGCTTGCAAATTACGCGCCTCGGCCAGAAGATCAATGGCTCGCTCGTCGTCCAGATCCTTCGATCTGCCCAACAAATCAAGCATCTCGTTTTCACTTTCTGGAAACTTCCATTTACTTTATTTTCACGAATTCAACTGGTTTACTTTGCATCGAGCAGACGTCGTTGTTCCTCGTCTCTACCATCTCATTGAAGTGGCCCAGTGTCTCAAACCAGTTCGCCGAGCCCATTTTCTCGCAAATCTCATGTCTCAGCTCGGCGTCGCTGAACTGATTATCGATCGTTATCGCGTTCTGGAGAACTGTTGCGGGTTTCCGGGTGGTGAAGAATATTCGAAAGTTCCGGTTGACTTCATGATCGACGTTTCCGATCTTGACGACGATCTCCTCTTCTCCCTGACTGAAGTACTCGGCTCGTTCGAGCTCAGTGGCAATCGCCTGGCTCTCTTCGGAATACTCGAAGAGAAGGACTGAGTTGAGTGTCAAACACTGTTGACGTTCCGCTTCAGTCCACTGATTTGCCACGACGACTTTCTCGAACGAGCTGTGCAGGAATTCAGATGCTCGGATGTCGTCGTTCACGAAGCACATCGGATCGTCGACAAGCTTCACCAGGGATCGCAAATCGCACGGAATCGTTATCTCCAGCTTCGGAAAAAGAGCTCTCATCGTTTTCCGCAGCTCCACTTCCCGTTCGTTGATCGGAAGTCGTCCGAAGACGTGCAACGCCAACGTCGAGCCAACCGAGTAGGGAACGGTGAGCGACTCCTCGCGCATGATGTCGGTGATCTTGCTCTTCCACTTGTCTTTCTCGCCGCCCAACGCCTGAACCAACCGTTCTGCTCGCTCCATTCTCACCTCACAGCTGGAAATCTGAGACTCGAGCTCCTGCTTCTTCTGGCACATTTGACTGAACTGATCGGATAGACCTTGTAGTTTCTCGGTGACTTTCTGGAATTTCAGATAGTCGGAGTCGCTAAAAGTGAATCTTACCAAGAGAGCCTTTCTTTTCACCTCCAACTGCTTCAGATGCTGTTTGACGAGCATCTCGGCCTTCCGCAATCTCTCTCGCTTCGGCTCCACAATCTTGCTTATCTGGTTGTACATATCGATCGCCAGAACCCAACGGCACAGTCCTTCGGCGGCCAGTGAGCACTGCTTCACGTTGTCCGGATCGAATTCCTCTTTGGACAAGTACTTGTCCCTTATCAGTTTCATTGTTTTGCGACTCATCGAATCTCTCGCAAAACTTCGAATCTTGGCCAGAAAATGGATGTCGGAGAGCAACTTCTGGCCGGAAACCCAATAATCGTTGACAACTTCACCAATCTCGTTGGTGATTTTGGCTGGTTTGACGCCGAGCAGAATGCAGACGGCTTCCATACAGAGACGCACGGCGTACGGCGGAAATCGCATCGTTTTCAGCGAGGAGACGTCGCTTTGGGTCATTGTCTCGAGCGCTTCCACTGCCGATTCGAGAGCAGGTATTGCTGAGGCAAGCTCCGCCTCGGATTCAGCCTGGAAACAAGCTTTTGACATGTGCATGACCGGGCACTTCTAGTTCTGACGTCACAAATGAGCTGGTGTGACCAGGCAGTCTTATTTCTGACGTGGAATGAACAGGCGTGATCGGGCACTATCTTTTATGACGTGGAATGAAATTTCTATTTCTGATGTCACACCCGAACGCGTGTAACCAGACAGTCTCATTTCTGACGTGAAATTAACTGGTTTGATCGGGCACGACCGTTCCTCGCGTGATGTGAATGGACATTTCTATTTCTGACGTGAACTGGAAGGACATGACCGGGCACTATCTTTTATGACGTGGAATGAATGGACACGTCTGTTTTTTTGACGTCAGAAATGAACTGGTATGACTAGGCATGACCAGGCACTATGTTTTCTGAAGTTTTCCGACCTTCAAAGACTGCGCTTTCGTCGCCGCCTCGTTCGACTTGAACTCGTTCGCCGCCACAACTTCTCGCGCGTTTTCCACATCAATCGTTTCTTTCTCGATCGTACTCATAAGCATACTGAAAACTCAAAGATCCCCAGCCTTGTGGATGGCTCGTCTCGCTCACCTCGTCTCAATGGAAGTTCTGACCAACTGAGGTTGCAGTCGGAGCAGCTCGCCCTGCATTCCAGCCACCTGCTCCTCGGCTCGCTTCATCTTCTCCATTCCCTTCTCGTACTTTGCCATCGTATTTCTCACTTCCTCTTTCTTCCTTCCAGCAAGTTTGATGATTGTTGAGAGGATTTTCAGCTTCTCCGCTCTCGTGCTAATCATCTTCAAATTGACCAGCTCATCGATCGCCTTCGTGATTTGCTCGATTTGAATTTTCGACAGAAACTCTGTGTTGCGCATCTCCTCGAACATCTCCTGCTCTTGCTCGGCCTTCGACGGCTCCTTCCACCAACATAGAACAAGCATCGCGAGAAGCGTTCGGTGACAGTTCATGAACCACGTGAAGTCACTCGATTTCAGCACTACCACCACTTTCAACGCCGCCAGTTTCGTCTCCAACATCTCCCAGATCCCTTTCCCCTCGAGAGTGTGCTTCTCGCCAAACTCGGACAGCATCAGACGCGACAGGTAGCGCGGCGGAACTGTTTGAAAGCAGCAGATGCAGGTGACGTCCACCAGAATCGCCTCCGTCACTTCCTTGTCGTCGGACGTCAATGTGACGCCGAGCACCGTCTCTTTCCCGTCGATCAGACAGTCTCTCAACACTTTTGTCATCGTTTCCTTCCACTGTCTGCCAGTCTTCACCACATTGTTCGTAACCAAAGTCTGCTTGTTCAACTCGGTACTGATGGTCAACGCGTCCATGGCCTTTGAAGTGTCGCTTCCGACTATCAGCATGTTCCCGTAGTTGACTTTCACCACTCTTTCTATCAAACTGATGTTCCGAGAGTCCGAAGACGAAACTAGTATCGGATCCCTTCTGATCCTTTTGTCTCGATTCTCCATCTCCTTTATCGCTCTGAAATACCACTTTCAGTTCTCTAATTCCCAAGAAACCAAACTTTCTGTAAATCGAACGAAGTTCAACCGGATCCACGAAAGCCTTCCCTCTGACCAGCTCGAACTTGCTCGACGTCTGCAGCTCGCCCACTTTCTCGTACAAACTCAACATCTTCGCGTCCAGGATTCCCGAAATGAGCTGATTCCGAATCGCATCGATCACTTCCGTCGATTTGATGTCTTTCGTCAGACTTTGAATGATCGAGTTGTAGTTGGAGAGTGGAAACGTTGTCAGCACATCATGGCCGGCGATTTCGGACCAGTTGATTTGGAATAGGAATCTCTGGATGCGCGAGTGAAACGTTTCCACGGTGTACGGAGTTATGAACACCATTTTCTGAAAGACTAGAACAAAACTGGAACAAACGGTTTCAACTGACCATGATCCGTTTCCGCTCGAGTTTATTTCTCAGCCAGTCGATCACTTCTATCGACGCGTTCTCGATTCCGCGAATCAAGAAGAAGTTGACGCCTTCTTGATGCTCCTCGTCGACTTCTGTCACCTGATGACCTCCACTGAAAGAAACTTTCTTGACGTCGTCTCGATTCGCAAACCCACAACATAATCGAGCAGTTCTCGACGAACTCTCTAATCTCGGCAATCGTCATCTTCGCGTCGATCGACAGGGTGATCGCGTGCCATCCCAACGAATCCAGCTCAGTTTGAAGGCGTCGCAGGAATCCGACAAACTCCTGGCAAGGCGGGCAGACTAGAAGTGGTATGAAGTTGGAGTGGAGGATCAGACTGATCGAGTGGATCATGTAGAAGTGAGAAGGCGGCATATCCGTGGCATCTTGATAATTGTACCATCCATCGGAATACGGAACACTTTTGTAGAACTCTTGCACCGACGCTTCCTAGAATCAATTTTACTTCAAGTCAGGCGTGTTCAATTACAGATTTGAACAGCAATCCCAAAAGTTGTTGTAACGGAACGAAAGTGAGAAGTGACGTGGCAAGAAGGTGTTCCAACGCTTTCTCACTATTAGTAGACACCGATTTTCTGAATCGGAAGTTAGAGCTTTGCGCTGGAAACAACCAAAATGCTTACAGTAACATGTCCACTTTCCTAGCGACCTCCATTTTCTTGTACTTGAACTCTGAATAATAGCCCAAAACCTCATCGATTCTCTTTTCTTCCGCTGCTTCCAGGTTCAGTTCAAACGTAGTTTCATCGGGGCTATCGATGAAGATCGTAGGAAGGGATTCGAGATCCGAACTCAGACTGTCAGTCTCCACAATCACTTTCTCACTCGGTGCAATGATCGGCAGCTCTCGCCATGGGAACAACTGTGAATATTGATTGTAGAAGACTCGGAGTGACTCCCCATTTTACCGTATTCTCATTCTCAAGCCTGTGAAACCACTGTTTCGTCTTTTGATCCAAGATTCCGTCGAGAATGATCCATTTGTTCAGTCTTCTCATGCTCTTCGTCTGAAATTTACAGTTTTCCACTCCGTTCAGCTCTTCCTCTCATCCTGTTCTTACCGTTTCGCTGTGAGCCTGTATCTCTTCCCACAATCCAAATTCGATTTTCAGATCGGCTCCCTTCTGTTTGGCGGCCTTTGCAATGATGCGCGATTTGCCCGACAAACTGCTTCCGCAGACGACGACGACTCGATGACTGTCCAGTAGAGTGCACAGCTCCTCGGTTTTATCCTTGATGTACTGCGGATCCCGGTCAACAGGTGGTCTCGGAACTTCCGAAGTTTTCGGCGGCTCCGAAGGAGTTGGCACCTTCTTGGGCTTCGCAGGCACCACTAGAAGAAGTTGCTCGAGAAGCTTCTTGGTCTGAAGTTCGGCTGATAAGGTCTGACAGATATGTTTGCCTGTTGATACCTTTTTCGGCATGGACACGTTGAAGTGCTGGAAGATGGTTTTCTCAATCGAGAGGTCTTGATCCAGGACTTCATTCTCAATAGTTTTTCCAATAGTGGCTATCAGGTAGTTTGCCCATAGATTACGCTTCCCAGAATAGTGCTCAAACTCGGTGATCGCCTGGAACTTCTGCACTTTCTTCTCCCGATGCGATATGCTGTTCAGTGAGAAGCACTCGTCGATGGTTTTGTAATAGGACGTCCCGTCCATTTGCAGTTCTCTTGCAGTTCGGAACGAGGTGGGTCTGGAATGAAGAAATCGACTTGTGAAGCTTTTGGGATCTCAACTTACAGTAGGAACATGAAAGATGTGTTGAGTGTGATTTCAGATTCGAAATGGTACTTCAGACTCGTCAAATTCTGGCACGAGAACACATCTCTCTCGGTTCTTTTTCCCAGCTCTTCGGCAGTGGGGCCTTGCATGAAAATCAGTGCTCCGAAGAGAAGAGCCCCCTCTAGAAGCATCTTGCAGTCGATTTCCTGCTCCGCATCGCAGATCGCAAACGGTTTTCCGAACACTGCGGCGATCTGCCGAGCCACACGAACGTCGAGGTTGGCAGTTCGAGCGTTGAAGCCAAAGTGGTGCATGTATGTCATGTGCCTAAAACATCTAAAGTAGATTCAGAAGACGTCTGCTAGCCTACTTGACAGCATCGTCCACTAATCTGTAGTCGACCAAAAACTCCATTCCCTGAACTTCATACTCGTATCTCGTCGACACCGTGCCCACTCGAATGAAGACGTTCTCCATGTGCCAGTAGTATCGTAGCTGGAGACGTCGGATAACTTTCCCGTCCTGAAGCAATCGGCCCTACCTGAGAAGTCCATCGGTAGTCGTCGATGAATATGACTTGTTCACTGATGAACTTGTTCACCAGACCGCTCGCCGCTTTGTAGATGTGATACAGCGGCGGGAGGAACTCTCGTCTCGCCTGTTTTTGAATCACGGCGTGTTGACACTCTCGCAAACAGATTTTGAGCTCACTGGCGAGAACCTTCAAAAATGGTTTTGAAAATCGATATTTCGAACTGTGTGCACTTGCCGACAAAGAGTTCTGCTTCATACTGTTCTCCATTTGCCACGTGAACGCGATCTTCAAGTAGACGGCTGCCACCTGCACCGGCTCACCGAGCACCGACTCCACGGGGCTCAGCCGGTAGTTCATCTTCTCGACCAACTGCCTGATGCGCGTTTTCAGTGTGTGCTTGATTTGAGCATCCAACTCGTGCATCCACTTTTCCACGTGGCGCTTCGACAAGTTCACATTGACCGGTTTCACCAGCGAAATGGTTTCCAGCCGAGTGGAAACCGATGTGATCTCCATTTTTGTGTTCTGATCGAAAGTGGTGAGCGCTGGAAAGAGGAGCGGGAGGTATGATTTGCAGTTGGCCGGCTCTCGACTGTCGCAGATCAGAGAGAGAACGAGCTCGTCGGAAAGAGCGAAGAGTCGCGGAAAGACGGCGCGCTTCTTCCGAAGGTAGGCGTGAAATCCGTTCTCCATTCGTCCAAAGAGCACCTCCAGCTCCGAGAGCTCGGCATTCAGTTGTTGAACCAGATCCATCTGCTCCAGAATCGGACGTTCTTCTGTCTGCAAAGTTCACTTTCCTGTTTCAGTATCGCTTTCACGCTAACAATCTGATTGTTGATGTGAAGCCAGCGTAGAGAGATCTTCTTGAACGTTCGGAATTCGTGAGGCATCTGATAAGCAATGTCTTCTGTGGAGAACACGCCTTCAATTTTCCTCCATCTCGAGTCACACTGTTTGTAGAGTTGCACAAAAGTATTGAGATTCAGAAGAGTGTCCAGCCAATGCTTGATGTGATCCAGAATCGAGAAGGCGTGCGGCGACGAGAGGATCGTCTGACTTCTCGCCAAGTGAGCTTGCATCTGCACGTTCAGCTCGGTGGTCAGCAGGTCTCCGGAATGATGTGTCACAAACGTCGCCGTCTTCCATTGCTCTCGCATTTTGTCGATGGACGTCTCCAGAATCCGCTCCTTCTCAGCTTGCGCTCCAACCTGTAATTCCAGACAAGTTCCAGAACTAGTTGAGCTCGCTCACCTGCTCAAACTTGTCAGCCTTCTCAATAAAGTCCATTTCGAGAAGTTCACTGACAAGCGGATTCCCTTCCACTTTTACACTCGTTTCGGTGCCCTGCAATATCTGCTGCCAGTGTCGATCCTTCATGGCCTGGCATGAAATGGCACCCAGCACGGGGAGAAGCTTCTCGAACTCTTCCAGCACGTTCTGGATTTTGAGCAACGCCTCCTTCGACGTCGTCATGTGCTCCTAAAAATAGTGACTTCTTATTGGTGCTTCCGCCGAACCGTACATTCACAATAGTGGCTTTCTCGGCCAAATCGTTCTTCTCCGCTTGAAGTCGCTCGGTTTCAGCCACAAGAACGTTGTGATCAACGTCAGAAATTCGCACTGAAAAGAGGGAAAGTTTGAGAAGCAAATGAAGGAATCTCACTTCTCAAGCACGATTCATGGTGCAGTAGGGTTTTGAAGTGCAAAGTGGACAGTTTCGAGAAGAACTCGCACACGTTTGCGATTCGGTTGCAATCGATCGGGGAAGAAGGGAGCCCGAGCAAGGATCGTTGTCCGACCAGCTTCTGGAAATCAGGATTTTCAGATAGATTACAGTTTCAGGGACTACTTCATCTTTCTTCTTCAGCACCGCACTTCGCTCCTCTAGATTCAACATCTTTATCTGCACTTTTTGGACCTCGTTGATCCTCACGGAGCTGCGATACTTCTTCAAACAGTCCAGCCACTCCTTCTCGATCATTTCACACTCGTAATAGTTTTTGGACGTCTGTTCCGAGACTTGTTTCGTGATCCACTGTCTCTCGTGGTTGATGCGATCCCAAACAAAGTTCACCAGTTGTTCCAGCTTCATGCCGAGTCGCGAGATCTCGTAGTACTGTCGGATGTCGTAGTCGGGCATCGTAAAGTGCTCCATGTAGACTTTGTAGGCGCTTCCGACCACACTGATCTTTTGTTTGATGTTGGGAAGCTCGTTCTGAACTTCCTCGATGTTCCGGAGCTGGACTAGGACATCGTTACGGAACAGTTTAGCTGAACACATCGAGAACACCGATCGGATTCCATTGTTTTTCTCTGCCAAATGGGTCAGTATCAGCGATTTCGCCCGCTCTTCCAGCTCCAAAATCTTGGCGAGCGACCTCTTCTTGATTCCACTACTGTCATAGATGATGAACCCTTTGAGAGCTCTCGTCTGCTTCACCATGATCTCCTCGCGAATCTCCAAAACCTCTTTGGCAATCGTCTCCCAGAACTCGACGTCATCTTTGTCCGACTCGAAGGCATCCAACATCTCCTCAACTCTCGCAATTCTCCGGTTTACTTCGTCGAAAGGCTGCGGAAGTGGTTTGAACACAATGCTCTGCGAGTCGAACCAACTTGTGACGTCAATCCACGCCTCGGTGAACATTCTCGGGTAAATCTTGTGATCGACGCGCGGAACTGCAAAGAGAACGAATATTCGCAATGAATGGAAACCGAAAAACTTTTGCAGAGCTCGAGGAGAATATTGATTTTCTGCCAGTAATCGAACTCCTCTTCGCCTTCCACCAGAATCACAATCAACCGCGCTCTGTCGTCGACATCGAAGAACGTCTTCATCCGATGGATATTCTCCATGACGACGTCGTACAGAAGTCTCGCCATTGTAGCGGCGACTGCGTTGAAAACGGTGTGTGACGTGGCGGTCACCAGAAGCGGAATCCACGACGCTCCCTCGTCCAACATCAGATTAGCCACTGACATTGGCCACTCGAAATTCAGGATCCTCTTCACATGGCCGACGAATTCGCGAAGTTGTCTTTCCAGCTCGGCCACACTTCGGCCGCTCTCAGTGAGAAGAAAACTGCAATCAATCAGGCACCTTTCGCGGTACTTTTTGAAAAACATCGAGATGATCTTCGTGTTTAGACGCAGTTGATCGCTGATTTTCTCGGTGTTCTCGACGATCCGATGTCGCCAGGGTGCCCTTCCAACATACGGAATCCGAGTTTCTTCTCTGCACAAATACGACTTGGCCGCGTCTCTCATCCACTCCTTCCACACCATCCGCACTTCTTTCAGCGTCGTCTCGAGACCGCCATCTTTCAGTTTTTCGGCCAGACTTTCGACTTGACCTTTCCATGCTGGGAACGCGGGAAGACACTCGTCGTGGATCTCTTCTGCTTCTAACGTCGCGGGCTTCTTCGCCTTGGTTTTGATTCTGAAAAGCTTAATTAGTCTTTTTTCAACAGATATTCAGATCCATTGCACTCCTCCTGCGTCTCTTGCGCGCGCGCACACTCTTCCGCTCTCCACCGCGAGAAAGTGCAAGTGCGATGGAGCAGACTTGCATTCGACACTACCGTTTGTTAATCGGCGATCCGAGCCGAGGCTTCTTAATTTGTTTCCCTTCGATTTCGACTCCTCGAAACAACAAAAGTCGGCCACTCTGCTTCTTGATCCGCCTTCCCTGATGGTTGTGGTGGACGAGCTTCCGATTGTTGTACTCCAAGTCTCGCGGAATGTCGCGGCAAGTCAGACCGTCGCATTTCGGATGGTAAATATTGCCGAAACCAGCGTGGTACATGGAGGTGACGAAGTGAAATGTGCCCCCGAATTGTTTGCACGGACCCGACGAAGCGTACACTTCCGATTTCCGGTAAGAGCCGCGCTAATTCACTCACAGCCGTTTCGCTTCAGACCAATGTCAATTCGCGAGTGCACATCATTCGAAACTGATAACGATTCGATTCGACTCGATTCGATAAAATGACACATAATCTTTCCTGTGGGCGTGCGGCAGTCTTCGTTTAAAAGCGACAAAAAGTAATCATTTCGCACGCCGGGACACCATGTGGCTCTTCTCGATTCTCATCGCCACCTTGCTCGCTTCGGGGTCGGCGGACACGCTGACATGTCCCGCCGGCTTCACATTGATCAACAACAACAAGTGCGTTCGGTTGTTCACCGACGTCGCGAAGCACGCGGACGCCGCCGCCAACTGCAGCTCCTACGGCGGACACCTCGTGTCGATTGCGAACGCGATTGATAACAGAGCCATCGTGAACCTCGCGCAGGTGTCCACAACGCCTTTCTGGCTCGGTATCAAGTGCTCGTTGTCGAACAATCCGTCGTCGTGCTTGTGGGATGATCAGAGTGGAAACGCGGGAATTTTCAATGTTTTCGCCAACGGTAGGAAGCCCGTTTTTTTTAGTCGCCTTTTATGTGAAATGATTCAGGATACCCAGTTGTGGAAATCGGAAACTGCGTCTACGTGCCTACTTCAGGGTCCCTGGCCGGAAAATGGTTGAGCGGCGATTGCAACAATATGAACTTGAACTTCGTCTGCGAGACGTCCACCACTTCGCCGGTCACTGACACGTGTCCCTTCCAGTACAACGGCTTCTGCTACTATCCGACACTCTCCGCGCTCACCGAGCCGGAAGCCCAGTTCGCTTGTCAGCAAGAGTGCGCCAATCTCGTTTCGATCCATTCTGCCGACGAGAACGCCTACATCCAGACGCTGTTCACCAACAATGTGCCGACCTACATTCGCATCGGCGCGACTACCGATCAACAGAACCACAACTCGTGGCTCGACGGCACCGTGTGGGACTACGCGAACATCGGCTACTCGAGCGCGGCGCTCGGCAACTGCTGGAGTATGGCGCTGAAGGACGACATCGTGTCGGCCGGCAAGTGGATCAGCAGCAAGTGTGACACACCGGTCAACTTTGTGTGCAAACGGCCAGCGGGCTCGACATGTGGGACAACTCCGGGACCGACAGTCACGCCGAACCAGTGCAACGGACCGCAGTTCTACGACAACTCTGGAACTGTGAGTTGAACCCAACGACGTGAGCCGCAAGACGAGCAAGTGAGCATTTCAGTTCTACTCTCCAAATTGGCCATACACCTACCTCGGCGAGCCGAACCTCTGCAGCTACGTTCTCGACACTCCCGTCGGCTCGCTCGCCCAGATCCAGTTCCCAGTGATGAATCTCGACCCGCAAGGCTCGATTTCCGTGTACAGTCGCATCGAGGACACCACTCCGCTCGTCGTGTTCCAGGGAAATTCGGCGAGCAACAACTGGTACAACTCGACGACGAACACGATGAAAGTGGTGTTCCGTCCGTGTGTGTCGGAGTGTCTCAACAGCATAGGCGTCTACAGATGGCAGGCCAACTTCCAGCCGTCCAACCAGGTCACGGTTGCTCCACCGGTCACTGTCACGCCTGACGTGAACAACCCGTCCGGCTGCAACTCCACCATCCTCGTTGCTCCCGGAATGATCACATCGCCCAACTATCCGAACTACTATCCGAACTTCCTCAACTGCATGTACCATTTGTCCACTGCCGGCGGGTACCGCATTCGGCTCGACTTCAATCAGATCGACACCGAGCAGTGTTGCGACAACATCGTCGTCCACGACGGCCCCCTCCTGGGCAGTCCGGAGATCGGAAGAGTCAGCGGAACCTGGCCGGCGCACTCGAAAATCTTCCAGTCCACTTCGAACTCGATGCTCGTCACCTTCTCGACGGACGCTTCTGGACAGGCGTCCGGATTCAGCGCAAACTTCGGAGCATACTAAATTGTCCTAGAAAATGATGTAATATTTGTGATCGAAAACCGGTAATAAAAAGTTTATGTGTGCCAATGTTTTAGAATGTGCACTGATAAGAGTTTCTGCCTCGTCATGAGATGATTCCACTGAATTATTTGGCTTTCCTTCTTGGAATCTTGTTTCTGTCAGTTTTGACCGAAAAAGTCGATTCCTGCCCGGACGGATTTGATCAAATCAACAGCAAATGCGTTACAGTAAGACTGAAAGTCACCTTACAAACTTCTGAAAGCTGGAAATTTCAGATAACCGCGAAGAAATACGCGCACCACAAGGCGGAGGCCACTTGCAATGAGCTGAAAGCTCATCTGGTCTTCATCCAGAACGCCATCGATAATTCGGCGCTTCTGAACTACGCATCGAACGTCACGTCGCCGATGTGGATCGGAATCACTTGCAAAGTCAACAAGGATCCCAAAAAGTGCACGTGGGACGATGGATCGGCGGCCGACTACACCAACTTTCTACCAGGTATCTAGCACCTCAAGCTCGACGAATACAGGTTCAAGTGACAGGCTATCCGGTCACCAACATCGGTTCGTGCGTCTATTTGGACTCGTCGAATCAGCCGCTGAAGGGTCGATGGATCAGTGCGACCTGCGAATTGGACGAGTACCACGCGGTGTGCGAGGCGGCCTCCTCTTCCTATCCTTAATGAACTAATTGTGTGAATGAAGTGAAATGATTGAATGCGTGTGCGTTGGATCGTCAGAAAAAGAAGACGTTGTCGCTTTTAGGGGAGAAAGCCCGGTTGACCTGAATAGCGGTACGTCTTCTCGCAGCGTCCCCCCGCCGCCGTCGTCTTATCGTTTGTCTTCGTCGCCGCAAAACCCATTCCTCGCATATGGACTAATTCTGTCATTTGCGGTCGAATCTTTGACATGTCGCGCAATTCGCTGCTTTTCGCCGCGCTTCTCGTACTTGGTATGTTTTCCTTTTCCAGGAGTTGAGCTATTCTAGAATTCGACGATATCAATTTCAGCCTACATTCACGCCGAAAAGGATCCGAACGCGCCGAGCGAGTGCCTCTCCAAGTGCCTGACACCGCTAGCGAAACTCCAAAGAAGCTTCTCGTACGTCTTCAACAATTTCGAAAAAGTGTGCGACCTGCTCGAGGACGGCGCATTCTGTGCGCGCAAATGCACTCAGGAGGACCAAACCAAATTCTATCAGTACACAACGTTCTATAGAATTCACTGCATTGACTATGAAGAGGGTTGGTTTCCCTTTTTTTTCGCCAGAAAAGAGTTAAGTGTGCTGTTATAGACATTCAAGAGCATCTGACATGCATCGCGAAAGCAGCGGAAGACGCCGATTCGGTGTGCAAAGACAAATGCAAGCAGGCGCATAAAGTCGAGAAAACCGCCAGCAAGGAGACGAAAATGAAGAAGGAGTGCCTGACGCTCGAGTGTTCCACACTTTGCTACTTCGATGAGCTCGCAGAGAGCTGTCCGGAGGCTAGAAACGTCCTTCTGGTTGGTGTCACGTCTTCAGAATCACCATTCAGCGCCTCACTTACAGAAGATCAACATCGGACAGGTTCACTCGATGGCGTCGGGCGTGCATCCGTTGACGATGGAGAAGATGGTTCCAGAGTGTCGCAACTTGCATGACACCGAGTATATGCGTGCCAAGCTTCTCGCCTCGAGCAGCTCCCTTCTCATGGACCACACGCCATCTGAGATGGAGACCGATGAGCGGCCAGTAATCACTGCTTGAGCTTGTGTACATTTAATTGTAGCTGTCGAATACGGGATTTTTTCTCCTCTTTTCTCTTTTTTTTTTGAAATTTTTTTAATGAATCTTCTTTTTATCTGGATGGAGCTGAAAATTTAAGCTTAAAATCATACTTGCAGCGGGCCGGGCCGGGCCGGCCCGGACGATTTTCAAAAAGTCGGCCCGGCGGCCCGGCCCGGCCCGGCCCGGGCCGGCCCGGATAGAAAACAGAAATTTGTTTCCAAACAGATTTTGGCCTAACAATGTCTGCTTACCGCCATTTTTCCTCTATTTTTTCATTATAACTTCAATTCTAATTAATTGGCACTAGTGGTCACTTAAAATTTCGAAGATTGCCCTCAAAACGGCAAATATTATCCTAAAATGGCTGAAATGTAACCATTTTTGGCGGTTTTTTACACGAATTATGCGCCCAAATCGACTGCACTTGCTAGTAAATCATCGAGAAGACAGTAATTTTCACTTCTGACACGGTCTCCTCTCGAAAATTCCGGGAATATGGACATTTTCGGCCAAAAAACATGGTCCGCAACGATTTTCTAGCAATTCCAGCCAATTTCGGTGCATCGAAATGGCCACTGGCGGGCGGAATGGCATGAAAGTGACCGAAAATCCTATTTTTGATTGTATAGACCAAAAAAGGTTCAAAAACGAAGAATTGAAACTCTCCATACTCGATTACGGAAAAAATTAAAAAATTTCCTGAGCCGGGCCGGGCCGGCCCGGGCCGGGCCAAGTTCCGGGTTCTCCGGCCCGGCCCGGCCCGGCCCGTCATCTTGCAAGTATGCTTAAAATCCTTCTGAACGTCTTCTAGAACTACAGTACTTTAAAGGCGCAGCACCGTCTTTCTCACGGAGTCCCGCCGCGAAACAGTTTCTTTCTCAAACATTCCCGTTTTTCTCTTCGAATTCCCCACTTTCTTTTCGTCCGATTTATCATTTTCCCGCTCGATTTTCAGTTTCTTTTTGCAAAAAAACATTGTTTGAGCTTTCAAAAATAGCTTTCTGCTGAATTTCAATGAAGTTGAAAGCCACGCTCGCTGTATAAAAGCATGTCAGTTCGCAGCTCGAGCGATCATTCATTCGAACCGATTTTCTCACGCCGTTAAACGTGATCGGTCATCGTCCGATCAAACAGCGCTCACATCGCTCGTTTCGTCCCTCGTTCTCCCCCCTCTGCCTGCGCTTTCTTTTCTTCCCAACCGCCCTTCGCCAACCAACCAACAGCACATCGAAAGTACACTCTGCCGCCGTCCATTCCTAACCCACCGCCTGTGTGCACTTCTGCCTCTCTCTCTCTCTCTCCTCTACATTTTTAAATTTGAAAACCTCAAAATTTGCTGTACTCGCTGATGAGGCTAGCAGTTAGATTCGCGTGTTTGCTGAATAAACAACGAGAGGGAGAAAGCCCCCGTCCTTTATTTTAGGCCAGCAGCAAATTTCGTTTCCCTCCCGCAGAAGTAAGCAGCAGAAGCTTCCTCCTGTTTACCCTCTGCGCGCCGTTTGAATTTTCAAGAGAATCAAAGTTTCGTTGTCTCGCTTCGCTTGGGAAGAAATTTGAGATAGAGAACCACCCGACCTGACTGCTCAGATGCAAGTGATTCCGAACTCGAAACCTCATTCGGCTCTCTTGGCGCTATAATTGACTGATTACCTGGCAAGTAGGAAGGTGGTGAAATCCCGAAAAGAAATAGCGTCTCTTCGCCCCCGTGACGTCACGGACCGCTTCGAAAGTATTCCCAGCTCCCTCGGCTCAAGTCCCAGATGCTCTTACTTGGTCCATCAACGTCACAGCTTTCTCTGTCTCGTACTCTCTAACCATCTCTCGTCCCCGCTCTCTAGCGCACACTCACATACAAACGCCTCTCTCTCTCTCCCCTTCAGCTTCCACCGCGGCGCTCCTGCCTCGCTCGCTCTCACTCTGTTTCGTCCCGCCCGCTCCCCTCTCACCCCGGGCTTCAGTCCGCTTCTCGCTGAGGTGAACGAGGAGAGACGCAGTCGGCTAGGCGGAGCCGAGTGTGCACACGAAGGCGGTGAGTGTGTTGAAGCGTTGGCTTCTTCTCTTTCTCGTCCTTCTTCTTCTTCTTCTTCTTTTTCTTCTTCCTCGGCTTCTGCCTTCCGCCCATCTACCAGTGCTGCTGCTAGCAGCTCTCGCAGCCAATCGATGCATGTCTGTTTAGTTGCCAGCAGCGGCAGCGTCTCGAAGACGAAGAAGACTCTTGCGCCCCGCCCATCGCAGTTCCGGAGAGAGGAAGCGAGGCCCAATACATTCTGTCAGCACACAACCGCAATGCATTTCGCTGCAAGACGCTATTCGCGCTGGAATCGTTTCCGCCGACGCGATAGATAGCGAAACGATTATTGTGTGGCAAGTGTCTTCCTTATCACTTGCCATTCTTTGGGCAGTCGGCTGGCTCGCCATCCACACAATACTAACGCAATCAAGTCCTTTCCCGCATTTGAAACCCGATGACCCCAGCATCTCTCGAAAAACGCGTACACTTTCAAAGATTGTCATCGCAGAGACCCCAATGTGTCCTTGAAACAGGTCAGAGGCGCTGCCAATTTCGAAACTTGTTGGTTGCCCAGTTGTTGTGCGGTGCGCCCTCTCCATTTCCGCCTCCTACCCGCCCCTCTCAACCGTGTCGCTCTCAAAAAGCGTCGGCCGTCGGGCCGTCGATATATTTTTGGGTTGGCAACAACAAGACCCTTTTCCCCGTTTCTCTCACACATTTCAATTCCCCCTTTCTTCTCCGGAAACGAAACGATGACGAATTCCTATTCTCCTCTTCCTTCTCTCGCATAATGTCCCCCCAATATTCTCCCACGATCGTCTCGCATCTTCTTATCTTTCATCGTTCACATCACGTCACCCGTTCAAATCCGTCATTCTTTCAGGGGCCACGATGGGTAAGAAAGAAAAGAAACAGGAGCTGAATGACCTCAAGCAGGAGGTCAAGATGGACGAGCACACCATCCCGATGGATGACCTCGTCGTCCGCCTCGGAACCAATCTCGAAACGGTAAGGACTACTATTTTTAGAATCCCCAATTATTTCTTTCATCCTATCAATCAAGTCGTTTCCGTCGACGCGTTTTATCTTTTCAAAGCGCGCCCATGTATTGTTGTTTGCCTGCTATCATTCTCCCCCTCTCCTTTCACTTTCTGATTCCACTTTGATGCGCGGAGAGCGACGAGGGACGATTAAAAAAGCGGCGGCGACACTTCTCGTGACAGGGATTGGATTCATATAATCGCTCTTTTATTGCAGGGATTGACCCGCGGCAAGGCGCTCGAGATCCTCCAGAAGAATGGACCGAATGCTCTGTCCCCCCCTGAAACTACCCCGGAATGGATCAAGTTCTGCAAGAACTTGTTCGGAGGTTTCGCCATGCTCCTGTGGGTCGGAGCCATCCTTTGCTACATCGCCTACTCTGTCGATTACTTCACCATGGAGTACCCGTCAAAGGATAACCTGTACCTCGGAATTGTGCTGATGACTGTCGTCGTTATCACCGGAGTCTTCCAATACTACCAGGAGAGCAAGTCGTCGAAGATCATGGACTCGTTCAAGAACATGGTTCCCACGTTCGCTCTGGTTCACCGTGACGGTCAGAAGCAGCAGGTCCGCACCGAGGATCTCGTCGTCGGAGACATCGTCGAGGTCAAGGGAGGAGATCGTGTGCCAGCTGATATCCGTATCATCTCCGCTTTCGGATTCAAGGTCGACAACTCTTCGCTCACCGGAGAGTCCGAGCCGCAATCGCGTTCGCCGGACTGCACCAACGAGAACCCGCTCGAGACCCGTAACATCGCCTTCTTCTCCACCAACGCCGTCGAGGGAACCGCTAAGGGAATCGTCATCTACACCGGAGACAACACCGTCATGGGAAGAATCGCCCATTTGGCCTCTGGACTCGACACCGGAATGACCCCGATCGCCCGCGAGATTGAGCACTTCATCCATCTCATCACCGGAGTCGCCGTCTTCCTCGGAATCTCGTTCTTCATCATCGCCTTCATCCTCGGATACCACTGGCTCACCGCCGTCGTCTTCCTCATCGGAATCATCGTCGCCAACGTGCCGGAAGGACTCATCGCCACTGTCACCGTGTGCCTCACCCTGACCGCCAAGAGAATGGCCAGCAAGAACTGCTTGGTCAAGAACTTGGAGGCTGTCGAGACTCTCGGATCGACCTCGACCATCTGCTCTGACAAGACCGGAACCCTCACCCAGAACAGAATGACCGTCGCCCACATGTGGTACGATCAGACGATCCACGAGTGCGATACCACCGAGACCCAGACGAGCCAGGAGAAGAGAACCGGAGCCAGCTTCGAGGCCCTCGTCCGCATCGCTTCCCTTTGCAACCGCGCCGAGTTCAAGGCTGGACAGCAAGACACGCCGGTCCTTCGCCGTGACTGCACCGGAGACGCTTCTGAGATTGCTCTGCTCAAGTTCACCGAGCTGACGCAAGGAAATGTGATCGCCGTCCGCGAGAAGCACCCGAAGATTGCCGAGATTCCATTCAACTCTACCAACAAGTACCAGGTGTCGATCCACGACAACGGAGACCACAACCTCCTCGTGATGAAGGGAGCCCCGGAGAGAATCCTCGACGTCTGCTCCACCATCTTCTTGAACGGAAAGGAAGTCGAGCTCACCGACAAGCTTCGTGAGGACTTCAACACCGCCTACCTGGAGCTCGGAGGAATGGGAGAGCGTGTCCTCGGATTCTGCGACTTCTCGCTGCCCGTCGACAAGTTCCCGAAAGGATTCAAGTTCGATGTTGAGGAGGTCAACTTCCCGCTCAAAAACCTGAGATTCGTCGGACTCATGTCCATGATCGACCCGCCACGTGCCGCTGTGCCAGACGCCGTCGCCAAGTGCCGTTCCGCCGGAATCAAGGTCGTCATGGTCACTGGAGATCACCCGATTACCGCTAAGGCCATCGCCAAGTCCGTCGGAATCATCTCCGAGGGAACCGAGACCGTTGAGGACATCGCCATCCGCCGCGGAATTCCAGTCGAGGAGGTCAACCCACGTGAGGCCAAGGCCGCCGTCATCCACGGATCCGATCTTCGTGAAATGACCGAGGATCAGCTCGCCGAGATCATCAAGTACCACTCCGAGATTGTGTTCGCCCGTACCTCGCCGCAGCAGAAGCTCATGATTGTCGAAGGATTCCAAAAGCAGGGCCAGATTGTGGCTGTCACCGGAGACGGAGTCAACGATTCGCCAGCCTTGAAGAAGGCCGATATCGGAGTCGCCATGGGTATCGCTGGATCCGATGTGTCCAAGCAGGCCGCCGACATGATCCTTCTTGACGACAACTTCGCCTCGATCGTCGTCGGAGTCGAAGAGGGACGTCTCATCTTCGATAACCTCAAGAAGTCCATCGCCTACACCCTCACCTCCAACATTCCGGAGATCTCGCCATTCCTGACCTACATCCTGTTCGGAATCCCACTCCCACTCGGAACCGTCACCATCCTGTGTATCGATCTCGGAACTGACATGGTCCCCGCCATCTCGCTCGCCTACGAAGAGGCCGAGTCCGACATCATGAAGCGTCAGCCGCGTGACCCGATCCGCGACAAGCTTGTCAACGAACGTCTCATCTCGCTCGCCTACGGACAGATCGGTATGATCCAGGCCTCTGCCGGATTCTTCACCTACTTCTGGATCATGGCCGACAACGGATTCATGCCATGGGATCTCTACCAGCTCCGTGCCCAATGGGACTCGCGCGCCTACAACAACGTTCTTGACTCGTACGGACAAGAATGGGTAAGCCGAACATACTTTCTTGAAACGCCCTTCTGATTATCAAATGTTTTCAGACCTACGCCAACCGCAAGATCCTCGAGTACACTTGCCAGACCGCCTACTTCGTCTCCATCGTCGTCGTCCAATGGGCCGATCTGATCATCTCCAAGACCCGCCGTAACTCGCTCGTCCAGCAGGGAATGTCCAACTGGACCCTCAACTTCGGACTCGTCTTCGAGACCGCCCTCGCCTGGTTCATGTGCTACTGCCCGGGACTTGACAACGGTCTCCGCATGTACGGACTTAGGTAAGTTCAAGAAATCAGGGAGACGAACAGGAAGTCCAACGATATCTTGTTTCAGATTCTCGTGGTGGTTCTGCGCCCTGCCGTTCTCGATCCTCATCTTCGTCTACGACGAGGTCCGTCGTTTCCTCATCAGAAGATACCCGGGAGGATGGGTCGAGCGCGAGACCTACTATTAAACCGACGAAAACGCTGCTCCATCTTTTCGTTTTTCTCGATTTAAATGTTGTGAATCTGTAGCCTTAACTTTTTTATCCTAGTTTTTTTTCCAATGTTCTGCAACTTTATTCTCTATTGTTTTTCATTCCGAAGTAATAATCTGAAAACACCCCCACCTTCACACCAGTAGCGATCCTACTTTCTGTCGCCCGTTTTTCAACTTTGTAATGGTCCATCCCATCCCCCGAATTCTGCGTCGACAGGAAGTCTTTTCCTACGCCCCCACTTCTCGCTTTCGCCTCTTTTTTCTGTCGTCAAGTAGAACTAATAAACGATTCCCGAGAAGATGGAGTGGTCCTAAATGTGGGCGAGTGAGTGAGTGAGTGAGCACTCCGAATACATAAAACGAGTAGTCATGGAGACGAGAAGCAAGGGGAACATGGGGATACTCGGACCTTCCGCTTCCTTCCTGCAGCTTCCCCTTGCGCGGCAGAGCGCGTTTGTTTTAGAATTCCTATTGCAGTAAAGTTTGCGTAGAGATTGCCCAAATTCTGCGTACGCTTCGAAGAAGAAGTGTTTCCCATCCCCTTCAATGTTTCTTTCTCGTTTTCTCGCTTCCTTCCGCATCGATCATCGCCCTTTCAGTGTGCCGCTGGCACATAAATCCGTTAATTAGACGGTTGGAGTGTGACGTAACTGTGGGTGACAGATGTCCGTCCGCCTCCTTCCGACCATTTTGGCAGCTTTCCGCGCACGCTTCTCGCTTCACTGACTGACTGACTGGCCTCCCATTATTGTTGCACAACATCTGCCACTTCCCTTTCCCTCCGGCTTTCTCCACCCCGTTTCCTATCATTTTCGCGCATTTCCCCCCTCTCCGTCCGACGATCCTTTCGTTTTCTCCGTCTGGATTCTTCAGAATAATTTATTATATCACAGCTTTTCAATTTCTCCCAATTTTTCGACAATCTTACTCGGATGCATTATAAAAGAGGTGAGTGCGTGTGCGGAGCGAGGTGACGGATTCAAAGGTTTCTCTCTGGCATGATGTAGGAGATGTCGTCCCACGGATGACGGTAGAGTCCCTGCTTCAGACGCGACTGGTCCAGGTAGTGACCGATGAATCCGATCGAGCGGCCGAGCACGAACATTCCGTTCAGTGCGCCTATCTCGATCGTCTCCTGAGCCTCGGCCGTCGTGAACATGCCGCTGTTGCGGAGAATGTCGACGAAGATGATGGCGATGGCGCCGTCGACGTTCAGAATGAGGTTAGGCTTCTTGGCAGTCGTGATCTTCTCCACTTCGAGAGCATAGTCGAACAACGGCGTCTCTTGAGCGAACTCTTTCTTGTTCAACGCGAATCTCTTCAAGATCTCGACACGCTTGTCCGGGTTGTTGATCTGAAAACGAAGAGATATCACTGAATTTTCCGCTTCTAACAAAAACTGACGCTCTTGACACGGTGTCCGATTCCCATGATGTGAGTTCCGCGCTTGCGCATCTCTCCGACGAACTGCATCGGGGACCATCCCTGGTCGAACGCCTCCGAGAACTGACGAGCAGCTCCGTCGAGGGCTCCTCCGAAGCGGTCTCCGATGGTCAGAAGTCCGGAAGTCAGCGAAGAAATCAAATCTTTTCCGGCACGAGCACACACGATGGTGTTGTGAGCTCCAGAGACGGCTGGTCCGTGATCAGCGGTGAGCATGAGACAGATCTCGATGAACTTGTTGGCATGAGGCGGGAGACGTTTCTGGAAGATTAATTGATTGACTTATGAAACGTTTTGACTTTGATCTCACCTGGAACCACAGAAGCCCGAGAACTCCGCCGATACCCATGTCGGATTCGAGAACCTTGGTGATTGGAACACCAGCGTAGTTGAGCTCCTCTCCGCGCTCGTCGCAAATCGAGGTCATAAAAGAAGCCGGCTTGCGGATGAGCCCGAGCTCGCGAGCCCAAGCGTAGTCCATCGGGACAGCTGGTGGCGGTACCTCCGGCAGCGGGACGATTACTTGAATACGGACGAGCTCTTCGTACGTCTGACGGATCTTGTTGCCCAGATCGTCGAAAGAGCTGGGAACAATTGCTCCGGCAGTGCGAAGAGCCGTGTTCTTGCAAGCAGCGGTTTCTCCCAGTCCGTTGGCCGAGGCTCCGGCGTGTCCGAACTGAACTTCCGAAGTGATGTGATCCGCGCAAGTTCCGATGCACCAGGCGATCAGAGGCTTCGTGATAATCTTCTTCTGAAGGAGCTCCACGATTCGGTATTCCTCGATACCTCCGACTTCTCCGAGGAGGACAATCATCTTGACACGGTCGTCGTGTTGATATCTCATAACATGGTCAGTGTAGGTAGTTCCCGGGTAGCGGTCACCGCCGATGGCGATTCCTTCGTAAACTCCGTTGGTGTTCTGCGAAATGATGTTGTTGAGCTCATTCGACATTCCTCCGGAACGAGAAACATAGGCGACACTTCCCGGGCGGTACAGTTTCGAGGCGAGAATGTTGTCCATCATTCCTCCGGTATTTCCGATTTTGAAGCATCCCGGCTTGATTCCACCGACAGTGGCAGGTCCGATCAAAGTGACTCCTTTAGCCTCGGCGACCTTCAGAAGCTTTCTGGTCTGATTCTCTGGCACTCCTTCAGCAATGATGGCGATAACTTTGATCTGAGGAAACTCGAGAGCTTCGAGGACAGTCTCGAAAACCGATCGCATGGAAGCGAACGTAACCATCACAGTGGCGTCGGGATGAGTCGCGAAGGCTTTGGCCATAGACTTGTACGCCGGGATGAGAATCTCTTTTTGTCCGAAGTAGTACTTCTGCTTGTTGTCGCCAGTGAACGGATACGTCGAAGCAACGACAGACGGAGATCTTCTACGGCACACGTAGTCGAAGTCGAGCATTCCTTGGATGGCTTTCACTTGTTGTCCCCAGACGATAGCCTTGGTGTCCTCGTTGAAGATGCTCTTGTAGTCGGGGTGCGACTTGTAAGGCGTGGATCGGAGAGGAAGCTCCTGAGGGAGAACCGCAGGGGAGGCAGGCGGACGCTCGGTTCCAGCAGTCTGAAATGCATCCATGCCTTGAAAACTCGAATGAGTGTTTAACTCACGTTTCTCTCCGGGCTCAACAAGAACTGTCCGGTGGTCTGTGGTGCAGTCGGGATAGTTGGCATAGGCTTCAGTCCGAGAGCAGCTCCGACAATCGCGGTCATGTGCGTCTCCGGTCCGAAAACGTGAATCGGTATCTCAAGCTTGGTGGCTGCATCCTTGACACGTCGGAGCCCTTCCTGGTAGTTCGGTCCTCCACGACGAACGTAGATGGACACCTTGTGCTCCTTGAGCTTGTCGATGAATGTCTCGAACGCACGAACGATGCCTCCGAAGGTCTTGGCGACGTTAGTGAAGTTGGCGATAGATCCTCCAATAATGAGGACCTTTCCGTCGGGGCGAGGAGTTCCCTCTGTCATCACCGACAGGATCGTCTTGGCGTACTCGTAGGTCTGCGACTCCGACGGATCTCCAGAATACTCTCCGTAGTTAGCAAGCTCATGCGCTCCTCCGAGGTCACAGACGGTGTCGGTGAACACGACAGAAGCACCTCCACCGGCGACCATCGTCCAGACTCTTCCCTGACGGTTGAGGATCGTCAGTTTGAGCGAGGCGCCGGTCTTGGCATCCATGTCGGAGATGAACTGCTCCTCTGTGGTGAGATCACGTCCGAACGGCGCGGGGAACTCGATGGAACGAGCGACGCGAGCATCGGCGTTTCTACCCTTCCACTTGTCGGAGCACAGGAAGTTGGCGGTTTCGTCGAGCTTGGCGGCCAGATCCAAAATGTGAATCTTGTTGTCCTTCAGAACGAATGGGTTGATCTCGAGATAGGTGAAGTGGAGAGCCTTGTAAGCTTCGTACAATTCAACGACGAACTTTCTAATGATCTCCTTCTCTTTGCACGGGCCAAGAAGCACATCGATTTCTCTCTGCGAGAGAGTCATCTTGTTGTCCTCAAGAACGACCGGGACGCGGATAGCTCTCGCTTTGTCCTCGACGTCTCCGATGTCGACACCGCCATGTTCATAGAACATGACGACGTCATGACATCTCTCGCTGAAAATCGCGATGTACATCTCATCGTCATCGGTATGCGCGCAGAATGGTTCGACGATGAACGTGTGAAGACGTCCCTCGGTGTGTTCGACCTTGACGTATGTGTTCGCAGTCGCATCGAACCACGTGGCAAGCTCGCTGGGAGTTCCGATTTTGACGAGTCCGAGCTTTCCGCGACGCTTGATCAACTGATCCGGCTTGATGACGCCCTTGTTGTCACGAGCGAGCCACTCGAACTTGGCGGCGACTTCGGTAAAACTATCGCCGGCCTTCACGTGAAACGCATGAGGAGCGCTGACGATTCCGGTTGACTCGAAGTAATTGTAGAGAACCTAAAACTACACATCAGTGAGATTCTTGACTAGATGACGTTACCTCCTTTCCGGAGAGCTCGCTGACAGCTTTAGCCGACATTTTTGGCGAGGTTACCTGCAAAGTGATGACGTAAAAAGCAGAAGAAGAGCGTTGTGGCGCAAGAGACGCCGGGAGAAGAAAAGAAGGACGCGGGACAGCATTCGAAAAAGAGGAAGATCATGCAATGCGACACGCGGAGGCGGCCTACAAAACAGCCCGAAAAGTGCGCGCACCGCCGCGACGCTGCGTTTGAGATCGAGATCGAGATCGAAACAAAACAACTGGCGATGCGATTGTGTTGCGCGGAAGACCCCCGAAAACGAGGGCGTTTCGGTCAGAAAGAATGGGCGGATTCGTGAAAATATTTCAAGGGTGCAAGAAGTTTTCGACAAAAACGCGCGCACGCTTCTCCCACGCTTTCGGCAGAAAACGGGTGGAAATTGGAATTTGCAATGTCTTGGCGCAAAGAAAAGAAATAGATTTTCGCATTGTTGCAAGACGTTGAACGGAACGAAGCAGATTTTATTGTCGGTGTTTTTGTCGCATGAAACTGAGAGCGATTGCGAAAATGCGAAAACACTTGGGAAAATAAAAACGAATCGCCAACGCAAATTATTGATCAAAATTTGCAAAACGGTGGCGGAAAAAAACATTCGCCGCGGGACCGCTCCCGGAAAAAGATGGTTTGCGCCTTTAAATCACTTGACGTGGCACTCCGAGCTTGAAAAATCGAAGCAGTAAAGATATTTAAAAAATGGAAAAAATATCAACTGAATAACAAGAATTTCTCAGAAAACTCCCCCTTCGAAAATATAAATATAAACAACGGCTTTCTTGTCGTTTTAGTTGTAGTATTCTAGTAGTTGCAACAATTCTTCACTCCCTAATCCCACACTCCCGGTTGCGTAATCGCGAAGGGTAGGCATTTGCTCTTCCGACCCGTATACCCGCATTTAGTAAGTTTCCTGTTTTGTATGTCTTTACGCACACATCAAGCACTCTATATACGTGCGCTCGCGTCCGTTTGTCTTCTTCATCTCTCTGTGTGTGTGTGGCACGCCGTCAGCAAAAGTGATGAAGACGTCGGTGGATGTAATTCGAGAAGGGCACAAGTCGTCACGCTGCCCGAACCGAACGTCGTCTACTTCCCACTCACTCTCAAGAGCCTTCTCCAGAAGAGAGCACCTGACGTTGAATTCCCATTCCCAGTGCTTCTACTTCTTTCCGACCACCCTGCAGATAGACGTATACCACAAATAATTTCATTAGTTCCATCCATCCCCCCCATCTATTTTATGCAAATTCAATTATGGAGAAGCGCAGCGGCGGCGGCACAGATTGAATCCAATTAACCTAGAGGGCTCGTGATGAGCGGTTGGAGGCTTCTTCCAATAACACCCCCCCCCCCCTCTCCAAATGGTCGAGTTGCAATGCAAATCTGCTCTATTGCACTTTCACACTACGCTTGCGTTTCAGAGGTCATACCGTAAAATGTAGAAGTGATAGGAAAAAGTTGTCAACTAACAAAATGTTCCTTGATCTGTCAGCTATATTTCGACAGTTGACAACTTTTTTCTATCTCTTATAGTTTTCAAGATATGGTGGCTGAAAGCCAAACCCCCATCCTCCAGGCTGTTATGAGACCGAAAGACCGCCTGTCTTCTTGTTTACCGTGCGTTACATTTCATTTCCGCGCATTCTTCTTCCCCTTCCCACCTAATCCCACATGCTCTCAATGCTTGCGCCATGTGTTCTTCCATTCTTTCTTTCCGCCTCCTTCTGTGCACTAATTGCCCTCCTCCTCCCCCTCTTCTTCGAAATAACGCCATTTGGTCATCGTTTCGTTCGCACATTAACACTATTAAATATTTATTTATGTTTGGCCTTCCCCCCCAAACGCCTATTGTTTTGTTGTATTGTATCTTATTCTCGTCGCGCGATTTAAATTTAACGATCGGATTTCCGGAAGAGCGCCTTTTCTTTTCTGCGAGTGGAAAGTCTCGAGGATCTTCACTCACCATCAATTTGCACACCGCCCGGGAGCCAAATTCGGTGGCTTTCTCTCTCATTTTGTGCGCACCGCACCGCGCACAATCGCGCACAGATGAAAATCCGTTTAGCGGACGGAAGGAGGAGGCGGAGACGTTGGAGAAGAAGAAGCCTTTCAACTGCGGGTGGTCCTCCTCCCGCCTTCACTTTTCATTTCTTTCATATTTAAAAGTCGTCGCATAAAGGGATTACTGTACGTTTGGCTGGGGACGTTTTGACGTTTTGATCCCCAAATGGGAAGTGCCCCGTCTAGAAGACGTTGGAGCTGTTGGAACTTTGCGTGTCACACACATCCAAGCAAAGAAGAAGCACAAAAAACTTCTCTTCTCCACTCTTCCTACACGACGTCTTCTTCTCCTTCTTCTTCTTCTATTGCATTTTGACACGAAGAGAAGAGCTCATTTTCTGTCTGTGTTTCTGTTTCGTCTCGTAGTTTTTCCCGCCTTCTTTTCATTACTTGTGCGCTTCCGGAAAACATTTGTTGCGGTTTTGTGTGGCTGGGGGCGGCGGAGGAGGAGGTCAAATTGAATTGCACCACCAGTTTTTCCCTTTTCCCTCGTTTCCCGGAAGCGCAGGCTGAAAAGAGGAAGGAGAAGAAGAAGAAGACCTACACGATGGAAAAAGTGAAAAAAAATGGAAAACCGGTGTGTTGTGCGGTTTCGTGAGGCGAAGGGAAGTGCAAGTATGCAAATCAGCGTCGCTGAATTCGTACTGTGTGATGTGCGGCTTCCACCCGAACCTTCCGGTCGACGTCAACCGCTGCCTGCTCCACTCAATGATCTCCTTCTCCTCCGTTGCTCCCACACAGCGCTCCATCTTCTTTGGCCTCCGCCCGGCTTGTGCGCGCGCGCGCTTGGTTCTCAAAATTAATTTCTTGCGCTCCTCATCGTCCTTCTCCTTCTCCTTCTCCGTCACTGACGACGTTTCCCGCTTCTTCTTCTTCTTCGCCTTCTGGCCTCTCCCCTGGTATAAGCCGTCCGGTCGGTCGGTCGGTCAGCTCATCAAAATGGCTCATGAGAAGAGACGTCTCCTCTCCTCTCATCCCCCCGACTATTTGATACACAACGGCGACATCGGCCCCCGGGTTTTGTTGCGAAATTTGTTCGTTATCTGATTACGGGAGGGGGGAAACCACTGAAGGGCTCTCTCTCTTTTCCGATTGCTCCGATTGCTCCGCTTTACCCCCCGCCAGTGTCAGCCCACCCTTCCGTTTCTAAACTTGTCCAAAGTCCGTCTTCTTCTTCTTCGACGATTAATCGCATAAATTAATTTGTTTTCCTTTTCCCATTGGAGTTCTTCCAATTCTTCTTCTTCTTCTTCTGAAGCTGCACCCCCCTCCAACAATAGTTTGGTTGTTCCAATAGAGAAACAGAGGGAGAGAGGGAGAACATGCTCTCTCTCTCTCTCGGTTGTGCAATAGATTTGTCGACGAGATACAAGAAGACACAAATTATGCAAGTGGGTTGCGCGGGGGGAGGGTTTTGTGCTCCAAAATCGCGCAATTTGATGCTAATACATAGGGGGGAAGCCTTCGGTCAGTCATCGTATTTTATTACCACTAGGCATGTCCATCGCGATAACTTTTCTTCCGGCCGCATCTACGCCATTGTTGACTGCCGGAAAAAGGGCACTTTTCCTCCTCTCTCTTGAGCAATTATCCCCGTTTTCCTCCTCCTCCACTTCACTGCTTCTTCACCCAGAGGATAGAGCTCCGGAGCACTTTTCCTCGTGTGTTCGTTTCCTTCTCCCTAACCCGTTCTCAATTTTCAGCACAAACACGCAATGAGCGACGACTCGAGCCCGTCGCCGTTGCGATCGCCGGAGGACGAGGAGCTGCTGGCCAAGTCGTCCAGAATACGGCTTTGGGTGACGAAACGGATGAAAGAAGTGAGTTGTAGTAGTAGTACGGTGTGTGTGTGTGTGTGTCTGTACGTGTGTTTGTGATTCCAATCCGATTAGGGTTGAAAGGTGTGATTCCTTCTCCTTCTCCACATAATGATATTCAATAGTGATTGGGAAGAGTACGTTCACATCATCATCTCGCCGGGAACACGAACAATGTCACCTTGTGTCTCCACACTAAATAACTCCTCCCCCTTTCCATTTTTGATGATATTGTTGACTCGAGAGAGACAGAGAAGTAACAGGAAAAGAGCAGCGGTCAACAAGCGATTCGACCGATATTAGTAGTTTTTGCATCAGCTATTCTCTTTGCCACCGCCCATTCTTCTTTTTCTACTTGTTCTTCCTCTCATTTCCCTCATTGTAGTTCTGCTTCTCTATCCGACCATTCGAATGCTAATTGGGGGGGGGGGGGGGGGGGGGGGGCGAGAGGACAGTGAGTTGTGCAAATGAGATGGGTGTAGAGCCACGTCAACTTTGGGAATTTGGCATGCGATATGTACTGACTTTTGCTGAAGCCTGAAGTTTGGGCAGAAAGTTGAACGATCTCATCTGGCTAACCCTTTAAAAACGGTACCTTTATCTAAATTTCAAACTCCCGCCAAAACGAGCCTTCTTTAAAGTTTCAAACCCATGGCAAAACAGTCCCCCTTAAAATTTTTTGAAACTCCCGCCGAATTGGTACTTCAGTACGTTTTCAAAGCTTCAAAATCTCGCCAAAATGATCCTTCTTTAAAATTTCAAACTCCCGCCGAAACAATCCCCCCCCTGTCCAAGTTTCAAATCCCCGGTGCCAAATCTGCCACAATCCGACACCAGTCGCGCCCAAAATCATAAGCCAAACTATGCGCGAAGACAAACAATGTAGACGCACGTAGAAGGTGGGGAGGGCTCCCAACTATCGAATTACCCGCCACCGACAACGTTTCTTGACGTCTCCCTTCCCTTCCGCCGTCTTCCTCCACTTTCTTCCATCCGGTCGGCCAGGTTGGACGCCTATTATCCCCGCTCTGAGTGTTGTCTCTCTTTCCAGCCAATGCTCACATTCAGTTTTGTTGTTTTTTCTTACTACCCTTTTACTCGCTCTCGCTTTCTGCCTTTTGCGTTCTAAACCAAACACTCTCGACGAGTTGATTGGCATAAACACATGTGTGCATAATGAGGCACACACGAATTCCCGAAGGAGGAGGGAGAGAGTTCGTGAACGTGATGCTGGTGGTGGTGGCTGTGTGCATCTCACTCTCACTCACCCACCCTCATCTTTCATTTTCTCGAATTAGACGAGAAGAAGAAGGAGAAGGAGAGAAGGAGGACAACGCTCTCTCTCTCTCCCCTTTTCACCCCTTTCCTCATTTTTTTGAATCTCCCGAATTGGCGCGCCCTTTGCACACGCCAAGAATCGGCCGCCTGGTACGTCCTCCAAAAAAAAAAAAAAGAAAACCCACACATTTTCGCCGCTCATTTATCTTCACTGACACCTTTGTGTTCTTCTCCTTCTTCCCCTCCTCTTTTTTTTTCAATCAGCCACCCATCTCATTCGAATCTTCGCCCGCTCATCCGTTACCAAGAAGCGAACAAGACAACACCTCGTTTTCCCCCTCCAAGATTACGGTCATTAGGAGAGGAACTGGTCATCAGCAGCAGCACATCCGTGTGTCTTCTTCTTTTTCTTCTAATCGCTAGTAGTCGTACTATAGCACATCTTCGGCCTCCCCCACCCGATTATCCAGAATTTACTCGTATAGTTGTCTCGTTTGTAATTCGCAATTCAGAATTCAGAATTCGCAATTCTGAATTCTGAACTCTGAATTTCGATGCGCAACGCTTCCCACTTTTTTTGTCTCAACCCACCGAGCCTTTTGGCCCCGAGTAATTTCGGAACTACTATCCGAAATGCATGTGGGTCGACGTGGACGTACGTCGATTTTATCGCCGCCACAAATCTCTCCTTCTCCTTCTTCTTTTTTTGGGCTTTTCCCGTCCCCTCGTTTCGTCCGATGGCATGGATGGAGAACCCAAAACGGAGGAGGCAGGCCTGGAGAAGGAAGCAGAAGAAGTGCGCGAAACTCTAGAAGTGAGACTCTCTCTCTCTCAACCACTTCAATCAGAAGTGTGTTCGCTTTCAAATCATCTCAGATTTCTTCCTCTTCTCATTCTTCTTCTTCTTTCAAATTTTCATTCCACACACACACCCCTTCTACTCCAGAGATCCTAGTCGTACTCTGGACGCTATGGCGCCTGCGCGGCACGCATACACTCACACTCACACTCAACTTGCCCCCCATAAAACTGTGTGAGTGAAATAGTAGTAGGCCTGGGCACATCTGGCAAGTGTTTTGGGGGAGAGTGGTGTGTGAACTGCTGACCCCCGCCGGGCGGGGCGCCCCCGATACCACCGGCAGGTGCTCGCTGCTTTTTCCTCTTTCTCGCCCCCCATGCACTTTCGATTTCGATTTCCATTTCCATTTTGTATTGGTAGGTAAGTACGAGAGTTGGGCGGTAGTGGATTTTGAGAAACCTTAGGCCCTAAACCCCACATAGTTATTGCTTCCGTTTTCTGTACAGATACGTTCTCCGCCAACAAATTCCGCCTCATTAATCAAATTTTTGTTGCCATCCTCCAATCCATTCCATTCTAATTCATTTCTGTTCTTTCTTCCGTCACGACGACGACTTCATCATGAAAAGACGTTCGCTCCTCGCAAACTTGTTCCCCACTCCCACCTCTTCAAGGGATCGAGAAGTCCAACTTCTTCTACATGTACATATGTAGCAAAGACTGAACGCCGAGAAGTAACGGAAAGAGGGGAGTCCTTCTTATCAGTGACGTTAAAGGGGGGTGGTAATTGAGTGCTTCGGCATCGCGATAACATCTGTTTCCGGCGTGCCAGTCTCGTCTCCATTTCCCTCTCACTTTCCCCCTCCAATCTTGCTCCCAAGTACTTATTGGGGCGTGTGTTCATCCATCTTCAGCTCCATCCTCATTAATTTCGCAATTACCATTCAGTCTTCTTGACGCTTGGCCCCCCTCTCAAACTCGCTTTGCTGCCCCCCTTCCATTCTGAGCGTTTGAGCTGACCAATTTTGAAAAATCGCCCAACATTGCTGCTGCCTCCTCTTCGTCTTCTTCTTCTTCTTCTTCTCACTTTTTGCGTTTTCTTATACATTTCAAATCGACTGGCTCTGGCGCGCCGCCCCGTTTTGGGATCTCTAGAGACGAATTGTTGTTGCAACATTTATTGTTTCTTCAAAAGTCACCCCCCCCCCCTTCTCCCGATCTCTCCGTGTCTAACAGATCTTACCGAAAAAGCCGTGTCCTTCTTCTCATGATGACTTTTTTTTTGCTTATTTCGGTTAGAGAGTGGCATCAGAACCGCCCGCATCCAATTTCGCGCGTACGCACCCCCTTCCGAATCCGCGCGAATCCGAATCCGAATCCGAATCCACAAATGAAACTCAATTTGTCAATTGTGTGGTGTGTTCTCTCTGCGTCTTGGCTTTTTGTGCCCCCCCCCCCCCCCCCCCAATCCAACAAATCGACCTACTCCTCTAATTCCGAACCCACTCCTCCTCCTCCTCATTTTTCATGCCTTGGCTGCTTTCGGAAACGACCTCCCCTTCTTCTTCTTCTTCTTCATCTGACTCTTTCTATCTCTCTCATTTCATCCCCTCCGGATCCCCCTACTAATTACGACAAAACACGCTAAAGGGAAATATGGGGGGGGGGGTTTATAAAATTCACATTTCCGTCGTCGAAACATCTGCATGTACAGAAGATGAAGGAAAAGGAAAAGGAAAAGGAAACAGATAAAAATTCCATTGCGTCTGTGTGTGTCCAAGAAACCCATTCCGAAATGTGTTTATGTATTTTTTCGTCGTCGGCCCTCTCCACTATGACGCGGATACCGGCCGCCAAAAATGAAGAACCAGCCAGCTAGTCCCCCCTCGTCTAATCCTTGTCTCACAATCCTTACTCCTTCCAAACATGCAGAAATAAAGAAAGAAAGAGAGAAAAGGGGAATGTTGTCTGTGTGGGAGTGTATGTATTCGGGGGGACCCTCCCAATGCTCTTCTCTCTCTCTTTCTCTCTCTAAACTTTGGGCATCTTGACAAATGGTTTTCCGTCTTCTTTCCACAACGGCCTCGTCCCTTGTGCCACCACCACCACCACCACCACCACCACCACCACATTTCTCGCCAATCATCCGTTTCTCTTTCTCTCTCTCTCTCTCTCGCTGCCCCGCATGAGAGTTTCAAAAACGCTTCCCCCATCCCGCTCTCCGGAGAAGACACCTGTCGGATAATTAATCGTCCCCCTTTCCCCCCACCGGTGGTGACTCGCGGATTTCATCTGTCACTCTTGTTGCTTCAAATTCACACCTAGGTATCTATCTATCTATCTATCTTTCGCTCTTTGCAGCTCGAGGATCAGAACGAACGATTGCGGACTCAAAACTTGCGGTGTACGAAACAACTTCAGATGTTACGAAGTTTCACCGAAAAGTCGCGAATTATAAAAGCCGAGATGGAGATGAGCAGGAGTATCACGGTGAGTCACCTCTATCATCTTATTGATTTTTTGTTCGCTTTTCATCATCCTCCCCCAATTATGATTTCAGGGCACTCTGCCAGTGATGCGTGACGACAACCGAACTTCGGACGACAGTGGACTGACGTCGGACGACGCGGATCGGAAGCAGATGAGTGTCAGCATTTCGGAATGCACACCGCGCGTTCAGCGGAAAGGAAGTGAGTCATTTCTCACTGACTTGTCTATTTCGCTTCTCTTCTTGTTCTACAGCTCGAACGATGATAAAGAACACGTCTCAAGGGTCCTCCACGTCGGAATCCTCGCCGTGCGAAGACGAGGCCAAACCGATGCCACTGCCGAGAAAGATCCATCAGACGATGGTTGGTTCTTGCTTTTCGATTCAACTTCCCACCCTGAACTTTCCAATTTTCAGACTGAACGAGACAGTTTGAACTCGTACGCCGAGGACTACGAGTACGACATCGAGGAGACGTCGTTCGACCGAGCAGACGATGGATGTCGAAACGACAGCGACAAGCACGCCGACTACGTGAACCTCCACGAATTCGTGGCCATCAAAGACGACAAGGTGGTGTACTCGGAGATTGTGAAGCATCGTTCCGTCGACAAAGAGATCGCACCAACGCTGCCATCGCATCAGCCGAGACAGTGGGAGTCCCGACTCTACGAGGCCGCCGACAAGTGCCTGTCCGTCGTGGATGGCGCCGACTCGGAAGGCACGTCGACTGGACCGTCTGTGTCTCCCTACCACGTCTCCAATGTATCTAGAATCTCTTCGAACAACAGAACCGAGTCCCCGGGCTCTAGAAAGTCGTCGAAGTTGTCGAGAAACTCGTCTCCGCGTGTGCCCTCTCACACCTCCTACGAAGAAGGAGCAGCGTATGCCATTCGAGACCTGTGCCTCGGAAGTGACTACTACCTTCCACCGGATGCCTCTACGAGGTATTCTGGAGGAACGCCCAACTCCAGAACCTCACTCATCCCATCTAGAGAAACGATGGAGAAGGCCGGCTACTGGACGCTCCTGACCGACAGTAGGATCAAGTCGTTGAAGCGTCGTTACGTCGTCTTCCGAAACGGACAAATCAGCTTCTACCGGAAACACGGGAATCGAGACGAGGAGCCGATCTCGAAGATCAACATCGCCGACATTCGTTCGGCTTCGAAAATCGAGCAGCAAGGAGCGGCGTACGCGTTCCAGCTGATCACCTCCACCGACAAGATGAACTTTATGACGGAGAGCGAGAAGACGACTCACGACTGGGTCACCATCATCTCCGCTGCTGTCAAAGGTAAACCACCCGAACTGAGCTTCTTCCCACTCATCCGATCCTTGTTTTCAGCCACAACACTGCGTGAAATGGCCAGTCGAGTGACCCCGATCGCCGCTGCGATCAGTGGCTGGATGACACGTGTCAAGTGCGGTCACTCGAAGAAAGTGTTCGCTGCGCTGGTCAATCAGAAGTTGATGTTCTTCAAAACGTCTGGCGACATGGTACCCAACGGATTCCTCTGCTTGCAAGGCGCCCAGATCAGCGAGAAGCACGACGGCGGCGAAGAGTACTCGGGAAGTTCCGACGAGCAGTTGGAGACGACGAGAGAGCATCCGAATCAGCGCAAGATCAACGATAGCCTCTGCGTGCAGATTGCCAACGAGGATCCGGTGTATCTGGTGCTGCGAACGTCGGAGGAGAAGGAGAAGTGGATGTATTACCTGAAATCGGCGAGCGGAACTGCTGCTCTGTGCGGAACTCCGTTCGAGATCCTGGTGCAGAGAATGATGGCTGAAAACGTGGCAAATGGTAGAGTTCCCCCTTAGAAGCTGTCTTGCTGATCGTTGAAATTCCAGATTCTCCGCTTTGGAAAGATCTCCTCTTCACCTCGGGAGAGGAAATCCCAAAGGACACGATGACCTCCGTGGACGCCAGCGAAAGGAAGAAGACGTTGGAGATCGCGAGAGCCTGTCAGCTGTTCGTGTCGGTTCTGATGCCGCTGACGACCGCACAAGCCGCCAACTACCACATCGATCTGGCTCAGAACGTGTTGTCGACTGCCGTTCAACACGAATACCTGAGAAACGAGGTGTACTCGCAACTCATCAAGCTCACCAGCGGTACAATGCCGTTCGGCCTCCAAGGATGGAAGTTTCTGGCGTTGACGATCCCCCTATTCCTTCCGAAACAATACTCACTTCTATGGCTTCTAAAGCGACACATTGCGAGATGGACCGACCTTCCGAACGAGTCGGATGAGACGCGGATGGCGATTTTCTGCGAGAGTGCACTGGATCGATGCTTGCGGGTCGGCGGAAGGAAAGAAGGACCGAGTCGTCTGGAAGTGACTTCCGTTCTGACCAGAGATGTGACTCGCACCAAGTTCCCGCACTCCATATCGGTGAAGCTTCCGAACTCCGAGTACCAGATCGTCGAGTTCGACGGATCCACGGAAATCGGACAGTGCTTGTCGTCGCTGTGTCTGAAGCTCGGAATGCGCCCGGCACTTCTTTCCGGATACGCCCTCTACATCGACGATCCGCTCACGCACAGTCTTCTGCTTCTGAAGGGCAAACAGAAGTTGTGCGACGCGCTCTCCAGCTGGGAGTCGCGATCGAAGGACGTCCAACGCGGACGGGTCTCTGCCGATTGCACAGCTGCACTGTCGCTCCGAATGCGACACTACTGGTCACACCTGTCCTCCACCGAGACGCCCATCGAACGGCAGTTTTTGGTTTGGAGAGCGTCGGAGGAGATTGTGAAGGGACGCATCCCTCTGAGCAACCACCTCTGCGACAGTTTGGCGGCTCTCTACGCGCAGATGGCGTTCGGTGACTCTCCGTCACATCACCTGTCCGATCAGCAGTTCGAGTTCATCAGTAAGCGCTTCTATCCGGCGAAGATGTTGGATGTGGCCTGTATCAAAAGTTTGAGGTAAGAAGATCCTCCTGGAGAAGCTGAAAACAGAAATAGCCGTTCCAGACTTCAAATCCTCTCCAACTGGAGTGAGCTGGTGGGAATGACCGAGCAGGAGTGCGTGCGTGTGATCCTGCAGGTGCTCAGCAAGTGGCCACTCTTCGGATCCGATCTTCACGAGGCGACGATGAGAACCGACAACGAACGCAAGATCTACCTCGCGCTCAACGATCACGCCGTCAGTATTCTGGATCGGAGACACTTTGTGAGTTTCTGAAATTTCATAGATTCTCCAGAATTCTCTGATTTTCCAGGACGTCCTCCGAACCATTCCCTACAGTTCGCTCAACACATTCGGACAATTCCAACAGGACTTCATGCTCACCATAATCCGCCCCCTGACTCCCGGAGCCCACCCCGAAGAGGCTCCGAAAGAGCGGCTCACGTTCTCCATGAGTCTCAACGAGATCGAACAGTTGACACTTCATCTCGCCGAGTACATCCGATGCCAGAAACTCGTTTGGAAAGTTTCCAAGTGATAGGTTCATTTCTCTCAAATTCAGTGCTCTTCTCGGAATACGATGGTTCAAATTTTGTGGTTTTCAGATTGAATTCAAATTTTTTAAAAATTAAAATGTAAACTCTAATGCTCCAAACCTTTTGTAGAAGTTGTGAAATTGTAACGCTTTACATTCTTTACCCTTCCCGTGTTAAATGTTTAATTAATTTATTGAAATTATTGAATGAACAGTGATTTGATTGGTGATTGATCACACCACTCGCAACGTTCGCCGCCTCTGTTGAACTTGCGAACTGGTTTGCGAACTGACCGCCGACACTTTCGTCGAAATCAACTTCCTGATGTCCTTTGATGTGAAGAAGAAGAAACAGGGTGTGGCGGCTCCGGCGAAAATCTCCGCCTTCAACAGAACCGAACATTCGCGTCTCGAAGATCGAAGGCATTACCGTATTAATGATCCTTTTCACGAGAAACGCCGTCGCGGTGTCGAAAGTGAAAGTTTGGCAGAAAAGGAAAACGAGAGAGGAGATCTGCGGAAAATTGAGACGTTTCGGAATTTCTGCCATCAACTTGTTTACTTGGAAAAGGAGAAAGATAACAAACGCTTGCTTCAAAATTGCAACTTCGTTTTTGTTGAGAAGAGACCTCTTCATGATAAGGATCTTGACGGTCAGCGCGATGTAGATGCAGAATATCAAAACCGGTATCATGATTTGCAGGAGTAGCTCTAACTGAAGAAGAAGAAGGTTTTGTTTTCTTGAACTTTGATGATCAGTCGTTTGAACTGAACCGCTTGAAGTCCGACGGGTGTGGGCAAGTCGACGATCGAGGATTTGGGCTCACAGTAGAGCACGTAGTGGCCAACAGAGTTCTTGTACTGATATCGACAGTTGTTGTTCATCATAACGAACACGATAAGAGCCGAGAAGATCCATACGGAAATCAGCCAGGCGTAGATTCCAGGCCTAGAATACACGTCCTCACATCTTCAACACCTCCACCCCTCCCCGCATTACACATCAAACACTTTGTCGGTCAAGCGTCTGAGGAAGAAAACAAAGAAGCGGTGAACTGCGATCACCAAATTGGTAAAGAGGATAGTGTAATGGCACACGTCTAGAAGGTAGGAGACAAAGAGGAAGGCGTCTGGAAAGAGTGAAGAAGACACAAATCATTGAAAGCAACCACTTGACTTCCGGTCCACCCACCTGACTGAACGAATTCTCTGGTTATGAGGGAGAAGAGTGTCGCCGGAACATTGATAACCAAGTTCAGAATCGAGACGATAAACACCGAACAAGTCAGCTGTGTTAGCAACCAGAAGAACTTCATCTAAGATTCTTATCTTTACAAGATAGATATGCATCTCTAATTGACCCCACCGGCCTAAAATGACCCCATAGCAAGATGGCCAGTACGATAAACGCGCCGGTAAGAAGGGTTGAAGCGACTGTCGAAACGACGAACATTAAAATGATAAAGTAGTATAAGCCGTCTTTAGAGCCATAGGGTATCTCCGCATAGATCTGGAAGAATCGAGTTTAACTGGACTGGCGAAGAAAATAAGATTCGAACCTCGTCAAGGACACCAGTTTTAGCCGTATTTGACTCGGGGCTTATTCCACTGTGAGCGGAAGTAATCAAAATTAGAACATTCGCGAGAAGGAAGACGAAAAGCATTTTAGAGTATCGAATGGGAAGGAAAACCAAGCACAACTTCCAATCACTCGGCTTGCGAGAAAGCAGGTGAAATTAAAAATGCAGTACTTCTTATTGAAATGCTACTCCGCATGACGACGAGTGAGCAGGCTGAAATGTGCCGACGTGCTCTTTTTGACCCAGCGCGTGACAACGGAGTTTCAGATTTTCGATCCTTCTCAACTAGGAAGTCATTTTTCAAAAGATCAGCGAAACAGTCGCGATTTTTACGACTTCCTGCTAATTCGAAAAACCGGGCGTTTCCACTTCCCAGCGGTTTTTTTTCTTGCGGTTGTGTAATAGTCCACCTTGGTTTGTATGTAATAGTTCGGTTGCAAAGATCGGGGGGAGATGGTTTTTTGGAATGCAGGCGGTTTATTCTACAGGTTGCTAAGTCACAATCGGAGTTGCGAAGAGATAAAGCAAGATAAGGTAAGTGAGAGAATTGGTGTCATCATCCATTCGGATACATTTAATATCCTGGGGCGGTGCGTGGTGGTGGGCAGTGGTCGCAGGCTCCCTCGGATCCAGAGTCTCCGTCCTGTCCTGGGGCTCCGGCCTGTCCTGGCTGTCCTGGGGCTCCTGGGGCTCCGGCGTCTCCCTGTGGTCCTGGCTGTCCTGGCTGAGCGGATCCGGGCTGTCCTGGCTGTCCTGGGGCTCCGGCTGGTCCTGGTGGTCCTGGTGGTCCGGCTGGTCCTGGGGTTCCGGGAACGTCGACGACCTGTCCTGGGGCTCCTGGGGCTCCGGGGTTTCCGTTGGATCCTGGCTGTCCGGCTGGTCCTGGTGGTCCGGCTGGTCCTGGTGGTCCTGGAAGGGCGGCTCCTCCGGACTGTCCTGGGGCTCCTGGGGCTCCCGATGGTCCCTTCTGTCCTGGGGCTCCGGCTGGTCCTGGTGGTCCGGCTGGGCAGTCGAAGCAGAAGCTGTCTGGTCCGGCAACCTGGTCCTCGGAAGCGTCCTGTCCCGGGTTTCCTGGGGCTCCTGGGGCTCCGTCGTTTCCTGGAGCTCCGTCCTGTCCTGGGGCTCCGGCTGGTCCGGCAGCTCCGACTCCGCACGAGCAGCACGATCCTCCGGCGGATCCCGAGAATCCTCCGACTCCGGCGTCTCCTCCGTACGACTGTCTGCGGACCTTCGAGGCGCGGTTGGCTCCTCCGAACGAGCGGTGGTAGGCGTCACGCTTGATGCGTCCGGCGACTCCGCTGACTCCCTCGAACTGAAAGTGGAACGTTGAGAATTCAAGACTCAAGAGGGTATCCTCTTACTCTCTGGTACTCATCCCAGAGTCCGTTGGAGCGGTGAGCGCAGAACTCGACCTCGGACTGGAGCGAGGACTGGACGTGCTGCATGTAGTTGTAGAGCATTGGGACGGCGACGATGGCCGTCAGGGTGGCGATGGTGGAAACGGCGATTCCGAAGAACGCGACCTTGCGGAGAGACTCAGTCTCGTAGGCGATCTGCTTTGGATCCTCAGACGACATCTGAAACCCTCGGATTTTCAGGCTTCTCGCCAATCTAGAGAAACTCACGTTGATTGGAAAAGACTGGACCGAGTAGTCAAGTGATTTGGTCAACGGCAGCACTGCCTTTTATACCTGCCGAGGTGTAATACCTTGCGCAGTACGGTACAGCCTCTCTCTCTCCCTCTCTCTGCCACCATCAAACTCAACCAGGAACCGTTTTGCTTCTCTCCTCCCTCTCCACCTTCTTCGTGTGTTCTGCGCGCCATTTGCCAGTTTTTCGCTTGATGTGACCTCGAAATTTAGACGACGGCAGCTAAAGTAAGTGATATTCGGGCGGAGACGATGGGAGAGAGAGAGAGAGAGAGGAAGTAAAGAGGTACAGAAGTAAGACGGCAAAAACCGTTTGGAAAAGTGATGAAAAAGTAAAAAGAAAAGGGAAACGAGAGAGAGACGGGAACAAGGCAGAAGACGGAAGTTTTTCGCCCTCTCGCGCCTCGAAGACAGGAGTAATCTGATGAAAAAAGACAAAAAAACGGAACTATTTGGCGGTTACCGTTTGATTTAGGACGGTGCTGAAGATCTCAACGCCAGACTTTGTAAACAACAACGAATAAGGAAGTTTGATTCGTCTGCGAACGCGCGATGTTGAAGGTTGAACGTCGGCGTCTGGGAAAGATCGGAAAGATCGGAAAGATCGGGAAGACCGGGAAAAGAAGCGGGAACGAGCTCGAAATGCATGCGGTCGGTATTGTTTGTGAGGCCGCTGTCCCTTTCTCTCTCTTTCTCTCTTTCTGTGTGCTTCTCCATTCAACTGCATGTGTTCTTTTCCTTTCCGTTTTTCGTCGCCAAATCGATCCACAAACTGTGGGAAGCTGAATCGCGCGCGCGCGCTGCCACGTCGTGCCACGTCGCGCCACATCGCAAACTGCTTGCAGACATAGAGAGGGGGAAACCCGCTTCGAAAAGGCGTTCGGTCTGGAAATCCTTATTTTGTTGTTGCATGTCGGGTCTCGCCCGCTGCCCGCGCCAAACTTGTCACATTGTTCGCCTCCTCTTCTTCTTCTTCTTCTTTTTTGTTTTTTTGCGGGTCCCAAGTGTTCGTCCGGCTCGCCGGCTCCAGAAAACGGAACTTTGTACAGTTGCTCGTCCTCGGAAATCTTCAAGAGTACTCCAAATCGAGATGCTTCTTCTTCTTCAACGTCTTCTTCTTCCAACCAAACGCACGTCTGATGAATGTTGTGGAAAAGTAATTGAGGCGCGCAGCACTCTCTTCCTCGAGAGCTCGAGCACCTTGCGGAGAGTGTAATCGCAATTTTCTTTTCCTTTTTCCCCTTTCCCTCCCTTTCTCGCCCTCTCTCCCTCTCGAAAGTGCACGATTACTGAAGCCTCCACAAATTCACATTCAGAATCAGTGAGCACAAAACGAGGCGGCTCGAATGAAATTGTAGGTTGCGCGCCTTGTTTTCTCGCCTACTCAATTTCCATCGCAGATCGGAGCAAGACATCATTCGTGAAAAAATAGAATTTCGCTCCGCCACTTTCGCTGCCAAATTTTATTTCATCGCCTCCTTCTCCTTCCCCTTCTTCTTCCCCTTCTTCGTCGTTTTTTATTTTTTCGCTTCTATTTGCTCAACTCAACTTTGTCTGCGCCACCAACGACGTTCTTTCCTTCCGCCTCAACGATCCAATTGTCGACCTGGAATTCCGAAAGTGCCACGTCGTCGCGACCGCGCAAAGTGAAACTCCCGCGCGCGCGCGCTCTCTCTCACATTTTCGAAAAATTGTGCCAAGTTTCTTTCTTTCTTTCTGTCGGCCACCTCAATGTGAATAGGTTATGAGAGTGCATTTCCAATTGGTTCCAGTTTTTATTTTCTCCGTGGGGCCTTGGGTCTCGCAGCGAAATGCGGTATTTTCGAAATTTTGAAATTGCCTCGTAAATCTACACAGCTCTTCGCGGCGAGACCCAAACAAATATAATCCGATTATAAGTCTGTACATGACATGTACGATCCTTATCGGGGGGAACGCCGTCAGGATGTTCTAACGAGATGGGTCTAACGAGATAAGTGGTAGACAGAGGGGGGCGACTGTTTTCGGCGAGTAATCCGTCTCGAGGGAAATTTTGTACGATTCTTTCCTTTCTTCCTCTCACTTCTTCTTCCCCAGCTATTCTCCTCTCCACATTCCGCCGGCCCAACTCATTCCATTCACAACGTCATCACGACGCTTTTAAATCCAATACAATAGGCGACGTCGTCCAGAAGAAGCAGAAGAAGGCGAAGTAGAAGAAGAGGGAGCAAAAAAAGAGAAGAAGACAAAAAGGCTCGAGGTGGAAGTTTTTATGTTCGCTTCTTCGCCTCCTCCTCCCGGCTCAGCCATCCTTTCCACTTTCACCCTCCCGTCTTCTTCCCCTCCTCGTTTCCCGCTTTTTGTGCAATAAAAAGTCGTCGTTGCGGCCGGCGTTGGTGAAGGGTCGAGAGGCGTCACATCGCTTGCCACAAATGATAAATTGTCAAGCACTTTTTTCTCCTTTTCTCTCTCTCTCTGAGCCCCCCTCTTGCGCTTGCCAAAAAGTTTTTCCGTTTCCCCATTTTTTCTCGCTGGAGACTTGAGAACTTTCAGTTGTCCCCTCCTGAACCACTAATGGGAAGTGTGACCTACTGTCACGCACCCGACTGTCACGGGAGGGGGGGGGGGGGGGGGCGTTGACTGCTAAACGACGTGGCGCTGGAAAAAAATAATCTAGAATTCTGCTGTCTTCATCTTCTTCTTCGTTTTTCTTCACCCCCCCCCCCCCTCGTTCTTGTTATAAAAAAAAGAAAAAGAAGCAAGAAAAAGGAATCAAATATACAATTTCGAGCTGAATAATTTGACCAATTCCTTTCCCTCCCCCTCTCTCTCGCATTCATTAATTGCCTTCGTCTATCTTTCCTCCCTCTCCGCCTCTCTCTTATCGCATCAGCTTGTTCTCTTCCAGCTCGGTGTGGGATGTGATGCCAGGAGATAACAGATTCTATAAGTACTTTGTCGTCTACCCCTTCAATGTGCTCTCCATCTGCAAAATTACTGTCATTGTGAGTTGACTGCACTAGCCCTCATATCAGGAAAACTATCAGAGATCGAAGAAAGTTGTCAACTGTCGAAATATAGCTGACAACGTGAGGATCATTTTGACAGTTGACACTTTTCCCCTATCTTTTCTAGTTTTCAAGATAGGGTGGCTAAAATGCACGCTTTACTGTAACCAGTGAATTCCAGACCCTTCTCATCTTATCGCTCTACTGTTGGGATGTACAGCAAAGAACTTCTGGTCAGTTTGAAGAATTCCTGGCGATCGAAAAGTTAAAAAAAACTCACTTCAGGCAGCAGTTTTCTCCTGGCCATTTACGATATTCTGGCGATCGGGACCGCCTCCGTCTCGCTATGGTTCATAGTTCAAAAGTTCTACTGGTTGAAAGTGGTAGGCGTTCCCGTCCGATCGCTTTCCGACGTTCAAACTTGCAGGAGTCGGTGTTCAACTGTATAGGGATCCTTTTGTCGCTCGCCTCGATCTCGACGAGCTTCGTGGTGACGCTCGAGCCAGCGTCTGTTCAGTCGGTACGACGAGTTGTTTTGTTCGGAAAACGCCTTCTTTTTATTTCCAGCTGACACATATTCTCACACTCACTATCTGGATATTTTCCGCGTTCTGGGCATGGCGCGAGACGTACAACAACGTGAGCAACTTGTTCATCAGCGAGTGGGGCCAAAATAACGAGGACACTGAAATCGAATACCTGGAGCAGCATTTCTGAATCACAATGCGCCGGCCGGATGGCTTTCCGAATAACATTTAATAATGTAAATAACACATTTATGTATGGGTACACTATTCGATGTGCGGAACATGACTTTTCGATACATGAACGTTTACAATGATCACGAGCCCTCGCTTTCATTTGTCTTCGGCCATCCTCCTGCTCCTTTAACTTTCTACAAGTATTGCCTACTTCCCATCGAATCTTCAAGTTACCTGATGCCTATTTTAGAGTATTTATGCAAACGGAACGGTGTTTGTTGAGTGCATTCAGTGGGTTAGTGCCAGCCGGGCGGCCTTCCGGGCGGTACCATCTCCCTAGAGAGCAGGTGACTATCGGAGAGATTCGGGTACATTGTTTACCGGGTAACAGAAGTCGGGTCCCGATATTTACCTATGCACGACCGCTTATGACAAGTCTTTTATTTTGCACTATGACACCCACCTTCACGACGCACTTCCTCGCGTTTCCGACTGCCCTCCGACGGGTTCAGGATGCTGATAAGCATCGAGGCGACTCATTTCCCCGCGGATTAACTCACGAATTCGTTTACTTATCACACGGTCAGCCTCGACGTTTTCTTTCCCATGAATCAAGCGTTGCCTCTTCACATCACCCCTCCTCCTCTGCTCAAACAACACAGCCAGCCGTTTCACAACATTAAACAGATCAGCACCAAAAAGGCGCGTTTTTCGCTCTCGTGCTTTCTCATTCTCGTCGCGCCCGTCTCCTGGTAACGGAGCGCACAAACTTTTGCCATGTGCAACTAGGTCTTCTTCTCCCTCTTCTCCTTTTTGTCTCCTCCTTCCACCCATTTGTTCAGCTCCAATCCTCAGATTGGTCTAGAACTTTACTCGATACGATTGATAAGAAAGTTGATAAATAAATATATGTATGTGCGTGTATAATAAAAAGGACACGGCAAACGTCTTCGTCGTCGTCTTCGTTTGGCCTTTCTTTCTTGAGCACTCCTGCCACCTCATTACTCCTGTTTTCAGATCCTAAATTTCAAATTTCAGATTCCAGAATGCACTCCTCCAACTTGATTTTCATCTGCAACGTCACTCTAGTCGTGAGTTTCACGCTCCCCACTCGACTCGACCCCTCTGTTTCCATTTCAGATAGCGTCAATCGCCGGATTGTGTCTCACGTCTTCCGTGTTCGACTTCATCGTTGCCTCACGACTCTACTACACGGTTCCAGATCACGTGAGCAGACGTTGAACTTCTGAAGCATACATGTACATCGTTCACTTCCAGAAAGTGCTTATCGATCCGCGCCTCTCGCTGTGGCTTTTCCCGTGCTCAACGCTGTCCCTGCTGCTCTCGTTCCTCGCGATTCTGTTCCTGTCCGCCGGTCAACGAATCATCAAGTTTGCTGTCGATCATCAGTTGTTACTCTCTTTATTCGTAAGTCCACCCAACTGATAACAGACATACATGCCTTCTTTCAGCACGCGCTTCTCATGTGCGGCGCATGCATTCTGTCCTCGTTCGTCAGTTTCCTCTGCGTCCAAAACGCGGCGGATATTGCCGGGTAAGTGTGATCATCGAGATCAGGAGGAGTAAAAGTGGAACATGCCCAATGAACAGAAAATAATTTAAACGATGCTCCGTTTGTACGACCGCGCCCTGTTTAGCCCCGTAACTCAAAATCCAGCTCAAATCGAGATTGGCCAGATTGACTTCAATTTTAATTCTATTTTTCTCTTTTTTCAGTTACGCAGTTTTCGCCACACCCGCTCAGTTTCAAATGGCCTCCGCCTGGTATTACAGCCGTCTTCGGGCTCTCGCCGTCATTTCGGCCCTTCAGAGCATCATGAACGGAATCATCGTCGCCGTTCTCTATCTCGGAATCAGCTGCAAGTACCGTACTTTCGCCCAGCTCCCTCAGAAGCCGATGCAACCGGATCTCGTCGAGCGTACCACCTACTTTGCCTAAACGTGGCACATCTGGCTCGCACAATGGGACTGTAGATTAACTAATTGCGTTCTTTTATGACATATAATTAACAAGATCTCTGCGATAAACGTTTATGTAAAGGTCAGTTGCGGTAGTAAACAGATCGATTATTATTGGCTTGTATTTTTCCGTCGAGCACACTCTCCATCGACAACCGAATCTCCGTCATGTTGCCGCGATCTTCGGGACTTTGCGGCCAGCACATGTTGAGCATGATGTTGCGCACGAACGTCGGCATCCGATCGGGCGCTTCCATTCGGAAGCCCGTCTTCACCTTCTGTCGAACCTCGCCGAGCTTCATTCCAGGATACGGTGTGGCGCCGTCCATGAAGATCTCCCACAACAGTATGCCGAACGAGTAGACGTCCGACTTGAAGGTGTAGGTCGCAGTCACGAGCACTTCGGGAGCCAGCCATCTGATCGGAAGTTTCGCTTGACCGTCCTAAACAAGTGGTGCGCGGTTTTGAGAGGTGAGCCACGTTTTGATACCTTCAACTTGTACTTGTGCGCCAAATCGGACAGCTGTTTCGAGAGCCCAAAGTCGGTGATTTTCACCACGTTCTTGTGCATCAAAAAGTTTCGCGCTGCCACGTCACGATGAATGCATCCGTTTTGATGGAGATACTCGAGACCTTTCGACGCGTCGAACGAGTACTTGAGTTTGTCTCGTAACGTCACATTGTGAGTGTCATCTTGGAGATACGAGTCCAGTGCGCCTTGGTTCGCCAGCTCCATCACCAACATGATCGGCTCCTAGAAAGTTGTGGATGAGCTCAGCGAGCAGGTCGGAAGAAAATCCAACCTTTTCAACGCAAACGCCATAGAAGCAGACGACGTTCGGGTGTTGGTACTGTCGCATGATCCTCGCCTCTCGACAGACATCCTCGATCATATTCCTCGTGCTGATCTTCTCGTTGCCCTTGTTCACTTTGACGGCGACCAACTTTTTCTCCCCTTTGACGTAGAAGACCGCTTTGTAAACCCCACCAAACGCGCCCTCGCCGAGCATCTTGCCCAGAACGATCTGATCGTGACGCAGCTCCCACTCTTGTTTCATGACCGGAGTGATCAGAATGGCGGGGCATGTGCTCGACACCGGTATTCGTTTCATTCGGAGAATCGTCACCATGTCGAGCACACTTTCGAACTTTCGATCTTCGATTACAATCGATCCTGAAGCATCAGTGAAGGCTTAGAATTGGAACTTTGGAATGTCTACCGTCTTCTTTCTCCTGAAGTTGCCAATGATGACATTTCCCTTTCCACTTCACCGACAGAATCGTCTTCGTCGTTTCTTTGTCAGTGTGCGAAGTTCGGACGAGAAAGTCGCCATCTTTGTCCAATAATCTGAAATTCGAATTCCCGCCCAATAGTCCACGAGCCCTCACGAGTTGATGTCAGCTCTCGGCAGGAGGCCATGATACCAATCCATGTCCTCGTGCTTCTTGCGCGTCGCGTGATCTGACCGAGAACTGCGCTCTGTTTTCAATGTACGTTTCGAGTCGCGCATGTCTCGTTTTGAATGTTGCTTTCGTTTCGAGTCCTGTTTCGTTTCTTTGCTCCCATTTCTGGCTTGCATCTTCTGATCGCAAAGTGATCGGCACTGAGAAGTCTGTCTTCTGAAGCAACACACTAGAAAATGATTTTCCTCATCGCTCTGCTGACGCTTCTGACGCTTGAAGAACTTGCCATCGCTGAAGTTCACGTTTTCAAACTTCCTATTTGAACTATCAACTAGTGCCACGTCAAACCAAGTATGCATAGTCCCCCCGTTAATGATTCAGTTGACTTGTTGTGCGTCTCCAAAAGCGAACATCCCCCCTCGCTTCCGAATATCGTCGGTTTGTCACACCATCCAATTGTCATTCGCATTCAGGCATGTTTTCAATTTGCTCAATGACTCTTCCGCTATTATGCCCACGTTGTTCCAGGAAGGCGAAAATAGTAAGCGAATTTCGGAGTAACACACTCTACCGTAGTCGTGTTTTCGACTTACTATACATATAAAGTGGACGTCGAAAATTGGAATTACTAGTCTCTTTCTCTCCCAATTTTTGTTGCCGCACGACAAAAATTCGATTGTGGGCTGACTGCGGTGTGTGTGCGCGCGCGCGCCGAGCAGCATTGTTTTTGACATGAAGCCGCAATTGAATACATATTCAAATGTTCTGAAATTGGTAGCCGCTCGCGCGCGCGCGCGACCAAAACAATTCGATTCGCTTCCGATAAACCAAATTCATCATCACGGATAGTCGCGTGTGAATCATCGAAGCGTCACAACATGGGAAGTCCCTGAAAGAAGCTGAAAACCGAAAAGACGAAAGACAAAAGACAAAAGGTTTCTGGAACCTGCTGTCGCATGAGAGTTGTGTGACATGTGATCCCGCGATTGAGATACTTTGTTCAACGTTTTCGTGTGTGTGTGTGTGTGTGTGTGTGTGTGTGTGTGTGTTTTCGAGCACATACACTCAATTCCAGCCGCCGATCTCGAAGTGTCATCAATTTTGTCTGAAACTCGTCAGCTGGTGGTGCACCAGATCAACTTCTACCCTCCTTTCTCTCTCGCAAATGTCGTCAAGACGGCTGCGAATCTGAGAATGAAAACGAGTGAAGAAAACACTTCCTAGTCGACGGCGACACCGATCAGAAATCTTCCGGAGGCACAATTGAGCAGCACAACTGGAACAAGAAGAAGAAGAGGAAAAACAAGGAAACTTGTGTAGTTGACACCTTATTACGCACGAGTGTTTGCGCGCCTACTCAATAATTTATTCGCGAACGACGACGATATTTTTGTGGGAAAGCGCGCGCGGCTGAAAAACATGCTAATCGCAATAGTTCGCGAGCACTCGAAGACGTTATCGAGGTGTTGTGAGTGTTGACGGCTCCCAAAACACGATGGAGATTTAGTGAGTGAGTGGGAGCAGCAAATACATTGCACTGTGGTTTATCATCTGCCTACTTTCTTGGATATGATGTTGGATGTCAACAGACACAGTGACAAACGCTTCTTCTTCTTCTTCTTCGTCTTGTGCTCGAAGATCTCGTCAATTGAAACACCATGACTCATGGCCAATCAGAATGTTTTGACGCAAAAGTTGTGTGTCTGGTGACCAACGAAACCACTGGAAACACTTGAAATCGGATTCCAGTTAACGTCTGCTCATGTTTTCGCAGACGACGCCGTCCACGACGTGTGATTACCAGTCAGAATGTTCTTCAAGTGTGCAATTTGAGCGCGACGAGTACACGCGATCACAGATCCATGCGTAGCCCCCCCCCCCCCCTTTCCCAACCGGTGATTAGTTTGTTAACTGAAAATACATACACATTCATTTCACATTCGTATTCTCGTTTTTCTCAGAATGCACGCCGACAAGTGTTCAGTGATTTGGGCGGTAAACATGCCTATTTTGGCGCCACCGTAGGAAAGTTCTCAGGCTCCCGAAACAGAAACATCAGCGTCATCATGGGGACAGAGACAGTGGGATTCGCAATTTCCGTCGTCGTCGAAAACATTTGTCTCTATTGAGAGATTGCGAGCAACGTTTCGAGAAACGTTTCAGCGACATTCCCGATTGGAATGGGTTGGCAATTCGGAAACGAAGAAAAAAGGAAGACTCTCGAGAAGAGAGTCTTTGTTCTTTTGCGGAAAAGAAAAACAATTTTCACATTTGAAATGTCCCGAGAAGTAATGAAAACATTCGAAACGTTTCGAAACGGAAATTGGAATTCAGGAACTTCCTGCTGGATCTTGTTAGATCTCCGACAGCATCGGAAAGTGCTCATTCCACCCACGTCATCCACCCGCTTCCACGTGCCAGGAACGTCCCCCACGTCGAATAGTTTCAACACAGATTCGTGTAATTGTTCGCTCTTCTTTCCAGCAAAACACATTTTCGAGTCCCTCGACAATTGTTCTTCGCCTCCTCCCTCCGCCCGAAAAACATCTTTTAAAGTTGCACAACTATAATGAAACAGCTGTATTTTTTTCCTCGCGACGCCTGCTCAAGTAATCCTCGAAATTCCTCTTCGTCGCATTGTCAGCAGTTACAGCAGCAGACGCGCTTCCCTCGCCTTTGCTCTATCTTCTCCGACGTCTAACTCGATTTCAGCGTTCTCTCTCTCTCTCTCTCCGAGTTTCTCGTACTATTCGAGAGACGCTCAGCTGTTCTAGCAACACATGGATGTTTTCAACATTCCCCCCCTAAAGTTTCTCCAATCTGTCCATGTCACTCAACATTTCCCGACATCGTCGTCGTCTTCATGTGTGTGTGTTTTTGTGCTCTTCTGATGCTCGCCAATGTTTTCCGTTCGGCTGCCGCTGCTGCTGCGTACGTTAAACGAAAAACATTCGCGGATAACAAAAATTATTGGCGAGAAAAGAAACATGTGAGAGCTTGGAGAGTTGGAGAGCAACTTCCTGAACTTGGAAAACAAAAACAAACACGGAAGCTTCCAGAACGTTTCAGAAAGTTCCTCACACTCAACTTCTGACACAGTTGATCTCACTTCTCTCGAGGAAGGAAGCATTACTTGGTGTTCGTTCGTCGTTCCTCGTTCCCCACAGCTTCCGCATTAGTCGTCGTTCATCATCCATCCCCTTCCCTCGAAGAAACGATTCGCAACGAGCACACATACGTGTGCTCATCATAATTCCAGCAGTGTTCCCTGTCTGATATATCCTATCAAACAAATGCGGATATCTCTTTTGATGGGATTCTGTAATACATGGAACGGCGCACGTCTACATGTCAAAAACACCGTTCATACACATAAATCCGCGTGTGTGAACTAAAAATACTGGAGGAGGAGTGGTTCTGTGAGATGTGAGATTTTCGGAATGTACAATCCGGAAGACGTCATTGTTTTCGGCGCTCATAATTCGTCGTCCCCTTTCCCACCCAACAATTTTCAACAGCAAGGTTGAATTGTTTTGCGAAATTTCGAATGAATGGACAAATATATCGCCGCGCGGACGACGACGTTCGCTGGAGCACGCTCACATACACATACACACCGAATGCTAATTGTTATTATTCGAGCTCTCGAACATTTCTACGGATCGGCGGGAAGGAGTAGAAGAAGAAGAAGAAGAAGAACAAACCGGAAATTGAGATTCTCGGATGTTTTTATTTTTGATGAGACATTCATTATTTCGCATTCCGCAGATGTTTGGGCAAAACTACCATCGTCGATCAGATGACAAGGCTCTGAAGAAGACGAAGAAGAAGCAGCTCCCAAACATCCGAGTGCCAAACAAACACTCTGAAAGTAACCCTATTACACACACAGAAAGAAAGATTCCGAAATGAGCTCAATCATTGGCCGTCAAGTCCGTTTATATCCATCAGTCAACTACTGCTACCCCGCCACACAGCGGCTGCCATGTTTTCCAGCACAAACATCAAGTGTCTACTGCTGTTGCACTTTTCGTGAATTGTACGCTCTTTAGGGAGACATTCTCGAAAATACACCCGCGCGCGCGCCTTCAGTGTTTTGATGAAAATGGGAAGGAGAAAACGTCACGCAATCTGTTTTTGGCACCTTTGGAGTGACGTGGAGCCGCGGTAATTCGATCAACGCTTCCTGATTTCTGAATCGAAATCATAAAAGTTCCGAACATTGTAAACCCCTCTCTGGGAAAGCCTGCATTCTGTTCTCCTTGTTTTTCCCGCCACTTCCCGCTGATTCATACTCCATATCACAGTTGCCCAATGATTTTTGTCATACTTCGGTTTTCTGCTCAGACCATTGCGGCGATCAAAAACAAATTTGCAAAAAAATAGTTTCCGCGTCGTCCACGAATCCTTGCAATAGTGATTAGATCGGCGGCTCACTCGTTCCTTCTTCTTCTTCATCCGGCTCCAAACAACAAGCGAGTAGCTGAAAGTGGGCGGAGCCGCGGAACGCCAATCGAATGTATCCGAATGTATTGTACATAATGCAGCCGCGGCGGCGGCGACGGCGACGGCGACGACGAACGACGCCGTCTGAACGTAAATGGATAAGTATGTGAGAGGAAAGGGAAACGGAGAAAGGAGAGTATGCGATGTCTCGAAAACAAGAATTAAGTGGCGAGATTTCCGAGAATTTCCCTCCGTCTCATACACGAACATATCAACTTGCTCCTCGGGTTTTCTCATCCTGGATGCTCAGTATCCGATCCGACGATGGAATGCTCATTGAGGACGGGTTCGGATGCACTTTAAGACTTTCAAGTTTTCAGATCCCCTCCTCGAAAACACACACTTTTCAGAAGATGGGAGCTGAGTCAGCTCTCCGGTTTCCGGGTCAGTAGACGTGCGCGCCTTTGAAAAGATCTTCGATGTGAAATTGGCAGCCTTCCAGTGAGAGTGAGTGTGAGTGTGTGAGTGTGTAAAATCACTGGGCTCGGCAGTGGTACGTCAGAATGTACAAACATGCAATTATATGTCATCTAGATTCTAGAACCCACGGCAAGTGTTAGTCGTTTTTCTTCTTCTCAGCCATTCCAGGAAAAGTATTTCTCTCTCTTCTTCTTCTTTTTTCAAGGGTTTCTGATCATACAAATTTATTTTTCAGCATTCATACATACAGAAAAAGAGGAAGCAGACCGGGGGGAGGAGGGGGAGACAATCTGCAAGAAGGAAATAAAGGGATGGGAGGGCGGGGAAATACACACATTCTGCTCTAACAATTCGGACGGATTTGGCAGAACGAACGGGGAAAAGGTCTACTTTAAGATTCGGGGACAGCGGGGACAAGACGGGGGGAGGGAGGGAGGATGATGAGTATGATATGTGGAAACTGAATTTTTTTGTTCGAATCCGAGAGAAATGGGGGAAATCGTGAAAGCTGTGTTGTGGATGTTTCGTGAATTTGATTTCCCAGAATCAGCCAGAAGATGACAATTATTCACAGACACGGGGGATGGGGGGTGGGGGGAACACGGAGACAAATAAATAGGGCTGGGAACTGAAACACAGGGCGGATGGGGCTGGAATCGGGACGAGTTGGTGTTGTTGAGGTAATTGTAGAAATGTGGAAAGATCGTACTCTAGCTAGGAGATGTTCGGGGTGAATGAAAGAAAATGAACGGGAGAGGTCGGGAGAAAGAAGGAGGTAGGGTTACGAGAGAGAAGTGGAACGTTCGACGAGGTAAACGGCGGGAGGGACAGAGGTGAACAGATAGGTGTGTCATGCTGAGGTAGATGCTGATTATTGAATCGGATGACATAGATGGGGGGTTGGCAATCACAAGGTGCTGAATGATCACAATCGAGGTAAATGTTGTGGAAGGAGGAGGAGGGTGGTGGTGGTGGGAACGTGGATAAGTTGGAAGGGCGACAGAAGCGTGGGGACAGATTGGGAATCGGAAATGGAAGAAAGTAGTCCTCGAATTGTACAGCAGGCGGTTGTATATCACAATCAGACAGTGCAGACGTCGATGATGCAGTTCGAGTTGAGCGAATCGGACTCCTCGTCTCCGCTCTCGTCGTCCTTCGACGGGCTCGACGAGTTCGAGTTATTCGAGGTCTCCTGCAGGAACTGATACTGCTCCAGAAGTGATTGGAGCAGAGCGTGGGCGTCCTGGCCTTGAGCTCCAAGGAACGACTGGAAGCCGGCTGGGTTGACGGCGACTGGCGCGACAATCGGCGCGCTGGGGACAGCGAGAGGAGTCGGAATGGTCGGAGTCAGCGAGTTGGGCGAGTGGTCGGCCGACGGCGGAAAGAGCACCGGAAGCGGTGGCGACGGGAATTGCACCGATGGACTGTAGGACGAGGTGTCCGATGAGGTCGGCGACGAGAGCAGCGGCTGCGGAGACGTCTTGATGGAGCCGTCTGGAAGGAAACCTAATTCAGAGTTGAAACAGCTTCTGGTTCGCCGCTTACAGAGCAACGCGTTCAGCTGATTGAAGCTGAGTGGATTGGCGGAGAGTGCGGCGGCGGCATTGATGGTGGAGGTGATGTGTTCTCTGGTCAAGTTCATCAGCGTGTCTTTTCGCTGGCGACGACGAATCTTGATCTGGTCGGCCATCAACTTCTGGCGTTCAGTGACGACAGCGCACTGAAAAGATTCGCAAGTTGCATCATCGTCATCATTTCCGAAAGTCTCCGAAGGTAGGAACGTCGCAGCAGGAAGTACACCCCTATTTCTCATCGCGACTTTACACTCGCAGACACTCGACTTCTCTTCCCTCTCCATCTATCTCTCCCTCGCTTCTTCTCCGAGGGTCCCGAGCAAAAACAACCGAAAACTTCTGAGCTCACGAGGAGGGAACATGCGAGAGGAGGTCACCACAATCTAATCCTCGTTTCTCATCGAGACGCGAGCGGGTGCCCGCCCCGCCAATGTCGAAAACATCAAAAGTGTTTATGTTCCGTGTGAAGGCTGATCAAACATGTTTCCTTCCCCCCCGCCATTCGCTTTCCAGACTACAGTAAGCGGACGCGGAAGCGCACGGAACGAGAGCTCGAAGGACTTCAAGACAAAGAAACCTATAGAGAAGGGGGGGGGGGGGCGGAGCCGGCTGGAAACGCGCAACCTATGGCTGAATGAAGCCGTGAATATTGAAGCTGTCGTAAATTCACATGGGTGGTCGCAACAACTACGGTAGGTGCCGAGAAGCCTGGAGAACGGGGCATGCCCACGCACACACAAAAGTAGAAAACATATGGACCGGAGGTGTCACAATTTGCCGACGTTCTCTGTATGGCCTTCTGGATAATTCGCCGTGCCCTTTTTGTTTTTCCTTCTCGCTTTTCCCTCGTCGCTGGCGCAGAAGTAGAGGCCGGTGACGAGCTCGAGCTCATAAGCCCGCCCCGTTCTCGCCTCACAACTAGTTCCGAGAAATGGTGATATTCAGGCGGTCGTTCTACGCATAAATGCTCCAATTAAGCGCTGATAACACGTTCGCAGAAGAAGCAGATGATTCTGATCTTGGAACGACGACAGAACATGGTATTTAACAATGTGTAACAATTCGGGACAGCTGCTTTTGAATCTCGCGCCGCCGAACGACGATAACACCGAACAGGAAGTACAGACACACCGTCAGAAGCTGAAGACGTGGCCACGTACCTAGTTTACCAGGGCGGGTCTTTCAGTATCCCCACACCCAGAATTCTCGACGATGTTTGCAAAGTGGCGTGATGCCTATTAGGAAATGTTGTTTTTGCGGCAGCGGGAGCCGCGTCGAGACTCTTTTAAGTCGTCAACTTCTCGCTGTATCCTTCTTCTTCTTCTTCTTCCTTCAGGAGAAGAAGAAGAAGAAGAAGCAGAAGAAGAAGGAAGGCGTGCTCCGGCGCCGATAAACAATTTAGCACGGAAATTGTTCATAAGAGTTCGTCGTCTTCGTCGTCGCCGCAAAATCAAGACGGATTCTGGAGCAGGCCACGACGCATCACGCCGACTATTTTGTTTACTGATGAGCAAAGAGGGAGGGGTGAGAGAGAGAAAAAATGATGATGATGATGATTCGTATATTTTGTATAGGAGGCTCCAACATGCGGGGGGCACAATTTTTGTCGACGACGGGGGTCAGCTGAGCAAAACATGTTTGCAACTTTCGTCGCGGTCCCTTGTCACTCCTTCTGTCTGTGCGCCCACAATTTTCCGCGTTTCTCGCCCTCCCGCGAAGAACTTTTCTCGCGTGCTCTCACTCCGGGATGTCTCATAGTTTCACGCGGAGAGAGACCGATTACAAAGATCACCCGAAATGACTCATAAGGAGCCGGACGCGCGGGGTGGGGGCTGAAATTTCAGACCATGATCGTGCAACACGCCGCCGACAAATGTTTTTCACAGAATCGCCCCGACGAGAAGAAAGAACGCCGAGTCTCGGACGCGAGAGAAAATTTCATGTTGCGAAATTGGATTTGTGCGTAAATCTCAAGTCTCGCCTCCTTCTCGCGCTTCGCGTTGTCTGGACTTGTCACCGATCGGCGACGTCGTCGGAAGGCGCCCAAATTGGCGGGTTGGCGCCGCGATGTCTCATCGAGCAGTATAGCCCCCTCTCTATTTAACTCTGTTTTCTGTACGATTGTCGTGTGACGCTCGAGACAGAGAAACTTCTCGAGGTTTGTGTGGGAGGAGAAGCCCTCAGAAGGCAGCCTATCTCAGAATGCCCTTGCAGAATGTGCAAAGAGCAACGTTACCGGCTGTTTCGTGTCACTCTCGAAAAGGGGAAGAAACAGCTCATTAGTTTTAATAAGTGAAACATGTTATGCAAAGTCTCCCCCCTCCCCACAACATCCCTTGTGGCCCTCATTTCTGCCCCGGCTAACCCTCGGGAGTTTCAAAACAATTGAAGGAGGAGACAGGGTGCAGTGTTTGGATGGCTGCATACAAACGGTGTTTTCTACCAGTTCAGAGCAGAAAGAAACGAAAACACTATTCTCAAATTACACTTCCACGTTTTCTATTCAGAGGCAGACAGACTACTACTGTTGGCAACTATTCTTCTTTTTCTGGGACATACCTTGGCACAGGTGCACTCGCGGAACGGGCAACTTCTGAAAATACGACGATACGATCGAGTACTCGAGACCTATGGAGCTAATACCTTTTGTGTCCTTTGAGGCGCGACTTGCGACCGTGTTGACCGCACTTTTGGCAGTTCGGAACTCGCTCTGAAACAACGGGGAATGTTGAGGATACGATGAGGAAGGTGGCCTGGGTTAGTACTTGAATAGGATGGATTCTCTGGCTCCAACACGGACTTGATGGCCGACAGGGACAGCTCGAACGGCTTGGTAAGCGCAGCAGGATAGAGACCGATCTGGGTCATGGTAACGGATGGACGGACGAAGCTGAAGGCAGGCAAAAGTGCGAACAGGTATTGGAAAGCGGAAGAAGTAAGATAGAGAGAGAGAGATAGAAGAGGAGGAGGGGCCCTCCCACAATGAGCTCCTCGCAATGAACGGACGAACGTGTGCGGGGAGGTTGTTTTTCGAAATAGCGCCGCGGGGAGGTCTCTCGCTCTGTTTCTCCTCCCTCTTCTTGTGCTGCTCTCATATCCGAATAGCCCCGCCCCCTTTATACTATTTTGAATGTTTTGATCTTTATTTGTCGGCAGTCTCTTCGGGAATTAGTGCTATTCAGACGCGAGAAGCTGAGAAAAGGGGTGGAGAAAAGAACACCGCGCGCGAGCGAGCGCGCTCGGCGCCGGGGAAGTGGCCAGACGACGTTGGTGTGTCCGGGCCGGGTAAGTTCGGGAAATCGGGGCGGGGTGTCGGGGTGGGCCAGTGGAAAAACTGCTCGCCGATGTGCGCAACTCGAGAAAAAGCAGGAGACAAGTATAAGACTGGCATCCCGGATAATCCGTGATCTAGACCGAAAATGAGTTGCAAGAGTTTCAGCAGTCTCGATGCGAAATCCGATCAACGAGCAAATCTCGGTGGGATCCGACGCGCAGGAGAGCGATGAACTTTAATGGTGTGACATGTGAATTTTGATGTTATCGTGGAACTGTTCGCTTCCCGCCGATTTTCACAACACTCAATCCACGCCGCTCATCGGGATGAGTCCGTGATTAGCGCGAGTTTCTGCGATAGACCGACTCGGTTTCCGAGACATCCGGAGAAAGATTAGAGGAAGACGACGGTGGAGCCGTTGGCGGTACCTCGAATCTAGAAATACTCGCCACGACATGCGCACACACCTTTGGATTGCACTATGGTATCAAAACAAGTGGTGGGGGGATATGCAAGGAATAACCAGGAAAGCGGAAAACAGACAATCTGAGGAGATCAGAAGCGATACTGTAGAATGCACTTTTGTGGATTAGGGGGGAGGTGTGCGTGTGTTAAAAACACCGATACTTGGTAGGGATGTTTTCGGATTCTAGTCCACCGTCCGGAGACCAGCAATTTCAGAGTCTGGGAGCACACCTACTGTACCCCTTCTAGAATCGAGACGAGATGTTTGAAATTAAGAGAGAGAGAAGCGACTTTAATCCATTGTCTGGACACGTCACCCCCTTGTTCACAATATGACTTCCTCTCATTCGTCACACCCAACACGGCATCGTCGTGTTACTTTCCGGAACGTTCAAAACACGACGTGCGCCAACATTCCGTTCCCCCAACTTGCATTGTCTCCTGTCTTCTTCTTCTTCTTCTCATAATCCTCGATATGTGGAAAATATCGGTGAACAATTCTCGGGCTCCACGTTAAATATCGAACAATGCCGCCAACCTTCACAACAAGTCTCTGCCTAATATTTTCCGGAATAGCGAAAAGTTGAGGATTTTCTCTTATTCACTCTCTGGCCACGGTGGCGAGCCGCGCCGACTTTTTTTTTATTATAATCATTATATTATTCATATTATGAAGGAACGTTTTTAGGTTTTCTCGCCAAACAATATTGAAATTCTTGAAAGCATTCAGTTCCAGATTTGTTTTTGTCGAGAGCGTGCGCGCGCCGGCCTCCCGGAGAAGAAGACGTGCGCGCGCGCGCGCTCGCTCGAGCTCGCAACGGAACACAAAAAGTTGACAAGTTTCCAAAGTGTTTTTCGAAACATGCACATACACATGTGGGGCCCCCCTCCTCTCCCGGAGAAGAAAAACCGAGTTTAGTAGTATACACAGGAAGCGGATTTGGCACCAAAAACTTGTCAAACATGTTTTTCATGTTCGGTAGTTTGAGCCGGGGTCTTTTGTTATGAGGTTTGCTGGAAATATGAATAGGGGTCATTCACAATAGTGAGAAAAGTGGCCAGACCACACCATCAACGCATTCTTCTTACTTTGGGAAACAAAACGAGAGTGTTCGAAGATTGCTCGTACTTGTACTTACGAGAGGCCGCACGGTAGACGGAGAACAGCGTCTTTTTGAAACAAAAAAGGTCCACAGGAATCAGGACTATGGACCCATCAGGTCTTGTAATCCGTCGGTGGGGGAGGGAGAGAGATTAGCGGAAACTCGTATCAAAAGTGACATTACTTCTCGGATATTGTTTCAGATAGAGGCACGGGATTACGCTACGAATCTCCGAGAAAACTCGTGGAAAAGTAATGTTGGTGGGGGAGGAGGAGGAATAATGGCTTAGTGCTGATGGGATTTGCAGCTACACCCAATTGGTTCGTATTTATTGTTGTGGTCAGTAGCTTTTGATGGTGCTACCAGGTACACACACACATACACACACATGCGAGTTCCATTTTGGGAATCGCGGGAGCAAATACAAAGCGATGTTATTGTCCAATTAATGAGGATGAATAAGTGGATATATCATGGAAGACCAGCACCGCGAGGAGCCAAACAGAAACTTGGTACCTGGTACCCTACATTAGCAGGGTCCCACAGGACCTCTCGCGCCCTGCTGACCATATCTCGACAACAATCAACAAGCGCGAATTAGGAGTCACACGATGAATTTTGATTATGACTATCGCGGAGGGAAGCGACTTTCAGCTGGTTTCTGATGTAGGGGGGGTACTGTGGGGTGCGCGACGGAGCCCGACGAAACTACACGAGAATCGTAGAATTTGATAATACAACTACGAAAACAACAACAATCGCAAGAATCGGAATCTGTGTATAACGTTGCGAGATAAACAACAATTTTTTGTAGAAACTCTCCCCCCTCGTCTTCAGCTATACAGATACAATCGACGCCGCGGCGAAATCTGATCTAAGAACTCGGGGAGGAGAGCTTTATGGGTGAACTGTGAAACACTGATGACGATGGTGATGTCACAGGGTTCTCCGGCGTGTGATTCAGTGTTTCTCCCTCTCTTCCCACAAACATCCAACTTCTCAATCTCACTCCTAACTGCCGTCGCGATTCTTTCGGCGATTGCTCCGTTGCTCATAATGATGTCTAGGAGCTCTGACCACTCGCTGATTCATTCGGTAGACTTCTTCTCTCCGCCGGAAACACAACAAGTGCATCAAAACAAATCCCGGTGAAGGAGAAACATCGGTGCCGGATGATCTTCGGGAACATTCTAGATTCTTTCAGAAGATGTCACGTCTTCACTGGGGGGAAGGGAGGAGGGAGGTGGTTCGTCTAGTATCGAGTTGCCGGACAACAAACCAACAAACAAACGTTACTTTTCCGAGCCCATACTAATTTGAGATGACAAAAAGGCACATCTCCTCCTGCCCGTGTCTACTCGACACAATGCCCGACGAAAAATGTCGCTTTCTACATATAATAATAACTGTTGTTATTTACTGCCTCCCCATCCGACTAACGACACAGAAAAGCTCGTCTGGTGTGACCGCGAGGCGTCAAGTGCCAAACGTTTCGAGCAACAAACAATTTGAACTCGTTTCCAGTCCGCACATATTTGTTGTCTCTCCCTCTGTCTCGCGGACCCAATTGAACACTTCACACAGCGCCGGCTCTTTCTCGTCCTCACTTTCTTTTTTTGGTCTTTGCCAAAGTGCCACGTCGTAAACAACGTCAACGTCGCCGGACGACGAACAAATCAACTATATAGTTTCACACCCGACACTCTTGTTTGTTTCCCCGCTACTCTATTCTTCCGGCTCGCATAAGCAACTATTATTGTCGCCGACTCATTTCCTTTTCGTCGTTCCTTCCTTTTTTGTTCCTTCTCGAGAACTGAGTAAGACTCAAACAAAGCCAGACTAACTGCTGCCTTCAAAAACGGGCGCGGAAGTGAACGTGGATTTGCACACACTCACACACACAGAGATCTGAAGTTTGGTGCGGTATCAAGTGACGGCGGCGGCGGATTTCAGACAGAGCACAATTGGCCAGCAGAACACATCGAAATGTCTACGACGCGACGCGACACTCAAAACAGATTACGGTACACATCTTTGTACATCTGAAGACGTTCCGAAATTCGCCTGAATAGCCTAATTTTGTTTTTGATCGCGCGCGCGCGGGAGCGAAACTTTTCCAACACAAGCCTATTCGTGCGCCGATGACACCTCATGCATTCGAAATTATTTGTTTTCAAGTGAAACGCGCTCTCGATTCGGACGCACGTCGTCTGCGCGAGAAACATTGCTCGACATGTTTGCCAATTACTCGTCGCAGGAGCCGTGTGAAAACATCTTCGACTTTGTCCTACGAACCACGGGAGAGGCGCGAGGGAAAGAGAAGAGGACCGACAACCACTTCGTTCCTTCTGAAGATCAGCTTCAGCCCCCCCCCCCCCCCCCCCCCTCCGACGGAACATTTTCGCCAAAAGCGACACATGACGAAAGAGCAAATTAAATGAAAATACTTGAGCCGAAGGGGGAAACAGAGAGGATATACATACACATCAACATCCCAGGCACGTCAATCTCGACGGCGGAGGGGTAATGCGGATTGAGGTTTCGAAACACGCGCCTGGTCATGCTGCCAGAAGTTTTAATCAAAGTCTGGGTTTCTTGGAAAACCCCGGCACCAATGTTTCAGAGATGTTGCCCGTGAGTGAGGTAATAAAGTGGTTTGGTTTGGAAAACCAATATTCGCAGAATGCCTTTTTGGCGCTAATGAATTCCCGGGAAATAAAAAACGATCTAGGCTCTGAACGGCCTCTCTCTCTCTCTCCCTCTGCCAAACTTCCCGACAACTCGTGTGACTCATATAGGCTCGTGATTTTCCGCCAAAACACTCCACGCGCATGCATTTTTCCATTATCCATCCGCGAAACAAAATTTGGAGTATGGGTGAGTGTGATACACTGAATACAATCTGTGGAGAAGAAACCAGGCAAAACAATCTCAAGCGCTCTGCATTTCAGCCGCCCCGTCAAGTCAACAGTGGGGGGAAACATCGGTTAGGGGCCGGGATTCGCAGGGAGGGGATTCGTTGAAATCTGACCTACCTCCTTTCAACTTCCGATCGTCGTCATCGTCGGACTTCTTCTCGCCGTCCGCCTCCGAATTATAGATTTGAAGCTGAAGGTTGAGGATCCTCCGCTTCTCCACCAAACCGCACTTCTCACAATTGCAATCGGCATAAGGGCATTCGCACTGGAAAACACGGCTCAGAGGCGACGTCTTCAAGACGTGATGACCTACTTTGTGGTTCTTCCGAGGCCTAGGAGTATCATGATTGAGGCATCGCTGACAGTAGTACACTTTCTTATGATCTGAAACACACCAACAAACTTATCAGTATAACCATACACGGTGCACTTACTTTCTTTTGCTTTCGTTTGAAAAATTTGATTAGAAAAGATAGGGTAGGGTTGGATGGGTATTGAGGTTACTGTAGGTACATTGCTCCTCTGACGTAGCACCTCGGCGGCCATCCTGAAATGGGGACGATGAATGAGAAAGTAAAATTCGGAAGATGACAAGTATCGAGAAGAGAAGTGGTGGGAGAGAGAGACAATACGATGTAGTAACATGCTGATCACTAGTTATTTCTGCTGGTTCCAGTAAAGGTGTGTCGCTATATCTCGAGGCAAGAAGCGACGACCGAGACTTCACACTCTCGAACGAGGAGTGAGGAATCTGTCGCAGAACTAGTAATTCAGTGAATGTTTCCAAGCGAAAGTGAACAGACTTGGTACCTTACACTAGTGTGGCCGCTGAAACTACGCAGACGCGCGAGGGGGGGATGACAAACCGAAGAGAGCCGCCAGGATGAAGGCGATCCGGAAAAAGCGGGGGGAAAGACGGAACTGTCTAGCTGCTCGCGAAAAAATTGTTTATTGTTGTGTGTACCTGAGTATAAGCAAATATTTGGCGAACGGACTGGAATTCAATGGAACACTGTAGTAACTGGCCGAAACTTTTTTCTAGAGAGCACAACTGGGATTGGTGAGTCATGAGAGCAGGGAGAAGATGTTGTTGGAGCACGAGGAGTGATAGTATGAAGGATGGAAATGGACGAGGTCAGTAGAGAAGGAATGGAACAATCCGGTACCAGGGCTGGACAAGAAGCACCCAGTGCGCTCGGAGCTTGCTTCCGATTTGGAACACCACTCCCAAATACAGGCGAATTTTGCATTTTGTTGTGTGGAAGTGCTCTCTCTCTCTCTGCTCGTCGAAAGTAGGGAGCAGACGGTGCGACAACCTACGAAAGATCAGCGAAATCGAGAAATCAGACTCGACGACTGACGTATTTGTTTATTTGCAGAGGACTATTGGAGAAGACGAAGAAGAAAAAAACCGAACACATAGAGAGGACCGTGTGCCGAATTTTAGAGACAGTCTCTCATTCAAACGGTACACAAAACAACAACAAACAAAACGGGCGGGGACGAACGGAGAAATGAGGAGGAACGGACATGCTGCGCGGGAGATGGAACACTCCACGACGCAGGTGAGTTCTGAACACACACATACTGTATCCTGGGTCAGCTTGAACGCGAGCAGACGGGTGGGAGGGAAACAGCAGACAGCTGGTGCGAACGGAAGATAAAATCTGACCTAGCTGATAAGGAAGAGGGCGAGGGTCACAAATAACATTCAAGAAGTATTCAAAACTGTACGAGTCAAGTTTGGAACTTGACTTGAAGGAGGCGCCGGACGTGCGAGCATCCGGCCAAACATGGAAGCAGATAGTAATGCAAATTCTGTTTAGTTTTTTTGTGTTTTGCGGTACCACCCGGTGTCAGCTGTTGTTGTTTTGGGATTATCAATACCTCGTTTCAATATGTTTGACCTAGTAGGAAGAACTGATAGACGAAAACAAAAAGAGGCGGTTTGTAGCGGAAATCGGTTTACTATTGCTAGCGGGAAGAAGGAAAACGGTAAGTGTGACAAACTCTTATCAAGGAGTATCCGGAAAGAAAATACCATAGGATGGTGGGAAGAATTGTGACGTAGGAGGAAGCCTATCTTCAGTTCTAGGGAAGTCGCTCTCGGCGATCGTATCTAGCATAAAACTTAACTGCCGTCGCCCATAATCGGACTGTTTTATCGAGATTTGTTATTCAACCGAACAGCTGTTGCGCAAGAATGAACTCTGTTCTGTAGATGTGCTGTGAGATCCTGGCCTGAGCCGAGAGGGGGGCCGGCGAAGAACACAGGGAGAAACGCTGGGAAAGGAGGTCAATTATACATGTCGAGGATTAGTTATTAGTAACCATAAGTAGTCTGCAGAGAGAGATACACAGAAGAAAACGAAAAAGTGAGAAACGGAAGAAGACCACCCCTCCCCCTCGGCAAGTTACTTTTTGAGTGAAGGCGGAGACTAACCGAATTAGCGAAGGCCGTCGCGCGGGGGTCAATTTTTGATGAACATGATTTACGACGGTTCGGAACGTTAGCCGCAAAAATTGGAGAGGAAGAAGCATATGCGAACATTCAAGACTGGATACAACAAACAAGCAAGAAACAAACATATGCCATCCGACGACTTCTGGGGCAACTTGTTGATTGCCGATATCAAGATCGAACACAAGAATCCCCCCCTCCCAGCAGAAAGCGCGCACGATTGATGGTCTATATGCAATAATGATAATTGCGCAACCAACCAGTTGTCTGAAAAACCTTGCCCCAATCGAGAAGGGGAGAGGGAGAGCGCCGCGGTCCGAATGATGATAGCGCCTATTTCGGATCGACCCCCCTTTCCAGCAGGATGAGCTTACCAAGGCTTCTGGAGTCATCTGACCACTTTGGAATGCATAGTAATCAAAAGGAGAAACTTCGGGCTCATCCCCAAACTCTGGTGGCGGATTTGAGGATTTCGATTTATGTCGTGCTTCTGCCGCCCCGCTTCTGTTTTTTTTCCCGCCAGTTTCCAAATCTATTCCTATTCTTTCCTCCCACGCCAACCGAAGGGGTCGATTTGTGCGACGGAGCGCCGCTTCGGGGAGGAATGATTTGCAATGTGGTAACTATGTGTAACCCTATTAGTCAAAATGTAATTCTCGCGCCGGTGTTCGGGCGCGTCGCCAACGATGACGGGAAAATTGAGGACGGTTCGCGTGAAGAACACACATATTGTTCGCCACACATTCCGAGATGAAGAGACACAGATTTGGATGGACACTACTGCAAAAATGTGTGTGTAAACTATGTCAAAAACTGTTGCGCGGATAAGGAACGGTCGTGGGAGGAACGCGGCGGGGATGACAATGGGTCGCGTTCGCTTTTTGTATGAATATTTTCTACTGCGAAATGAGGTTGAGTGGATCGAAAAACAAACTGAAGAACTTGATAACTCGGTGCGATCCCCCCTTTCTGGTCGAGTTCTGAACTCCGATACACATCTCGAACACGGGCGGCACACGGACGGTTCGCCCATCAATGCTGACCTCCACCCGAGGAACCAAATCAAACCGGTCGCCTCGAAGTTTCAGTTTCGTCCAAGTCCCCCCTGTACGTCTTTTACTTCGTCGTCGCGCGGACAACCTCCGTAAACAAAACAATCAACAGTGTGCGCGATGCTTCGAAGCTGCCGGATGCGATTTCGAGGCGGCGAACACGCGGTTACGGTAGACGATGGGAGAGAGAGGTGGCGCTGGATTGGAGGACGCAAAGAAAAGTACAAAAAGAGAAACATTGGGGCGAGAGAGGAGGGCACGAGGAGCGATGAAAGTACAGGCGTACTCGCTTTTTCGGAACGACACACGTCGGGCAAATGTTACAAAAAGTGAGAGTGTTTCAAACATCCAATTGGTCAGTCAGTCAGTCAGTCTCGGGAATCTGCAGAAGCACAGTAACCCGGCTTTCGTGTATCAGAATCGGAACTGCTGACAGACCGTGAAAATGTCAAAGGGGGGATCAGTGTGAACACCAGGGGCGAAAGTGATCTAAGCGGATTGAAAACGAACGGTCAGCTGGCTGCCCCCCAAAGAACCGATCTAGTTGCAAACTGTTTGCGGAGAAAGTCAGAGCTCGACGGTGGCGCCGGGCACGAGAAGTGGTAGTAGCATGGTGAGGCACAGAAAAGTGACAAACAAATAAACAAAGAGCTCCCGCGCAGTGCACAGTGTTCCCTCCGAATCGTCTGTTCGTTTCTCGATTACCCTCCCCCTTCCCCCACGTTCCACACAGTTTTGTTTTGTGATCTAGAGTCAGGCGGGCGAGTCGGGGGGTGCTGGCCTGTACCCGGGTGGCAGACGCAACACTCTCTCGTGGAAAACGAGTCGAACGCCGTCAGTGTGCTGATAACCAGAGATAGACACGATTGAGTTTGTAACTGTTGCAACTTTGTTATTGTTCCCTCTGCTGACGCCCGCATTTCTATTCGTGACAGGCATCCCATTTGTTGTTCAAACCGCGAGTTTCACTGATATGTAAAGTCACCCGCCGGCCGCTTTAAAGCGCTAATTTGAAACTGGCCACACGCACGCATTCCTCCAATTCAGCGCGGAACTTTGAACTCCTCCACCTCCGACTACATACTTTCTCGAGCGAAAACCCATTTCACCTTGAATGTGTGTTAGTTTACTGTTTTTAGAAACAGTTTACTGCGAGTCGAAGAAAGAAAACAACATATATAATCAAATTGTCTTGTTTCGAGAACCGAGAGGCGAAGACGTGCGGCTAGGTACCGTTCAGTGCTAGCCGGCCGCGCCCGCGCGGGGACAGATCTTTCTCTCCGCGCCCAGCAGTATCTCGCCGTTCAACCGTTCCTAATCACGCACGCCTGTTCATCAAGATTGGCAACTTTCAACCTTCACAAATAACTATGCGGGTCGCTTGTTTGCCGAAAGAAACAATGCGCGGCGAGAGGAACGGGGTCGAGGGTAGCAGGGCCCCCCATAAGGCTTGCCTTTCAGCCATCATACCTTGAAAACTAGCAAAGATAGGAAAAAAGTGTCAACTGTTAAAATATAGCTGACAAATTAAGGAGCATTTTGTCAGTTGACAACTTTCTCCTATCTCTTCTAGTTTTCAAGATAGGACTTGTGAAACTCCTTCACATCCTTTAGGCTTCCATCTCTAGAAAGAAACGAGAAGAGGCTTTTATTCACACAATCACTAAATACTTGAAGCATGTTTCACGGCGGGCAACATTTACAAATAAAAGCGGATTTAAGACATTCGGCGGGAATAAAGTGTCAGAGGGCAACGGGTAGTGGGAGAAAATCTAGGTGGACGGTCGGTTGGGAATGAACAAAAAATCTAGATGAATTGAGACGAAGCACGAGATTCTGGAACACTTTTAGTTTGTAGTGTGTGCGCGCGCGGCGATACAGTACGCAACGTCGTATTTGAGACAGTAGGGAAGGGTTTAAGAGAGGGCGATCGGGTAGTGTGCGAGTATATATGTAACGGGATAGAAGTGAAATGGTGGGGGTGAGAATCCTACTGAAAGAATCGGATCCTATTAAAAGTTCGTGTGTGTGTTCGAGAAATTACGCCAAGGAGAGAATGAGAGGGAATTGCGCCGGAGCAGTTTTACATCATTCCGGCTTTCTGGAGGTTCTTCTGAATGATGGTGTCAATGACACTCGAGATGACCAGTTGGACCTGCAAAGAGACAGATGTCACGGGGTCACACAAGGGGGGGGGGCAACTGTAGACGTACCTGATTGGTATCGGTAGCACAGGTCTCGTGCATGTAGATGGTCTTCTTGTCCGGGTTCAAGTTGAGCTCGGCGAACTTCATCTTGATGAATGCCACCGCATCCTCGTAGTTCTGACCGCCCTCGTAATCCGGGAATGCCGTCGTAATGTTGACTCTCTGAATCTTCTCCATGAACAAATCCTTCTTATTCATGAAAAGGATCATGGCCGTCGAGAGGAACCACGTGGAGTTACAAATCGAGTTGAATAGCTGCATGGACTCGATCATTCGGTTCTGCAAAAGATGAACGCTCGTAATTCCAAAGGGAGAGATCTGGACCCACCGTCGTCTCGTCTTCGAAGAGCACTTGGTCGTATTCAGAGATGGCAGTGATGAAAATAATAGACTCCACATTATCGAAACAATGAATCCACTTCCTACGCTCGGACCGTTGGCCTCCCACGTCAAACACACTGGAAAACATCTTTCCGATTTCATTTCGCAACCCTATTCCTATGTGGAACCCATTCCTCTCCACATTTTATGTCCTTCTCCGGCTCTCCCCCTGTCGCCATCCAAATTCGATTGTCATCATCATCACCATCAGAAAAAAAAATGGGTGGAGGTGTTGCCATGGAGATTGGATAGCACCAAAACCAACAATTCTGTTTTTTCTCCCCCTTCCACCGGAATAGCAAAAAACGTGTGACCATGGGAAAGAAAAAAACCCCGCACCGAAAGCTTACCGAAAGTCGAGCTCCTTGATTTTGAACTTCACTTCGACGACTCCGGTCGTCGCGACTCTCGAATACAGAATATCCTGATCGTTGGGTCGGTACCCGCCCTCGGAAATGCGTTGGCAGTTGTCAAGGAAACTGGAAACGAGAGAGAATGCGTCGGGGGAATTGAGCGTATCCCTAATTTGCTCACTATTTAGCAGAATCGGGAAGCTGGTACTCGCTGCGCATTTCGAACGCCTTCTTGACGCCGGGATCACTCCACAACGACTGAATGGCTTTTGAGACCTCCTCTGTCAGTGGCTCACTTTCCTCTCCTTTCTCCTGCACTTTCAACACAATCGCCTTCTCGACGTCTTTCTGTCCGTTTTCAAGAGGTATATGTAGCGCACTCTCCATCGCTTTCAAAATTGTGCACATCGCTGATACTGTGTTGTTGTAAACAATGGCTCGCTTCTCGTTGACTTCTTCTTCCGTGAACCCATTGCTATGTAGAATTCTGAAGGCACATTGCGTGTTTGTAGGTGTCTGATTCAGAAACTGACAACCACAAGGCAAACTTACTGCATCTGCTTCAAAACTGTCGATTTTCCACATTCTCCTGCGCCGAGCAGCAACAACTTGACAATACTGCTACCGGCTCTTTTATCTGCATTGAGCTGTTTTTCGATCTCTTTATTCCTGGCGTTTCCCTCCGCATTTTCATTGCTCTGACACGAGCCCATAGCGTAATATCTGAAAACCGATTGACTTGTTGATAGTGCACTTGGAAGGAGATGCTGGAAGGAGGAGGAGAAGAGCGGTAAAAGGTGAAATGGGTGGTTGATGGTGTGAAAGAGGATAATCTCCGGCGGCGCTTCGTATCAATTGCACTTATCGGGGAAGGGGGATGTGCTTCAGTCGGGCAAAATACCTGTATTGTTCGGGAAGAGATCAGATTAGTCGCATTCCCTTTACGCACACACATACACTCACCCACAAGGGAGACAAATCTCAATAGAGCTCTCTCTCTCTCTCCCTCCATCAAAGGAAAGAGAGAGAGAAAGAGCCGGGAAGAAGGGGGTGGAGAATACGTGTGCGTCACAAGACCCAAGGATATTGGGGCTCACACATTTGTATCATTGCGTCGGGAGGGCAGCGACGGAGTGATAGAGCCAGCCGATAGTGCAGTAAGGCACGCACTACAACTGTGGGGGATTGGCAATCCGGGCGGTGCTTCGGGAAGGTATGGGAAGGTGTATGTGCATAGAAGACGATGAAAGGGGTCTTACTCATCAAGAGTACAGATTAGAAGAAAGGGATGGACTTTTGAGATCACACTGATTTCTGAACCGGCCCCACCATCTTCTGATGCTCCCTTTTGTTGCATTCCCCCGGGCATCAGCCATCAAAAGGTACTGGACTGAAACAGAAAACAAGACATAGAATGGCTGTCATCTCACATCTCTGTGCGCAGTGCCTCAAAAGCGACAGACATGCGGCGCAGATGTGAGTTCGAGTTACGAAACAAGTCACACGGATGATTGGCAAATCTAATTTCTGCTCAGATGTGAAGAAGAAGTGAACTTACCTATGGTGACAGGAGAGAAGGGGGAAATGAAGGGTGGAATGGGCAGAGTGGGAGGGAGACAAGAAGAAGGAGGAGGAGGAGACTACAGCGCTCCGATCCTCGGGATGGAAGAAGGCGAATTGTTCTCGAGAGCCGAATGTAGTGAAAACGGCTCTGAGATGTAGTTTAGCTACCGATCACACCGCTGGCTCTCGAGCCCCAACAACCGCGTGAGAGGTTCGCCACTGTGAGTCAGAAGATCTGCTTATCAAATTTGGGGGGACCACGTGAGACAGGAAGGCGTCGTGTTGAGTGAGGCGACTGGTTCCAGCCGGTGCTCGCTTTCAACATAACTTGGTGGGGTGGGAGGAACGGGAACGAATTCAAAGTGTTCCTTGAAAATCGTTGTTTTGGATTCGGTGCTTTTCCTTTTCTGCCGATGAGAACCGAGCCGCCGACAGATGTGTGTGTGTGTGGAAAGACGTGAGGGGACAGGTAATTCTGAAGGCAGTGAGAATGAGATTAGTGGATATTGCGACGCCACAAACAACGACGACGTGTCAAGGAGAACCTTGTTATAACCTAGAAATGAAATAAGAAGAGGATGTCATCGACTGTTCCCTTTCGGAAACTTTCAGAGCAAAAAGTGCTTCGACCTGTTTCAGAAACCGCATGACATCAACGAAACTTTGAAGAATCTAGCATCAAAGTGACGTGTAATTGAATTCTCTCGATCTCGAGTGGTGATAGCCGGCTGTGGCAATTCAATATGATCGTTTTCTAGCTCACCGTTTACTTCTCTGTGTCCTTGCCGAAATCGATTCTCAATTTGGCGGCGTTCTCGACGAAAAGAGGAAAAAAAAACAATAAAAATCAGAAGTGCTCTAAAAGTCGGCGGTGGCAGGTGGTATCGCCAACTATACTACGTGTTTTCCAAAGGGGGGGGGGAATGTATTAGTGGTCGAGGTTCGCATTTTGACTTTCATTCAATGAATCACATTGCGGCGACACGTTCTTTGCCACAATTTTTGTAGGAGATTTGTGGTATCTAATCCTCATTCTCATCGCGCCGACGCGACCGAGACGACGATGAAGAGACGACGTTTTTTCGAGGATTACAGTAGGATCGGAGGATGGAAGCGATCGGCTATTGGGCACGGGATTCGGATTCGGATTCGGGCGAAAGGAAGTTGGGAAAAGGGCACTGAAGTTCGTCGTCCGAAACGCCACGAGAATCTTGAAACATAGAGCCGAGGGGTGAAATCACGTGCTGCCAAGAGAAGTCGTGAAGAAACGAGAAGCCACCGCATTTCCCCCCTTCTCTTCGGAGATGACGTCGAAATTCGCGAATATTCATGAATTTCGCGAAAGCTCCCCCCCTTCAACTAATAAGTTAAGAGAAAGAGCAGAAGGCGATCCTCACCATGGCAAAATAAGTTTCCATTCTGTGCCCATGATGGAATGTGTTTCATTAGAGGTTAACCGGCCCCCTTTCATAGAGCAAACAAAAACATCATCATCCGGGGCGCACATGGAGCAAACTGGGGGAGCACAAAGAAGGTTTGCAAGAGATGAGGTTCAATTTCAAAAGGGGGAGGATGGAAAAAGCGCATCGGAAGGAAGGAAGAAAGGAAGCAAGAACTGAAATCGGGGGACGAAGGGGTGGGGAGAAAAAAAAACAAACACACAGCGAATTATAGGGTTGGGCGCGAAAGGATCTTCTATGGATGACGGGGAAAGATGGGCACTTGTCTCTCTCTTTCTTCCTTCCCTATAATCGTTGCGCGAATGTGCTCGGCTGGTCCGAAAGAATAATGTGGGTGTGAGTACGAGCTAAAAGTGCTCTGACGGCGCTTCGCGGAAAACAGCGTCTCTTTTAATGAGACGAAGGAATGGAAGCGGAAAGAAATGACGACGGGCGGCGGTGGGGGGTGAACTTGTCAGTTCGTTCTCATTATTTCAGATTTCGAACTAACTCCAGCCCGCCCAAGATTTATGAGAACTCACATTTCACTTTTTCCCCTCTATTTTTCCTTCCTTCACTTTCTAATAACACTCGAAGTTTTTGTGGCTTGCTCATGATTTACGGCGGAAACGAGAGAATAGGAAAACGAGAGCGAAATATCTCGGTGCTGAACACTCACCCATGTACCGGGGGGGTTATTGTGTGTGAAAAAAATTTGGAAAAAACACGAAACACTGTTCAAGAAAAAGGTGTACATGTGAAAGAGAGGCGACAGAACGAGAAGAGAGGTGCGCGGGAGAGAGAGACGGAGCCCCACGAGGCATGAGCATGGCAACCGGTAATCATGGCTCGCCATGCGTATAGAATTGGCGGAGACAGATAGGCGAATGTACGTGTATGTGAGTATGTACACCTGGCCCCGTCAAGGCAGGAATTGTGTCGACGATGAATAAGAGCAAGAAGAATTGAATTTGGATTGCTGATTAGAAGCCGTCGGTGGTGGCGGCGTCGTCGTCGTCGTTGTGGCGACTCGAGCACGCGCGCAGCGGATGTGGTGGTAGCCGAAGAAGACGACGACGAAGAAGAAGGAATCGAGGTGAATAGAGATTAGACGGACGGGCTGTCATGAATACCCGGGTAATAGACGACGACACATCGAGAAAGGAGCAGCAGCCGAAGCAGCAGCAGCTGACAAAACAATAATTGTGGCAGAAGATGGTGGGGATAAGAAATCTCGGGTCTCAAGGATTTCTCCCACACCTCAACGCCTTCCGGAATGAGTGGCACGTGTGCACTACTACGACGTCGTCTTTCCACCCGCGCGCGCGCACCACCACGGCAAATCACGATGAAGTTTGTGGAAAATTCTCACGGAACGAGAAACACATCGTATCGAGATGAAGGGAGGAGTGACTAAGAGTCTCAAGATTTCCGGCTACTTGACCGAGAAGGCCGACACCCGAATGCTCACGACATTATATGTGTGCTCGTTAGTAATGGTTCGAAACTCTGAGACAAAAAGCGCAAAATTGAACTTTGATGGCCGACCTGAACGAGCACGTAGTAGACGGACTCTCGACGGAGCCCCTGATGGGGGCGATGACAATCGGAGGCAAGCGAAATTTTTTTTTCTGGTTTGACCGACCAAGAGAGCACCGAAATCAGAACCATAATATTGTTGTCAGAAGGTGTCATAGATTCGATTTAAACTACATTTATGATTCATATGTGGATTCAGGATTCACAACAAACAACACTGGCTTCTGCTATACATAGACCGGCACAAAGCTCAATTTCAGAAGATGCATCGAAGAGATCGTGATTTCAACGGAACCGCCCGACTTGTTGACGAGGAGAGCCCAATCGGAAATTATTTGAACCAGAGAAGGCGCAAATTGGAAAAAAAGCGAAGAAGAAGAAGAAGAAGAAGAAGAAGTAGACGACGACACGAACAAAAGCCTATCAAACAACAAATACGGCAGAGTTATGGTTTTTCGGTGGCGCCACCAGCTGGGGCTGGTTTTGTCGAGCTTGAAGCGCTTCGTCGTAGGTGGGCGGAAGAGTTGCCTGCGAGGCGCTCGTCATACAAACAGAGTAGGACGGTGGCTTCTGGAAATGAGAAATGAGGGCCGGCGTTGATTTCCAGCGCAATCTCTTCTGACTCACTTCCTCCTCGAGCTTCTCCTTCTTGATGCAGTCGAATGAACTATAGAACGCCTTCAGGCCCATATTCAGATCGAGCGCCACGACGACGGCCAGCGCATGAATCCAGATGCAAACGGTCGGATGGTCTTCGAAAGTGATGTTTACCACTTCGGGATAGTTACGCTGCCGCCGGAACTCCATTCTCGCCTCCTTTGTTTTCATGTTGATACTCGTTTCACTTAGTGACAGCATGGCGACGCCGGCGCACAGTGAGAAACATATGAACTGGAACAAAACGCGTGAATCGAGAGGGAACTTGAATTCAAGAGAAACGAGAGAGTGAGCGTGTGTACCTTAACGCCCACACTGGGAAAAATGAGAAGTGGCAGTTTTCGGGCGGTTCCCAAAGCGGCGAGCAGCAGAACGAGTATGTCGGCAAAATAGGCTTGAGCAAGATCTCGTGGGAGAAAGACCATGTGTAGGAGGAGGTAGATCACGGTGTGCAGTATCAAGGAGAATAGAAGATGTCGGTAGTGCTGAAATCTTTTCCAGTGCTCAAATTCAGCTCTACTGCTTCTGAGCGGCGGGGAGGATTAGTGTGTTACCTGCTTTTCTAGATACTTGACAACGACAAACAGAGTGTATCGAAGAACATGAGACATTCTCTTTTGCGCTCTATGAACGTGCGGGTGGGTAGAATTGATTTGTTTTGGACGCACAGAGGAGGGCGGAGACCATGTGACCGTTAGGTTCACTATAAGGAACAACTTACCCGTTCCATAAGGAAGCACTTGATGAGACAAGATCTCCCGCCTCGATTGGAAGAGGAACTTCCCTCGCTGACGTCGCCGCCTTGACGACCCCTTTCCACGGCGACGACCGTCTGCGTCCTCGTCGACGTCGTCGTCGTCGATGTGTTTGCCGCCGTGGGCATCTGGGTCTGAAATTGACGACGTCGGAAGAGCTGTGGCCGGCGAATCGTAAATTTCTAGAGACGATTACGCGGAGTGCAAACACGAAGCGGGAGGAGAAGGCGAAACGAGAGGCGAAAAATTAATTTGAAAAGTGTATGACGAAGACGACGACGACGATGGGGTATGGATGGGTGGAACCGAACCAAATAACACATCATTCGTCGGGGCAGCGAGAGAAATTTTTCGAGAAATTGGGAGTTTGAACTGAACACACACACACTCTCTCCCTCTTTTCTCCCCCATTTTCTCGCAAAGGAATTACTGGGAAGTCAGATGATGGATGGACGGCCTTGAAAAACATCTGGTCAAGTGGAGGGGAAGGGAAAAAGAAACACGACTTGGAATTTCGGTCAATGATTGAAACGGCCCGAGAGAACCTTGTTTCGGGGCGAGCGAGTCACTTTTCGATTTTCAATTCAGGTCACCCATAACGCGTACCCCGATTCCAATTCCAATTCCAATTCCGAGAAACGGCTTTTGGCAATGAATTGAATGGACGGCGAGGCACACACTTCATTTTCATGAAAACAAAGGGGGGAGAGAAAACGCATTTTCGGGTCTGTCTCGCGAGCAACAATCATTCACCGAATCAATTACCAAAATGAGATCGTTTCTCAGCGATAATAGGCGATTGATTACTTCCCAGAATACGACGATGTGAAGAAAAGGTAGCCATCTGATTTTATTCCAGCTGTCCCCTCAATTTCCCATTTCCATCGTCGTGCTGTTGTTGTTGTGGTCATGTTCGTTGATATGCAGATGAAATCATTATGCCGTGTCCACCACTCCGCTCTTTCCTTACATATCATTCCGGAATCTTCGATAGTACAAAGACGACGTCGACGAGAGCCGAAATAGATGGCTGTTGATTCTCGGAAATCGGTCAGAACGCAACACTCAACGGATGACGAATCATCTGGTTGCAACGGAATCCACGACTACGAAACGGGTTCCGAATCCAGAACCAAAACGATAGAATCTTGCTCTCTGACGTCAGAAACAACGCATTCAGAAAATGGGAATCGTAGCCCCCTCTCCCGAATGAATGAATAATACGAGTCGGTGAATGACGTGGGGAGATCGTTTGACATCGCCGAAAATGAAGACGGGCTGGATGCAAAATGACGAAGTTCGCAAGAATGATAAAATAAAACTTGGTTTGAAACCGGGAGAGGGAAAACCGAGAAAACGTGAAAGAGAGAAACGATGTTCGGTATCCAAGAGAAGAATAGGCGACAAGTACTGGGCAGTTCATTTGCGCGCGCGCCCGCGAATCGCAGAAGACGTGACTGTCGATGAAGAGTGGCCAAAAAGACGGAAGATAGAATGAGACAGAGAAACAGATGGACATAAGCCATCTTCTCGCAGTCGATTGACCCTCGACATGGTAATTGGTATCGACAGAACACGGCTACAATGTGACACTTCCTTCTGAACCCCTTATTCCTGCTCAAGTTCTTCAAGAGTCCGTTTTTTTCCGTTTGGTTCTTCCTAATACTTGCATCCAAACACACTTTTTTCCTCCGTCACAGTTGGTTTATCAGTGTGACTAACCAACGTACACACCGCAAGAAAACTCCGATAATGGTCGTCGATTTTGGTTGCTGGCCGGTGCATCTTGCAAATGGAGGTGCATGAATCACGAATATACTCGATGAGGATGATTATGATGGTTTGCATGAACAACATGACTCACAGGACGTCAATGAGACCTATATAATGAATCACATCGACCTGGATAGTCAGTCTTCTACATTTCGTATTTTTTTTTCCTGGTCGGTTTTGCATTCCCAAACGAGTGCCGCCTTTTGGCGTGTCCCCCGCCCGCCGCGTCCAATTATCTTCCGAACAAGATGAATTGCTGAGAATGTACCGTTGATAAGGGAGGAAGGTTTTCTTGTACTCCCATCTGATAATGAACGGACAGTTGTTGATCTACGATCGATGGATGAAAATTAGGAAGCATGTGACAGCAGCGCGCAAATCTTAGGGGCCGAACAATCTTTGACCTACCTGTTGCAATAATACGCGATTTTATTTTGGATCGGGTGTGAGGAGGGATGCTGTTTCTCAAATGACACGTGCTTGAAACAAGGGGAACCGTAATCTAATTACAGACATGATCAACTGCAATTGTGGAGATCCATCGTGTGGTTACTGCCTGGCGGCTCTCGGTGATCCGTCTCACAACCTCTACTCTTTCGAGAATTTCCTCGTCTCGGACGCCGATGATTTCGGAGGCGTTGAAAGCTCCGACGCGCTGGAAACGATCTTCGTAAGAACCGGAACGAGTGTGCCATTCAATCGGGGGAATACAATTTGCAGGAGGAAGCAGAGGACGAGGCGGTGGAAGAGGTGGAGGCAGTCCCTCGAGACACCGAGCCGCACAGTGAAAACAAATTCACTGAACTGAAGGTAAACTTTATTCGAGCTTTCAACAGAACTTATGGTAGCAATTTGGCGTGCTAGATTCTATATAAAGGAGACCTCCGCTCCTCTCCTAAACTGTTTGTTTTTTCTCTTTCCCGCTCCTTTTGCACGTAATGCCAAGAAGCCCAAATGCCAGACGTGTGTACGAAACGAAATGTGTTCCCAGTGAGGAGGGAAGACAAATAAAGTTGTTTTTCTCATGACCGCATTTCTGGACGACTCACATCTCTAAAAGGGGCAATATGTTCCTCCCCTCGTTTTTTACTTTCTTCCCTCCCGCCTCCTCATCTCATCTTCTTCTCGAATCCGAGAATCCGAGAATCCGAGAATCCAGAATGAGGATGACTTTCTTCGAAAAGCTGTAATTTGAGAGGGCGTTCTGGGAAACTCGAGTATTTAGAAAACGAGAGCAACACATAATTATCCCACGACTTCTCGTAATCTTTTATACGCCTCACACACGAAAAACATTTTATCAGTTGACTCAGCCATCGTCCCATCCTGGAGTGATGTCACCGTAATGAGTGTACTCGGAGATAAAGCGCAGAATATAAAAGTAACTTTTCGGTTTCATAATTCGAATGGCCATGAGTGTTCCGATAACTAGCCATTTTCTCTCGGAGGCTGACCTTCTTTCGCGAGAAAAAACACACACCCACCCTTCTCATTTTCTTCGTCTCTTTTTCGACGTTAGAGAGCTTCTGTCTGACTCATTTCAAGAGACGTTTTACGTTTTTTTCGATTAGATCTCTGGATTACGGTAAAGCTGGTAGATCAAAATTGTGAAATATGAAACATCCGTACCCCTTCCCTTCTGGGACTTTTGAACTTTTCAGTCCAACTTTCGAGGTGAATACTTCATTCTTCTAATCTCCACATTAGGTTATCCCTTTGGGAACCATATAATTGTGAGTCAAAACTCTCTTCTACATAGACGGCGCTTCTTCACACTTATCAACGGCTCCACCTCCGTGTATTATCAGCCATCCACTCTCCAACCGCAGCCTCTTACTCATTGTTATCATTTTCTCTTTCCTCTCTCTCTCTCGACTCCCCATCCCCTCGTTGGCAAATGTCAGAAATTTTGTGACACAAACTGTGCGTTGATGATGACTCTTTTCTGTTTATCTCGTCGCTCCGCACCATTTTCGCCAGTACCGTAACTTCCTTCAGGTCACACAAATGTCAGAATCCCCCACGGGATCGTCGTTCTCACGCCTCTTCGGCGACTACGACCCCCCTTCGAATGAGCGGACGTCCGGTCCGCTTTCCGGGACATCTCCCCTTTCCCAAAAACAGACCTCACCGCTCCTCTTTTCCCCTTCCCTGCTATCCCATTTACAACTGAGCGCGAGCTCGAATGGATCAGATGATTCCGAAGAGGAGTATCTCGGTTTCCAATTGCTTCCGTATTCGCACGATTTTGAAACAGCGTCCGGGGAAAAGGCCCTGGGAGGTGGGAAGGCCTTCGGGTTTGACGGTCAAATGGTAATTTAACAGTACGATAAAGTCAATCGAAACTTTCATTTTTTCAGATTTCCGAGGATGAGAAGAAGCGTTTGAAGAACACCGAGGCGGCCAGAAGATGCAGAGAGAAAATCAAGAAAAGGACGGAAGAACTGGAAGAGGTACTGTTTTGAAGGGAAACCTTATTTTAATGACATGTTATGTTTCATTCCAAAATTGAGGTACGGTAAGAGGAAAAGAGCAGCTCTTAAACTCAAGATGCCATCCCTAAGCCTCGACACTTTCCTACTGTACCCTATAATATTATTCGAATTGACAGTCCTCATCGGAATATTTTTCAGGAACTCAGCGTGCACACCAGAAGGAACAATGCTATGAACATACAAAGACAGAACATCTTAGCCCAGGTTAGTCATTTTTGATGCGTAACACTGGGATTCCTTATGAACTAGCGTAATTTTGGGCGAACCGAAAGAGCAATCAAAAAGTTGTCAAGCACAAAGTTGTAGAGCACAAAGAGAGCTACAACTTTGTAGCTGAAAAGTTTTTGATAACTTTTTCGGCTCTCGAGTTAAAACGAGATGAAGAACGGCCGGGTGATGACTTTTAAGCCACATCCCACCATCCCCCAAAACGTGATCACACTCAAACGGTTCTTCCTAGTCGTTCCTCCATCCTCGATCTTTGGGCGTTTCCCTCAGCCCCTCCCCCTGATAGTCCCGATTCCTCATTCCGCGAGCTGTTTGCGAGGCGCATGACACTCAACAAAGAAGATAGCACAACGATGAGCACTTCCCGGTTATCAACATCTTCGATTGTTCTTCTCATTCCCCCAAACAGTTTATTCCTCGTGATCCACGTGTCCAAAAACCGTCGGCCTCGAGTCGAAATGCGCAAAGACTCGTCGTGCCCGGAAGTGAGCACAATGTTGCGCATTATCACGAGCAGACAATGATGCGTTAGAATCCACGAGCAGTTTCTCGCTGATGTTTGAAATGAGTGTTGATAAGCGGACGGTATTCATGTAGGGAGGGAAGTTGCTCGGATTGGCTGACTCTACATGATGGGCGGAACCAACAAGTAAGTTTTCCGTTTTCAGATTAAAGAGCAAGGACGGATGCTTTCCCTGCTATCGAAAGGGGATCCCAATGTGAAATCCGACATCTTCCAAGAAGTGACGAGCATCGCCGACTACTATAATCAGCAAGTGAACTCGAAAAGAGATCAGATATCTCAATTCTTTGCGACAACCTGTCACCGCTCATACTAATCCCCTTCAATTAGCTCAATTAACTTATTCCCATTAGATTACATCTGTCTACAGACATCGGCGGTGTTATAAATAAATACTCAAATTTATTGACAGTAATAAAGATATTATCGTCGTCATAATCATCATCATCATCAGGTTGAAGAAGTAGCAAGAACAAGAAAGTATGCTCAGACACCGGTAGGGGTAAAGTGCGAACAGAAGAGGGATTTGGATTCGGGAGAGGGGGAATATTTTTAAGGAGATAGGGGGTTGGTCATCAGATGCGAAAGAAGGTTTATGTCACGGCGATTGGGTTGTTGCGTTTGTTGTCTCCGATGCTATTTCCATTTTGAAGTTTGCTTCCAATGTATACAGCTTCGTCGTTACCGCCCTTGTGGTTTTGAGATAAGGGCGTGATGATGCGGCGTCGGGGCGCTTCGAAAACAACCGCCTCAAGCGTTTTCATACTGTCGAATGATCGACATTATGGACGGAGTCGCACTGCTCGAGCAAGATTGCGGTCCGGGATTGCTCGCCGTCGGGAAGTAGTCGTCGAGCTCGGCGGCCTGCTGTGCCGTCAGAGGGGTTCGCTGTCGTCCGGAATTGCGTTTGTAGGGCTCCTGAAAGATGATGTTGCCAAATAGGGATAGAATACAGGGGCTCACTTCTCCGTGAATGATAATTTCGTGGTCGGTGAGTGAGAGTCTCCCGACACTCGGACGCAGGACATCAGCAGCTTCAGGCTCATGATTCACCTGGTACTTCCTTGATCTTTTCTTCAGCTGATCCACTTTCGAGTATCTTCTCTCAATGCTCCTGGAATCGAGGAGAACTCGGTCAGGAAGTTGAGCGCCCCGACAACTTACGGTCGCAAACAGATCGGCTCCGCTTCATACTCGTCTAATCGAGTCAGGGATTTCGAGCGCAATCTCGTGTTTGCACACTCGTCAATCGAAAGAGTTGCAGTGGCGGGAGTGGCGGAAACCGTTATAGTCGTTACCGTACTCGGCGGTGCCTCCGATTTAAGGCGTTGGCTGCGGTTTTGTGATTGCGACGAGACCGATGTGCTCGTCTGCAAAAACTATCCGCCGATAATGACCACATTACAGGAACTGTTGCAGCGGTATTACGATTCGAATTCCTCTCACTCGCCGGTAAAAGTGCCCTATTCAAGATTAGACAGCGTTACCTTGGATGATTCGCCGTAGGAGACAAGCTCCTCGTAGAGTTGATCGAACGTCTTGTCGATCTCCTCCTCGCCGAGCCGACGAACCGACGTTGATCGAGACTGAAAGAGGTGAAGGTGTCGTTTTGATTCTTCCCACGTTTTCCCTACTTCTTGGGTGTGACGAGGTGGCAATCTTCGATTCCTTGCCTGCTGATATCTGCTTCTAGACGACATTACAGCCGCAGCACTTGGCTCCGTGATGTTGACCTGTAGATGAGCATTTTGAAAGTAGGTCAATGTTATTTATGATATTGGTCAGTTGTTCTCTACTGATTACTGTAGCGGCTAGGCTCCACCTCTACTTGTCATTCGTTCATTCTCTTCTTCTAACGAGTTGCAAAACGAAAGTTGTTTGAATTAAAAGAGCATACAAAGTGGTTACGGTAGTTTGAAATGCTGAAAATGTTAATCACCTGGTTGAGGTCAATCGTGGCGGCAGATTGTGTGCGACACACTGGCGGACGGCAGTAGTTAGAGTCCGACGGGTTTTGGGATTGGAGGGTTAGCGAGGAACGCATCTAGATTAGTGAACGTTCGAGTGAGTGACTGTATAATGTGAAGAGAAGAGATAGAGACGTCAACTTACGATAGATCTCGACGTCGTCGGGTTCGCACCGCTGAAGACGCCGCCGTTCATGTGACACGTGCATTTCTCCTCTCTAATCGGTTCGGAAACAGACGTCTTGCTGCCGCCGAGCAGCCGTGACGCGGACAAACTGCGTCTCCGGCTGCTCTCCTCTTTCGAGTCAACTGACTTTCGCCGCTTCTCCAGGTACTTTGGCACTTTCTTGTGATTCTTCATGGACACCTCGGCAAACTCGGGTCTTCCGAACGGAATCACTTTGGTGTTGTCAATGCTGAGCATCAGTTGCTTCGTCTTCTCCGGAATTTCCACCGAGTAGTGGTCTAACATCATCCGCTTCAGCTCCTGCATCCAAACTCGCTTCTGCTCCATCGAAGTGGCCAGGAACACGTACTGAGCTCGTGGGTTGTCGAAAGAAAGCACTTGGAAGCTGAGCGGCTCTTCCGGGCAGATCCATTCGTTGAGCATCAAGTTCGAGCACTAAAACAACCAGTGAGCCTTGTTCGGAAAACTCTCGATTACCATAATATAGTCTTTGCAGACGTAGCTTGAACCTCTTTGCTTCACAATTAGCAACATTTCCTCAAAGAGGAACAGAAGGCGGGTGGTTTTAGAACCAGCTTGGCGGAACGACGCCTCCAGCAATAAATCACCGTACGCCGACAAATTACTAATTTGAATCTGAAAGGGAGAACTGTCGTTATGCGTTGAACCCCTAACGCCTTCTACCTCGTCGGCTTTCCATTTCTGAAGTGTCGATTGAAGCTGTCCGACGCGTTCGGTGTGCTCCGCTTTCTTCTTCTCATCGTTTATTCTGGCCGCTTGTGACGTCATCACTTCATGCGCACGTTTCACTTGATTCAGCTCGTCCGGGCTTGTCGTGGAGGGCATATTTTTGAAAATGTTCTGAAAGTGTCCAGTTAAGTTGGCGATCGCTATACTTGACGACTATCACCTCCAAGAACAAGTGGTACTTCAGAATGCGTTGGACAGGTTTCAGAAGGAATGCCGACAGCGGAAGCGAGTGACCAAGGGCTACTTGACGATCTTGCAGTGCTCTGGCCACTGTCGGCTGTTGCTGCAGATGGTACAGAGTGGACATCATCCGGTGGTAGTTGGTGCAGTACTCGATGTAATCTTCGAACTTGCCGCAGTTGTCGACGAAACATTTGCTCATCTGGAATCACGCGCTATTTACCCCGATTACCAGCCTGCTCGCTTACTTTCACACAGTCCAAATCTGTCGAGTCCAGCTGCATGTACAGCTGTTTGTTGAACGCGAAAATGCGCTCAACACAGCCGAAAAGCGACGAGATGGTGTCAAGAGTCACTTTGAGCTTTTCCCGTTCCTCAACCATAAAATCCATGTAGCCCTTGATGACAGCGTTCAAGTCTTCCACATAGGTTCGTTCCGTGTCGAGAAGTTCGATGGCGATGCGGTCCAAGTGAGTCAGAGAGCCTCGTGAGAGGAGTGCCGACTTCCTTGCCGAAGACTGTGACGACAGCGAAAAGGTGGTGCTGATAGCGCTATCTCGATTGCCGGCCGAATTGTTGTTGTTGGTCTCATCTCCGCCGTCGGAACTTCGAAGCGACGACCTGGCACTACTGTATCCGGTCGACGAGGAGACGAATGAGAGACGGGCGGACTCCTGGAATTAGCCTCGTTTAGCGACGAGGAATGCGGCGTCGTGTGAACTGACCTCATCTATCGTCCGATCGGCACTGGCTGCCGACATGCTTTCCAGAGGGTACGAAAGTGTTCGACTCGTCACAGAGTGACCACTGCAAAACGAAACGATGAGACGAAGAAGATGGATTTGGGCGGGCGAGCGATGGAAAAAGAGATAGCCTGGGAGCCGCCTCAACCGCCTCGCAGCTAAAAGTGCAAGATGGGCAAGATGGCTCCGTTTCAATAAATCACTGAATTACGGGGTTTCGGGAGAGCCGACACTGAAGAGATAATTGCACTCGTGTGCGAGGAATCTTGGCGAAAAAGCTTTACGCTAGATTGCACCACAAACCCGGAAGGAAGACCTCTGCCGGAAAAGGAAAAACACGAAGCGACGAAAAGTGTTCGTGCAATTTCTCGCCGACTAACTGGAGGGAAAACGGTGGGGGAAACGACTTTAGGCGGGAACATCCTCCCAAAAAGAAGTCGGTCGGGCGAGGCCATGAGGCCAGGCCCAATAATTAGGTTTTTGTGCTTTTGTTCGCATTTCCTGAACGCGAACATCGTCTTTTCCACGACGGAGAAAACATTTGAGAACGAAGACAAATTAGTCGAAAAAATGTCGATATCTACATACATATGTACAGCTTGATTGAATTGCAAATGAGGTAAAACGGGAATTGTGTTTGTGCGTGGCGGTGGTGGTGGTGGCTAATTGTTACGAGAAACTCGACTTCATCGCAATAGTGTGTGGGTGTTTTTAGTGAAATCAAGAGAGGCAAGTTTCCCCCCTCCAACACGTATATCACGAGAAATACGATAGTTCGACCTTCCTGGGGGCGACGGAGCAACAAAGACGATGAAATTCGAGCGGTGCAACAAAAAAGTGTGGAAGGAGAAGAAAAAAGGAAACGACGAAGAAGAAGAAGAAGAAAACATTAGGGCGACGTTTCGCGTGGGAAACAAAACGTCCGACGTCACCAAGAGCAACAAATGAATATTCTCGAGCCGATTGATACTTTTCGATGCTCACACGGAAAGGGGCGTCTCAAGCTCGAAATGGAAAGCGACGACGCGGAAAATCCGTCGGCAAACAGGAGAACCAGAAAAGTGCGAGAGGGTAGCGGGAGGGCGCAATGAACTGTTCCCTCCCTCCCCCTCTGCTGGTTTGTACTTTCATCGCCACCAAATTATGTATGAATGTCTACTGGAACACAACGGAACACGGCGCCACCGAATAGCGTGAAGCAGCGCCGGAATAGGCCAAAACTGACGATGCATGACACGGGGCCTAAGAGGACCGAATACCGCAAAGAAAGCCGTCAATTTTCGGCTTTCAAGACGAGACAAGAGGAGAAAAACCGATTGTACACGTCCTTCAGAGCGATGTGATGATTGAGGTTCAACAAAGCAGACGGTCGGAATCGAGACGAAAAACCGCCGTTTTTCATGCTCCCGAAAGGTCATAGGATGAAGAAACCACCATTTGAAATGGCATCTCTAATGGGATGTGAATCGGATGTGAAGGAAGGATCAGCCCCCACCCTAGCCTCCCGGTCGAGGTGGACTTGGTGTTTGGAGAACTCTTGTTTGAGGTTGGTAAAGTCGGCTAACAAGGGGCGACAAGGGTACAGAAAAAGCTGTGAAGTGACAACGTTTACTTGTCAGTTTGTGGTCTGAACATCGAAGAGCACTTGACGTTTAGTAAATCGCTAGAGGATCGAAAACGCTTACTCTTTCTTGCAAAAAGCGTAAGCATTCAAAGAGTCAGTGTAATGAGGATCGCTCCCCCACAAAACATGCGCCAGTGTTTGCCCACATGAAAAGAATGTTTCGAATTTTTCGTCAACCTTTCTTCCGAAATCTGGCGATTATCATGCGATTGTTTATTCAAAGAGCCACCTCGAAGAATGGATCATTCTGTGGAGACTACGAGTGAGTAGAGGGGGTCAGGACGGCTGTTCGTTGAGGAAAATGACTGGACAAGTGAGATCTACACTGCCAGACGAGTGACCATTAAAAACTGAAAAAAATCAACGCCGACACTACATCTGTTAATAATATCTCAGTGGTTTAAGAGAGAGAGGGGCCTATTACAAACATTAGTAATAATTGTGGCCAGAAGCAGTTAGCAGGGTGTGTGTGTGTTTCCCCCCTCTTCAGATACTTGTCTCTTCCTCCCACTATTATCAAAAGAAGCAAAAAAAGAACAATGGACGGTGTGAAGGGGAACTGTCAAAACGACTACTGCGGTTTGCGTCTTCCTGCGGAATGGGGGCCAAAAAGAGAGCGAAAGAAAGATAATTGGGGAGTTGCTTCCGGACGGACAAGACAAGGCGACCTAGGTGTTTGAAAACGGGCCGAGAAGATAGGTGACAACGAAAAATCAAATCTGAAGGGGGCACTTGAAGTGTGTGTCCATCTCAAACTGGACGCAATTATAGTCGTGGAGTAAGAAGGAAGACTAAAAGATCTAGGTCATTTCGTCAGAATAGTCAGAATAGAGGGATGAAACATTTGGACTAAAAGAAAGAAAAAAATCAACCCAAAGTTGGAGACTGGTATTTGCAATGCTTTGCACATCTGGTGGCATTAAGCGGCTTGGAAATGGACAAAATGGGTCAGTGCTAAAGGGCCGGACCGGTTCGAAGGATTACGTGAAGCATGGTTTGAGCCAAACCATGTGGGTCAAGAAGAGACAGACAGAGACTCGACAAACAACTCGTGAGACAGAAAGGGGAAAGACGGCGAGATCACACAAGTCATATTCTTACAGACAAAGCATAATTCTTCTTCACATCACAAGAGAGGAGAGACGAAGAGTGACCGTTTTAACCTTGAACACGGCATATAGTAAAGGGGGACACTATCGGGCAAAAGGTGAAAGGGTGCGAATTCGCATATGAATTCGGAAACTAATTGCGCAAAGCCTCCCCCCTCCCCTCCGACGAACGGATCATGCACAGTGTAGTGGAAAGCAGCCGAGAAGAAAACGACGCGGGTTTTCGGATAACAAGAGGATGCACGACGATCAATGGTCATCCGAGAACACATTGCGCAGCGCACGCACTTTTTTCACAGTTTCGTCACCGATTCTCAAGTACGGAATAGAGAGAAACAGATACATATACCTCGAGAACGCAAACATCTCGTTGCCGCGGAAGCATGCAAAATCTGGGTTGGTGTACATAACACGAAATTGTGGTGGGTGGGTGGTAAAGGAGTGGTATCTTCTTCTGTTGCTGCTGCGAAAAGAAGGTGTTTCTCTCTGTTTCTGTTTCTCGGAAAACCTTGAAATGGAGGGGGATGGGCACAGAGATAAATGGCGCACCCGCTAGATGAATTGAGAGATTTAGATTGAAATGCCCAAAAAAAGGTCAGCAAGTCGCAAGAATCGGAAAAACTTTCGAAATGTCACTCGGGGGCTTCAAGAAAGGTTGCTAATTTATTGTAACAAGTGGGGGGCTGTTGCATGTTCGCTACCACTGACAATGTTCTCTAAGCTGAGGGCCGAGCGCTTGTCGCTTCAGATCTGTCACCGCTTCTACAACGCCTTCTGCCCTATTGCGGTCCTAGTCCAATTACGTATGCATCGTTCATCTTCACCTATCACACAGCCTTCGTTCTGATTGGAAAGAAAATCGGCAGAAGGGCAAGAGAAAAGGTGCGAGAGGAACGGAGTCGGAGGGAAGAGAGCAAGTGTGGAGCCAACGAGGGATTACCTTTTTTCTTTGTTGCAAACAGCGCAGCATTGCGTTCGAGACGTCAGAACCGGCGGGGTGATTATCATCGGAACTCTGAAATGTGGAAAAAAAACCGCTACCAGTCGTTGTTCAGGTAAGTCTTACGGCTCAATTGACTTTTTGCTGCTCTTCCTCCTCAACAGGGTTCCTTTCTTATCTTCCTGGCCCAAACTTTGCTGCTGCAGAATGAACTTGGACTCATTTTGGTCCAGTATTCGGTAGTTTCGCTGTCGAACGCCATGACTCCGTCGTCTTCGCATGACGGGTGTCGCATTTATAGAGGCCTCATTGAAGTTCGAGTAACTTCTGAAAAAGTGCACTTTGAAGACGTCGGAGGACTCTTGTGGACGTCTTCCAAACCTGTTGTTCATTTCGGTGATCGTGATGGTGGAGTCTTCGCTGAGCGCCAAGCTCACGTCGACAGGAGACTGTGATCGTTGTATTCGTTCCGATATCATACTTTGAGTCATGCGAGGATCCACCTCATGCTCTCGATCACGTTGTCGGTATCCTGAAGTGAGAAGCGAAAGTTTTGGATCGAAAAGAAAATAGAGGTGCGACACAAGTTATCAATACCGCAATTCGGAACGTTTTAGTGGGAGAGAACAACGATTATGCGATGTGTAGTCGGAAGCGGGCATGGGAACTAATCGGATTAGCCGATGTTCGCGCAAACGCCGTTCTTACCTTTGTTTCGTGGCAGAAAGAACATTTGCTTCTTCACGAAAGGAGGCTTCTAGACACTGCCACCCGAGGTGTCATAAATTGCTTTTCCCGAGAGAAAAGCGCCGTTTTTAGATGAGTTTTGTCCCCTAATGGATCTACATTTGCGAAATATCAGTCGGAAGGAAGGGGGAAACAAAAAAACTCTCTTACAACTCGTGAACAAACACCGGTTTCTGTGTTCTGTCGATCTATGATGTGACAACTCGAGTGGCCGCCGGGCGAAGGTGGTATTCGAAAAGTGTAGGACCCCGGGAGCCACACAAAATGGTCATTTAGATTAGGAATCAGTTGTCCCCCCTCCCCCCTTCTCGCCTCCCTCCCTTCACTCACGCACACTCGAACGGATGGACCCAATGGGATGGCTTTTTGCAGGACGAGAGGGGAAAATGAGTGAAGAGATGAGAAAAAGATACGGGATGTGCTCATTGAAGCGGCGACTAGAGGAGAGAGAGATAGCGCATCGACTTATCGCCGACACCTTTGAAGATTCCGAAAAGAACAAGACACTCCGAGCTAGCATGTACTACTCGGAACTTGCAATTACTTTACCTAGAGTTGCCTGATCTGGTTGAAAGCCCTATTGGTTTCTTCATAAACCTCGTCCAACCTCAACATCCTTTTACAGGTCTAACACAAACCGAACAGGTTTCCCTATCATCTCTCATAACTCCCCCAACACTTCAGGCCGGAATCATCGTCGTCCTACAGTAATCCGACCTATCATCTTTTTGGTGGCATATCTCTATCATCTTTTGGTGGAATATTACAACCCGTTTCAATGTTGCAAGTGAGTAGCATCTCTCCCAGAGATTTCGAATGGGGCGAAAAGACCTTTGAGTGATAATATATCAGATGAAAACATGACATCCATTTGTCAGCATTCGCCGTACTCTCCCTCTCTTTTTTCTTTCGTTCTTTATCTCTCTTCGTTGTTACACCGAAAAGTCAGCGAAATGAAGAGCGAACGATGAACGATTCAGGTGGATGTGAAAGAGAAAGCGCTACATGGAAAATGATGTTGTCGAGTTCGAAATTGATAGTAAAGCCGTCGCCGAAAACTTCAAGATCGAATTTCAGCGAAAATCTTAAAGTTTTTGTTCCACCGAGTCAGGGAGAGGAAGCAACAACAAAGCATCACAATAAGAAGTGCACATTTTGCCTCGCCAGCAGCTATACGAACAACCACTAGACGCGTGATGAAGATGAATGTCATAATACGACGGAGATAAAAGACACCCATTATTTTCGGATATTTCTCTTTTATTTTTTCGATTCAAGTGCCTCGCTTACCATTTATTATGATCAGCGCTTCGGTACAGTATTTCAGAAGTGTGTGGAATAGCTTTGTGGACATGATTGGGTAGAATATGAGAAGAAGAAGAAGAAGAAGGGGGAGGAAGGCGTCTCCCATGAGCCTAACTGCTCAACCTCTTCAGGTAATACTAGATGCTTGCATGGACACAGCCCAGTAATGGATACATCGAAGGGGGTTACCCCTGGGTTGAAGAAGAAGGGGAGAGGGAGAGAGAAAGAGACCACCCCCCATCATCGTGGAGAAATTAATGGGTGATAAATGAAGGAGCGTGTAACAAAACGGAAAAGGATGTGTAAGCTACCCCCAGTGCGATGGAGAAAGTATTCAGAGAAAAGAACACGCAGTTTTGGCGTATGCTTCTCCTTTTTATCAGCAGCATGTCAAACTGAAGACTGGCAATTCAGACAGGAGAGTGATGATAGCGAACTCGAATTTGGACAAGAGGCGATAAAAGTGAAAATTGCACAAGAAATGTGTGCCGCTTTTAGACGGGCAAAAGTCGCCCTCCTATTGACCACCGGCTAGTCTCTTTTCATTGTTGCTATTATATGTTTTTACAAAACGATCTCATATGACGACGACGACGGCAACAGAGTGACCACACAAGAAGGAAATCGTGGTATCCGATTACCTATTAGCTTTGTTGTTCTGAACACTACCATGAAACGGGGAGCCTATTTTTTTGAAAACAAACTCTCACGAACTATACCAAGGGAGCGGAAAGTAAAGCTGACGAGCGGACGGGGCGCGCATAAAAGCAATCGTTCTCTCTCTCTCTCAATATTGCCCTTTTTCATGGAGTATGTATGTGTATGGTCGGGGGGCATAAAATTGGAATTACGTCTGTCGACTGAATAGACTGGAATTCTGGTCGTGATTCGAACTGCTGAACGAGAAGACGAACGTGAACCAACCCCGGTGGGGGCACTAATTACGGGAAGGTTGTGAGGAAACAAAGGGTCATCCCATACATGTACATATTCTAGCAGCGGCGAAACAAATGTAGTAAAGCAAGAAAAGGGCTTCTGTCCGCTTCGGGCTTCTGAAAAACGACAAAGAGGTCAACGGGGCGTTGTATGAAATATGTGGATCGTTTCCGAAGTCATTCATTCTGTGTGGGGGAGAAATAATTATATTTGGCGATTCATCGCCCCCTTTCCGGAATGGGTACGTACTGTGTGCGTGTGATAGGGAGAGATAACAGGTGAGTGACAGTCAGGATGCGTTCAGTAGTATAATATTCGGGCCGGTTAATGAGATTATCAGGTCGGGGCGGAGAGCGAGAAAAGAACAGACGCGACGGAAGGAAGGAAGGAAGGACGTTGGGGAATGCGCTTTTATAGATTTCGCCATAATCATCTGTCTGTTTCTCATAACCATTAGAGAGAGGTCGACGATGGATCGGAAAGGAAGAAACTCGTCAACAACCGGATAAATGAAACGCAGGAAGGGCAGCGATGAGACGGTAAACGAGGCAGCAGGAAGAGAAGGAAACGGAACAAACGATCCGAGTACTGAGCTCAACGGGAAACGTGTGAGCTCTAGAGCAACTTGAGAGCAATCGGGTGGGGGGAAGGGAACAGTTGAAAGCTCGCAGATTTCCGGATGGCTTGAGTACACTTTATGTAATCATGCAGCACTTATTGACTTCTCGGAAAGTTGAGCCGTTTTTTTTTCCCAACTTTCACTCGAACAACTTGTGAAAAAAGGTTTGCGCTTTAAAGTGAATGGGGGGGGGGGGTTAGACGACGTTTTTCGAGAATAAATCAGAATCCGGAGTGAAGGCGGTTATGTATGATTTAAACCGGCGTGTGAGTCCGTGGCTTTTGCCGACGCTCTCTGGGTCTCTTGATTGAAAGTGATCTGAAGGCGGCTAATTCTCAGATATCACACGCATCTTACGCAACTGTCGCGTAGACATACACACACAAACGCACAATCGGTGGCAACAAGCCAGAGCAAAAGAAAATAATACAATTTATCGAGAAGAGTTCTCAATCTCAATGAATCGGGTGTGAAAACGCGGCGGTCAGGATGAAAAATGAAAAATGGAAACAAGCGATCTGTGTACAGTGGATTGCCGACTTTTCACTGCCTCGAGCAGATAACAAATATTCGGCATAATAAAATTAGTGGTGGGAGGAGGAGAGACCGGAGGATAACACTAGGCACAGGTGCCTCTTCGCGCGCGCGCACACACACTGGCGGTGTAATTTGGCTTGCAATATTTGACACTTTCTCGATGGGCACAAAAAAGAAAAGGCGGGCGACTGACGAGACTCTGATGAGCATTCTGGAGACTGAGTGAGTGCTCGCCCATGAAGACGACGGCCAAAAGAGGAGATGTCTATCGAGAGAAACTGACAAATGTCATTTTCTGGATGGGAGGTTGTCCTATACCAATTTGTTTAGATTACGTCTTCTTACTCTTCCTACTTCATTCATTCACGCTGAACAACTTCTTTCACGCCTACAGAGACGTAACAATGCGGCGCGGGTCATAAAGGGGGTCTGCAAATGGACGGAATTATAATAACTGTACGTTTGGCATCCGCGAATGCGCATGGATGACGTTAGAGGTCAATTCCACTTCCCCCCCCCCCCCCTTTCTCCACTGGACGGATGGAGGATTGAAAGCGAGGAGCAAAACGAGAAAGTTTCAAAATCCGGCCAATAAGTTGTTCTTCCGTGGGAAATTGGATTGCCAGACGGCGTGGCAGACAAAGATGATTAGGAAAGGAAGAAGGAGTATACGAGAGAAAGAATATGTGTAAATGCGTGAAACGCGTGAAGATTCATTCTTGCCAGTTTTTAAACTTCCGCGGGACGCTATCATAAATCGTGTTGCGAACGTTCGAAAGACGAAAGGGGAAGGTGAAGGAGAAGAAGCCAAACAAGCTTTTTGCTTCCTGCCAAGCTTTTTTTTAGAAACGCAGGTCTCAGATACTCCACGAGAGAGAAAAAGAAAGAAGAAGAAACAACGATCTAAAACGGGGGGCAAATTAAAGTCGAAGAGCAAATGAAACGTACGATCTTGAGTGTGTCATCTATGTTTCTCTCTTCCTCAAAAAAAAAAGAGGCGAATAAAAAAGAAAAAAACTGTAGTAAACATGCGCGTCGTCGACACGTTGCGAGAGCCAGGTTAAGAGGGTATAAAACAAACAAAACAATTTGCCGATGGTTGTGATGATGTACTCGAAAATGAGGAGGAGGAGAGTGACACACGGGTATTACGAGAAAATGCGAAAATTGAAGGAGCCGATGGAGAACGAACCTTGCAGTCGGACGGTCGGCTCGTTGTCGTCGGCACACTCGCTGAGATGGTTGTCATCGTAGTAGCTGAACCTCCGGCGGATCCATGAGAATCCCAGCGACATTTGGGGGATGAGGTGGGTACCTTCAGAATCGGTTTGAAATGAGGAAGGTGTGGGAACGAGGAGAAGATTCAGAAGACGAAGTATGAGGAAAATATGAGATTGGGTTCCTAATCCTATCAAATAGTTGGATGAAATGGAGTAATGTGACAGAATACGTTAGAGAAGAACCGTAATTGACGAACTTTCGAATGGAAAACGAGGGAAAAGTGGGGGAGAACCAAAGAGTGTATGATGTTTCACATGGTTTTTTGAAAGAAATTATAGGACGAAAGCGTTCCACTTTTTTTCGCATCTTGTTTCTTCCTCGAAGCATGGGATTTGCGGAAATTGTGTGAAACATGATCGGATCGGAAGCAAGAGTAATTATGAAAGGGGGTTCTCGGCGGGATTGAACTCCTCCGAACCGGCGAACAAACAACATAGTAAGATGGGGGGGGGGGGGGGGCGCAGAAGTCGATGGATACCATTTCATTTCCTCCTCCCGCGCTGCTGACACGGAACGGAAGTTGAAAGTGGCAGTAGTACATAGTAGTGGTGGAATCTCAATAGACTCGGCTCGGCGAGCCACGCACGGGTGGCGGTCAGCCCGCTGCCCCCCGTCACACTACTTGGTCCGTATTTACACTCTTAATACGGGGGGGATTCACTGGTCGGCAAGACGGTAAACTGACTGTTTTGCATCAACTATGTTTAGAAGGGAAGATGATGCGAGAGGGGGGAAGGCCGAGCTTCTCCTCTTCCAAAATGTTTATTGGGTTTATAGGGAAATGTGGATTATTGAAGGGATTCCTTAGTTGGGCACAGAACAAACATTGGGTGGGGCGAAAAGTTTGAAACCTCGCAGGACCCCCCTTCTTATGAACACAGCTGATAGTGATGTGGTAGATGAACAAACACTTCTTATCAGCTTTAGCACCACAACGTTTCGAGAAGCACTCTCAAAAAGCTATTTTTCAGCAGTGTCGCGTTGCAGAAGAAAACAAAGCTATAAATTCAGCACCACCTGCATATCAAAACACGAAAGGTGTCTCGGGGGGAAAAGAGAAGGCGAGGGATGTGCGAAAAGAGCCTGCGAGTGGATAATACTCGAACGGAGTGCCCTTTTGCAGAGAAACCTGTTTATTTATTTGAACGCCAATGCTCTATTTGGTTTGATTTATTGGGGGAGGGGACGAGTGTGACGAAGGAGGAGGCATTGCAAAGAAAGAAGAGTGAGAAAACTGAAGAAAAAAGCGCCTACATCAAAAGAAAGCCGAGGGGCCCCCCGGCAATTAGTCTAAATGGCAGAACAATGTTCTTATCCCACTGACAAATGACAACTGACTCTACCTGCCGCTTTGACTTCAAAGTTGTTAAGTTGGCCATCAGGAGCTTTGGTCAAACACTGCGATTAGCACTTGGAAAAAGGAAGAAGAGAATGACGGTTCGAAGGCTTCCGGCGGTGTGAAGAAAGCACAGAATCATGCCGAATTAGCACTCTTAACGTCGGAAAACTGAGCACCAGATGGGCAAAAATGATGGATTGTATCAACGGAAACGCGCAATTAGATTTGGAGGCACCAAAACAACGGACGGAAGGGGGTGCGTGCACCTAACCCTTTCTCCCTCCCAACGTTGTGCTCTTTTGAATGACCCTTGCCGTTTCCTCAATCAAGCTTCAAGGTATGAAGTGTTCTAGAGTGGGAGGAGGGACACTTGGGAAGACGTTGAGATGCACGATGGTCCCTCCATGTACCATGTTTGCCGATTCCACTGTCCACAACAAGAACATCTGTCCGGGATAAATGGAGAGGCATAATTGATTTCCCATTGTTTTCCACCCCAGAAGCATGCACATCAGACATCACACGGTCACGCGTTACCGGACTCACCTACTAAATAAATGAATCGACGTTTTCGATCCGCATTCATAGCTCGGCTAACAATACGACAGACATTGATATTGCAACTTCAGTGTGGAAAATAGGTATCTTCTTTTTTCGAAATGTCAGGTTCGGACGAGACGGCGGGGTGAGTGTCCGAATATCAGATAAGAGATATGTGATATCACGAGAGAGGAGCCCGAGGCGCATCAGAGAGACTTCGCGGCGAAAGAACGCCTGTTCTCACGCTTCGCATCGTAGACACGAGACACGAGAGAGCGAGTGATAGAGTGCACTCTTCTCGTCGATCAAATGTGAAACACACGAGTGAAACGGAGGACCACCAGAGCATCCCGACTCGCTCGCTCGACAGATAAAAGATACGCCGGCGTTGCATCAGCGAGTAGATAAACGGGGACTCGATTTGATTTTGTGTGCCTGACGTGGTGTGGTGTGGCGTGGCAGTTCGAATTGATCATTCGAACCGAATCATGGTCTATAGTCATATAACTTCTATTCGTTGGGAAGATTCACAAAAATGACAAACAATAAAGCTTCACGAGAGGGGGGGGGTACTGAATGGAATAAGAAACGAGGGTGCGAATAAATGGCTAAACGAATGAATGGTCAATGAAGGGATTGGAATTCGAACACTGCTGGCCCGGGTCACAGTCTGCATAATGAAGCGAGCGAGAAGCCGCGAGTAGAGCGATTCGGAGGGCTACAGCTTTCGGATTCTGTCGGTCATGAACTCGATGAAAGTGGCCGCTTGCGAGAAGTCATTCGTGATATCTTCTTTCAATTTCACCTGAAACCCGGGATTTGTAAGAGAATCTCAAAAAAAAAGTCCAACTTGAGCCAGCTCACTGAGAACGTCGAGAAAGTTTTCCGATCGAATCACATGTCTTCCTTTGATATCGCCGACTGAATTTCTCTGCTCGTTTTCTGGTTCGAAGCGAGGGGTCTGCGGTATTTTCCATAATCCGTAGGCAGGAATCATCGGTATCTTGTGGGTTTTGAGCATATCCGGGTAGACAGGTGTGAAGTTCATGATGTGTGTTGAAGCGCGAGTGGTTGTGGTCGGTGCTGTAGAAGATGTTGTGGGCGGTGAAGATGTTGTTGTCGTAGTAGTCGTGGTAGTGGTTGTAGGCGGAGGAGTGGTTGTAGTGGTTGTAGTAGTTGAACTTGTAGTCGTTGGAGGCACCGTTGTAGTTCTAGTCGTGGTTGGAACAGGAGTTGTTGTTGGTGTTGTTGTAGAAGATGTGGTAGAAGTAGTTGTTGTGACAGGCGTTGTCGTTACACAAGGAGCGGGCTTTTCGACACTGACACTCGCAATCTTCTTTTTCGTCCAATAGGACGGTTTATAAGTGGGCATCGGTGTGACATCTTCAATGTCTGAAAGGTGCGAGTTCGAGAATGGATCTTCTCCGTCCCAACCATGTTTTATCCGCTCTTCTAATCGCTTCAAAGTTTGTGTGGGTGTGTACATTCGCCTTCGATTTCCATTCCGATCAGTGTTGTCCTGATGATCCTCAATCGTTTCAGCCTGAAAACATATGGTTTTAAACCGATCTCCTCAGCCTAACTGACCTCTTCAGATGATTTGGCTGCCACGTTTGATTTCATTTTTGCTGCCATATTCTGCAATTCAAGAATAACCTACATTTCAGACAAATCTATTGTTTTTCATACTTACCGGATATCTCATGCAGCATGTGAAAGCGGCGCATTGTACGTAACCTGCTAGGCACTGACAATTAAAGTGATTACATCGAACTCTTTGTGGTGGGATTATCAAACAGTCCACGTGGCAAGAAGGCATACTAAAAGTCAGATAAAATCTAAAATGGTAGAAATTATTAATTACCAATCAGGTCGACAAGTTGGCTCATTAATTGAGTTGTAAAAATGTGCCTCTTGCATGTACTGCAGCCGAGCAACGCATTGTTGATTGCAATGCGGCTGGCAGGCGGGAACACATTGAGTGTTTAGAGCCGGGGACGGGTGCACCACCAGTACGAGCGGATGGGAAGGTCCCGGAGAGCCTGGAGAGCCGGTCAAGAACCTACTGAAACGATAGGCGATACTCACCTGGCAGAGCTGTCGCTTGGATGGTAGTTGACACCTGGGAGAACTGCTGCCTCGATTCACAACACTCGCCTCCGCACCAGCCGCTCAGACAGCCGCCTCCCTGTAAACAATAATCGAACCTCCCATCTCTCAGAAGAAGAAGAGGACGCTACCTGGAAGAATTCTCGCTGTGGCTCCATGGGAAAACGGGGGAAGCCAAACAATCGCTTTTTGGACGCCACTTTCAGGACGTCTTCTTTGCTAGGCTCTTGATTTGAGCTTATCGGCAGCACGTTTGGATTGACGTGAAACTGGGTTGCTGGTGGAGGAGGTAGTGAGGGAGCCGGTGTCAGCGGCTCTTCTAATATTGGTGGCAGAAGCTGTGAAAGAATCGAAGATCCGAAGCTCTGAGACATGTGGCTTGGGAAAACCGATGAGTTCGATGAGAAAGTCGGTGGCGTTCTCATGGGAACTTCCGATTCCAACAGTCGCGGAAAGTTCGGATTGACTGACACAAACTCCTTCGGTGGTTGCGGTTTCGACGGGAAATGGTACCGTTGGCTTGATTCCCGTGGAAGCTCCGAAAGCCGAATCGGCGGTGGGATTTGTTGGTAGAAGAATGGGGCGCTGGTCACATTTCGGGGAAAACTTGCAAACTGGATGGGTCGATGAGAACTCGTGAAAACTGGTGAAGGTGTAGTCGTTAGAACTATACCCGTTGGCATAGCGTAAACGTATTCAGGAGAACGGAACAGTTTGGGATCAGGGGGCGGAGTTTGAATGCGAACTGGATGGAAGAACTGTTTGACGGGTGCTGAAAACTGGCACGATGAGCAAATCTGACCTTCAGAAGTCGTGGACACCTGGGTTGAAGTATCGAGGTGGTGGCTGCATTTGGGTCACATGGTAGTTGCTCACAACCGGTCTCTCAATGCTAGTCTTCCCTAGAGCCCAGTTACTGTACTTCTCCGCTATGTTCGAAACTCGATGGACAACCTTGAAGAGACTAGTATGGTCATTGTTGGAAGAAGCTCACAAACCGAATCGACGTTCTGATCTACTGCGCCAACTGAAGCAAGAAATAGAATAAAAGCGAAAATATTTTTGATGATAGCCATGCTCACCGATGGAATTATCAAGCGTAGTTTGGAAAAGGAAGGAGAGGCGCTCAACTTTGACACATTTCTTTTCTATTTGTTCAGAATACAATCAAATCCAATGACGGACAGAACGTAGGAAGGATATTTGCATAATCGCAAAAGGCGTTGCGTAATTGCACGAGCCAAGTGTACTCAGCTCCAATTTCAGGATGTCACAAATTGTGCTGGAAGTCGAAACCAATTTGGATTTTTATTTCACACCCTTGCTTATCAATAGATCAATTCAATGAATCAGTTCGCTTTCTCGAACTTCGCCAGAACAGCAGTGATCTTGGGAAAGCGTTGCGACATGTTCTTTCTAGTGACGAGAGTTTCGGGATCGAGGAAGTACTCCGATCTGTACTGCTTGTCGGATCCTTCGGGGGTGAAGGTGTAGACGATGGTTACCTGATCCTTCTTCTGAAAGCAAAACGGTTCCACTGGAATAGGCACCACCTCATTCTACCTCGTCCCCTTCACACTTCACAATAAGCATCACAGCTTCGTTCGGATCGAGCACCCCAGTAGGCGTAGTTGTCGCCTTTCGTAGCGTCGTGCTCACCCCGAACGCGATTCGTCGCCCCGAGGTGTTGAGCAACTTGATGTGATCCGGCTGCTGCGAGACGTCGAGAGCCGGCGGCGACAACTGTCTGGCGAGCGCGGCGCTCAACGATTGGGTGCTCATCGTACCGCTTGAAAAGTCTTTCTTCCGCGTTGAAGCGCACTGCAAGAATGAAGCGTGTTTGTCTGATCAACGGCTCACGTCAGAATATTCTCCTCCGCGCAGGTTACGGGCGAATGCACGTGGCCACGTGAGAAAGTTTTCGAAAGCGGGCAGATGACAAGATCACCGAGAGCATCGTGGGAAAGTCCGATGAACACGCCTGTTTGGAATACTCGCCTGAAAAAAAAGAGACACACGTGGTGTAAACTTGTAAACTCCACTCTACTTATCATTCCTATTCCCGCATCATATTTCAAAAAATGAGCCCTGGAGGTGTTCTCCTACTTACGTATTACGGGATCATCGGCCTTTTTGGAATCATCCTCAACGGCGTCCTCCTCTATTTGTCCGTTTTCCGTTCGCCAACGCAAATAAGAGTCTATCGTGTTCTTATTATCAACTTTGCCATAACGGATCTACTATCGTCCTTCTTCATCATGATTATCACGCCAAGGTAGTTGTAGGAAGCCAAGAATATTATGACGTGGAGTGTTTTTTTTTGCGATAAAAATTTAAAAATTGTTTCCTGGTTTTTGGCTTCAAATTATTGACACGTCATTAAATGTGAACTTACAGAATGATCCCACTCGACTTTGCATTGGTCCACTTATTCTACGGCGTCTGTCACTACATCGACAGATCGTTTTGCTACGCTTGCTACAGTATGACCCTACACCTGTTCATGCATTCCATGTGGTCCCTCCTTCTGTCGTTTCTCTACCGTTACTACATTTTGGTGTCAGGACCGCCCTCGATCACTAAAATTGTCGCCTGCCTCATATGCATCTACATCCTTCCGTTCACTCAGTTTGTAAGAAAAACCGCCTCTTCCGACTTCACTGTGAAGATTTGCAGATTGTGTTCCTGTTCACCGCTGGAAATCCCTACGAACTACTTCAAATTCTGAAACAAAAGTTTCCGGAGTATGAAATCGATGCACGAACCGTCACCGGAATATCAGATGTGTTCTCACCGGCGGTCACTTTCACAATTGTCAACATGACCTTACCCATATTCCCAATCTACATTGCAATCCTGATATTCCGCAGGAAAATCCTTCACAAACTGCAGGAGAATGCGTCACACCTGAGGTCAGAAACCAGGTCGATTCACCAGCAGCTGCTGAAGGCGTTGACCCTCCAAGCGTGCTTGCCGACTCTATTCACCTGCGGTGTGACCATTTTCATACTTCTGGAAGTCAGACTAATCTCAAGCCCCATCTTCGAATGTCTCATTTTTGCGATACCCGCCCCGATACCGCTTATCTCGTGTATAATCTCAATCTATCACATTCGCCCCTACCGACAGGCCCTTCTTTGTTTGTGTGGTCGCACCATTTTGTCCCACCTCCCCAAAGATCAAAACTCATCTGCAATCGCACTCGCACCTCATCACAAGGTCTCCGTCCTCAGTCTCTCAAAAATGAGGCTTCATCGGCTGAGCATTCCACCTCCTTGAGATTTTAAAAGTTCTTTATTGAATGAAAAGTTCAAAACGTGTGAAAAGCAGCTAACTACAGTTGAAATCTTGTCGTTTTTCCGATATCTTATAGATATCAAACACTCGTATCAGCTCGATCTTCCGTACTCGGTCAGCTTGTATTTTCTGAAAACTCACTTGATGCGCGAAGATTCGAACCCACTCACTTTCATAGAATTGACTATGTTCATGATTTTCAGTATGCGATTCGAGTACATTTCCATGTTACACTCCTTCGTATAATGATAGTGGATATCAGCGGCCACTTGCTCGCGGAGCTCGTCAAACAGCTTCACTAGATTTGCGGGAACTTTTTCGCCTGCAAGAAAAAGCGCGACTTTCTGATCAGAGGCAGAGAGCAAAATACCATTATAAACGAGCACTTGAGTGAGAAGAAACGCAGTTTCAGTATCAGAAAGTTGTAGGTCAAACATTGGTTTACACACTTCATCTAGGATTGCATCCACATGGGCGTGAAATTCACTGAGATACAGAAGATGTTATCTATTTATGCATCACCAACCATATGACTCACGTAGTTATGTATGAGTTGGCCTCCTTGGTATTGGAATGAGTTTCCGGGTTGATTTCAACGTTGCGAAAATCGACAGCACAATACGAGGAAAGTGCGGCCTTCTGAAATGAAGGCGTTCACGGGACTGCTCTTTGGTGTCTAGTCGACCTTCTCGGTGAAAGACTTCTCGCCGAACAACTTTGTAGAGATTTGAGCTCTCTCGAGCCGATCGAAAACGGTGAAAGACATTTTGACAACTATTATCTGAAGAAAAACATTAGTGTAAAATTATTCAAACCTGATCAAATGGTACTTTCTCCTCTTCTGAAAGTGTGTCGAAGAAATCGACACTTTTTACCCATTTTGAAAATTTCTCAGAACGTCGCTGATAATACGCTTTTCCATCGGAAAACAAGTTCAATTTCTCGCGAAACTGGAAAATAGTTGTTTTGCGAAAAAAACAATTGGAACACATTCCTCACCTTTATTTGATTAGCTGATTGTTGATTCTGACGATACAGAATCAGTGCGTGAGTAAGTCGTTGAAGTTGATTAATTGAGCACTGGGTTATCATTTTAGGTGGGTCATACTGAAACTTGGGTGAGTTTCAGTTGGGAGCATCACAGTGTGCTCTAACTTCTACAAACAAATGCTTTAGGTCACTAATGATCTTATCCATCTCCTCCTCGTCCTGCTTCTCGCCGTCTAACTTTCTAGCATCACTGCTACCCGGCCCGGAATCACTACAACCAGAACATGATTCCTCGGAATTCGGATCTTCTGTTTTTACAGTACTACTTGAGCCTGCCTCCTCGGCGCTCAGCTTCAGCACGTGCTTTTTATTTTTAGTACGTCCCGGATGCTTGTTATTGTGGCTGTCCCGATTATATTGTACATCTGAAATATATTGTGGTGGTTGTCGCACTACTACGGTAGTCATGAGACTCTATGTGCACTAACTATCGGTTGTCATCCCAACAGCGATACACTTTTTGTAGCGGCAATCGCGGCACACATTTCTGAAGAAGGAATGAGTCATCGCTCCGCGACGATGTAGAAAACAATTACCTTCCGCGTCCCGTTACATCGCAGCTCTGAGCGTTATCAACACATGTGTACGTCAGATTGAGGACAACGATCCTTCTGGAATATGGGGAGCCGCTTATTTTGACTCTAGAGCCAGACCTTGTGACAGTTCAAAGAGCATGCAAAGTAAGAAAACAGTACACAGAAACGGCGTGTTTACAGACTTTCCCGGCTTGACCTAACTCCATCAGCTAACAGGTGGTCATGTGAGCGAAAGCTGATTTCATAACAAGACAGACCAAGTCATCAGAGAAAGTTGATCTAAGATTTAGAAAAAGCAGGTGTCTAGTGGAAAAAAGGCTAAGCTTCCGATGGTGCGATGATCGGAATAATAGATTTCGCGAGAAGCTGTGTTTTCTAGAAGAGTAAAAAAATAGAGAGCCGGACGATTAGAAGGCAAATAGCGAAACTTGTTAGTCACGTCGAGCGTTACCGGAAAAAAGCTGCACACGGACGGCAGGTCTGCACTCCGAAGTGCATTCCGTGGGAGTCCAGATTGCAAACGCGACACTTCTGTTTCGACCCGTGAGTCTCCTGAAGCAATAAAACTGGAATCAGATCAGAGCTCTGACTGGGCACTGACGATTTCCGGAAGGAATTGCGCGTTCTGATCGAATGTGTTGGACGGGTAGCTGGGAGGCTGCTCGAAAGAAGGAGACTCGAAACTGGCTACATCCAAGTTTGTGTACTCGTACCCTGCATACATCTGAAACCGGCACACATGAGCGAAAAGAGAGCAAAAACATTTTCAAGTGAGATGAGTCATCGGGGGGAAGTTAGCTGCAACTTGTTATGGCAACGAACGTGCGAATCGGTGTAGCCTTCACTAGTTGTCGGATTCATTTTGAAGATTACGAATAAGTGATTAGTAGACGGGACCGTAATTGTGGAGCTAGACCGGTTTTCGAAAGAATCTGGAGTCTCTTCGGAAAGGGGAAGATGTCTCGAGCAGCGAAAGGGCGGGGCTCAGACACTGGGTTATGGTCAGTTTTCGTATCTTCTCAGAAAGCGCAAGTCTCTAGAAAACACGTGTTATCTCGAGATGTATTATAGACTTCAAAATTTAGAGTCACTATGACTCATCGAAGTCATGCCTTCGGAAAGAAAGAACCGGGGAAGACGCGGAAAACAAATTTCGCTCCATCTGCAGAGGTCGCGGAAGTGTGGAGGGGGAAAATGTGGAAAGAAGCCTGACGTGGCTGATAATTTGATAATTCAGTTGATTTGTCTGATCGAGGGGATTTGGAGCGAGCGAGGGTGGAGCAGAGCGCAAAAAATCAAATTGGTCGCGGACCAAAGTTTGAGAATGATGTTTGTCATAATGGGAAATCGGAAGAAGAAGAAACGCTTTCGAGAGGAAGTCTTAAACCAAAATTTGAAGCTTTAGGGATGGCTTAGCGCTGTTTTCAATTAGCCGAAACGCCTAGCCTCCTCGGAATGGAACTCGCGACAACTACTGGGCTCGAGTTTCTGAGAGACAGTGTACTCACAGGAGACCAATTTGTAACTGTGTTTTGGCTTTCAAAAGTGGATAACAAGCTAATCTCGAATCTAGGTGGGTGGCTAGCTGATAACTACAAATACGCACGCGTGTGTCTGAGAAAAATAGAGAAAAGATATGCAGAGAACCGATTCTTTCCTTCTTTCCCTTCTTTCCCACAACAACTGATTCGTGTACTTGGGCGGAAATGTGGGTTTGGCTCGCAATATGATAGGGTAGAGAACACTGCAGACAAAATACATATAATTATGTCGAGGATATAATTTGCATTCAGATCAACTTGGAATAAGTCACGTTCACCGAAACTCGTTGTTGATCTGGCGGCAGGATCTTTGTACTTGTATACTAAAACTTCTGAGGCTCCGTGGCACCTGAAGCTTGCGACGACGAGATATTATCTTCGGATGACAAGGCAGTAGATACTACTCACGCTTGGTAGCAGACAAGAGTAGTGACTAATGAGCATGTCCTTTTAGGGCACACAGGAATGCACACTGCCCCCAAAAGAAAATGGTCACCTTGGTCTAATTGGTTTCAAACCACTCATCTTCGTGATAATGACGATAATCCGCCCTCGAAACCACTTTGACGTTGATATGTGGCAGGAAGCTAATCTAGGGTTCCCACCAACGCCGGCATGCTTGAAACGGAGCTCAAACAAAACGGGAGGATTTGGGAAAGAAGGAAGTGATGTTTTTCGGCACAGGAACTTCCAGTTGAGTCATCCAACGACAACTTTGACGTCTGAGCCGCCACGTCACGAGCATGTTGGGCACAGTGTGCGTCTGTCTACTCGCACCGTGAATTACAACGAAAACAAATGGAGGGTATGTGGTATCTACTTCTGGCCAGACAATGATATATCTGCGAGAGATAGCACTTCATTAGCCGGCCGCGAGCCGTGTAATGAGCAACTGAAAATGAAAAGAACAGAGATCGTCATCTTTCGACAGAATCGTTCGGCAATCTGCTACATCTTCTAAGGAGGCGTCAGGTTCCTCCAATTGAAACGTGCGCAGGCCTGAAATGGTTGACGCATAAACCATAATGATTCTGACAAACGCCCACGTCATAATGCAGAATGCTCACGTCTGAGAATTACTTCTGTTTCAACGGCGAAGCGCTTCGGCTTCCCAAAACCCCTGACAAATTAGCAAGTTATGTCCGGTGCGCTGGTTTTTGTCTCGCGAGTCATTTGGATTCCAAAATTTCGAAGCAGGTGCATTCAATGAAAGCGATACGTCGAAACGGCGACCTTTGGTGAGCCTGGAAAACGTGTGCTCATGATTTCAAATGAGGTCAGCAGATATTGTAAACAGGAACATGGCTAAGCCGGTAATTGCCGGCAAAACACCTGTCGGGAGACGTTGGATTACGGTAATTGGTGAATGGAGCATCGATGTGCCCGACTTCTGATCGCCCCTTGTATTCCGATTCGTAGCCTTTTGTTTTCAATCTGGATTTGTGGAGAGGATCCCTGAATCAGAATCCCATGTTTTCCTGGGTACCATTCTGTTGTGAACTTTAGGCTCTGCTACATAAACAACGAGTTGTCTTCTCGTCTCCTTTTTTTCCTTATTCACCCGAGACTTACCATGAAATCATATGTTAGATCCCGGTAAATATTTTGTGAAAGATTCTTTACTTTTTCATGCTTGTTTCAAGTTTTTCTTTCTGCGCTCGCTAGAGGATCACGTCATTCCGTCGGCACCGTCAACAGCCTGAAGTGTCAGAGGCGGAAAAAGTTCGAAAATCCGCCACAGCGTCTCTGAACTGAGGAGATGTTGTGACTGATCTTGCGTGAATTCGTGAATCCGCACCACTTGGCCGCGGAGTGATCCAAACTTTGCCACGTCATACAAAGAATAAATATTAAGAAACCACTTGCACTTTAAGGAAGAACCCGTCTCACACATACACACACACACCTACACAAAACCACCTGACTGTCTTGTATTTATTTGCTCTTTCTGAACTTTTTGCCGAGCTTGAACCGTCGGCGCATATCCTGCAGGTCACTACCGTAAACTTGAAAGTGGCGCACGCACCAGCTCGCTAGAGTCCATTTCGATCAGAGTGCACTGCAGGAGAGGAGTAGAGACCTACCTAGAATTTGATCATGGTTGCGAAGTGTTCAATTGCAAGCCATCAGTGTTCATGGATAGATCTCATTCTTCATCAAAAACCGAGCTTATCTATTGCCTTTGTGACCAGCAGCGATCTACTTCAAAGTTGTCCGCCGCTCGTCAATAAAGAAGGCGATCACGTGCTGTCCGATCGTCGGAATACCGGATATAAAGGCTGATTCATGATGCTTCTCCCACGTCCACTTGCATGTGCATATTCCTCCGAAACGGCTCGTCGTCACCCACTTCTGCTTCTTTGTTTTCGCACACGTTTCTGTGCTAAATATGCGGATTAAAAAACGCAGATTATAAGATCTAAGTGTTGTACTCGGAAGATGAAAGATGAAGTCATTGACGAAAATACAAATCTGAAACTCTGATTTATGTCCTCCACCCAAATCAGTCCCCCTCTCGCTTTCATTCAAAGTGCGCGCACTTCGCAACTTGGGCTTACTTCCTCAATATAAAAACAGAAAGGCAAACAACGAGAGGTGAAAAGAAGTACGAGAAGCAATATTGAGTAGTAATGACCGTTCCGTTCTATCCCTCTCTCTCTCTCATCTCCGCTCACCCTCCTACTCGAGTTGTGTGTATTGACCTAACCGTTTAAGAGGCACCAGTTTCAATGCGATATTTTAAGCGTGCCCTTTTCTTGCACCCCGTCGATCGTCGAGGCGGAAAGATAAACCCCGTATGGATTTGCAAACTTGGAGTCTCTGCTCACGGCTAATCTGATTAGTTGCCGGTGACTCAGATCAGTGGCAAGAAAACAGGTCCGAGCAACCGATGCGTGGCCGGAAAGTAATTAGACGCCGTTGTTGTTGTTGTTGCTGTTGAGGTTGCTGTTCAAAGAGCCCGGCGGGCGGGAAACTGTGCATTGGAGTAGAAAACAGAACAGATTTCCAAAAATCACGAACGAAACCGTTTCGCGGAACGAGCAGACCTTGCTGCCTTATCGGATGTGGTGTCCTGTGGAAAAAAACGTACGAGAAGAAAATGAGAACTTTTGTTGCAAAAGGGCGTTTACGAGTCAATATTTTCGCACTTGCGCGGTCTGTCAACTCAAACAAGTTAGAGTAACTAGCTGCGGCTCGGGAAGAGCCGACAAAATAGGTGGCGTCTGAAAAGTTACCGTCTGAAGCAAAGTGGAGCGATCCGGCTTTTGGGAGTGGGACGGTGGGCCGAGGAAGGTGTTCACAGTTCAAACAAGATGTTCCTTGTGTTAGTCACTGTGCATTGACTCACAACTATTGTCCCCTCTTCCTACCTTCCTGCTTCTTCTTCTTCTTCTTCGCCACCTCCTTCTTCATACGCACATCCTGGTTCTTACCGCATTCAAGAGAGGCAAGCACGTGCTTCTCAGCTGCATCAGCTGAACGCGAACGGGGGGATACAGATGTCTTTTTTCTGGTTTCCTCCTCTTTCGTGCGTTCCTGCCCCTCTCCCACCGCCACCACTTTCCCCGCCATCCTCGTTTGTCCATCGTCAGATGTTTTCGCATAATTGTCGGGATTCGGGTCAATTGTATTCCCAACATCGTCATCCTCGTGACGACGAGCACTCATCAAGCACCTCCTTTTCTGCCCACAAAAACAATAGGATTGAGACCGGCGCCCTCCCGGTCATCTTGATTTCACAACTCTCATCTGGACGAAACCTTGTGACCATTCGCGTTCCGATGACCCAGTGACCCGTTGCATCACCGTTTTCGCCCGATGCCCTTTTGCTGTCTGTTTTCTCCCACCGATCCTCGCCCAACTTTCTTCAGCGCCCCCTTCCCTCCCTTTGTTTTTTTGCGGCTGGTCGAGAACGAGGAGAAGGAGGAGGAGGAGGAGCCTCCGCCCAAATCAGGTAAAGTGTTTCTCAAGCTTCTCCTCTTCGAGACTCCGCCTGCTTTGACCGACGAGCCAGGTAGCTCATCTCACATTCTTAAACTTCGGAGACTCGAACACATCTACCTCCTTTCGGAACGTCCATTTCTTTTGAGCCGCTTATCCGGATCCTGTCAGATTCAACGCTTCTTATTCCCCTATTTCTAGATTACTGAGTATGCAACAGTCGCAACATTGCCTTCTTTTGCAGCACAATGCGGTTCTCGATCTTCCTCGCCGCTGTTTTCTACCATCTTCTGGTTGCTGTCAACGGACGAGTAACGTCAGAACAACTGGACCAAAGGCTCGGGCTTGGGATGAAACACGTTTCGTGCCAGATGCGAGTGACTGGATTCTACATGAAGCGACACTGCAAGAAGCATTTCAACACGACACTCCGATGCGATCTGGACGGTGAGTCTCTTTTACACTTCACAACCAACATCACCGCCTGATTGTTACAGAGCACGAACGTCGAACGGTCAAGAAGGTGGCCAAGATGTGTTGTGAAGATGCGCCAAGTTGCGAACCATCCGAGTTGTTCGACGAGTTTTGCTGCCACGGACCTGATTGCGAGGAGACCGACTGTCATCCGGTAAGCCATACGATATTCCAATTGTCCACTATAACGATCTCATTCAGTGGGACGACTCGATCGAGGAGATCCAGCTTGCCAATCTCGTGTTCTCTTCGGAATCGGTGTTCGAAACCATCCAAGAGAGAATTCTCGAGAAGATGCGGACGGGAGAGAAGCCGGATTACCTTCCCGATGTCTTGACCGTCTACTAGTGAGTTGAACCATAACACAAACGATCTTCCAACCGTGACATTTTCCAGCGCCAATCCTGAGCTGATAGACGATAATGAGACTTCTCTGCGACGCTACTTTAAAGCTCATCGGCTCCAAGCCGCTCACATTGCTAAATCATTCGGCATTATCCAGCGTCACGATAATCAAGTCAAAATCTAACCGGATCACATTTTTGTACATTCTCTTCCTCGTTCTTTTTGCTTCTGCATTCCCACCTACCTCTCTCTGTCTCGCTTCACTTCTTTCCCTCTCCAATCATCATAACCACTCGTTCATGTACCATAATAAGGTCTGTTAGTGTATTTATTTTCAATGAAAAGATCTCAATGTAACTGATTTGAAAAATGAAACATGCAAGAAATGACAATGATCACAATGCACCCGTAAACAGTTTGAAAGTTGAGAAGCCTAGAGACGGTAAGACGATAGAGATTCGATGGATCCGTAATCCTCCACTAATTGCATCTGTCTGGTGACAACCATGTGCTCTGAAAGCTTTCTATCGTAAACACGACGACTCCGGCCGCACATCGGGAATTTGGGCAGATCTTCAATCGCCTCTTCCACCTGCAAGTTGAAACTTTTGCAACTTTCGGAGATAAGCATCTGACATACTTCAAATGGACTTTTGTTCTTCGTCTCAGGCAGAGAGAAGTATAGGTAGACCAGCGACACCGCCACGGGGACTACGAACAGAATTAAGTACGACCATGCCTCTCCGAGGGAGTTTTTCATCGGAAGGAACGCAGTTACTATCACAAAACGCCTGGAAACACCTTGGAAGTTTCAGGGAAGACGGGAGCGATCTTACGATAACATCTGAATGACACTGGCCCAACTTTGGGCAGCACTTCTCGCCGCCTGTCCAACAAGTTCCGCATTGATGAAATAGCACAACGGTCCAGGGCCCAGGGCAAAGAAAAAGGTGAATATGCAAATGAGAGCGATCAGAATGAATCCGAGAATGTCGTACTGAAAATAACTACCATAGGACAGTCGTTGAAGAATGGAATCTTACTCCGAACTTGTAGAAAGTGTACATGAGACCGAAAATGATCAAATTGCATATCAAAATTCCAGCAAAAGCAATGAGAAGAAGAGGGCGCCGACCATTCTTATCAACAATGATTGCGGCAACGATGGAAGAGATCTGAAATGGTCCTGATGCTTCTAGGGACCAAATGGCAAAGAGGGGATTACCATGCTCACAACAGCGATGGCGTCGTTCGCTAAAGAAGCTTCCAAAACGGATAATCCGGTGTCTTTTAGGATTTCAAAAGCGAACGCGTTGATGACTGCAACTCCGCTGAATGACATCGCAAACGTGACAACAACTCCGATGAACGCCTTGTCACGAAGCGACTTCTTCCTCACCACATCCATCATTTTGAACTTTCTGGAATTGGAGTTGAAGAAGCTCACGATCTTTCTTTGTTATCCGAACCTAGTCGAACTCTTCTGCTCCTCCTTGATCTCGTTCAAATGCTTTCGTGCCTCTTGATGATCACATGTGTAGAAGAACATCAAAGACTGCGTCGCGGCTTCGGTAGCTCCTCGCGAGATCAAAAAGCCCGGAGACTCCGGGAACAACGGCAGAGCTGCTCCGAAAAGGAGCATAATCGCCACTTCAGTAGCGTAAATGCACCACCTGAAGGTACAGTTGTCGTTCCAGACTACTAACGGAGCCATACCATAAGTCATCGGTTCCAAAAATTTGCGGCATCGCCACAACAGACCCGCAAACAGTTCCGAGTTGTACACATGTTCCCGTCATCATTCCGATAGCACCTCTGTTTTGCTTTGGGCTTCAAAATAACCATGTTTTCGTGCATTTCTGTATCAGACGGTATCTCACCTCGCCTCAGAGAGGAACAACGCTGAAAGACCCAAACTAACAGCAACCGACCAGCCCATAACGATTCGAGAAGCGATGTACAGTTCGAAGAGTGGAATCTGAAACTTTGAACTATGCACGTAGACCAAAAGGTGAAAACTCACAAACTTGGAAACGATGGCCATCGCTCCAGCGAGCACACCGGCGGCAATCGAAATGTAGAGTCCCCGCTTCCTTCCGATCCAATCAGCTATGAATCTGATGGAAAACGATCCACCCAATGCTCCCAGGAAGAGAATAGCCACGACGAAACTCCAAATGTTCTGTGATCATTGTGACATGTTGTTTTCTCGTTCCACTCAATTCACTTTACCTGCATGGTGTTATCGCTAAGACCGCCATCAAATCGTTTCGCGAGAGTTGCATTCATAAAATGGATGAAAGCTTCTTGGGAAGGATTGGTGAGCACGAGGTTGAATCCGAAATGAAAGGATCCGGCGATCGACGTTATTACCGCCACCACTATCATCCGAAAACCAGGTGCTTCGACCATTTTCTGAAAATTGGGACTGAAACAAAAAACTACTGAAAAAAAGACGGTTCTCCTTAAAGCTTGAAACACATTGCCGATTCACACGCAAAAGCTAACATTGAGAGTCTTATCAGATTGATGCTATCAAGTCAAAAATCCAAATGATTATGCTTTCAACACTTCTCTATCGGTGTTAAAGGAGGTGATAATTTGCACACGATCGTGAAAATTTGATGAGCGTTTTGGGTGGGTAAACGACGGCGATTATGTGTGTGCGTGTCGATTTTTCCGAGAAGGAAAAATCAAAAGTCAGAAGAGCCAATAGGTTGGGAAGATTGAGCCAGACAAGTGGAATGAACTCGATCACTTTAACGACACTGTTTTTGAGCAGACTCAATTTTGAAGATAACACCGTTTAGATAATAGTCTGTGTCATCTGAAGGAACCAGAAAAAGGTCATTTCAATTCGAACTTTCGTGCCTGTGATTTTTGTTTCTTTACTCTGGCTCGTCGAAAAGTGGCATTTAAATAGCACATCATTATAATCCTTCCTGACCCTATATTTGAATACAAAACAGGAGTTCGCGGAGATTGTTGAAGAAAGTGGTCGACACTTTTTGTTTTCCATAGAACGTTTTTATCAACAACAACGACAACAGATTGACATTCATTGAGCCTTCGGCGCTTTTTCCAGCATCGTTTCCTCCCATTTCTGTCCGTTGAAAGTGGTCCAGCGGATCGATTTGACGGTGTTCCCATCGATGCAGTGTGGCATGATTGCTGAAAGAATGGAACTGAACTCTCCTCGTTCTCCGTTTCGCAACACCAGCACCGACTGCATCCGGGTTCGAGCGGGGGTGGTAGAAGCTCTGAACTCCGCACTTCGAGCAGAACTTGTGCTCGGCGACTCCTGTGTTGAAGCGATATGTGGTGAGCGCATCCTCTCCCTGAATCGGTTATTCTGGGAAACTTTCATCGAACTTTGTCTCACTTGGAGTAGATTAAACCGGTCGCGCTTGATAATGCAATGATGATTTTGCTTTTTGTCGCAAACGGAGCAGCTTAATGGGTATTGGTATTTGCCATAATTTCAAAGTTTTCCACACACACACAACCTACTTGCATTTGATGCCATCGAGTACTTCCGGCCCCGTAAAAGACCACTTCACCGCCCCACAATGACAACTTCCAAAATGCGAAACGTCGGACATGGATCGGTTGCCTGTAAAGCTAACAAACGTGTTTTTGTTTTCGGGTCAGGAAGGTTATCGAACAATAGTTCAAAAGCATGTTTCTTCATAACAATAATTCCGTCATCAAACGTTACGAATGACGTTTGGGGGTTGCATATCGCTGCCAGATACCGATCGATGCCTATCAAACTGCCATCTTATCAATGGTTCGCTTTTTGACATGCGCTAGACTCGTGCGGGGGTAGCCAGCAAATGGGAGCTTTTTTGCCAGAAAACTGTTCAAATCGACTGCTTAATGTGGCCGCGCAGCAAAAACGACTTTTCATCACCACGTCCTAAACGGGTTCTCCGTGAGGAGCGTTGTCAAATTTATGAGGGAACTAGGCGAAAGATAGCAGACATCCGATTGATAATAAAAAAAGGGCACTCGCGCCTTAAACTTAAAACTGTTAGACAGTTTCTAGAGATTTCGATGTCCGCCCGTTAAACAACCTTCAGAGGAAGCTTCCGGTTCTTCCCACCGATGTCTACCTTCCCATGGGGATCTACAGCTCTACCATCGTTTCCGTCTCTCACCAAGTCCCTTCCCCCAATCAGTGATCCCGTTATCTCACAGTCGGATCTTTGTTAATGACCTTGCACTTGGTAAAACTTGAGCGCAGGCGGGATATCCGCCTCGCCAACCTGGCGTCCCAGCTACCTTCTCCCCCCACCCCGCATCACATGACAACAGACGTGCGGTTATCAAAACAGTGGACACACTTCAGTACAACCTGCAGGAGGCAACCTTTGAACGAAATCGCGGTGGTAGTAGCACTAAACAAATCCCCCGCCGACTTCCATCCGGCCATAAAATCGGCGCAAAGAGTCTGTAACAGCACGTGAACATGGCGCCAATTTCGTGGAAATAACACGCTTGTAGCCGTTCCGAGAGGAATAAAAAGTGATACGACTGCGCTGGTTTGCAACCTACTTCTTCAATCGCGACTTGTTTTCTCCACCCCCACACAATCTGGAAAGAAATAAAGGAACAGCCGAGAAAAGAAAAAGCAACCGGAAGCGGAATTGTTTTTGTTTTTCCAGTGATTCAGATTCAGAATCAACAAATTGGCGGGGTGATGATTCAATTACGAGGCAAATAAAAATATCGGGTAATCACTGGAAATACACGAATTAAAGCTCCAACTGATTGGGAGAGAAAACTTTGGTCTCGACTTCTGAAAAACAAGCGAGACGTTCTGCAGTAATAGTGTAATGTGATGTACAGTATCCCGCGAGATCCTTTGAAGATGCGCCGTCTTGCGTTTTTGAACGTATCGGCGAACAAACTACAGGCGACGGACAGGCTGATAGCGTGCACTTCCGATTAAAACTCAAGCACGCCTCCGCAATTAGACCGACTTTGCATCTGAATGAGTTTTCTTGACGACGGTAGCCTCGATTCATAAGTAGTTCACACCTCTTCCCCTTCTTCTTTCCCTCGCGCCGTCCATTCTTCCTCCCACGCCTTGCCTCTCCAGATGACCCTATTGAAGGGTAGCGTGGGTGTCCGAGACGGGTGACTCAAGACGTGCCGTGACGAGATTCTGATGAATCCGTTCTGGTTTCGGATGAAAAGAACAGCGAGAAATGGAAAGTTGTGATGATTAGCCCCCGCGCGCAGCCGGTCGCATCGAAACTCTTATCTAATGTTTCAAAATTGTAAATCAACCCCTCTCCACTGACACTTTTCGGTGATTAGAAAGATAGCCTTCTCGAAAGTCATTGAGAAACGTTAACTTTGAAAAATAGTCGTTGCGCAGCGCGCGCGCGCGTTAGTTTTATGATTCGAGAAGAGGCTTTGGTCGTTCGTCTGCCTAATTGGAAGTGCATGTACTACAAGTACATGGTTATTCTTCGAGACAAGAATCGTGAAACTGAGTGTTTTCTTCAGAATCCTCGCCGCCAACAAGGGAATGGGTAATAGCCATTCACTATTCAAAGTTCCCTCTCCCTTTGTGTCGTATCAGTGAACCGTAACCCGGTGCCACGTCACAAGAAAGAAACGGTGTAGTTGAGTTTCCGTCGTCAAAGTTTTTGCAAAACCGTTGAAAGGGCTGGGAAATAAACAGATGGAGATCATCCTTTCTCTCTCTCCTCTGACCATCTCTATCTTTCTTTCTTCTTCTCATTCCCGTTGTCAGTTCCGATCGCACACAGATCAGCCGCGTGTGGGAACACTCCCACTTATGCGCCGAATTTCGCCGAAACTATCAGAATCATCTTCAACATTGCGGACAGTTGTTTCTTATGAAAAAAGTTAAGAGAGAAAGGAAGGGGAGAGGAAGTCAAAACATACATCGTTCTTCGCAAACTCAAATTTTTCTGGTTATCATCTATCCGCGAACAGATCTCTTCTCCTTTTGCAATAAGGCCGTCGTTGTTGCCTCGATGATTGATCGCGCCTGGTTGATGAAAAGGCGGGACGGTTTGAATGAAGATTATGAACGAGACAAACAAAAAAGGTTTGGTTGAAAAGGAAGAGAGAAGAGGAGGAGAAGGAGGAGATTGATAAAACCGGAAACCGTTCAGTGTTGATACAAGGTACAATCTGCTGGCTGCACCCCCGTCCAACTTCCGGATCTAATTAATTTGAAACCTGTTGGCGGTTTCGGTGATACCTCCTTCCGGCACCGGATCCTTCCTCTTAATCAGTGTGTGTGTTTTTATTGGTCACATAAAGTACAGTGCAAAATGAGGAGACGAAAAAACAAGCTACCAGAAGTGGACTAGAGTCGTTCGTGCAAAAACTGGAATCCAGATTGTTATTGAGACCAGCGTAGACGGACTTGTAATGGGCGACGGCTCCCGAGTGTCTCGGCCGACCGGAAGTTGGCGACGATTCTCGTTTCTCTTAGTCTTGCCTAATGCACAATCGCCCGATGGTCAGCGGAAAACGGAAGAGTAACACACGGTCTGATTCAATTAGCTGAAGTGCAATAAACCTGCTGCAAACCGATTGGGTGTTCTCCTTTCCTCAAGAAAATCGGAATTCGATTCTCTGGAAGTAGACATCGAGGATGTTTGTTCCACGATCAAAAGATGGAACAAGGGACTTGACCGATTTGAAGAACAATTGAAGGCAATCTAGTAATGAGAATCGAGACAACTGTTCAGGATCTCACAAGAAACGATGCCCTTTGTTGACCACTTCGATCTAGTCTACGTGTAGCCCGGAACGTGTTCGAAATTCGACATCCTCTCGAAACTTAAGAGCCCATCTACGACTCTTACTGCCTCACCGGAACCCGAACTGGTTGAACCTTCCTCGTCTTGATGACGGTGATGATGTCATCAAGACGTTCGGAATAATGGTGCGACTTGACTCACTCCGCCCACACCGCCAAAGCAGCTGGTCAATTTGCAGAGAGGGAGGGGGAGAGAGAGAGGGAAAAGGCAAAAGATCGTTCTGAGAAGGAGGTACTGTGTGCCACTGCGCCCCGGAAGCGAATCGAGGCGAGGTAGCGCCGCCCACAATCGCGCCGAGATTCTATTTAATGGTTGCGCGAAGGGGAGTCATCTTCACTAATACATCACCATCCAAACGGCCTGGTTTACTCCGACACAAAATGGTTCCTGCTGGTATTACTCTTGTTATCTCAGCTGCTATTTTGCTGATCCCTGGTAATTCGGAAGTCCGACCCACAGTCCTAACCCTTCGATTTCAGCCGTTTCGGCCGATCCTTGCGGCGATTCGAACTGGAGATACTTCCCACAAACGAACGGTTGCTACAAGCTGATCGAGTAAGGAATTCGGGGACCCAGAAAGATCCTAAAGCCCCCATTTCAGTGAGAACCTTCCATGGACGATTGCCGAGTTCAAGTGCCTCTTCCAAGGCGCCCACCACGTCTCCATCGACAGTCCCGAAGAGAACCAATTCGTTCACGAGTTGTCTCACTGGTCGGAGATCTGGACTGGCGCCGCGTTCTTCGGAAAAGACATGCACTACGTGAACTCGGACGGCTCCCGCTACGGCAACTTCGAGAACTGGAAGGACGGAAGAAAGCCGCCGATGAACCGCGCTCGTCGCTGCATCAAGATGGACCAGAACGGAGAGTGGTTCCAGTCTTGCTGCAAGAAGAAGACCTACACCATCTGCGAGAAGGTAAAGAAACGACGCACTTGACCGCTGGGGTTACTGTAACTCGACCGTTTTCAGAAAGCCGCCTACTCGGCCTCCTCTTACTCTGGAGCGAACAACTCGGTGAACGGATTCCGCTTCATGCGTCACCGCTCCTAAGTTACTGACAATTTCGAACATCTCGGAAATCGCCAACAACTTACGATACTCATCTGCTAAGCTTTTAGTTGCTTTTGCTATTTTGCCTGCCTGCTTACGTGTAAAGTTCCCACCCATCCATCGTTGTGATGTACATGTTATAAATGAACTTGCAACTGTATCACTGTTTTCTTCGAACCGATAAGGCTCGTCCTTCCCATTCACACGATCTACTTAATGTTTGTGACCATCGGATGTGGGGTGGAGGTGAACACAAAATGACGGAGATGATCATGAGGATGAGAAGCGAGTCGACTTCCCATCTTTCAATGTCATTCTCATTCACGGCGCAATCACAAACACACAGCGAAATCTATCGCGGTTTCCGGCGATTTTTCTCTGTGCGCAAGGATCCGCCTTCGCCTCTTTCTTCGTCTTCTTCTTCCTCTCCTTCGTGCCGATGAACAGTTTTGGAGATGGATTTTTGATTGATGAAGTTTGACTGCGGTTTCGTGATATACGTTTCGTACGCATCTCCTTGTGGCCAGAACGCCCTTGAAGACAGCAAGCAAACCCCCGGGGAGGGAGGGAACTCAGCAATCATAAGAAGACAGAAAGTCGGTAATTACAGTAATCACCTTTCGCTATCTTCTTTTCGATTGATAAGTTCATTTCCGACTTGGTTCTCGGCGGGAACAACGAACATAAAGTTTGATTTGTGTTGGCAACCGTTATCATTCAAAGCAAACTGGTTTTCAAAATACAGCGACAATCAGAATTCTGCAGAAGTGGCCCCAGAGTGCACATCGACAAACCGGAAGTGAAGTCAGTATTGTGAAATACCATAAACCACGAGCAGCCTCCTTACGTGGAAGTCGATATTAGCTCGCATTGTGATGCAAAAAGAGAATATTTTACAAGCACAACAACGATTCCTTACATTTTGCGATATGTGTTACAGACGAAACTGCAATTTTTCGACGTGGTGGTGAAGTGTATCGGCGTAGTGTGCGACCACAAAGAACGTTCATTCGATCACCTTGAGAAGTTCGCAATCTTCACGTTGCATACATACGAATCACTAGATTTTCTGTTAAAACACGGCTTCTCTATTTCATAATTTATGTCGTTGTAATGCCCGTTCGGTCTTTTGGTTTGTCTGCGCAGGCCGTGGCCTTTTCCGCGGCCGGCGACTCGTGCACGGCCGAGAAATTCCGACGGCCCCCCCATTTTCTCTTCCACATTTCCGACATAACATGCAAACCTATCCTGTCAGCTGTTGTTGCGGTACTTTTCTTGACACGTGATTCGAATCGATCTTCGACTTTTGAACGTGAATTCGAGAAAACCTATTCTTTTCAGAGTATTGAAGTAGAAGTAGGAAATAACAAGTATGTCAGTCTACGGCACAGTACCCGGTAATATTCGCATTTCTTGGCTTTGCTCACAAAAAATAGTCTTCGATTCAGGGGTTTCTAGAGATGACGTCATCAAGTTCTCCAAAGATTTCATGGCGGGAGCCACGGCTGCAGCGATTTCAAAAACCGTAATTGCTCCCGTAGAAAGAGTGAAGCTCATTCTTCAGGTGGCTCTTTCATTTCAAGTCCCCACTATTGTGATCTTCTCTTTACAGCTTCAAAACTCGCAGACCACACTAGCACAAGAGAATAGGTACAAAGGAATAGTCGATTGCTTCGTCAGAGTCCCTCGGGAGCAAGGATTCCTCTCGTTTTGGCGAGGAAACTGGGTCAATATACTGAGGTCCTGCAGTCAAGTAAGTCGTTTTGAATCCGAAACTTATCGAGTGAAAACCTGAATACTTCTAGGAGTCTCTGGGGCTCTCTTTCAAAGAATTTTTCCGAAAGTTCAGTTTAGAAGGAGTGGACCCCAAAACACAACATACGCGATGGCTGATAGGTGGGTGTCTAAGATAGCTCTTCTCTTATTCCAATCGAGTTCAGGAAACCTGGTCGCTGGAGGAGGATCCGGATGTGCGACCCTAGCCACCATCTACCCCCTGGACTTCATTCGGACTCGGTTAGCTATCGATCTCGGCAAAAGGAAAACGGTACGGTTATTTTCAAAAAAGCAAACAGTGCACATGGCTCAATTCAGGATCGCGAGTTCACTGGAATGTTTGACTGCGCTCGGAAGATCATCAGAAGCGACGGAGTTACAGGTCTCTACAAGTAAGTGTGCACTGGTCTGACGTGGTTCCCGATGCTCTTCCTTGCAGGGGACTGATTCCATCACTTCAATACATGATCATCTATCGTGGTGCGTACTACGGCTTGTTCGACACAACTGCTCCATACATGAATAACGACGGGAAGATGACATTTACAGAGGCTTTTCTTGTCGGACAGGTGTTTTGCTAATCTTTCGTTTATCTTCTTCATCTCCAATTACAGGTTGTCACCCTTATCGCCGCAATGACGTCTTATCCACTTGATACAGTCAGAAGAAGGTTGATGATGGGCGCAGGAGGAAAGCAGTTGCCATTCAATAGTACAATCTCATGCATCACGGTAGGGAAATTCAAAGTTTTCCCTTCTCGAACTCTCTTTTTTACAGTACATCTACACCAAAGAAGGTCCGAAAGCATTTTTCAACGGAGCACTCGTGAATGCCATCCGTGGAACAGGAGCTGCATTAGTCTTGGCGATTTACAACGAATTGCAGAAGTACATGTAGTGCTTAAAGCGCTCGATCAGTTTTATCTGTTGTTTCCCCGGTTCTTTCTTGTTTTTGTTCGTTCGAAATCAGATCAGGCTTCACTACGAGTCAATGCTTTTCGACGCATGTGCGAAGTATGTTTAGAATTTTTAATAAACACTGACGTTTATTGAACTTGTCCGCACGAAACTGAGAACAATAATCTATCAATTTTCAACTGAAACCCATGATCCATTGATGGTTCTTTCGCCCGAGAGTAGAATCCCTTTCTTTGTTGTAATTCCGCCGACGGATTTCACGGTGGCCACGACCTAGAATTGAATTACACGTTTTACTAAGAACTGCAGAATCGCATGCTACCTTTGATGATGCATCTTTTCCGAATCCGTGTCCGACAGGAGTCAATTGGGCAAAGACGTGGCACCGGTTCCGAAGCAATCTTGTAGCGTCGGAGGATACAGAGAATGGGGCAAGAACGAGAGCTGAGTCGAGAGCAACTTTTTTCAACAAAGAGTATATCCTGTGAACGAAGGTTGCCACATTGACAGGCTTCGCCCCAAGTTGCTCCAAAATTGACAGATCGTCGAAAAGAACGACGGAAGCGTCCGATTCCAACACTTTCTGAGGATATCACATTGGATAACTTAAAAGATGATAATCTTACTTTATGAATGTTTTCCATTATCGTTTCGACAGATTCGTTGAAGGATCCTGTCGGTTCCAATACTTTGTGGCAGCTGATCTGGGATGGATTCCATCGGATTCCAGCTTTTGAAGAGACCAATCTGAAAATTAGTGTTTAAGTTTATACAAATATCGATTCAGTCTTACTTGTAGTTTGTTTCAGTAAATTTGCTCATTACAATAACCACTTTTTGATTCAAACTCAAAGCCGCCGAGAGGAAATGGAGTACGAGTGGGTACGAGGACGCATTGCTTGTCTCTTCGCATATTATTACTCCGCGAAATGTATCTTCTTGGCCTTTCAAGATTTTCAGCATGTTTGTCGCACGAAGAAAGATTCAGCAAAAAATATTTTCAAAAAGCGAAAAAACTTCAGCCGGTGTTGTCCGAAAGGAGTACACGCTGTCGTAAATCGACACAAAGGTCTCGCGCGGAAGAGACAAGGCGCAGAATTCTGGTGCAATTTACTAGCTCTTTTTTGAATTATCAAACGTGTCTTATGGTTTTCTCAATTATATTCTTGTTTTCTGCAGCTGAAAAGGTAGACCAGACTTTTTAAGAACTTGAGATTCTGTAGTAGTTATTATGTCTCATCGATTTTTTACATACTTTTTAATGTCTCTGCATTTTAGTTACCTTTTACAGGCATGAGCTGGAATCAAGGTTCACACAACTTGGCGTCAGATGTTGGGATTGAGGCGATCGAGTTCTACTTCCCAAAAAACTTCGTGGACCAATCGGATTTAGAAAATGTACAACCAAAATTCGTTTCATACTTGAAAAACTGTTTTCAGCACAACAATGTTTCCAGTGGGAAGCACACAGTCGGATTGGGACAAAAGGAGATGGGGTTTTGTGGCGATAACGAAGACATTGTTTCGATCTCGATGACAGTGACGCGAAACTTGCTCAACACCTACAAGGTACAGTCATTTCTATAACGTTTCCTTAGTTGTGTTGTGTTCAGATTTCCACAGAATCGATTGGATGCCTAGTTGTAGGTACCGAAACGATGATTGACAAGAGCAAAAGTGTGAAGACAGCGTTGATGGATCTTTTCCCAGGAAATTCGGACATTGAAGGAGTTGATATCAAAAACGCATGTTTTGGCGGTGCGCAGGTTAGAGGACGCTTTCGAATACTCAGCATTTCTTATCTATTCTCTTTAGGCTCTTCTGCATGCAGTTGATTGGGTTTCCGTGAATAATCCAGTCGATAAGAAAAATGCCATTGTCGTCATTGCCGACATCGCGATTTACGAAGATGGTCCAGCGCGATGCACGGGAGGCGCCGGATCTATGGCTTTTCTAATTTCTCCAGATGCAACTATTCCAATCGATCGTCGGTTCGCAGCTTGCCATATGAAGAACACCTGGGACTTTTTCAAACCAATTGGTAAAAATTATTCGTCGAGTTAATTTCTTCATATCGGATTTCCAGGCTCGAGTGTAAGTGAGTATCCCGTTGTGGACGGCTCACTTTCGCTTTCTTCCTACCTGGAAGCTGTCCGAATGACTTACACAAACTTCGTCGCAAAGTTGGCTCGTCAAAAAGTACAGTACACTGGCTTGAGCTCGTTCAACGCGGTCTTTCTTCACTCCCCTTTCACAAAAATGGTACAGAAAGGTCTCGCGGTTATGAGCTACACCGATTCCTGCATTCTGAAAAGTCAACAGTACGTACATTGTGGTCCATTTTTCAGTTAATAGATATTTAAATTTTAGAAATGGAAACGGATCCGAAAGCAAACTCGACGAAAACGATCGTGCCGCAATGGCCAAAATGATCGAGCTATCGTCGAATGTTTGGAAAGAGAAGACAGACCCGTTCTTGACTTTCAACCGGAGAATCGGGAACATGTACACACCATCTTTATTCGCTCAACTTCTAGCGTTCTTAGCGTCAGAAGATAGGTGAGTTGTGCTGTATGTCCACTGTACCGAAAAAACTGTTTCAGCGTGTCCGGTGGAGAAAAAACCCTCCTGTTCTTCGCTTATGGTAGCGGTCTTGCATCCGCAGTGTTCCCTGGGAGAGTTCGATGCACACCTGGCTTGGAACGGATTCGGCAAACAGCAGTGTCGGCTATTCAACGGCTCGATTCGAGGCATCGCTTTACTGCGGACGAATTCACGAAGACTCTGAAATTGAGAGAAGAGTTTTTACATTCCGAAGGTTAGATAGTTTCCCTGACAATTTTAAACGGTCCTGCTTTAGTTCCACTGGTTCCAAAAACGTCCTCCGAACTACTTTTCCCCAACACGTACTTCCTACAAGGGGTCGACAAGATGTACCGAAGGAGTTACGTCCTTCACGAAGATCCAAACGGCGTTTCGAACGGAAATGGAGTACATCACTAAAAACAATATGTATTGTATTATTATTTTTTAGTATTTATTGTTGCTGTATTCATTGTTAGGGAACTTAATAATATCACTTTCTACATGTCGTGGTTCCGATTCATAGGGTTTCTCGAATGCTTGTACCCCGTTAGTTTCTAGTTTTCTTTCAACGTTATGTAATGAATTGTTTCTACTTAATTTTTGTTTTTTTTTTCTCTCTTGTTTGAGTGTTGAACAACACTTTAATATCTTTCCGCCAGTATAGGAACAATTTCTAATTCCCTTTTAGATGGGCCGCGACAGATCAAGGTCGAGTTCAAACTCTGACGAGTACCGTTCAAGCAGGTAGCTTTGCCCTCACTTTTCATTCTTTTCACCTATGTCATCTTTCAGAAAACGAGAGGAACCTCATCGGCGGAAAGAGCACGACAGACATCGCGATTCGGACCGCGACAGGGATCGGCGTCGTCGAAGGTATGTCTCTATTCGGGTTTCTATGCATGTGGAAGCTTTTTCTATTTTCTCTTTTCATTTCCCCCACATACTTCAGAACACCACTCAAGCTTTGTGAAAAGCAGAGTTTTTTACAGAAAAGGTTTGCATCCGACCTTCCTCCGTCTGAGCAGAGTATAGGAAAACCATTCGAATCTCGATAATCTTTGTATTTTCTGCATATTTCTAAAATAAAAGAGCACGCCGCTTAGAATCCCTACTGATTATTTAGAAACAAGGCGAGAAACAGAACGGGACACAGGCAGTCACGATGAATCGAAGAAAATGAATAACATCTCTGTTTAATCTGATTTTCTTCGCCCAATCCGCTTAAACCTGCTAAAAAAAAGTTTGCAGCCGATCGAGGTCCAACTCGTCACGACATAGACGTCCTGAGCCTTCGCAACGATCTCGGAACTCCAGACAGACATCGGATTACAAAGACACGTCAATTTTGAACCGTCCATCTGTTGCAAGTCACTTCGGAACTCCCCCAATCGATACAGCTGACTTTGAAAACTGGGTCAGCATCTTGACGAAAGTAGACCAAAGTGTAAGGAGTAGTTTTGAAGGTATGCACTCAAATCGCAATAAATTACAGGACGACGTAGAATATGCCCGAGAAAAGTATCGCACGTTCCTTTCCAAGTATCCGAACTGCTACGGCTTCTGGACTAAGTATGCTGAGTATGAGAAAAAGATGGGAAATATGGCAGAAGCAAAAACTGTCTGGGAGAAGGGAATCATCAGCATTCCATTGTCTATCGACTTGTGGCTCGGATACACTGCCGACATGAAAAACATCAAGAACTTCCCATCGGAATCGCTCAGAGAGTAAGACTTTAATAGAAAACAATATATCACGTTTTTCATTTTAGCTTGTACGAAAGAGCCGTTGAAATCGCTGGACTGGAATACCAAAGCGACCGGCTCTGGCTAGAGGCGATTGGATTCGAGCGCTCTATCTACATCGACGAGCTTTGCAAAGGCAACCCAAACGCCAACTGCAGAAGAATTGGAAATCTGTTCGACAAGCTCTTATCCACCCCGACTTTCCATGCTGCAACTCATCTTGAGAGATACATGGCGTACCTGAGCACGATCGAGCCACATCTCATTCTGAGTGACAAGGAGTATGAGGAGATACTGAAAATGGTCTGCAAGCAGCTAGATAAACCAATGGAGGAGCTCGTTCATCACGTTGATCTCAGCTATATTTGTAAGGAAAACGAGAACGGGATGACGACCATTGTCGCAGAAGAAGGCGAAGGCACCAAGAAGATCACAATTCCCAGCCTCCAACACGATCCAACGGCGCTTCAGTACATCCGTGGTGAAATTATCAACCGCCGTCGCCGAATTTTCGAGAAGAACCTGAAGGCTTGTGAGATGCGTAGTGGCTTTGAGAGCAACATCAAACGTCCGTACTTCCACGTCAAACCTCTTGACTATCCTCAACTGTTCAACTGGATGACTTATCTCGATTTTGAAATCAAGGAAGGGGACCAAGATCGTGTCAAAATTCTTTTCGATAGATGCCTCATCCCATGTGCGCTCTACGAAGAGTTTTGGATCAAGTACGCCCGGTGGATGTGGAAGGCATTCAAGTCGCGCACCAAGACTCGCGAACTGTACAAAAAAGCCAGAGTTCATTGCTCAACTTCACTGAATTTGGCTTTGAGTGAATCTGGATTCGAAGAATCAATAGGTTTAGCCGCAAAAATGAGAAAACTTTTTCAAAAAATGTTTTTCAGAGAACTTTGACGAGGCTATCAGAATTCTCGACAAATTTCGTCAAGAATTCCCTGGCTATGTGCTTCTCGAGCTACGTTATCTCGGCGTACTCCGTAGAAAAGCTGATAAAGAAGGTGGTCCTTCCGCGGAGTTCGTACTCAATCAATACGAATCTTTGATAAAGGATTCGCAGTCTTCTCCGAATCTCCATTCTTTCTATAGTCTGAAGCTTGCGAGATACCATCAGAAGACCAGGAGAGACCCAAAACTAGCTCAAAAAGTTCTAAGAAAGGCGATCGCCGTAGATCCTTTCAATTTGCAACTATACAGCCAGTTCGTCGACATCGCTTACTCTTCTGAATCAATGACCGAGGTGATTGCCTTGTCATAGTATATTTTCTAAATTTCAATTTCAGGTGGATGTCATTCAGTCGTTCGATGTTGCTCTAGATAGCAACTTGAGATTGGAAGACAAAGTTCGTTTCAGCCAACGGAAGCTAGACTTCCTCGAAGAGCTTAGCAACAATGTCGCTGCGTAAGATTTTATCTCTCTGCTCGAAAAGAATCCATGTTATTTCTTTTAGGATCGAGGATCACAGAGATTATCATTATCATCTGCTCGGCCAACTGCCGGACACAATCACCCTCAGAACCAGATTTGTGAACGATCCTAGCAGAGTGTAATCGACTTGTGCTCCTAGACTTAAAATCAAGCATACGGTTTTCAGTTCTTTGGTCCCCGTCATCCCACAACCAGTTCAACCGCAGCAACAGCCACAACTTGTTTTCCAACCCCAGATGCAGCAACCTCTACCTATGGGCATGAGTATGTTCGAAGTTGCTACCTAGGAAACTGTAGTTCGCTGTTTCAGTGCCCACCATGCCGATTCAACCGTTGGCGTTCATCAACCAGGCACCGCCTACAGTTCAGCTCACGATGATCGAGTCCCCAGCGACGCCGAATGCCGTCGATGCTTAAGTCATTTAGCCATACGTTCAAATGGTCCCTTACAAAATTACCTCGTAATATTCTTCCGCAGTAACGTGTTTACTAGTATACCTACTGATTAGCGTTTGTCGCTTTCAAAACCTTTTTTCCCATACACATTATTTTATTCCTAATGAACCGTATTCAATATTTTGCTCCAGTTCGGTTCCCTGATAAGCAAATCAATTCGGATCGTGAAAAGAGGAATCCGTGATTTTCTCATCAGCGTATAAGTTGCTAATGTAGGTGTGCCCTATTCCGATTGTTTGTCGTTTCTTTTGATCTGAACCGCAAACTCATTTGGGGACGACTGATCGGGAGACAATGCTACTGCACGAAGCACCTCCTCTGCTATTGTTTCCATCTGCTTCAGGATTTTCTCAGCTTTTCGAGCGGCGCGGCGCGAGTCGAACGGATTATTACGGCGGTGCGAAGAGAGCGCCGAGAAGAACTATCGCATTAACTGGACCAAAAGTCAATGCGCGCGCGCGAAGAAGAAGAGCGAGGGCGAAATTCTGGCGAGGCTCAACTACATGACTGCGGACGATGATAAACAGCGGTGGCCAATTTTCGAAACTCTTGAGAACGACACGAGCACTCGAGGAGGGAGAGAGATGTCGCGATTTGGAGGGAGGCTCTCGGAACCGACAGTAGGTATCCCTCTTTATCACAAGGAACGGGAAGCCCTGCATATTTGCATTCAGTGTATTACGAACCGACGCACTTTCATATTAATTATTATGCAATATTTGCCCGAGCGAATGTCTTTGGAAGTCGGGAAGAGTACACTTCTGGCGACAGTTTTGTTCTCCTCATAATCAAACTTGATTGTATTCGGAGTCCCAGGCCGCTCGCGAGCTTTCAGGAGGAGAGAATCGGGTTGGGCCGACCATCTTTGCAGATTCCTCTAGCACGGGTCCCCACCGTCGAACAAGGATGTACAAACATTTCAAGTTCGAAACGCTTGCTCAGACACTTCTTGTCATCACCCCGTAAAAGTCGTCTTCCGACGAAATGGGTTCGCCCCCATGACCCTCGATCTATTTTTAGTTCGGCAATCTCGGTGCTTCCTCAAAAACAAGCCGAATCGGGTGGACTGAAGAACCGTCCGTCCGCCTCCCCGCCTCCTTATTCTCCTGCCTCCTCCTGCTTGCCTGTGTTGTCAGTTATCTTAGGAAGGGAGGGGAGGAGGAGTGGGCGCCGTCTTCTGCCCCCCTGCGCGCGGAATCAGCCGTTCGGCCCCCACCGCGGAGCCCTCGGCGCTCTCTCCCTCTCGCCCTTCTCTGACCCCCATACTGTCCAGCAAATAAGCGCACACACAATGTCCACTCGGCTCGAAACTGGCTTCACTCTTTATTTCTCTCATGTTCATTCTCCTGTTTCGGTCTCAGCACCCCACCCCCTTCCTACCCTTAGTTCACAGCCTTTTGTTTGTGATTTTTTCTCTTACGGAATTTCCGTTTGAAAGATGATTCAATTTTTACATGAAAACGTTGCCATTTTCCTCTCATACCTACCTTCCGTCCTTCGCTTCCTTATGGTGATACCTTCAGGCCGAATGGTACGCTGGCAGCCATTGATACTCTTCATTTTTGTGGCCTCTGCTGGAGTGCACGCCACAGAAGACAAAAGCACGACGGCTGCGAAAGCAGCTGAGACTACGACTACGGTGCCAGCGACGACAACCGTTGCTGCTGAAACTGCGACTGCATCCGAAGCGACGTCGACGACGACCGAAAAGGCCACAGACGAGGTTCAAATGTTTCTTGTTTGTTGACTCAATCACGTATCCGCCACACCTAGCGTTTTGTTGACAATTCGTTTTTTATTGAAAGGAAGCTGAGCTTAGGAACAGGTTTGGTGGCTCGCTCACAGGAACTACACAACAATAGCCTAGCTCTTCCGTCTAGACCCCCTTCTTAATGTGATGCCGACTAGGATACCCATATCCCCAGTGGGCTGAACGATCTCACAACCGTCTGAATGAGAACATTCTCTTCAAGTCCCAGTCTAGAAAAAAGACGAGACGCTTTTCTGAGTATATGACCGCACATTCGTACAGCGTCCTTGATGAGCATGCAAAACTTTTGAGTTCCCTCGGAAAAGTGGACACAGAAGCCAAAATAGTGTGCGTAATGTGTTGTCTGTGTTTACTCAGCACGCACTGTCCGTTTCTGTTGTTTCTCTCTCATGACCTCCTTCCATTCGGAGACGGGCGCATAGTTTTTGTGGGGGGAAGAGCAGCGCTGGCGTCTGCATGCGAACTATTCCCCGCCCGAGAAACGGATCCGCATCATGAGACTGTCAAACGGACGGCCGAGTGTTGACCGACAAAGAGCGCCACATATGGGAATGATTGCAGGTGAAAGAGGCGAATGGACCAGAAACGAGGAACGAGACGGTTGCTGTGAGCAGAGCCAAGCGACAGTGTTGTTTCGCGGCGCAGAACTCTTGCTGTCCACAACAAGTTCAGTCGCAGTGCAATTGCGCTGCCCTCCAGATTCAGGTTTAAACAGGTCCAGAAACTGAAGGGCAACTTTTCTCTGCAGGTACAACAATGTGACTGCGCCAACATGCTGCAGACCCAATGTGGATGCCCTTCCATTGTGAATCCGTCATGTGACTGTGGAACTCTTCAAATGCAGTACTCGTCCTGCGGATGTGGATCTTTGAGCTACCAGGTGTCCTGCAATCAATGCCAGCAGCAGTCTCAACCACAGGTGACTTGAGCTTAAAAACTTGGAAGTTAACCCGAAGCCGTTCCAGATCATTGTTGTCCAACAACCACAACAGCAGTGCTCTTCGCAGTGCATGCCAGCCTGTTTGCCGTCGTGCGTTCAAAGTGTACGTTTCCGTCGGAAGTTTGTGTGAGAAAAGCCAGTTTCAGTCGTGTGCTCCGGCCTGCCAACCAATGTGCAGCTCGCAGTGCGTCCAGCAGCAACAACAACAGATCATCGTCGTGCAGCAGCAGCAGAACCAATGTGCCTCTTCTTGTATGCCATCCTGTCAGCCATCATGCATTCAACAGGTGCGCTTCACTTTCCTCATTTCGGATCCGCAACCAAGGTTCTTCAGGCTTGCGCTCCAGCCTGTCAGCCAATGTGTTCTTCCTCGTGTGTTGAGCAACAACAGCAGCAGATCATTGTCGTTCAGCAGCCACAGCAGACATGTGCCCCATCCTGCATGCCAGCTTGTCTTCCATCCTGCACTAGCGGATGTTCCGGAAACAACTGCAACAACAACCAGCCGCAAGTTGTTGTAGTTCAGCAAAACCAGCAGAACCAATGCACTTCTTCGTGTATGCCGTCGTGCCAGCCATCCTGTGTTCAGGCGGTGAGCCGATCCTGAGACTCATCCATCTCACTATATACATCGTTTTACAGGCGTGCGCTCCAGCTTGCCAACCGATGTGCGGCTCTCAATGCGTCGAGCAGCAGCAGGCTCAAATCGTAGTGGTCCAGCAGCCGCAGCAGCAGTGCGTCTCGTCCTGCATGCCAGCCTGTCAGTCTAGCTGTGTCCAACAGGTATTATACTTGTAGTACCGTTCTGAAATAAACCTGCTCGTTTCAGGCTTGTGCACCAGCCTGTCAGCCCATGTGCTCGTCTCAGTGCGTCGAGCAGCAGCAAGCGCAGATCGTCGTCGTTCAGCCTTCCTCGAACCAGAACACTTGTGCCTCTTCCTGCATGCCACAGTGCACACCACAGTGTGTTCAGCAGCAGACTATCTGTGCCGCCGCCTGCCAGCCGTCCTGCCAATCGTCGTGCAGCTCCAACGCTCAATGTGTCCAGGCTTGCCTGCCAAGCTGTGAATCTTCTTGCGTTCAGCAGCAGCAACCAGTTGTCGTCGTGCAAGATGCGCAACCATCCTGCCCATCGGCGTGCCAGCCGTCTTGTACTCAGCAGTGCATCCAGACGCAAAACATCTGCCTCTCGGCCTGTCAGCCATCCTGTCAGTCTTCCTGTAACGATAACTCCCAATGCGTCCAGGCCTGCATTCCGAGTTGCCAACAAACTTGTGGACAGCAAGCCCAGCCGGTAAGAGAGCTTCCGATGCTCAATAAGGTTCATATCAATATTCAGGTGGTCGTGATCCAGCAGCAACAGAACCAGTGCTCCTCTTCTTGTCAGCCACAGTGCACGCCGCAGTGCGTTCAGCAACAGTCCATCTGCATCCAAGCTTGTCAGCCTCAATGCCAAGTGAGTCCATTTCACACAAAAACCAACTAAAGCAGCAAACAACTTCCAGCAAACATGCGGATCTAACGTTCAATGTGTCTCTGCGTGCCAGAACAGCTGCCAGCAATCATGTGGGCAACAACAAGTTATCGTGGTCCAATCTAGTCCAGTTTGCGGGCAAGCCTGCCAGGTCAGTTCTGTTCGGCTTGTCACGCCCTCCCAACTATCGTCTTTCAGGCCCCAGCGGTCCTCCAGTGCGTGCCTCAGTGTCAGCCGTCCTGCCAACAGTCGTGCATCCAACAGTACCAGTTTGTGCAGGCTCCGGCCATCACCATGTGCCAACAAGTCGGCGGATCGTGCGGATGTGGAAGTGGATACTCACAGTGCATGCAAGGCGTCTGCTGTCTTCGTAAAAGACATCGATTCGCGAAGAACAAAGTGTGAAAAAATGTGTCAAACCTTGTTTCAAAATTATTAGAATTCTAGTAATTTATTAATTTTTTTCTTTAACCCCCTCGATCTTTCATGCACGAAATGACCAAACCTGTTTCAAATACTTACTCCACACACATTTTTGCCATCTTCACCCCCGTCTTTCAATCTAAACGTCTGCTCTTTCATGAAATGGCTAAGATGTCAAGAAGTCCTTGATTATCATTTCATCAATGGGTAAACACTTTTTCCTTTCCAAAAGACTACTTTTCCCACATAGATTACTCTCATCTTCTCACTTCTGTGTCCGGATGAGAGGATACATAAGATATTCGTTTAAATGCTCAATCAATTATATAGATCTACTTATTTAAATTTATATTTTTTTTTCAAATAAACTCTTCTCCGATGTTTCAAAGACGTCTTCAGACTAATTTCCTAGAAATGCCACGTCATAAGCTGGCTAAACCACGTGCGTTACGATACTCCGCGCAACGCATGGAGGCTAGTGGACAAGTGTCGGAACTTTTTTTCAGTTCGAACGAATTCAAATTTTTGTTTTTCCTGAAATGGTATACTTCTTCATTTTCCCAAAATAATACTCCTAGATATCGATATTGATAAGCTCTCAATATGTTACTGATGCTCATTCTCTTCTCGACCTAAAAACGGCATTAAACGGAGCTGGCGGGAGCAAAAGTTGTTTTCCCAATTGTTTTTCAGTTCTTGCATTTGTCTTGTTTTTAAAGTCAAAACTAAAGTTCAAAACTGGTTCCTTTTTCTTATTTTCGAGGAAATAATAGTAAAGTAGGACAGTTGTAAATGTTTTTGTTTGAGAATAGTTCTTATCACTAAATAGTTGTTTATTCGGGTTACTCCCCTGTTGAGGAAGAACAAGAATTAATGTCGCGACAACATGTCTGTTCTTTGTCTCTTATTTACGCTCACCAAATTTCTTTATCATTTTTTTTCAGTTTTTAGAAAATCGTTTTTTTCAGAACACAAACCATGGATTGTCCATCCCGCCGTCGTTCAGCTTGGGGAGACATCGACGAAGCCCCACAAATCAAGAGAATCCGGGAGGACAAAGATCAAGAGTGAGTTCTTTGATTCAAATCGTTTCCTTCTCGCTTAAAGCTAAAAATGCGTGCCGGGCCGGTCCGGATTTTCAATACTAATCGTTTTGTAGTCCCTTTTTGATGTTTTAACGCTCAAATCACAAATTTTCTTTAATAAATACTGAAATCTACCACTAAAAGAAAAAAAAAGAAAATTATACGACTTCCCGAATTTTTCTCGAATATTTTTGCACATTATCTTGATTCCGCCCGATTTCCACCAAGTCTGATTCGAGCCATTCCGTTTTCAGAATCGGAAAACCTCAAGTGCCTGATCAACGTGCTGTGGGAGTTGATCAACAACCACCGCCTCAACCTACTCAGCAGGAAGCGCCGACTCCAACCGAACAACCGAAGTTCTACATTTCGGCGCCGATCCAAGGATTCACCGTCAATAATGACGGCGGATGCCGGTACTTGTTTTTCTGAATTTCAAAACTCTCCCCTCACCAATCTGTTCTATTCACCAACCTTTCGTACCTCTACCAACTTTCTCTCGATCTTCCACACTCATCTTACGTGCCTTTGAATAATTTGTATCATTTTCTAAGTTCTACGGATCCCTTTATAAGAATCTGGATTTTTTTGTTTACTTTTTTCCATGACCTATAGGTCCCTTATTCTAATCATAAAATGTGTTTTAATTTTTTAAAGCATTTCATTGCTGAACAACGAAACGAAAAGTTCAATTTCGAGGAAGAGGAGCCGAGTTTTATGTGCGAATCATGAGATTCACACTGTTTCGTACCCGCTGTCTTCTTTGTCTTCTTCAATCGCGTGTCCGAGGCAAACCAACTTCCTGGAATTTGTTTGGTAAAGAAACGATTTGCCTTTCTCAGAAACTTAGTGTTAATTTTTCCTGGCAAGGCCGATGGGATCATTTTTGAAGGGGTTGTTTTGATTGGTTGAAATATGCAACCTCTATGAACTTTGTTCATCATACTTGTCAACATTAAGCAAGTGATTTCGAATTGCTGAAACGAGGTACGAAGTCAGAAGCCAATTCTACAGATTTCGTCACCCCGGCGAAGTCGGCTGCCTTGAACACTTCGTGGAAGACTATCTTCGTCACTCCGACGATGAAATCAGTGATATCTTCGAAAGAGGCCACGCAGATAACGCTTCCTGCCCTTCCTCTAAAGTGCATGTGAGTATCTAGTAGAAGAATCGAGTGAGTTGGTCGGTCGTAAATGAAGCACATGGCTCTCTCGAAGGCGAGAACCCCAATCGGAAGTCGTGCAAGCTTGCAGAGATATGGGCTAAAAAGAAATAGCGGGTATGAAAAAGAAACGACAGTTGCTCACCTGTTCACCACCATCGTCATCGCGGTTACCAAATTGCTGATGAAATCTCCCGTGTAGCAGCGATAATCCACTTCGTGCATCTCTGGCCGATGAACCTGGATAGCCTCGGGAACTGTGAATGTGTCTCTCTGCGGTTTCTTCAGAAATTGAAACACAGATGAGCAGTCGATGACCACTCCCGATTCCAGATCTTTCTTCCTCAAGCATCCGGTAATGCCACGTCTTCTGGCCGTCATCGCTTTCTCGTGTGTTTCGTTGCCATCGATAATGCCGTTTATGAGCACGTCAAGTACTGCTATGGGCAAGTTTTGCGACACTTGAGGATTGACTGGTGGGATACGGATGCTCTTCCTGCAAAAACGTAACTTTCGATCTCATACGACAGATCGCTACGAACGTCAAGAAGTCGTAGGCGATCTGCACTGTGATGAGAGTGCAAGCAGAAGAAGGCGTCCGCCGACCACCATACTTCGATTGAGATAGGCTGAGTGGGAGCACCCAGACGTGTACTCGGCGCTGCAGAAAAACAAAATGGATTGAGGGAAACACTAAAAAAAATCTACTTCGAATACGGTGGATCGATAGTTCGAATGAGCCAGTTTACTCCACGTGTCCGAAGAATCGGACGATTGACCGCCGTCTCGGTTAGTAGAAGACCGCCTTCTCATAATACGCGATCTGAAATCTCTGCCATCCAGCCCCCGAAATCTTCTCGAAATCACCGTCGTGTCGTTCTCATATTCGGTCGAATGACGCACATTGCAGGTTAGTTTTGTTAGTAGAAGATGTGAAGCAAGTAGTAGAAATAATGATTCTGCTCGATTCAATTTTCCATTGTTATTTAATCTATTTAACCTCCACGTTTTTATTTTTTCGAAAAATCTATCTTTCAAGTATGAAATCACGTTACCAATAAAGTTAAAACCGTTTTCTAGCACAAAACTGAAGGTAGCCACATCATGGAGCGAATCCGGAATGTTAGAATAATGAAAGAAGAGGTGGAGAATTCAGAAGCGTAGTCAGTCTACCGTCAATTCGAGGCCCACTCTCGGAACTTCGTCCTCTCCATAAAGCTCGAATCTCTGAAATCTGTTACTGCTCACATTCATAAACGAAGGAATTTTTACGATATCATGATCATCGAACTGAAGATCAGGATCTTCGTCTTCACTATCAGAGGAATTGAGCAAAGTAATCAAACTTCCGGCATCATCATCGTCGTCACTGTAGCTCATCTCACTGCTCGAAGACAAACTGACTTCGTCGTCGCACTCTTCTTCGTCCAATGCATCAAGTATTCCGTCGATAACACTGCGACAAATTTCGTCATCTTTTTGCTCCTAAACACAAAGTTTGCCAAAACAAATTTGATTTTCTCATGGCCGGAATCCTACCGTATACAGCTTTGATTCAGCTATGTATCTTCTGATCTTTTCCGATTCCTTCTTCTCCAGTCGCTTTTGTTTTCTAGTTGCGCGCTTCTTTACTCTCTCTTCACTCCTCGAAATCTGCTTAGCTTCAAATTTGTTAATCTTCTCCTCCAACTCTGTAGCTTCAACTTTCTTCTAAAAAACAGAAACTTTCATAAAAACTTGAAACTTCTCTTACAAACTCCTCGTCCTTCTCCTCGGCATCTCTCTTTGCCTGCTCAAGTACTTCAACTGGCGGAAAGTTGTACACAGTTACTTTCGATCCGTACTTATCGATTTCGACGTTAGCAGGATCTAGAAGAAAAAAGCGCCAGATCGCACGAGAGTCGTATCCGGCCAGTTTGTTCGTCGATTGAAACTGCTTTGGGTAGGGTAGCGCGGATGGAATCACGCAGAACTTTTGAATCAGAATGTGATTGTCGACTCTCCAAATCTCGTTGTTCCGATCCACAGATCCCACATCTCTCAGCCGAATAGCGAACATGTCTTTCTGAAAACACAAAGTTTAGACTGAAATCGTAGCTACAAAAGTCTACCGAGAAGAATCTCGTCATTCTTTCGCGTATTCTCTCATCTTCTGTGCTCTCGTTTTTCCTGAACGAATTGACTAAACGAGAAGGTACAAAATGCATCCTTACATTTTACTTTTAGATATCATTTCAGCGGCTCTTTTTTCTTTCATCAAAGCTTTACGAGCTTCCCTTTCTAATTTCCGTTTTTCTACAGCTTCCAAATGATCTTGCTTCCTCGACTCCGCATTAGTAATTGCCTGCTGGTTTGGCTTCGGCAGAAGCTTGATTTCATGCATTGGCTAAAATATTTACCATTTGGCTGTCTGAAATAGGTGAAGTACCTGTTGCGACTGAGAAAGCAAATGTTTCGAATGTGGATGTCCTGGAGGGATACGAGACACGTAAACCATGCCCGGAGGGACCGGCACTGCAGGATTCATAGCGGCAAAATACTGTTGAGGGGGAATCTGATATAAAATAAGTATTATACAAAATTTTTGAAAATCAATTTGGAAACCTGAGACCGATGGGTAGGTGGTGGATGGTACATTTTCATATGAAATCCCGGATGAGCGTAGGGAAAATGCCTCTGCGGATAGATCATAGAACGCATAGGAACCCGAATCAAAGGGGGATACGGTAGAGTGGAGGGCGGAATGAAGCTCGTGGGAATCTGAATCGGCTATGAAGAACTTTTCCGGATATAGATGTTCTACCGTGGTTGGAGAGTGGAGAGCACGCTGAACGATAGTAGATCCTCGAGCAGGACCCCGATAAGGTAGAGGTGGAGCTCTTGAGATTATTATGTTCGGCTTCATAGTAAAATGTGGAGGTAGTGGCGTGGTGGGCCGGACAGAAGTAGAAGGAGTCTGCTGCTCCGGCGACAAATCAGCGATAACTTCTGATTCTTCAAATGGTTTCTCTGAAACTTAGCTAAATCCTTTCCAGTTTGCAAGCTCAAGTCGAAAAGTACCAGAAATTGACGATCCAGGCTGGTTAGAATTGTAAAACTCGCATATCCCTCCCATTTTAATATCTCTGTTCTGGAGTAGCTGGAAACCGTTTCACAAAAATAGTTTTCATTTTGATAAACAAAATAGTACCTGCGGCGAGCTGGTGAGAAGTCCTGATGGAACATATGCGTCCTCGTCGCTTTCCGACTTGATTCGATTCATTTCTCCGAGCGAAGCCACGAGGAATCAATCTTTAACATCTTCGTGTGCGCGGCGCAAACGGATCCATGTGAAAACGTGGCGACCTCACGTGAATTTGTCACCTTTTAAATACAAGAATATACAAACTACAAGACAAGAACTCTTCATTAAAAAGAGAAAATAGACCCGAGATATCCTGGAAACTATAGCAACCCGAACCCCGTAACAATCGGAATTATCAACAGTTATTCTAAGCGGATGGTTGTCCAACCGGGAAGTTTCGTTTCGGCCACGAGCGTAGAGTGCCCAATCTTTGAATCTCCTCTAGATACCCGTGCAGTTTCTCCGACATTTCTCCGAGGTTCTCGTAGATGAACTCGTCAATTGTGTTATCGAAAAACAGATCTTTCATTGATCCTCTGAAAAGGGGAATGCGGTGATTGTTGAGTATGGTAATCGCACATACCGTAGATCTCCTTCGATCCGATCATACTGGGAAGTTAATTGCTGAACAAATGGAATCATTTCGCGGTGATACCTATATTATTCATTGATTTCTGCTTCTTCAAGCTCACCCTTACCAGTTTTGAGATATATTGTACTTCCGATTGTACCGATTCGCCCAGCCCATCAAATGGTGATTCTTTCCTAGTTCTCCGTCTATCCGGCTGAATAGATTTGGCACTTCGCTTTGATAGATCGAGTACGTTTGGAAACCTGAGCTTTTTGGTAAAATATCAAAAACCTTTCACGGGTTGTACCTTTGAAAGTGCACTTGTTACTCACTGCCCTCACGCCATCTACATTGAAACCTTGGCAGCCGAGTATTTTTCCAGCCTGTTTCCGCGTTGTTTCCAAGTCTGACGCAGGAGCATTCAGAGCGATTTGCATTTGTAAAATCATGGAAGCAGTTCCGATTGGAAGCGTTTCACAAAGTCCCGCCAAATGATCATAGCGCTGCCAGCCAGTTATGATGATTCCTTGGAACCCATTTTTGAACTTCTTCTCTTGGCTCTGAATTTGTATATCACATGAGTGAAGAAGAATATAAAATAATTCTCACTTGTTTTGTTTTAATCCAGTTCCGATTGTTTGTTTCGTAATGTCTGACATCAGACATTGATGCAGATGGATAGTTTGCTCCCTTGTAAGCCGATGAAGCCCACATTGTTGGGAAGTTATCAGCGAGAGTTGAGAAGATGTAGTCTGAATTTTAATATTCAGAAGTCGAATTGACATGCCTTCGCTAACCATTCAGAGTGATTATGTTTTCAGAATAATCCCAAACTACTGGTTGCACAATGTTTCCTAGCTCCAGGTTCTTGATAAGCCGCGAATCAAAATCTTTCAGCATATCATGCCAAGCAAGTATTCTGAAATTTAAACTTGGAAATTTGTTTAAACATAAGTCACGAACTGAGAAGAGTCCCCGATTTCTCTTTTTGCGAACTCAGCAATGTTCTTAAGATGTGCCAACGCCAAAAGTTGTTTTCCACCATCCTTTCCGTTTTTCTTAATCCATTCGACTGACTCTTTGCACACTCCAAACTGAAACAAATACACGATCAAAGATCGATGATTGAAAGCGAGGAAACCTCAAAAGCCTCATCTGCTCCAATGTGGAAATAGGGGATTCCATATTTAGAGTGCTTCTTGATGACTTGTCTGATCATTTCTTTGACATATTCCACTCCTTCCTCATTTCCCAAACACAACACTTGTGGATAGGCGTCGTTCTCCCTGTACTTTCTCATATGCTCGTATTTCAGAATCCATTCCAAATGGCCGAACGTTTGAACCAACGGGATCACATCAAGTTTGAGCGCCTTTGCTTCTCCGAGAATTTTGTCTACATCATCTTCAGAATATGCGTCCGTGTTCTTGAACTCCTCCAGCGTTCCTGTCCACGGGAACATGTCCTCCCACTCGATCAGCACTCCAGTTGCACCTCCGTGTGCAATTAGCCTCAGCAAGTCGATGAAATAGTCGACTTTTGGTGGAGCACCTTTCAGATCGAAATGGATCACGATATTTTTGTAGAACTGCCCCTGAAAAAGCGGAGGTTCGATGAAGTGAAAGCGCAGAACCAACATCTCTAGAAGCTCGATCTAGTTTCACTATTTCTTTCTCCACTTTCGTTTTTTGATCCGGTGTCTGCTGGCTGAACAATGGGTTCTGAAACACAACCTCAATCTTTGATCAGCGGGATTTTCGACTACCTTTTTCGTGCTGAACTGTTCAACATTTTTAATAGTCTCCTCTTCAAAGTTTTCTCGTTTTTGAACAATTACAGGACTTTGTTGTTGTTGAAGTGAGTTCAGCGTCTTCTGACTTATCCCTCCACTGGGAAACGACGAAGTCATATGAACGATGAACAAGCAAACCGTTGTGAGAATCACACCCTACAAAAGTGAAAATTTGTCCCATTAGGATAAAGCTCACTCACCTTTAGGAGAAAATCGATAGAACGACGACGAATACATCGCATAGGAAACATTTCACATTGAGAAGTTCGTCTGAAATGTCCGGAAGTGTGTGTAAGTTCGATCCTATACGAAACGAACGGGGACCGGTTTTGGAATAGTCAAAAGAGATCAAATAAGTAGTGATTTGAACTAAAGAACCACATTACCACGCACTTTATGTCTTTCGACGAGGATGGACGTCAACGAACAGTAGGACGGACTCTGTTCTTTACTTTTCGTGCTGTCAGTTTTGCTTTCTTACTCTCTATCTCTTCCTCTCTCTCTCTCTCTCTCTCTCTCTCTCTCTCTCTCTCTCTCTCTCTCTTTCTCCCTTATACACGTTTTTCATTTCGGAAATCAAATGAACACTCGGGGGCGCGGAAAACGGAAAGATTTGATAGATGGCATTCAGAACTATACTAGTGAAATGATATTAAAGATAGGCAGATGTGATAGGCTCCCTGCTTCCTATCGGTTTGTATCAAGCCTTTCAAGGAATGTTCCGGATACTTATAAGGATTTATTGGTGGATATAATAGGTGAATAAGGTGCAGTCTGATTATTGAGGGGGGGAGATGGATGCCGAGCCTTGCTTAGATCGAGAGGCAAGGCGAGGCGTCCATCCCGTGAGTCGTCGCTAGCCTGACTGACCTCCCCGTGGTTCAGGAGGCTCCGCCTCTCTTGTCGAGAGTCAAAGTCTCCTGCTGTCTCCTTCTCTCGGTCTCGTGACCAGAGAGGAGGGAAAGATCTCAGTGGAGCAGAGCCCTAATGACCTCTGCTGCTCTGACATCCCCCTCCCCCGAAGAAACGGTCCCCGTTTCCGACAGAAGGAGACTTTTACAATAAAATGATGGGATAATTGGGGTTATCTATGGGGATTAACTAAATTCGTTATTATGTGGGAACATGACTTAGACTACTGATACTGCTAATATCGCCTATGGGATAACGCGTGGAGAAATGGGAAGGTGGAACGAGTGGTAGAGGTTGGACGATCGGGACTGGTGACGTGTTGTGTGGCGTAGGGGTGTTGTCGTCCTGCGCTGTCGACTTGGAGGCGTGTTGGTAGGCCGTTCCCTTTCGAATCGACAGCTGTAGTGATGCAGATTACGTCCCCTCTTTACGACACTTGCCTTTATGGAAGAAGATACTCCTCCTTTCGCACGTCGTCCCACACCTTGTTGCGTTCGACCAGTTCGCGGAGCCAGCGGAATGGTTCCTCCTTTTTCGCCAGTCGCAGCTCGGCGGACTCGGGCAGGCCGCTCATCTGATGGAGTATTTCGATGAACTCGATTGCGAACCTGTCGAGCCACTGTGCTAGCGACGTCCATTCCGCTGCTCCTTTTCGCTCCCGTACTGAGCGCAACTTCCTTGTGAGCAGCTGGGTGAGGTCGTCCTCGTTCTCGACGGCATACATCGAGGCGACCAGACTGTATCCCGGGGTGTGGAATAGGTCCACGACCTGCTGGATTCCCTCGTTGAAGGCGCGTTGTCGGTGTATTGGGCGCACGTACAAGCTTTTGTTGTGCAGCCTCCTCTCCAGCGGAATTCTTTTCCCGGGCGGTGCGGTCAGAAATTTCCGGTCTTCTTTTTCCTTCTGTCTGCCGCTCAGGACCTCTTCACGCGCCTCTTGATCGCGTTCCACGCGCTTCAGGAACTCACGTCGCTCGCGCTCGATCTCTGCGATTCGCCTGGCGTTATCTTCTTCCTCGTCCCGTGCTCGTTGTTCGTCTTCCTCTGCTCGTCGCTTCCTCTTTTTGCGGCTGGCCATCAACACTTCTCGA